>WOVY01011549.1:0-600000 GCA_013436015.1 Rhipicephalus annulatus | reverse complement strand
GCAGCTATGCTATTTAGATATTCTTATGCTACTGTCAAAAGTAACTGCAGCATAAACATACATAGGAACACACACTGAAATGTTGCAAAGTTGATAATAAACAGTAAATAGTATGAATGCACAATCCTCATATTTTATCTGCAAATTAGGTGCTTTACCTGGCCATCACCTTCCAGAGTGGACGCCTCTAGAAGGTCCCCTCTTGGAGGAGCCATCTGCGTTAACCAGCCAGAAGCATATTATGATTTTCCTCAATGAAAGATTTTTCGCCAAGTTCTCAGTCATGGTATATACGCCTGACAGATTGTCCGTTCATGGTAGTACAAGACAACATAAAACATTTCAAGCACAACAGCATGCAGTTGCTGCAGCGGCGATGTCAATTAAAAAATATGAGGCTTAGCGAGGCTTAATGTTATTAGAGTTAATGCACAGCCTCCAAAAAGTGCACCCAGAAGCATAATCCCGAAACTTGTGTTCATTGCCTTGAAGAGCATTTAGTCTTTCCCTTTTGTGTTGGGAGTTTTGAAAACATTGCAATATGAAAATGACATGAGAGACCAAAAAACAGTAACTGAACAGGCAGCTTTTCAGCACTATCCAATCAGTGGCCACCTTAACAGACACTCCTCTAGGTGGACACAGCGAAAATAGCTCCCTGCATACCGATGCTCCAGTAGTGATGACATCAAATAATTTAAAAATATATAATTATAGCAATTCCATGCTAAAAATGATACTTTAATCCACAATTCAGGTACTTTACCTGGCCGTCACATTCCCCAGCAGAAGCTGCTGCCACCAGTGGGACGCAAGGCTCCTGCCTTAACAAACCACGAAAATGTTACAATTTTCTATAACAACATTCATCAGATTCTTGGCACTGTCATGCCTGTAGTGCATTTTTCATTAACCCTTGTATAAGCCATGTTAAGCTGCAACACCACGACTAAATTTCATCGTTGTGTTGCTTTAGGATCCCTTTAGAGTGGCAAGCTAAAGATATCTGCATTTGTTCGACACATATTAAGATGCAGTGAAATGTGATATGGTAATCTCACTTAGAATGCACGTCATAAGGCTTTATTGTATATGTGGCCACAAGTAACTCTGGTTGCAAATCAATATGGCACAGCCTAAACAGATGTCACCGACCACTCCAATCTGAACTTGTCTTTGCTACTTGCCCATTATCATCACAGCAAAAAATGAACAATTGAATCTGCTATAGATATGTGCAAGTTTATGCAAAGGACCAAGTATGAAGGGTGTTATGTCATTATTGAGATCAGTTAATTGTTCAAGAACACTTGCTGTCAAACACAAATACATTGCTGTTGAAGCATCAAGACTGAAATATAAAGCAAAAAGAAGTGTCTTTTTAAGAATTACAGGCCACAAGGTGCAAGATAAATATTTGATATACTTGGAATGTAAGGCACGCACAAGAGGTGCTGCCATATTACATTTTTCCTTGTGTTGAAACCTGCGTGCTTTACTCACCCAACACATCTGTAAAGATGCCGTGAAAGCACCAAGCAGCTGATGCAGCATGGTTGAACACATGTCCAGGGATTCCACCATTCATATTGGCTAAGCAGCCCTACAGTCTCCACAGTCCTGCAACCATTTGTAAGACAAATATAGTTCTACCCAAAGTTCTTGGTTTACAGACACCCATGCAAGACGCATAACTACCCTACAGGAAGTTTGCATGATAATGCGCTGGGTAGCAAAATGAATGCCAGTATCAAGTAAGTATCCCGGCCTATCGCTTCTTTCTTTCCGTTCTTAAAAATTAATCAATCCATGGTTAATAATTGTTCTTCCAATGTGAAGTGTTACTGGCAGTCCCGTGAAGAATCGCAATGTATTTCAAACACAACCCAATTTATGGCAAGCAAGCATGCAATAGCATTTTGTCAGCTGTTCAAGAAAACAGCATGAAGTTTAGCTAAAACCAATGTTTTTATAAACACCATTCAATTTGATATTTAAAGTTGTGAGCATTATGTGAAAGAACATGAATTCATGTTTAATCAATGCTTACTTATAATGTACTGATATGAATTCAACTAACTGAATATGAAACGATAATTTTTGCTTGAGCATTTAGAGTTATGAACCCTATCGCACTTGCCAGCTTCATCTTGTGCAAAACAGCGGCAAGCTAGGCTAGTTTCTGTAGGTGAGCAGTAATGAGCAGTGCAAACAACGAGAAACACCAGTAACAAGAGTATGGGGCAAACACAGACTGCTAACTGAATAATTTATTGCACAAAAGTTCTTCTGAATATCAGTCAGACAACTCGTGTAAATGAAGGTCCAGTTGGAAATGAACAAGTTACGAAATCGACAATGCCTGCTTTCTCTAACAGGACCCTCATTCACATAAAGTATGCAGCGATAGGCCCCTACTGAGGTACGTCACAGCAGGATGTCACTGGCACACGTAAAAGGCGTGGCTGGAAAAGCACTCCCGCTGGTTGCTCAGCCCGGTACACTCGAGCGGTGTTTGGGGCAAGTTTAATTTTTGAAAGTTTACACTTCACGTTACAATGTCGACATTAGCTGTAGTATGGGTCAGCAAACATCTAGCTGTGTGATAAACTGTGTGGTGAAATATTTGCCACGCTGTCTGTTTATCTTGAAGAAGTGAACACACGTGGTGGCCTGTGCGAGGAACCGCGGCATAGTCTTCAAAATGTGCCCTGTTGATTGCGGCATGTAGTGTGCATTGAAACGTATTGAGAATATCAGTTCAACTGAGAATATTGTGTGTGGTGTGTGCAGTGTGAATAACAATGTGTCTTGTTTGCGAAGACGTTAGCACCTGTGGCAGTGACCGGTTGTTGAAAAAACTTGATTCGACATTTTAGTCAAGGTAAATATGCGCTTGACGCGATCGTCTGCGAGTGGGTACATTTCGGTGTTTGTGCTGCGTGCAGAAAAAAAAATTGCATGGTCCCCGGGCTGGAAGATACCATTTGCTGAAGCTGGATGCATGCATCGCCTCGACGAGTACGCAAGCCCAATAAAGGTATAACTCGTTTTATCGAAGGCCTCATATGTCTTCGTGTAATAAGCAGAGATTCTTGTTTCACGTATACTCAGTACCTTTACCGCTCGATATTGATGAAGTGACAATGCACACAACAAGTTTGTGTGTTACGTCCTAAGGGAGCAATGTAAATATGCAAATAAGTTGTAGGTGTCAGATGCAGCGATGTAACTGCACAAAAAATATGTATATGTTAGGCTACAGGTTTAGAATCGCATACATCTCAGTGGGCTATCAGGAACGTCACCAACAACTTCCTTTCCAACCAGTCCTTGAACCGAGGAAAGGAATGGCTGGCACGGTGCTAGAAGTGATGTCACACTGTTTGCAAACATAGAGAGGTTTCTCACTTAGGCGACATTCTGCACAATACATTTTTTAGATGACATACTGTACTTGTCCCACATTGATCATACTGATGTCTTTTGTTTTTACTTTGTGCTGTGAATTACTGGGCATTTAGTCATGAAGATCTTTAAAAACTAATTTCAGTGTTCTTTCTCATATTGCTGACAACTGTGTCGTTGCATAAACTGGGTAAAGAAGCAACACAGAAAGACTGTCACAATAAAGACACCAACATTGGTATTCTCCTGCAAACAAAAGTCGGCACTGGTCCTGTCATTACCCTTCTTCCTTTTCTCTTTGCCTTGTTTGTGCTGAAACAACCAAAGACCTGATGAGTCAGATGAGAAATATGAATGCATCAAAACTATAAGTGCTTGCATCAGCAACTATACAACAGCGTCATAACTGCACCCCTGCCACACAGCAGCGAAACATATTTTGAACATGCTGGCAGTGTATTATTTTATAAAAAGCAACTCTGGCAGATTACAAAATCTCACATTGTGCATGCAGGTTTTCTTCAAAGTCAGTCGTATAATGTAGGTGCTGGCCGGTACATTATTTGTTACAAGCAAAGGCGTCTTGCAGGTGCACATACAGATTGCACGAACACCTCTCTCTCTCTACACTAGGCACCCACATTATATCTTTTAACAAGCATACCCCACTGTTTAGGGGCATAATAACGCTCTACCATGAACGTATGCTTATCAACCCACTTAGGCGGTTGGCTAGGTGCATCGAGCCAAGTTAGAAATTGTATTGCCCGCGAACGTGAACAAAATGCTGCTTTGCATCAAATGGCACTGCAGGCTTCGTTTAATCAACAACGTAGCAAGCGTTATGTGCGTCCTCTTCACTACATTGCACATATGAAAAAATCGATCACCATTCACATGCATGTTGCCGCAGTTGTCGCGAATTAGCTCCAGTAAGGCCGCGCCGATGCGCCATGGCTCTGGTGGCGTTAGCGTTGTCAAAGTGACTCGGTAACCGCACTCGCAAAGGCGCTTAATGCTGCCGTTTCTCGACGCCTCGTTCGAGTGTGGCAACACACACTTGCACTGAGTGGCATACTTTGTCTACATAAAAAAGTGTCCCCCTTACCTTTACTTTCTTTCACACTGTCCTGGGGGAAGCGACCACAGGCGTCAGCCGTCACCTCGGAGTCCTTCGAGCGCCCACACAACCCGCCGATTCCTTGATCTGCACTCAAAAAACCGCGGGAATAGCACGCAATCTTTACTTATCGCCCGAACGAGGAACGGCGCTTTCTTGCATAAATTTAACATTTCGTGCTCTCGTGTGTAGCAGCGCGAACACATGAAAGACGCACCGAAACGGCATGCCCACAAAAACAAAGACAAGAAACATGTTGCTTTAGCTGTGGATGAATTTACCTTGAATATCTGTGTGAGGAAAATTAAAAAGACATCTGTCGCTGCATTAAACTGAAAAAAATGTATGTTATTTGGCATAATCACTTTAAAAGTGATAAACGGTTATTCAAGAAACAAGTTACAAATTATGAATAGTTTCGCAGGTCTTTGTTTTCTTTTCTTTTTTGTTCTAGCAGACGACAGCCTCCTGCTGCTTCTATGACAGACGTAGTGTGGTTTTACGTTCGGTGCGTGTCGTCGACGCAATGCTCTATAGTAGTCGTATCATAGTTAATAATTCTCAATGAATCATAGGATGACTACAAATCAGTAACATTTTGACATAGTGCAGTACGCGATCTTTCAAGGCAGGACATTTCTTTGCTCTCGGAAGCAAATTGAAGCAACCCGGCCGGCGCAATCAGCTGATGTCACCGCTACACGACGCATGGTCGTGCGCAATAGCGTCGCGCCCCGCGCTCGATTTGTCATCAAGCGATAGAGCTACTAAGTTGAACACAGCTAGATGCAGGGATTAATGGCGTATCACTCTAATTTCCTGTGGTGGTCGACTCAATCGCAAGAGAGCCCTGGGAAACAACCTTCAACTGCTCAAGCTTGTGTGTGGGTGTAAAAATAGTTGTTTTCATGCGCGAGGGGGTGGCAATCTATAGTTGAAAGACATGCGAAAAGCATGTGACGTAGATACAATCACAAAACATATGCACACAATAATAGATACGATCGCATATCGTAAATAAGTATGCCAGCACATAGCGTGTAATCAGCAAATTTGTATACGTATCTTAAACACGCTGCATTCTTCGGCGCCCATGGCTTGGCAAGTTAACGCACTAAGTTCACATACGCGAGCACGACTCAGTGGCGAAGGCTCGAATCCCGCTAAGTATCAATTTTTTCGTTTTTTTTCAATGTTTTTTATGTACTGCTATCTTTTCTAATGCGTTAGGTACTAAAACAAAATAAAAGCAATATTGCGTTCAAGTAGGTATGTGAGACTGTGTTTTTTGTACAACAGGTATTAGTATTTTTATTTTCATTTCACATTTTTATTTACTTCATAATATAACAAAATTAAGGACTAAGGGAGACATTGGGTCTGCTTGATTGTGAAGGAACTCGAGAAGTGAGAAAACTCTAACCAAAAATTTACTTGAGAAAAAACTGAGCATTTCACAGCCGGACCAGCTTTTTCTTCAAGGGTAGGCCCTATAGGCAGCTCAGCCCTTGGGAATGTGTTTTCATGCACTAACTCCGTGCACCCGATACTGACTTAAAGACTGTTTTGTATGGCTGAAGTTTTTCTTCATTTAGAGAAAGCCTTTTCACTCAATGCTTGCATGGTTGCTTCCCACTAGTTGTTGACACATTTTCCTTGTTGGTGAAACAATAGACATACGTTCCATGCAATTTTTCGGTCGTGTTGTGCAATGGCAGAATAGTCTAAATTGTCAGGGTATATGTGAAATCGATGATAGCCTTTGCTAAATATCTGCAAAAGGTCTGATTTTTACAATGTCGCTTTGTCGTAGGAAAGGCTATCCGCTTGTACATACTTATGATCAAGTCTGTATTGCATTGAATGAATTTAGGTTGAGCACACAATTTTTCACTTTCCTGCCTGTTCCTACCATGAAGTTCAAAGTGTAATCCACAGCTTGCACAAAGTGTGTTGCAACATGGACCTTTGATCTTCTGAGCATATTGAGCCAGTTGCGTACCTATGTATACAGGAACTCTTGAACTGTGAACTTTTCATGTGCAGTGTATCGAACAACTGGCCTAATAGGCTTGAACTGCTGAGTTTTGAAATGTGTATAAACTATGAAACACCTGATCATATATGCTTCATGCATTCAAGATTTACTTCAAACATCCCACCATTTTTGTACAGATTGAATGGTATTGGATGAGATCAATCACACTGTAGATATTCAGAAATAATCAGCATTCACTGCTGTTTCAATGAAACCATTGTTTTACTGTGTATTGATTTTTATACCTCAAAGTATTTGTAATTGTAGGGATGCTTTCATTTTGTGTTGCTCGTGGTATTGGCTGTGCATTATCTGCTGGGCATTATCCTCAATATTTTATTATACTTATTTAGTTCACTCTTGTTTTTTATCTATTTTTTATTAAAATTTATTCCATTACGGTGTTTACTGACAAGCATCATTCTTACACTGCTCTTGTCTTCAGCAACAGCTGGAAAATGCGAAAATGGCTGCTTAATCAATGCATCACAAAAGGAGGCAAGCCACGCGATTTGACAGACACTAGAAAAGAAAAAGTACAACATTGATGCAGCATTTGCACCCAATCTCTTAATTTTATGTTTATTCTTATTTTTATGTTTAATCTTATTCTTTCACTGATGAATCACAACCATAGGTCGGCAAAAAATTAAAGCTCACTTAGCAATCTTTGTCTTAGGCAGACTCACTCAAACTAAGAATCGCTAAACTATTCCTCAATCCGACTGAAACTTTCCAAATATTGCTCACCCGATCCTGTGGCTCAATCTCAGTCTGAGTAAGTTTCAGCCGACTCTCGAGTCCATTAGTTTAGAAGTAGTTTTTTCGACTATGCTGTCAATGGTTTTTAATGCCAATATCTTGCGTAATCTGTGCTCTTCTTGGCGGCTTTTGATAGATTACTTTCGAATATGAGTTCAGAGTGGTTGCAAACCAGTAAGTACATTTTTATTGAAAGAGATGACAACATAGGATATATTCATCAAGAACCTAGCTCGCTGCAAGAGTTTGTGTGAGAAGTGATTGCACCTCTTACGCAGTTTATGCCTCTGATCAATAACTATTGAAATGGTGTATCAACGATATTGCTTTGGAGTGCGTGGGAATAAACGTTAGTATAGACATGAAATAAAGTATGGCTAATAACGCTGAAAATGAGTAGAAAGGTTTTTTATAGGACAGCAAAATGTGGAACTTACTCAGAATTACTCAAGAAATATATATCTTGCACTATTTGGACTTACTTGGACTCAGTCTCGCCAAATTTTTCTTAGCCGGGCTCTGTCAGACTCACACTTACGAATTTTTTTTTTCAGCTTTGTCACTCGGATTCATACTTAACAAATTATTATTACCCAGACTCACTCATCTCTTGGCTCGATCATAGCCTCAGTGAGACGACGCGTGAGTGAGTTCGACAACCTATAAGCTCTCACTGAATTCAACATTCTGTCTATGCATTAAAACCTATAAGCCCACATGTAAGCTTGGCCTACAGACTAGAGGAACACTTGAATTTTGATCACATTAGCAGACCAGGAGTCCCTGATATTAATGTTCTAGTAAATATAGTGAGCACACTTTAACAGTGATACAACCGAAATAGATTTAGCGAAAAATATTGGTTAAAACGAAGTTATTGAAGAAGCCTTGTATGTACATATATAGTGAGTTTTTGGATATAACGAGCTTATTTTCAAGTAACATGCAACCAGTAAAATCAGTCCTGAGTGAAAATGTGCTTCACATATATTTACTATACATATTGTTGATCTCTTCCACATAAACACAGGTACACTTCTGGACTCGAAGGTCATGAACATGTGCCACGCATAAGCATATGCACATAGTTCAGATCTCTTGGGAGGGAGTGAAGGTTTGCCACCCCATTTATATCAATGCATAGGGCTTACCATTCTCTAAGCCCGCTCCTACTCATGTCAATGTGTGGGGCTAGCTGTTTCTGCACCCCCCTTTTTAGGAAGGCGGGCACCTGCCCTAACACTATAGGCGTACGCAAGGGGGGTGGGCAGCCCTCCCGTGTGCATGTTTTTTGTGGGTGCACCGCAATCAGCTGTTCCACCAATACATTTCTGTTCTGTCCGTACAGTCCTGAAGGCTTCCGTACAACATAAGGACTACGTATACATAACGATTGACCGTATATCCTTACATCTTCCGTATGGTTCATATCATTTTTCCGTATATTCCTTATCTCTGTATGAGTCTTTCCGTATAACAAACAAGGACTCCATTCGCTCCTTATGACTCGATTCGTATAACCGTAAGGATTTTCTTATGCACCGTATCCCACCATCCGTATGTTTCTTACAATTTCCGTAAACTTCCGTAAGCTTCCGTAAGAAGTCCATTTATTTAGTTTGGCAAACATACGGAGTCCGTATGTTTTCCGTAAGACCGCTTATGGAAACTTTCAATAGGAATGCCGATGACGTCATCTGTATAAATTGTGTTAGAAGAAATGTGTCCTAAAATTTCTACACTATGGGAAATGAAGTATTTGCTCAGGGCCTTCATAACTGCACGTAATGAGATTTTTTTTCTTTTGTATTGTGGCTCGGGCGCATGAACCACAACCTCGGCGCCCATGTCGAACACCTCATTCAGCTTACTTTGCTTGGACGTTCACTGCCTTTCTTTAAGCGGATTGTACTCTTTGTTTATTTACTGCCTTTAGGCCGCCACTTCTACCTACACCTTTTGGGACCCCATTCGGACCCTTCCAGTCGCCTCTCTTGCTCGCCAGCACTCTGGCTGGTGTTGTTAGCTGTCTTGCCCATGCAGTCTAAGTGACTTGCTCAGAAATTTTCTCCCTCACTTTCCAGAGAGGCAGACAGGTTAACGCATCTTGCAACACTCCAGCACTTTTCTTCTGAAGAAGCTAGCTTGCATTCTAGGTAGCTGCTCACAACTGCATTGTAATTACTAATTTCTACTTTCGCTCCTTCTCTTGTGCTCACCCAGGCGTTTCTGGCTAGTGGGTTGAAATCCTCTCGTACACCCCATGCAGAATCTAACGTCGCCATAACTTTTCGTGAATCCAGCTCGCATGCCTGGGAGCTGTGCACAGCTGATTTACCTTGCACTACTTCCGTACATTCTGCTGGCCCAACGCTGGTGTTCCAGCTTAGCGAGTCGAAATCTCCTTTGACACCGCGGGCAAGATCCAACACCGGGACATCCCCGCTTTGTGTCTGTGCCAGGTGGTCTAGAATTACTTTAGCTGTTTCGTTAGAATTCATCTCATAAAGCAACACGTTGCACTTATTCTGGCTTTTGTCGGCCCCTACTCTTAGCACCCCGACATTCGCAGTTGTCAACATTAGTTCATTCTTGAACCTGGTGCTAGCTTCATATGTGCTACCTTTTTCTAAGGCTCCAATTTGCACCGCACTCAACTGTTTCTTGCACTTCCCGTTTGCTACCTGTGCCGATTGATCACTCCTCTGCTTCGCATCTAACCCGTGTTGTAGTATTTCACACACGTGTACCAACCTTTCCTTGTCCTAAGCTATTTTTGCATCGCCTTTTTGTTTTCGTAATCCCTTATTCTTCGTTTTTATATTTATTCCTGTTTCAATAAATACGTACCCCCGAAGTGTCTAATATCTGCCTTGTTACTTTCCAGAATCAAGTCATTGAGATTAGATGCAGGAAGATGTTAAAAATTCTATATCAAGATCTCTACACAAGTTTAGAAGGTGATCTTTCGTGAATATCATCAGGTGCATGGCAACTACTCTGCTTCGGCTCAGATTTGATAAAACGCAACCCAACCTGATAAAACGCAAGCCAAAAGTTTTCAATCTAGGTCTCAATAAAGTGAAGCTTGGCAAATCACACAGTTGAGAGCAAAAGCTTAAGCACAGAAGCAGCACTACACAGCACACCTCCCTCTTTACTTTTTTCCTGTTTCTTTTTCACTCCCGTGTGCTCTTCAACATCCCAAAACTTTCCCACAACGTACGCTTTAAACTTCCGAAAAACTAACACAAGTTGCTACTGAAATACATACCTTTCCTACTTA
Organism: Rhipicephalus annulatus; assembly: GCA_013436015.1. Lineage (NCBI taxonomy): Eukaryota > Metazoa > Arthropoda > Arachnida > Ixodida > Ixodidae > Rhipicephalus > Rhipicephalus annulatus. The sequence goes on along the minus strand of WOVY01011549.1, from coordinate 589,386 downwards.
ATCTTAACGCTCAGATAATTGTCTACTGCTGCTCTGTGCTCAGATAGCAATTGCAGTGAGTAGGCAGTTGTTAGTGTACCTATCTTTTAACGGGCCTCGGCTAAAACACTAGATACATCTCAAACACAAAGCCAGGCACTCACCCCAATTCTTGCGGTTGTAGTACGCTGGGTTGAGCTCGCCGAATTCCAGGGCTAGGGTTTTCGGCTGATATCTGCTCTGCTCTTTACATTTTGGTAGTCGGTCTTAGGAACGATAAGTGACCAAGACATGACACTTGATAGCAAGTGGCATTTTTAGTGAGCACGTAATACTTTATTAAAATACTTGCAGCCATTTCGAAGATATACCGCAGACTGATATATACCATTCTCCCTTGAATTGTCGAATATGACTTGTAAAGCTTCAACATCGCAACAAATCCCCGACCTAATGATCTTCAGCCTCTTCAAACAACAAAGGCACTGCTTCAGTGTTTTGCACCACACTAACTACTCACACTGCGCGAAGAACAAAACTGATACTGCAGAAAAAATTCATCAACAGCTCACTAGCTAAGAATTCTAATTCAAAGTCTGCACTTATCATAATTCCCATCTAGCTTGGCACAGTATATCAGTGCCATATTCCTCTGTGGTTATTCTTGTATGAAACTCTGCGCTCCAAGGAATAGAATGTTAGAAATAACGAAACCCAGGTACGATTTCATTCTCACCATTATTCTTTATAAACGAATCATGCCCACTATGGTGAATACAGTAGATTGACGATAGTAAATTTAATGCTTTGTTCCCCTAATAAGAAGTATTGAAGTTTTCTCAAGGCCCTTCTATTGTATCGCTTGTTAATTGTACGCAGTGTTAGATCACTCAGGGATTTTTCATTGCGATGAGACTGAATCAAGTACGTCCGGGAACAATTGATTCAAATTGCTTAAATATTGCAGACATGTGAATCATTTAACTAATAAAATGAAGAGCGATAGGAAATAAGTAAATGCATAACCATACGGCGCTGGAAACATTAGTACTGATGAGTGGCAGATTACAAAAAGGGACAGGGCCAATACACATCATTGAAAGCGTAGTGAAAGAAGAACTAGAAGTTTTGCATCTTGCAAGCCTATACATAAGCAATAAAGCAATCTTTCAGCATCAGTTTTTTTGTAATGGTGTTTGACGTTTTTCTTATTAGTGCATTTGGAGCAATTCCCCACTTTTATCCTATCGAACCAATCAGTGCCAGCTTTTTTTGTAGTGTACTTAGTTGCAGCAGTTTTTTATTACCAGTCACCAAATTTCTAATGCACCCTTTATAACAAACAAATAATAAGAAAGAAACACCACTTGCAGAACAATAACAGTGAAAGCTGTAGGAACTGCCTCTCTAGAGTAGAGTAGAGTAGAACCTCCACGCGGGGGGCGAGAGCCCGTTGTAAATCTCTTGGCGTTACTAGTGCAAGTAAAGTTGCAAGGTGGCCACTCTCCATTAAATACAGAATTTGGTGAGATTGCGAAATACGCTATTCTGCCTCCCTAAGCGGTGAGGCGAGGTACCCACTGGATGACTGTAAGGCATGATGTGCCTTTTGATGATGCCACGGCTGATAATGAAGTATTAGGGGGAGACCTTTCGTAAGCCATGGGAAGCTTCAAACAACGTACTTGTGTAGCCATTGTCATCAAGCGACTCCTACAGCAACTTGGATGTTTACACCGAAAGCTGTTATGAGATCACAACTCAGGTCTCGGGCAGCAGCATAGTTGTCTAACGCTGCCTTCGCTGCTGGTGTCCGTAACCACATCGCCCTATATCCTCAAAAAAGCTAGTACCAATCACCGTGTGGGGCTTGAATTCTGGTCCACCGAGTGCAAGGCCAATATTCTACCACTAAGCCATGCTGGTGCTCGGGACTTGGCAAACTTGCCCTCGGCAGGCTTGATGTCGGGAGAGCAATCGCTGTATTACAATTTATAAAGAGTTTTAGAACAACAAAAGAACAAGCAGTCATTACACAGTGCAAATAGCGTAACGAGTAGTTCGTTCAAAGCTCCAACCCATTACGAAAGATGTTTTTGTTCCCCTATTAACTGTGGCACACACCCACTTCAACCATAACTCCTCATCTTTTAAGCAAAGAAACAAAGAAGTCGAACAAAATTAGTCACAATAGTTTAGAGATTACCACGTTTCTAAAAAGAATGAAGAAAAATAGCATGCGAAAGCTGGCCTACTACACTAAAATTTTCATTAGTAATGCCACAGTGGGCATCCAGCAAGTGTTTGGCCATGTGTGTCCATTAGCAAGTAAGCTTGTAAAGATAAGTGATAGAAAGTAGTCTCTAATTGGACTGTGAATTGCAGTGTCTCTTTTTTCAATTATTTCACGGCTGAGTCGTCGAACAGGTATCATCATCCACTAGCTACACCCCAGCATATACCCACCATGGTCCACCCATTGTCCGTCCACCTTTCACCCATCATCTGTTCACTACTCTCATCGCCCACCATCCGTCCACGATTAACCAATCATCCGTCCATCAATCATCAAGTTTACAATATACCCAGCATCAGTCCATCATTTTTTCGTTATTCGCCTCCATAATTCAGCAAGATGGTGGGTGCAAGGTCGCACTATGTCCATCGTTGTGCAAATTTTAAATATGTTAGAAAACTTTTACCACCAGGGTATGCATCGCTTTCCCATTGCGTTCTAGATTCGGCATCAGGATGTAATAAATTATTTTCACAACACTTGCAAACAAACGTGCTTGTTTTGCCTTCGGAAGTAAGCATTATCTATTTGTTGAAATAATGGTACAGTACTAAGTCAGAACACAACGATGGCGTAATGGTTAGAACATCAGCCTCACACGCAAAAGGTTTGGGGCTCGAATACTGGTGCATCGCAGTTCCCAACCGGATTTTAAAAAGTCCACGTAAAGATGGAACTGCATTAAGAGGCCTGGGGGGTGGCCTCACCAGTGACCACCACCAGTAACGCACTCCCTCACCAAAAAGGATTGGCCACCCTGGTGCAGTATCTGGCCACTACCTCCCACATGCATACGTCAATTGACTCAAGGCCCTCCGTCCCCCGCGTTTGCGAAGCAACTGACCATGGTGGTGGTCAGATCTGCAAAGCAGCAGAGGTTGCTAAGAATCTCAACATCCGCACAGGCCGTCAATGAAACATCAATTTGGCAACGTTTAACGCTAGAACCTTATCTTGTGAGGCAAGTCTAGCTGTACTATTCGAACAGCTAGAAGACATTAAATAGGATGTTATAGGGGTCAGGGAGGTTAGGTGGACAGATGGAGCCTCTACGGTGCTACAAAATGGGCACGTCCTTTGCTATCGGGGCTTGGCTGACAGAAGGGAACTGAAAGGGGGGTTCCTTATCCACAGAAACATAGCTGGTAACATAGAGGAATACTAAAACAATACTAAAAGGATGATAGGTACCGTAATTAAACTAATTAAGAGATACACGATGACGGTGGTACAGGCTTTTGCGCCTACATCCAGCCATGATGACGCATCAGTTTAAAGCTTCTATGAAGACGTGGAATCGGCACTGAGTAAGGTAAAACACTTTATACTATACTGATGGGAGACTTCAATGCAAAAGTCGGGACGAAACAGGCTAGAGACCATGCAGTAGGAGATTATGGCATTGTTACTAGAAACGCCAGAGGGGATCTACTAGTAGATTTCGCAGAGCGCAATAATTTAAGGATTTCAGCCTTTTACCGAAAGTAAGAGAACCGTAAGTAGACATGGAGGAGCGCTAATGGAGAAAATAAGAACGAAATATAATTAAAACTGTGTGCACACCCAGGCATCGTGCAGGATGTGGAAGTGCTTGGCAAGGTACGACGCAGTGGCCATTGAATTCACCTAGACTAGAAGAAGGAACGACAGAAACTGACACGCAAGAAGCCAATCAATGAGCTAGCACTGAGAGGGAAAGTAGAGAAAATCACTCTCGCTTCAGAACAGGTACTCGGCTCTTATCGAGGAAAACAGCCTTAGCGTAGACGCAATAATTATTTATTTATTTAGTTATTTATTTATCGATACTGCAGGCCTATTTGCTGACCCATGCAGGAGGGGCAAATACAGTAATACAATAGTACAAAATACAATAGTATTAACCTGACATTTATCGTTACGGAGTGTACAGTGTAAGTTGGAGGTACCATAGTTAGACAAGACACTGGAAAGCTGTCCCAGGAAACGAAGAATCTCATTAAGAAGCGTGAAAAATTAAAAGTATCAAGTACAAGAGACGAAGTAGAGTTGGTAGACCTTTCGAAGTTGAATAATAACGTATTCGATGTAAGGTATTTGTTGTAAGAAGGTGTGCCATGGAAAGATACGAACACGCAGTGAAGAACGGAGGAAGCATCAAAGCAATGAAGAGAAAACTTGGGATGCACAAAAGCAGATGCATGCACTAATTGACAAGGTAGGCAAAGTAAATAATAATATAGAGAGGATAATATAGAGAATTAAATAATTCAGTGAGGTCCTGAAATACCCTTCTCTGCCTCCCTAAGTCGTGAGGCGGGATACCCACTCCATGACTGTAAGGCGTTATGAGCCATTTGATGATGCTGCGGCTGACGACGAAGAATCATGGCTGCGCCCTTTCGTAATCGGTGGGTATCATCAAACAACGTACTTGTAAAGCATTTGGCATCGGAATCAGGCGACAAGTGCTGACGCCATAATGTTTGCTAATTTGGCAGAACCTTATGACAGAAGTATGTATTCGATCAAAATACACTCATGCAAGTAACAGTTTCCCGAGAATACGCCTATTAATAGTGGCAGTGGAAACCTACCTGTGCATAAACAATAAACAAAAAACAACAACAATGATCCAAGTCAAGTGCAAACCTAAGTGATAAATGCCAAAATGTATGCCCAATATATACAAACGGTGGTCGTAAAGCACATGTCTCAACTTTTAACAGAGAAAAATCTGCACAGCCTGAAATACGGTACATAGTTAAGTGAGCAGAGATACGGCCAACTGGCTAGCACTCCTGGATGACTTCACGTGAATACCTTCTGACGAATGGCGCAGAAGCTACAACAAATTGCACAAGGCACCGATAAGTGGCCTAAACGACTCGCCAGGGCGCTTCACAGGGCAACTTATTGATGTTGCCAACACACACAGACACTCAAAAAATTTCACAACTGCTGGAGACTATCATTATAGAACACATAATTTTTAAATGTATAGTGACCTTTGATTGCTTAAAGGTCTTCAGGAAAAATTAAAAAATAACTATAATGTGCCGGCCTCTATCTTTATTCATACCAAAAACAGCAAGTAACCCCCACAATAAAGATGTCATGATTTGGTTGCTCTAGCACCAATTTATAAACTTCTAGGTTAACTACAAACTGTGCAAAATAGAAGAAAGGAGAATTTTCTTGTAATCATCATTACCGTATAGGAGATCCCGTGAAGAGGTGAAACTAGATTACACTGCGTGATGACAGGAAGTGAGCAAATGATAGTCATCCAGGGGTGAGCAACGTGTTAGAAAATATTTAGATTCTGCGTGAGGTACCAGTTTTAAAGGGAAAGAGGAGGTCAACAGATAAGGGAAGATATAGATGTCACAATATTCATCAAGCACATCGAGACGATCAAGTCGAATTGTCATCACAACACTGAAAAAACACCTAACTCCTGCAAATAAAAATTGCTTTTGACAGTCATACCCTCAAATTTTCGCAATAAAAAAGCGCATCCAGGCACTTTTCATATTGCCACGTTCCTTTCCTTAAGCTTTGTTATCGCGTCGTTACACTACGTTCAGCGCAAACCGCGTTTACGATGTTCGAGAAGCTGCGAGGCCGCAGTAGATCGTTTTGTTAAGATTACGCCCACTTCATGAACATTACCGATTATACCGGAATTTACGTCGCCGCAAGCGATAACGCTAGAATATTCGATGGCAAGGGTATAAATGCCGACACGCTTCGCCGCTTGTCTGTCGATCGACGGCTGGCCCTTCGTTCGCCGCTGTCATTGCAAGACTGCAATCCGACTTTCCGTTTACTGGGAACAGGCTCGCCCAAATAAACAGTTTATTATACGACTCGCCGTGTGCTGCATTCGTCCACGTCATGACGTCATGACATCTGGTGGAGGTGCTTCCCGGCCCCTGTACCGAATGCCTCCTTGCAGCCGTGAGCCGAGCCCACACCGTCAAGGGGACGTCCACGCCAACGCTGAGCAGTGAGCCAGCCGCCAGCAGCAAGTGCTCCCGCCAGAGTTCGGGCTTCTACCTGACCCAACCAGGACGACAAACCCTGAGCTCGACTACTGGGACGATGACAGCTTTTGTACCATCTACCGATCCTGCTCCAGAGCCTAAGGAGCCTCCCACTTTCTGGGGATCATCGTTTGTAGACCCAGAAAGCTGGCTGGAGACCTACGATAGAGTTGCGGCCTTGAACAGCTGGGACACCAAAGAAAAAATGTGCCACGTCTGCTTTTGCCTAAAAGACGCCGAACCGAAAAAACTTGGTTAGAGAACTGGGAACCTATCCTACGAACCTGAAATCTCTTTTGGAGAACGTTCCTGAACATCTTCAGAAGCGTCTTTTGCAAAGAATGTGCCGCTAGTGCCTTTGAGACACGTGTTCTACTTTCCATCGAAGGTGTGAACATCTTTGTAGAAGAGATGACCCGGCTGTTTCGTCACATCGATGACCGAGGAGAATAAAGTGACATGACCGAGGAGAATAAAGTGAGCTTCCTTATGAAGAGTGTAAGGCAAGAAATTTTTTTGGACTGATCAGAAACCCGCCAAAGACAGTCGCTGAGTTCGCCTCGGAAGCATCAGCAATCGAGAAGACGCTAAAAATGCGGACATTGCAATAGAACCTCCGCTTCTCGGCTGCGCCCCACCTCGGTGGTCTAGTGGCTAAGGTACTCGGCTGCTGACCCGCAGGTCGCGGGTTCGAATTCCGGCTGTGGCGGCCGCATTTACGATGGAGGCGGAAATGTTGTAGACCTGTGTGCTCAGATTTGGGTGCACGTTAAAGAACCCCAGGCGGTCGAAATTTCCGGAGCCCTCCGCTACGGCGTCTCTCATAATCATATGGTGGTTTTGGGACGTTAAACCCCACATATCAATCATCAAGCTTCTCGGCTGCAAGCTACGCTGAGATACATGCGCTGGGAACCACTGATCTGCGTGAGATGATCCGAGCTATTGTGCAAGAGGAGCTGCGGAAATTACTACCTTCAACGCAGCGTCAAGTGTCCATCACGGACGTCGTACGCTAGGAGACCCAACAATCGCTGGGCGTTCCCAAGCTTCCACAGCAACAGGTGAAAGCCATGAGTTATGCTGCAGCAGCCCGCAGCTACGTCCCTCCTCCATGCTCCCGCCAATGCGCTGCAACACCGTAATTTCGCCGCGAAGACAACATCGAGGCCCCAGCTGCGCCATACAACCCGCCAACCGGCCAGCGACACACACCGAGGAAAGCCGACATTGGGCGCGCTCAAGGCCATCGCCCACTATGCTACCACATCGTGAAGCTGGCTAGACCTACAACCACTGCCAGTACTGACAACTGGGGCTACGCGGTTTCGACGTGAACGCGCCGTATCCACTTCGGGATGAACATCCTAAAGATATCGCCTACTACCTCGCAGGAGCACAGTGGAAAGCCCAACGACCTTACCGTTCCCCGTTGCCAGGCGGCTACATGTCCCCGCAACGCCGACAGTGCACCAGCCCTACTCGGGGTCGTTCCCCGAGCCCATATTCTGAAAACAAAGGGCAACAACTGATAGAGGTGCCGTTGCTTTACGAGTGACTACCGAAGATCCTCCACCGCCGACGACCGCAACAAGTCAAAAAAAGTCATGACGTCGAACCCTCGCATTAAGAACATGGCATAACACAACGTGGAAGCAGCGGAGCAAATAGACGTAGCCGTGATCCGACGCCACCACCCAAGCGCAACGCACGACGACGAACTAGGGACCTCGGCGTAATATTCGACAGCCACCTCGTCACTGCTCTCGTCAATACTGGAGGCGATTATTTCGTGGTCAGTTGGTCTTCCACGATGAAGTTAAACGAAGTGAGAACTACATGGCAAGGTCCCGAAATCTAGACCGTTGGAGATCACTTAATAACGCCAACTGGAGTCTACACAGCTAGAGTCACCATCAATAACCAGACTTATAATAACCAGACAATAACCAGACAATAACCAGCGAGCTTTGTCGTCTTACAAAATTGCTCTAGAGATGTGATACTTCGAATGGAATTTCCAAGTCAACAAGGCGCTGTCATCGATCTGAGGTCTGAGTCAATCACTCTAACCTCAGATCACATGCTGCCGACCCTTACAATGCCAAGTAATCATGCATTGAATATGCTAGAAGAGCAGGTCACCGTGCCGCCTTCCTCCAGCGTCGTCAATTCCGTTGGCACCGAAAAACCTGAGAATATTGAAGGCATCATCAAGGAAGATCAGCACCTTCTCCTAGACTATCAGATTTGAGTCGCAAGAGGCATAGCTGAGCTACATGACGGCAAGGCAAAGGTGGTGCTGACAAGTTTCTATCACGAATACCAGCACATCAACTGTGGTACGACAGTTGTCTACGTCGATGAATTCGTGAAGGCCAGCTATTCGTTCTCCCTCTTTGATGCTGCCGATGCTGCTTTGACGAACCGAGGTCCTGAACCAGATTTCCATGTCAACCCGAGCCTTTAAATGTACAAGGAGGAACAGCTAAAGTCTCCGCTATTGCAATTCAAGGACTGCTTCTCGTCATCATCGCGAATTCGACAAACGCCAGTCGCGAAACCTCGCATCATCAAAAAAGAAAGTGCCCGACTAGTTCGACAATGCCCGTACCGAGTCTCGACGCGCGAACGCAACACTTTGAGGAAACAAGTCGACGACATGCTACGCGACGACATCAATCAGCCGTCCAAGAGTCCGTGGGGGTCACCCGTGGTCTTAGTAAAGAAGAAGGATGGGATCCTACGTTTTTGCGTCGATTACCGCCACCTGAACCAAATAACAAAGAAGTAAGTGTAACCTCTTCCACGTATAGATGACGCCCTGGACCGACTCCACAACGCGAAGGTCTTTTCCTCGATGGACCTCGAAATGAGCAATTGGCGAATTGAAGTTGAGAAGAGAGATCGAGGGAAGACGGTCTTTATCCCACTAGACGGTCCCTTCGAGTTTAAGGTCATGCCATTTGGTCTTTGCTTGGCACCTCCGGCGTTACAGCACGTTATGCACACCGTGCTGGCTGGATTGAAATGGCACACTTGCCTCGTGTACTTGGATGATGTCGTCATGCTTTGCTCTAGCTTCCACGAGCATCTCCGGTGCCTTGAAGCGTTACTTCAAGCTATCAACACCTCTGCGCTAGCCCTGAAGCCAGAAAAGTGCCGCTTCGCGTACGAGAAGCTGTGGTTCCTGGGACACGTAATGAGCGAGGCTGGAGTCTGTCCCGACCCGCGAAAAACAGCCGCCATCGCTGATTTCCCGCAGCCCACTAACAAGAAAACTGTACGCAGATTCCTCAGATTGTGCGCCTTTTGCAGGCGTTTCGTAAAACATTTTTCACAGATTGCTGAGCCGCTAACTCACCTTACGAAAAACAACATCGAGTTCAAGTGGGAAGTTGCACAAGCGGAAACATTTAAGGAGCTTAAACGACGCCTCAAGACACCACCGACACTTGCACATTTCGACGAATACGCCGAAACAGAAGTACACATTAACGCAAGCAGCGTAAGACTCGTAGCCGTCCTTGTGCAAAAGATTGATAGCATGGAAAGGGCTATCAGCTATGTGAGTCGGTCGCTATCCAAGGCTGAAGCCAACAATTCCACAACAAAAAATGAGTGCCTTGCCATCATCTGGGCAGCGTCAAAGTTTCGCCCCTTGCCTCTACAGTGGGCTTTTCAAAGCTGTGAGTGACCACCATGCTTTGTGTTGGCTAGCTAACATGAAAGATCCTTCGGGTAGCCTCACACGGTAAAGCCTCAGTCTCCAAGAATTCGACGTGACCGTCTTTTATAAGTCTGGAAGAAAGCATTCTGATTCCGACTGCTTATCTCGAGCCCCCGTCAACCACCGCTGCCTGACAGCCTGGATGAGATAGGTTCTTAGGAACGATAACTACCGACGACTTCGCCGAGAACAGCGAGCTGACCCGGAACTGAAAAGCCTTGTTTAATACGTTAAGGGTAACAGCATGACTCTCCCGAATGTCTTCAAGAGAAAGCTGGAGTTTTTTTTCTTGCAAAACAGAGTTTTCGTAAAGAAGAACCTCTAGCGCATTCGAGCTGGACAACTTCTTGTGGTTTTTCAGCAGTGAGACCAGAAGTACTTGAAGCTCTCCACGACGACCCGACGGATTGACACCTTGGTGTTTCGTGTATGGTTGCAAGAATACAAGAAAACTACTACTGACCACGACTTGCTGCCGACGTCAATCGTTACGTCAGGATTTGGCGCGACTGTTAGTCACAAAAGACACCGCTGACTAGGCCAGCCAGACTTCTTCATCCCATTGAGCCACCACGCCGACCGTTCCAGCAAATAGTCATGGAGTTACTGGGGCGGCTCCAAACGTCGAATTCTGGAAACAAATGGATCGACGTAGCTACTCACTACCTCAAACGCCACGCCGAGACAAAGGCCCTGCCGAAATGCAGTGCCTCCAAGGTAGCAACGTTCTTTGTAGAGAACATCCTTCTGCGTCATGCAGCTCCACATGTCCTCATTACTGATAGATTTACCGCCTTTACAGTGGACCTAACTGAGGCGATACTGAGTTACAGCCATAGAAGCTACCACCCCACCACTGCCTACCATCCACAGAGAGTCTTAATAAGACCATCACTGATATGCTGCCGATGTACGTCGACGTCGAGCACAAGACTTGGGATGAAATACTTCCGCACGTGACCTTCGCGTACTATACGGCTGTCCATGAAACCACGCAGATCACGCCGTACAAGTTGGTCTATTATAACGAGCCCGGCAACGACGCTCGAAGCTATATGCTTCCAAACGTCGCTGACGAAGCGAACATTGAGGTCACTGGCTACGTTCAGCACGCTGAAGAAGCTCCTTAACTCGCCTGCCTGCGCATCAAGAATCAGCAGGCGATAGACAGCTGAGTTTACAATCTTCGCGAAGCTTCGTGGAGTACCAACCCGGGGACCGTGCCTGCGTATGGACGCCAATACGCCGACGTGGGCTCAGTAAAAAAGATCTATGACGGTACTTCGGATCGTACAGAGTAGTTCGACGTCTCGGTCCACTCTACTACGAGGTGTTTCCCGACAGCATTACGAATTCCCAACGACCCCGTGATCGACCAGAAGTCGTCAATGTCGTGTGCCTCAAACCATTTCATTCGCGAACCTGAGTCGGCTGCTGACCCACAGGTCGCAGGTTCAAATCCCGGCTGCGGCGGCTGCATTTCCGACGGAGGCGGAACTTTGTAGGCCCGTGTGCTCAGATTTGGGTGCACGTTAAAGAACCCCAGGTGGTCGAAATTTCCGGAGCCCTCCACTACGGCGTCTCTCATAATCATATGGTGGTTTTGGGACGTTAAACCCACAAATCAATCAAATCGCGAACCTGAGGACTGTGGTCGTTGTGCTTTATCGCTCGTACTAATTGTTTTTTGTCTTCATTATTATGCCTTCGTCTTTTGTTAAAGCATAGGTACGATGACGTTTTTAGATGGGGGCAATGCCAAATTCTTTTTCTCAACTTTTGTGATCGCCTCGTCACACTACGTTTTGCGGAAACCGCGATTACGATGTCCGAGAAGCTGCGAGGCCGTAGTAAATCGTTTTTAGGGGCGAAGCTCCTTAGGGCGTGGGCTGTGCGTCCCCTGTAGCCTGTATGTAGCCACCTCTAGTTTAGTTCTTGCAGTGTTCACTAGATGGCGGTACCGTCCCCTGTATCTAGCCACCTCTAGTTTAGTTCTTGCAGTGTTCACTAGATGGCGGTACCGTCTCCTGTATGTAGCCACCTCTCGTTTAGTTCTTGTAGTGTTTACTAGATGGTGGTACTTGTAGCTGATGATGAAAAGATGCAAGATGTTATAAACTAGAAAGCGGTACTTGTAGTTGATGAAAGACGCGAGATCTTATAAAATAGGAATGATGTCACATATGGCGCGTGTCATTGGTTGCAGGCAATCGTTCGATTTAGTGCGGCGACGTACGCTAGGGGGAGTGATGTAATAAAATCGAGTGGGCAAAATGTACAGAGGATTCATGGTTTACCAGGTTTACCTCCGGAGCTTCGCCCACTCATCATCATTCACTTCGTGGATATGGCGAAATTTTTTCTTAATATTACGCTCACTTCGTGAACATTACAGTTTACTCTAGAACCTACGTTGCCGCTAGCGATAACGCTATAATATTCAATGGCAAGGGTATGAATGACGACAGGCTTCGCCGCTTGTCAGTTGATCGACGGACGATGCTCCGTTCGCTGCTATCAGTGCAAGACTGGAATCCGACTTTCTGCTTACTGGGCACAGGTTCACCAAAATAAACAGTATATTATTCGACTCACAGTGTGCTCAATCGGTCCACGTCACGATCCCATAAAAATATGAATATAACTGTGGTAGGAACGCCATAGCCGGGTTATCCTATGTATAAATTGGTTGCAGGGGCACGAAAAGTACGTAAGACTGTGTATTTTGAAATTGCTTACGTGGTACAAACAGCTAAGCTAATTTTTATATATGAAGTAGCTTCACCAAGCGACCAATGGAGAATATATGGATTCAGTTCAGCAAACACTAGTCAATTAATATAAAAATTATTTTGTTATTGTGCGTTGAAACACCAATAAAAACTGTGACTAACAAGTATATTTCAACCACTAAATAAATATTCTGCATACATGAAGCAGTTATACACTTTTTAAAGCAGTATACACTACACGCGCATTATCAGATTCGTGATTCAGGAGAGCAGGCAGGTTATTTCACGCACTGCCACGGCAATGTTTACGAAAAAATGGCACTGCTCACACACGAAGATGGAGAAATTGTGACAGTTCACTTCACACTGGTTTCTATTCATTCGTGACATTGTTGCGCACATTGGCGACGGTGAAAAGTACAGCAACCAAGATTTCATCGTGTTGTGGTCTCAAAACAACAAATTTGTTGGGATGTAGGGGACATGAGGTATGAGAACATGCACTTCTCAGGCTGTTCCTAATGGCATGAATCTGGCCCGAGCCTGAAGGTGCAGTGTCTCGTCCTGCTTGATTATTTCGAACCTGGTTCATGTCATGCCAGAACCCAATCCAACTAGTTCTGGTACGAGCCCACCATGTCTTACTCGTGAGGGCTTCAATCTAGAAGAAGCATGGTTTAGTTCCCACTTGTGATGTCAGCTGCACGCTGATTTCTATGAGAGAAATAATACTTTACGTTAGAGTTAGAGTTTGCTGGTGGAGTAGCTGCTAAGAAAGAGGAACGGGCCGAAAAAAAAAACATTTTCTGTTCGCCATTACAATGGAGCCAAATGTGGTATGAACGTTTGCACAACGTTATTCCAACAGTAGTGCGTTCTTATACAGCTAAAAAGGCACAATTCCTCCAACCATACAATCACACTTCATAACGCCAAATAGTCATTTTATCAAGCAAATGAAGTTTCTGTTGCGAAAATTCAAATACTTTGGTCTGTATAATTCAAATTACGTTGCTTGCCCACCAGTTGAAATTGCACTGAATTGAAAATGCCAACATTCAAAAGCAGGATTCATGTTGCAGTTCAATCGTCACATACAACCTGCAAAAATTTTTTATTATGCCAAAGTTTACAGACACAACATTTTTAGTCATAAATTAGGCTGATCGTATACCTTCACAGCATGAGTAAACTTGGACTTTCTTTTTCTTGAATTTTATTTCAACCGGAGCTAAGAGCTGCTTAATGTAACCGTGAGCCGGTCTTAAGAATACAATAGTATACCTGGATCGTGCTTAGCTTTAGTGCCTCCTTTTGTTAACAATGTGCGCTGCTTATCTTCACACTTTTTTATTTAGAAATGTAATTGCATCGCATCCGTTTGTTCACCTAATCACACAGGGTCGTCCTGCGAACAATAAAACGATTGGTCCAAGGGTTGTACATTGTTTCGAATTTCAGGGAAAAAAGAGAAAACATTATGGTTGTCCAAATATCGTCGATCGCACAAGTTCATTGTCATGGCATGTTCGCAGTGTTGGTAAGTTAAATGCCTAACTAGGCCGCTTGTTTTCAGATGCATCTCAAGCTTGTTCTTTTCCTATTTACCTTGTAGCTGTGGCTCACTGTCTATTTGAAGCATTGACCAAGAGCTGCTAAGGGCCAATTTGTTTTTCTTTTAGACTGGCGTCTGATTCTTTTCAATGACTGCACGAGAGGGGTATAAACATTTTTGAAACATATGTTTGCGTACTGTGAAGCCGTATCATATCAATGAGGCTATTCTTGAGAGAAAAACATTGGATTATAATTCTTCACGATTCCTTCAATACATCCCAGGTTTCTTGCTGTTGATATTGTTGAACGAATGCCTCGTACCGAATACATGGCTAATGCTTGTCAGTTGCTTTGGTTGCTTGTGCATCACACATTTCATCCTTCAGCTATCACGCCGACCAAGGTTGGTTGGTTGATCGGTCCCAAGACGAATGGCTTGACTCAACACGGGAGATCAGTCATGAATCACGTGGCAGTTGAGTAATTGGAAACTAAAGTAAAAAAAGGTGTGGAGGGTTTCTATTTTTTTACAGACACGAAAACTTAGTTGTGCTAACGGAATCTATGAATTGTTATAGAAAAAAATATAAAATACCAAAAGTAATACTGTTATAGTATAGAATACGGGAAATAGACATTGACAAAGTTAAGTACTTAGTATGTATTTCTGATACTAGCACAGTAGTTGTTTGATTCTTCTATATAAATATATACCATTTTATATATGTCCCTGCTGCATCCCCAATGGTAATGGACTTTTTCTTCTTTCTTTACTCCTCAGTCCCCATAACATTATTTTTACCATTCCTACATATTTATGTATGTGAAATTTATAAACGTAGTTTCACTAAACAAGCAAAGAGGAACGCTACGGCACGTTCTGCAGAACAACAAGGTCGGTGCCCATCTCGTGCGTGCGAAAGATCGTAGACAGTGAAAATGCCTGACGGAGACTGCTACGGTCTGTGCTCCGGTCCTATCTTCGAGACGGAAGACTACTGCTGCTCTAAGCACTGTGACCGACGAGCGCACGTCAGATGCATTAGCTCGTTAGAGGAGGAAGGAAACTTGCAGGGTCACTGGCTGCTACAGAACTCAGATGAAATGAGCTTGTTGGGTGAAAACCTTGCCGATGCTAGCGAAGGCTCTCTTTTTTCATCACCTCTCTCTTTCGAAGTACCGGCAGCTTCAGTTCATCCACCGGGCTACACGGACGGCAGCCTTGTAGCTATTCAGGGTCTTATCGATAACGTGCAAAGGGAAATGTTGTTTGTCAAAGTGCCCTAGTTGGATACTAGGAATGAACGCTAACGCAGCCAGCTTGAAGAGGACCTTATTCTGCAAACTCAACTAGTCGCCGCCCTGCAATTGTATATGGGCTCATTATGCGAGAAGTTAGCCAGCGAGCGTGTCCCTCCACCTGTGCAGCCCTCAATTGCCCACTCAAACTCATACCTTGAAGAATAGGAGCTTCTTGCTACGCCACCCGCCGACTGCCCCGCCTTCGGTGACAGTGATGACGAAGAAGAGTTCTAGTATACCTTCGCAAAAAAGTGACACTACCCTCTTGAAAGCCAGCATGTCCTTTTGTGGGGCAACAAGGCCGTCACCTGATGTCTTCTTCTAAATATTCTTTCCGTGACTCGGCTGTAGCGAACTACTCCGTTGGCCCACCTTCTTGTGCCATTCACCCCTGCTCATGTAGGCGACATGTTTTGTACAGATGTCTATTCATGTTATGACATATAAGGTTTTGTTCCTCCTTTCTTTGTTTTACTTGAACTTCCAGCCCTTCTAGAGTACTTTTCGGAGTGTGCTATCTGTCACGTGAAGGTGGACCCTTTCGTTCAAGAGCGACCTCCAGTACAAGCTCAGCTTTTCAAAGTACTCAATAAGGACATCAGAAAAATAGAGGCATGGTACTGTGTACGTAATCAATACAATGTTTAGGAGCAACGTAGGGCCTCAAGTTGCTATATTATAGTGCATCCTTATGCTCTCTATTTCACAGCCGGAAGTGGATATATGATTGGGACTGATTCCACGAATGTGAGGGCGCCAATTTGGACCTATAGTTATTTATATATAATGTTAGTGTTTTAGTATGTGCGCTGTCAATGTTAGCGTGTACAGTGTGAGCACGAGTGAATGCTTATAGTGGTGATTTCACTAAGCTATTCGCCGCACCTTTTGCATATGAGGATTTGTTACTGCCCAGCAGGTACGCCAAGAATAGCAAACAGAAGAATATGATGTCCAAGTAGAACAAATCCGACTCACAGGCTCACTCATTCCACTTTACTAATGTCCATTGTTTCACAACCTATAACTGGTTCGAACGTAGAACCTAGCACGAGTTGCTTGACTCGGATTTACAACATTTAATTCATGCAAGGGAAGAACAAGCTCTCTTTTTGCTGAAATATTACTGTGATAGCAGTTATATGAATTTTGGCGCCAATGTCTACGTCAGCGTCACTCACCCCCGCAGGGGCGCCTGCGCAAGTAGGCGTTTGGTGTGTAGCGACACCACGGACCCGAGCTAACGGGGGAGTTTCTGCTCCCTCCCACGCCTAGCCGTGCGCGGCTTTGCCGTGTCCGGGGAAAAGGGAATCCTGGGGGTTGAGCCGACGCTGGGTGATTGGACCTTTAAGGCCCCCCGGCAGAGGCAACAGACCCCTTTGGCCCCGGCTTCACG
Organism: Rhipicephalus annulatus; assembly: GCA_013436015.1. Taxonomy (NCBI): domain Eukaryota; kingdom Metazoa; phylum Arthropoda; class Arachnida; order Ixodida; family Ixodidae; genus Rhipicephalus; species Rhipicephalus annulatus. Next base: position 572,366 of record WOVY01011549.1, on the reverse strand, counting down.
TAGACGGCACCCCTGGGCTGACCCACCCAGGGGAAATCGGCAGTCGCCTTTTCCTATCTCTCTCTCCCTACATCTTCGTCTTTCTTACTTTTTTAGCTTTCCTGTCTACTTCTCTCTTCTGCTTACTTCCAATTTTCTCGGCGTCAAGGGTTAACCCTGTGCAAATAGCCTACCTTGGCCTATGCGCATTGGGTTATAGCAGGGTTGTACGGCTGACGTCTGCAAGCTTTTAGCATCCGCAAACTTGCAGCATCCCCTCGTTGGGCTCCGTGGTGGGTGGCCGCCAACGCTGCTGAACAACATACAATTAGCATGCAGAAAGCATTTCCTTTACTTAGTGATCGTGCCTCCTCAAAGCGGGTACGCACCGAAGACATCAATTTTTTCATCCGGCCAAGACAAATGTTTCCTCGTTTCCACGTTATACACTGTGAAAAAGCTAACAAGCAAGCCAGAACTGTATCCCCCTTCATAGTGGCTAGATGCTTAACCGAAACTCTCGGTGCTGGGTACAAGGTTACCAAAATGGTCAGCGGAGATCTACTTCTTGAGATACGTGACAAAGACCAATTCGATAAGCTGAACACCCTCACAACGTTTGGAGACACATCCATCAGTATTACGCCACACAGGTCCATGAACTCATCTCGCGGGGTCGTATCGGACGTAGGTTTGCTTGACCTGACCGAAGCTGAACTTCTGGAAGGATGGAAGAGCCAGAACGTGACAAACGTACAGCGTATTAAGATCAGAAGAGATCAAAAGGAAATCCCAACCAAACACTTAGTACTGACCTTTGCTTCAAGCGATTTGCCGGAAACTATTCAGACTGGGTACACAAAGACATCCGTGAGACCATATATTTCCAACCCCCGGCGTCGCTTCCAATGTCAGAGATATGGCCACGGCTCGCAAAGCTGTCGTGGCCGGAAAACTTGTGCTCTGTGTGGAGTCGTGGGCCATGCGTCCGACAACTGCGAAGCACCTGCACACTGTGTGAACTCTGGCGGTAATCATGCTGCGTACTCACGTTCCTGTTCTTTCTGGAAAAAAGAAAAAGAGATCATCACTTTAAAGATAAAAGAAAACATTACATTTAAAGAAGCAAGAAAAAGAGTCTCGCCATTTTATGGCCCCACATATGCTGATGCGGCGCGCCAGGGGGCAGTGTCGCACCAGCCCTCGCCACTCCTTCGGCCTGCACAGAGCGAGCCATTGGCTGTGGCGCCTGCCCCCAAGGCGGCAGTAGTTGAGTCTACTCCGCCTACTATTGAACAGAGACCAGAGACTCCAGGGTCCTCGGGTCTCAAGGCCTCACCTCGCCAGGCGAGGCCCAAGCTTCGAAAAACCAGCTCGCATGAGCGGGCATCCAGTGCCTCCGAGGAGGCAATGGATACGGCGGCACCCCTTGTGCCAAAAGAACGGCGCGGCTCTTTGGAGCGCGCCAAGAGAACTAAAAAGCTCATAACAGGGCCTGATAATAGCCCTGTTATTTGAGCTCGACCTTTCAGCTTAAACAAGTCACTCCCTTAACGTACACACAGCACTACTTTACTTCCAATATGGAAACACAAATTATACAGTGGAACGTCAGAGGACTGCTTAGGAACCTCGACGACGACCAGGAGCTTTTATACATAACACTCACCTCAAGTGCTGTGTGTACAGGAAACACACCTAAAATCCTCCAATACAAATTTTTTACGTGCTTACGTCATATACCGAAAGGACAGAGATAATGCTGTTGCGTCATCCGGTGGCGTAGCCATTATTATTAACCAAGGAGTAGCGTGTACACATTTACCACTCCAAACATCCCTTGAGGCAGTGGCTGTTCGAGCGGTACTTTTAAACAAACTCGTCACCATTTGCTCTTTGTATGTACCTCCCCACCACCGTCTTGAAAGACGTGAATTTCAGTCTTTAATAGACGAACTGCCTGAACCCTATTTGCTTCTTGGCGACCTAAATGCACATAGTGGACTCTGGGGCGATTCTCGCTGTGATGCACGAGGTCGTCTCATTGAACAATTTCTCTTCTCTTCCGGTGCCTGTTTGTTGAATAGGAAAGAGCCAACATACTATAACGTTGCCAACAAAACTTACTCGTCTATGGACCTCAGCATCGTATCACCTTCACTCCTACCCCTACTGAAATGGAAAATCATAAATGATCTATATGGAAGTGACCATTTCCTGTAGTGTTGAGTTCACAAACAACATATGAATGTCCTCTACATGTTCTCAAATGGCTGATAAACAAAGCAGACTGGGAACAGTTCCATAACACTACACGTTTGAGTTGGACAGACATATGTAGGTTAAACATAGATGAAGCTGTGAAGTACTTCACAGCTTTTCTAACTGACGCAGCAGCCAGGTGCATACCGCAAACATCTGGAATGCCCGGCAAACGACACGTCCCATGGTGGAACACGGAGTGTCGTAATGCGCGAAAGGAACAGAACAGGGCATGGAGATTGCTGCGCAACTCGCCAACAGCGGAAAATCTTGAAACCTTCAAGAAAATAAAGTCTCAAGGAAGGAGAACGCGTCGGCAGGCCAAAAAAGAAAGCTGGCAGAAGTTTTTGTCAGGGATCAATTCATACACACAGGAGGCAAAAGTCTGGAACATGGTCGGTAGGATAGCAGGCAAACAAGTACACACACTTCCACTCGTAAACACTCAAGGTGATACCTTGGAAGATCAGGCAAACTTTCTCGGGGCACATTTTGAACGGGTATCCAGCTCGTCCCACTATACTGACACTTTCCAAAAATACAGAACAAGAATAGAAAAGCGGAAACTCGAACACAAATCCACTAGATACGAGGCATATAACCAAGCTTTCAGTCTAGCGGAGCTCCGAACATCTCTAAACTCCTGCAGCTCTTCTGCCCCAGGTTCTGACCGTGTGGTGTATGAAATGCTAAAAAACCTACCAGCCGAAACACTAAAAACCCTACTTTGTTTGTACAATGCTATCTGGTTTTCTGGCACTATCCCTACCTCCTGGAAAGAGGCTGTTATTATTCCCATTTTGAAAGAGGGCAAGGACCCTTCTTTAGCTTCAAGTTATAGACCTATTGCACTTACAAGCTGCCTGTGCAAAGTATTCGAAAAAATGATAAACAGCCGACTTGTACATATCCTTGAGACAAACAATTTGCTTGACCCATTCCAGTGCGGGTTTCGAGAAAGTAGATCCACCACAGACCACCTTGTTCGTATCGAGGCATAGATCCGAGACGCCTTTGTCCATAAACAATATTTTCTCTCTGTGTTCCTCGATATCGAAAAGGCGTATGATACAACATGGCGTTTTGGAATCCTAAGAGACCTGTCCCACCTTGGTGTGCGCGGAAGAATGTTTCATATAATCGAAAGTTACCTGTCAAACCGGACATTCCGTGTCCGTCTGGGCAGTGTGCTCTCTCAAACATTTGTCCAGGAAACAGGCGTGCCACAAGGTGGCGTGCTTAGTTGCACACTTTTTATTATCAAAATGAATTCTTTGCACTTGTCCATTCCCCGCAATATGTTCTATTGTACATATGTCGACGACGTTCAGCTTGGCTTCAAGTCATGCAACTTGGCCATGTGTGAGCGGCAGGTTCAGCTGGGTTTAAATAAGGTCTCCAAATGGGCAGATGAAAACGGATTTCGACTTAACCCACAAAAAAGCACGTGTGTCTTGTTCTCTCGAAAGAGAGGCATGCACTCGGAACCTGACATTCGACTGAACGGGCAACGTCTGTCTGTCAAAGCCGAGTATAAATTCTTAGGCTTAATCTTGGACAACAAGTTAACCTTCGTACCGTACATCAAGTATTTAAAAACAAAATGTTTAAAAGCCATGAATGTTATAAAAGTGTTGTCACGTACTACGTGGGGTAGTGATAGGCAATGCCTCATGAACCTCTATAAAAGCCTCATTCGCACCCGCTTAGATTATGGGGCCGTTGTCTATCAGTCTGCTACTCAAAGTGCCTTGAAGATGCTGGACCCCGTGCACCATTTGGGCATCCGCCTTTCTACGGGTGCTTTTCGCACCAGCCCCGCAGAAAGCCTTTATGTTGAGTCAAATGAGTGGTCGCTTCATCTGCAAAGAACCTACATGTCCTTTGTATACTTCCTCAAGATGAAAGCAGACAAGAGGCACCCCTCATACTCTACTATTAATGACTTGTCGAGCTCCATTCTTTTTCAAAACAGGCCTTCAATGAGGCAGCCCTTCTCAGTTCGCCTGAAGGGTCTAGCTGAGGACACTGGAGTGTCACTCGAACACAGTTTAATGGCTCCTGTAGCATACCCGCCACCGTGGCAGTGGCAGACTATAGACTGCGATGTGTCTTTTCTAGAAGTTACAAAACATGCGCCCATTGCCCATATCCGAACATATTTCCTGGAACTTCAACACAAATACACACGTCCTGAGTTTTTTACAGATGCCTCTAAGTCTAACTCCTCTGTGTCCTACGCTTCTGTTGGCCCTTCCTTTTCGGATGCTGGCCCTCTACATCCAGGCTCAAGTATCTTCACAGCGGAAGCTTACGCGATACTTGTGGCAGCTAAACACATTAAACAATTACAAATACAAAAAGCAGTAATTTATACAGACTCCCTCAGTGTGGTAACGGCTCTGCACAGTCTTAAAAAACAAAAAAACCCTGTCCTTGTCTCACTTTACTCCATATTTTGCACACTCTACACACTCAACCAACATGTTGTGGTGTGCTGGGTGCCAGGGCACCGTGAGATCCAAGGCAACGTGAGGGCGGATCAGCTCGCTGCATCCGTCCACAAAAACACTGCCCCTACACCCATATCAATCCCGGTCCTTGATCTGAAGCACTCTCTCAAACGAAACCTCAGGGACTACTGGCAGAGCAAGTGGGATACACACACACAAAACAAACTACACGTTATCAAGCCACACCTTGGCCATTGGCCACCAGTATCAAAATCACGTCTAACAGAGGTAACACTAACAAGACTCAGGATAGGACACACATACACGACACACACACATCTTTTATCCGGTGGTGATCCACCATTGTGTGATAAATGTGGTGAGGCATTAATGGTTCTTCATGTTTTAATTCAATGTAAACAGTTAGACACACTAAGAAGACAACACTTTCCATTACCCTACCGACAACATATACCTTTACACCCTGCAATGTTTGTCGGTAGGGAACCGCTTTTTAGTCATAAATCATTGTTAGCGTTTTTAAAAGAAATTCATAGCTTTCATGTCATATACCCGGGCATACCTCTCTAGAGAGGTTTTTGCTGCGGTGGCTACACAGGAAAACACTTGCCTCACGGCCCTTGGACGCAAGGGTATGAACGAGTGAGGTACTTGTGCTAATGCCATACATGTCCACCATCGTTTTTCATTATCACTAACTTTTGTCACCTATTCACATCACACACACCTTTCACGACATGGTCATGATTTTATTACTTGTATGTTTTTACCGTCTTATTGCGAGGAATTTTATGGCCCTTATACAGCTGCTAATCACAATCATTGTCCACATTCTTTGTCCCATGAACTGGCGCTCTTTGGCCATCAAATGGCCCTTGCGCCAAAAAACACTATATATCATCAGCGTCACTCACCGTATATGTATAAGTATGTGTATATATCAAAAATGCAAGGAAGAAAAAAAAACACTCGCAAAAAGATTTGGCGCACGGAATTGAACTCGGGTACTCTCACTTGCGAGTGCAAAGCATTAACCAATCAGCCACACAGGAGCACGTGCTCCGCCGTTCGAACGACAATAAATTGATGTATATCACTTACCGTTGCTCACGGGCATCTCGGGGGGCACTTTCGTGCTTTTAGCATTACCAACAAGATGACGCACTGAGTGCGCATCGCGACATCACATGGCTCGCGTGCTCTAATCACCCACGCGTACTTTGCCCCGCTTAGATGAGTAAAGCGATGCTCTCTCACGCGACCTTATTTCGCGGGTAAGAGGAGGGGAAGATCATACGTCTTGGCTGGCCTTGGGCTTTACCTCGAACGATTCTGTTGTAGTTTTCGGGCTCACAAAGGTCACCGCAATCATTGCAGTTGCCGTTTATGAAAAGCGCGCGCTATTCAGACACAGCGCAGTATTTATTGAGAAGTTCATTCGCATGCATCTGTACCTGTGAGTATGTTGCGTGCGTCATTTCTGCGTGATAAGCGCGGGTCACGTTTCGACCTGCTTTCCATTCTGCTGGTGACCTTACAATTTGTTGCTAACGCGCTCATTGCTTCGCCTTTGCGGTAAAGCTGCATCTTTCCTCATTTCCTACCACAGCAATATGTGCGCAGCCTCATTAACACCACATATATTTGCATTTGAATCATCATTTGGTATACTGATACAGTCTGCATGGTGTGACAGACGTTCCGAAGATGTGGGAATGACACTTTTTCTTAGTAAAGTAAAAAAGCAAAGTACTGTTTTGATAATGTAGTGTTTTGTTGGCCAAATACGCAGAAAGTTTATCTCGTGTCAATGTGGCACAACCGTTTGCGAGATTGATTGATATGTGGGGTTTTACGTTCCGAAACCACGCCATAGTAGAGCACTCTGATAATACCAACTTGCACCTAAATTTTAGCACACGGGCCTCCCTGGGGCCTACAGCATTTTCGTCTTCATCTAAAATACACCCCTCGCAGTCACGATTCGATCGCGCTATCTATGGGTCAGCAGCCGAGTAGTTTACCAACTAGACCACCGCGGCGGAGGAATCCTTCTTAAGCTACATGTTGAACACTGTAGTTGCCACATGTCGAGACATTTAAAATGAAAAATGTGCACTAAAACAAGCACTCCTAAAGGATACGTGGTGACTGAGTAGGTGTGCAAGAATGAAAATGACAGGTGGCTTTAGGTCCGTTTATTTCAACTGCACCAACCGGAACCACCTCACGGCACCACACGCGAAGTTCAGAAATTATGCAGCAGGACTTCTGTGGTGCAGGCACAGTGCTACACACGAAACGAACGACTATGTGCCGAAAGGTGCAAGTCTTATTTCTGTTCGCTTAGTTTACACCGTTCAGCTAACACTGAGTGATGGCAAACCGCCCATGCGCACAGTTTATGGGGCGCAAACATCTTGGCGAGACACGTCGCGTTAGTGGAGGCGGCTACGGCGTTTACGCCAAAGTGCTACGTCGTCTAATCAGCGGCACGCGCAGCTGCTCCAAGCCGGCACCGACAGCGTAGGTGGTGCAGTAAAATAGAGAAGCGGCGCTGCACCTTTTTTGCACCTTTCAATGAGACTAGTAGGGTTCAGAGGTCGTAAATGCTGCACCACTGAAACGAATGGCGAGATGCAGCAGTTCGTGAACTGGTTCATTCGGTGCAGTTGAATTGAATAGTCCTTTTGTAAAAGCGGCGCTTGCAAATGAAGGCTGAAAAAATTCAACAGTTGAGATTGAGTGCTGCTGCCCTGGGCTTTTCATCTGTACTAGCCAGCAAGTGTTCATATGACTCGAAGGAAGATGGCACGAAGGATCCAACTCCTTCAAACTTTTGAACTTCAAATGCTTCAAACGCTTGAAGTGCATGGACACATTACTTTGTAGGCTTTCAAAGGTAGGGAGAAGCGGAATACACAAGAAGCTTGTGGAGTAGTCGTTGACGGAAAAAAATGTGGAAAAAAAGCTGGCCAACTATCAATAAAGCTGGACCATTCACTGCATAAATGACCTTTAATCATTCAAATGAAATTGCACTGAATTTACAGCAGAAAAAATAATATAGTACACTGTTTCTAAACGGTATTCTGTTTGGAAGAGAAAGGAGAGAATGGGGAGCAGCTTGCGCCAAGTGGCGTAAGGCTGGGTAACAGCTGAGCTGGTGAACTAGTGCTCGATTTGTGTGGTCAATTGTTATATATTATGGAACTGATATGACGTGATAAACACCACATCTCTCTTTCATGCTTGTTAGAGAAGCGAAGCAAGAGAGGCCGAAGAGTACGAAATTGAAGAGGTTGAAGTACGTAATGGAAAGAGTGAGCACCAGGTCATGAATATGATAGTATTTTATACGTCACCCAGCAGACTATACTTGCAACATAGTACTATACATGGCTATGCTTTCTATGCCTGTCATTTTTTGGCTTCAGTGGCTTTCTGTCTCTTTTTTATCCCTAATGATTTCTTTTTGTTATTCTTTTACTCTCTTTTTCCCACGTTTTCTTTTTTTCTTTTCACTTCTTGCCAAGCGTTTATTTGTTCCGCAATCTTATTCTGCGTGCATCAGCAGTTTTTTGCTTTCTATATATTTATCTGTTTCTGTGTGCACACTCACATTTGAATTGTTGTACGAGGGTTACACTTACGCATTGCTTGAAAAAGTTCTTTCAAAGAATTTCAGTTTTTTTATTTCTCCTTTTTTACCCTCTCTCTGTGTACTCGTCCTCTCGTTCGTGGAGTTATTGCATCCCTCAACGGGCAAGTCAGCACGCGTCTTCTGGTAAAAAATCAGCAGATGAAGTCTACGATGAAAAAAAGGACGAATATAGCACGTACCGGCTCATCATGTCAATCATTTTCTATTTAACGACACGCAGCCAAACGCGGTGTTGACAGCTCTGCCCTAAATGGTAAATATATATATATATATATATATATATATATATATATATATATATATATATATATATATATATATATATATCGATTGGAGCCCAAGAAACCTTGAACATGACAATTGTTTACTGTGTTCACCAAATGCACTTTAATCAGTACAGAGAGACGAGGCGTCAGCTTGAGAACCTGGCTCGAGCTGCCTGTCCTAGGCAGAGCTTCTTGGATATGTACATGAAAGTACTTTTGACAAGGTCTTAGGCAAAAATGTGGGGTTACTTAAGCAGGGTCTAACTCTCATCATGTATGCTCGAGCGTCTGTTTGTATGGGTACGAGTATACATACAAATACAAATTTTAAGAGAGAGTTAGATCCCGCCTCTTCTGGTTATGCCAATGACATCATCTGTATACATTGTGTTAGGAGAAATGTGTCCCAAAACTTCTACACTATGGGAAATGAAGTATTTGCCTGTATAATTGCATGTAATGCCATTTTTTTCTTTTTGTCCTGTGGCTCGGCCGCATGCAACAGAGCTTCGGCACTGATGTCGAGCACCTCATTCTACTTTTTATGCTCGGACATTCACTGCCTTTCTTTAAGTGGATTGTGCTCTTTGTCGAACTTCTGCCTTCTGTCGATCATCTTCTCTCGCACTCTCCAGAGAGGCAGACAGCTTAACGCGTCTCGTAACAGTACAGCTGTTTTATTCTGAAGAAGCTAGCTTGCATTCCAGGTAGCTGCTCACAACTGCATTGTATCTACTAATTTCTACTTTCGCTCTCCTCTTGTGCTCACCCTGGCGTTCTGGCTCGTGGGTCGAAATCTTCTTGTACACCCCATGCAGAATCTACCGTCGCGATAATTTCCCGTGAATCCAGCTCCCATGCTTGAGAGCTGTGCACAACTGCTCTACCTTGCACTACTTTCGTACATTCTGGTGGGCCAACGCTGGTTTTCCAGCTTAGCGGGTCGAAATCTCCTTTGACATCGTGGGCAAGATCCAACATCGGGACACCCTCACTTTGTGTGTGTGCCAGCTGGTCTAGAACTATGTTAGCTGTTTCGTTAGAATTCATCTTACAAAGTAACACGCTGCACTTATTCTGGATTTTGTCGGCCCCCACTCTTTGTGCCCCGACTTTCGCAGTTGTTCACCTTTGTTTATTCTTGAACCTGGTGCTACATTCATATGTGCTACTTTTTTCCAAGGCTCCAATTTGCGCCACACTCAACTGTTTCTTGCACTTCTCGTGTGCTACCTGTACCAATTGATCACTCCTCTGCTTCGCATCTAGCCAGCGTTCTGATCTTTCACACGCGTGTTTCAACCTTTCCTTCTCCTCGGCTATTTCTTGCACCGCCTTCTTGTTTTCATCATCATCTATTCTCCGTTTATATTTTCATTCCTGTTTCAATAAATACGTACTCCCGGAGTGCTTTATATCTGCCTTGTTCCTTTTACTTTCAAGAAATACGTCATCAAGATGAGATGCATGCAGATCTTGAAATTCTAGATCAAGATCCCGACACACGTTTAGCAGGTGATCTCCCGTGAATCTCATCAGGTTCATAGCAACTACTCTGCCTCGGCTCAGCTGTGATAAAACACAAGCCAACCAGTTATCATTCTGGGCCTAGATAAATTGAAGCCTGGCGAATCCCACAGTTGAGAGCAAAAGCTTGAGTACACAAGCAGCACTACGTGCCCAACCTCCCTCGTTACCTTTTCCCATTTCTTTTTCTCTCGTGCGCTCTCCAGCATCCCAAAACTTTCCCACAACGTACGCTTTAAACTTCCGAAAAACTAACCCAAGTTCCTACTGAATCATATAACATTTTCGGTTGGTTGCGTTGTGGGCATTGACGTACCAAGGTGGCTCAGGCTACCAAGAACACCGTAGTAGGCAACTTCGGACACGGGCCTGAAGCGTTCCACCTCCGAAATGTGACCGCTTTTGCAGGGGTCAAACACGCGGCTTGAGGTATTTTTTATGCGGAGGGTTAACTTGTGCAGGTCGGTGGAGCTGGAAAAAACGGGTGCAGTACTCTGAAATGTTTCTAAAGATTCGGTACTATGATAAAAGGGGGGGGGGGGAGTGGCCGTGATGTTGATTTTCATTTGTGACAATGACGCAATGCTGCGCATCCAGGCTGAGGTCGTGGCACCAAAAACGTCGTGTGGCATTCTTGGGACCTTGACAGGTTGTGCCATCTGTCGGCAAACACCACACTGAAAAAAAAACGTAGTTGCCACTATTGACGCTACAGGCCACTAGCTGCGCCCAAGGGCCAAGACGGAGCAACTCGCTCCTTCTGTGTCTGCATATGTGTTAGTACATTGTCTAGAAATATATTGACAATGTAGTGTTAGCAATCATTCCAGAAAAAAAGTGGAAGGGCATTCATAGGCAATACTTACATTTTAGTCATTGTATTTGTATCTTATTTATTTACGTATTTCTCAATACTGTGATCTTTCTTTCACGCTACTCTCAAAATATGGCTGCATGTATGGCAGCTTCCGTTCGATGATATCTTAGACGTGTAGCGCAGCGTATCAAATGATGTTCCTTTACCAGCTGCCCATAGAATATTAAGCAATAAGTTTGTATCGGAATCCGCACACGTCACTTGCCTAGTTTTTTGGAAGTGGGCCCATTTTCGCGCCACAATTGATCAGCACACCCACTATTAAATGATTTATTCGTGTTTTATGCTGCTGTTCCCAGATGTCGCGAGAGTTTGCTAACTCCCAAAAAATGAGGCCAACTGCATGTTCATGTTTTGCAACTCAATTTCACTGGAAATTGTTGTCGGCTGCAAATCGAGAGAGTGGCTACGAGGAGCTCCGTCGCCGTATGAACAGTGAATAGCCAGGCATCTCCGCAAGTGGAAGTGAATTGCGAGTGCTCAAGTTCGCCGATCTCGTCAATCGATGATGTCGTGTCACGTTGCCGAAGACGGCGGAGTAACGACGATGGGCTATGCCTTCCTCTACCTCTGTGGTGCGAAAATTCCACGCGAAAATTCGAAACCAATCAAAAGCCATGCTCTACTCCCGGTAACTTCCTTAATACAGCTTGTATTCACAAAATTTTTGCGGCAGCATGTGCACATAGTAAAAGTGCACGTATTTCTTTTTATAACAAATTTCGGACCTTGGCATTTGTTTACTGATCATTTAAAGGCTACACTATAAAAAATATTTTCCCTTGATTACGTAAAAAGGCATAGGTAACATGCTCCCAATCACTTCCCTAAAAACATAGTACACCAGAGATCACGTGGAACACATAGAACGTACAGCCCGTTCAACTTTCACGGAGATCTTCAGAATGAAAAAATCAAGTTAAAGCTGCTAGGGAACAACACCTGCTTTGTAAAACCATTTCTCACACATTACGCATTATACTATTGCTGCATGTCCGTAAATAACAAACGCATTCCCATTAGATTCACATGAGGCATACGTAATCAGCAGACCTTTCTTCTGCAATTACAAGGTCAATAAAAGTTTCCCAGGCCACTATTCCAATTATTCCTGTGGCAGCGTCACCTGGGAACTTTTCACTGCACCTGCACATGCTAAAAATTTACTATGTGAATTCAACTGTTTAAAATCTATCAAGGGCAAATTTTCTATTCACTGAAATCAAATTTTATCTTCCCATGATCATAAAACGAAATACAGCACAGAGATGCTACAAATTGTGTGAACAAAAATTGTCAAAAAATTTATATTATTTTGGCCGTTTTGTACCTAGAATTTAGAATATAAAGAAGGAATATCATAACTTCCAGACACCCAAACCACCTGTGTTGTGTTCCTATTGTTACACTATTGTGCAGACTTCTTTTCTGCAAAAGAGGGAACACATTTTGTCAGCACAACCACACCAGGCGAGTACAGAGCAAAAAACAGTGCGAACACAATTATATTTGTCCATTTCAAGACTCTTAATAGGCCTAATTAGAGGCACTGGTTGCAGCACAAAAATTAATGATCACACATAATAAATTATAATTCATTCAGAATGAAATGGCTGAAAGCACACACAACTTCATAAACACGCCACCAAATTATTGGCTAACAATATTAGTTGAGGCAAAAGGAGCAAAGAAGTAATTCAGTGTATCAAACAATTCAACAATTAGGGTTATAACATGGAAAATTACTCAGCATTTTTTTGAACATCACGAATATGACGGAAAAAATTTTCACGTTTCTCAAAGTTCGAAACTCGTCCTGGACATTTAATTCCGTTGCCACAAATTTTGCTGCCGAGTTTTGATAGTCTGTAGTATAGCGCCGACTGAGCTAAAAGTCTTCAAACAACAATTTTTTTCAGAAGTCCTTTTGGAATGCACTCAATAAATGGCATTTTCAGCAAGGTAATGAAGTGATCTAACTAAAAGTAATGACATACTTCTGTATATCAATTCTCTGAAAGCTTTTCCCACGAGCAATATTGAATAATGTGGCCAGGTTTGCGATTTTTTCTGGTAAAATGGCAAATTCCAAAGACACAAATAAAATATGTGCTGGAGACCTTTTTTGACATACTACAAATAAAAAATAATTTATGCACTGAAGTTTAGCAGGTAGTCTGGAAAAATTGGGAATTTCACCTTTTTGGGAAAAAGCTCTGTATTCATCACCAAAAAGCTTGGCTTGGTGGTCGGACAAAAACTATGCACAACATTTCATTTAGAAGCCCTATGTACTACCTCAATATAGGTGAAGTTACTAAAGCGCATTATTTTTTAAACTAAGGAAGTACTTTTTTGAAATTATGTATCTCTACCAGTTTTACCCCTGCACTACTCAAGCGGCATGAAGCACTCGCAAGGGCATTTTCCAAGAGACTTCTACAGACTTGAGGTACACAGAGCAAGCTTGATGCAGATCAATTGAAATTGGAATGGGACTATCATGTGCATTCCATTGCCAACAGACATGCGCTACAATAAATGTCGCTAGAGTGTGAAGAGCAGCAGCGTAGCAAAAAGATATTTTTCGCTTGGGGGTGGTATGTGAGGGGTAGGCGACTTTGGTCATATTTTATGTACATTCTCTTGTGTTTGTATGTGTGCATGCAAAGCTAAGAAAATCACAGCATATATACGAAGGGAATGATGATGTGAGGGGCGAAGTTTCAGAGGGTTTTATCGGTAACCGTGAATCCGTCTATCTGTCTGTCACTCACACTAGAACCTTCTGCTGAGTCATCGATAAACTAGGCAGTCACGAACCGCTCACAGTGGATGGACCATCCACGGCTTTATGATAAAAAATACCTGGACTGTGCTAGAGGGGAGGGGGGAGTTAAGCAGCTCTTCCTGTCTTCCTGGCTACGCCACTGGTTATGACTCCCAGATGAGCCATCAAGCCGTTAAAAGTATAAATCACACTACTATCCTTTACGCACAACATAAACGTGACTATCACCTTGGTTAACAGTTCCTAATTGAAAGTTTTTTTCGCTTCTGTATTGATATGACAGGCTTTGGGCCTCAGGGTGCTCTCCTGAATGCCAGAAAAATAAGAAATGGTTGTTTTACAATAGCGTTTATCAGCGTACTGCATCAATGCTACAAGCATGCTATAAGACATATGTGCTGAATATGACTAAATATCTTTAATAAGTGTATAAAACACACCTACTGCATTTGCAGAACTCCCAAGGAAGGCAGGATGTCTGACTTTTAATCTATAAAGCTGCATGGCTCATCTGGAAGTCCGCACAGTGAACCCAGTCCTTGTATCACCCCTCCATTGGCAATAGAATGCAGACGAGAACCCTATTCCTATTTCAATTACTCTGTAGAGAGCACCAAATTCGCTCTCTGCATTCCAGGTCAGTGGGATTCTGCTGAAGATTGCCCTTGCGAGTGTGTCATGTCCCTTGAGTTACATAGGCGAAAAGCTGGTGCAGATACATATTTAAAGAAAATATTTTTCGAATGTAAAAATAATACCCTCTAGTATTTTCACCTATAATTAGCTTGTCCATAGAGTTTTAAAATGAAATTTTGTGCATATTTATACTGCGACCACCAAGGCAAGTTTTTGATGATGAATACAGAGGTTTTTCAAACAAAGTGACGCTCGCAATTTTTTTTCAGAGTATCTGCTATAACATCAGTGCCTTAATTATTTTTAATTTGTAGCATGTTTACAGGCCACCAGCCCATATTTTATTTGTGTCCTTGGAACTTCCCATGTTCCCAAAAATAAACTAAATGTGGCAACTTTATTCAATAATGCTTGTGTGAAAAGCCCTCAGAAAATTGATATACATAATTAAGTCATTATTTTAAAGTTAGATGACTTCATTACCTTGCCAAAAATGTCTTATATCGAGTGTATTTCAAAAAGTTTTTTTGAAAAAAATAGATACCTTTTACCTTATCTTCAGACAGGTGCAAACAATAATTATGGCAGTAATTATACAAATTAACACAATTATCTATTTAACCAGTGCTAATAGCCGGTCGGGTCGAGTGGTCAAATGGAACCCCTTCCTACAAACAGCTCATAGCCAGTTAAAAAATTAGGAAAGCAGCCACTGGTAATCACGGCAGAATGATGCATTCTGCTCAATTTAGCTGGCGAAATCAAAACCGACACACCAAACAGTGCATCTACCTTTCACTTTGACAATGCCCTCCATGGCAACACTGTTTATCTTGCATTGGGGGAGAAGATTAGGTGAGCGTCGATAAGTGGGCACAAAGCAGTGTCTAAATTGACGGTTGATAACGGCTAGAGAAACAGTGCCATCATCTAAGGCAATGTCGAAATCAATGGTAGATGTACAGCCTGCTGCATCGGTTTTTGTTTTGACAGCTAAATTAGGCAGATTGCATCTCTCCACGGTTGATTTGATTGATATGTGGGGTTTAACGTCCCAAAACCACTATATGATTATGAGAGACGCCGTAGTGGAGGGCTCCGGAAATTTAGACCACCTGGGGTTCTTTAACGTGCACCCAAATCTGAGCACACGGGCCTACAACATTTCCGCCTCCATCGGAAATGCAGCCGCCG
Source organism: Rhipicephalus annulatus (assembly GCA_013436015.1). Taxonomy (NCBI): domain Eukaryota; kingdom Metazoa; phylum Arthropoda; class Arachnida; order Ixodida; family Ixodidae; genus Rhipicephalus; species Rhipicephalus annulatus. The sequence continues at coordinate 556,696 of WOVY01011549.1, read as the reverse complement.
CAGCCGGGATTCGAACCCGCGCCCTGCGGGTCAGCAGCCGAGGACCTTAGCCACTAGACCACCGCGGCGGGGCGTCTCTCCACGGTGATTATCACTGGCTGCTTTTCCAAATTTTCAAAGTGGCTATAAACTTTTTGTAGAAAGGACTTGAATTTGCCCACTTGACTCGACCAGCTACTACCACTGGTAAAAAAGGTAATTGTTTTATGTAATATAATTACTATCACAATTATTGTTTGTGCTTATCTCAAGATTCCTTTTTGTCACAAGAAAGGCAATGCCGCAACTAGCACGCAAGTACCTCCTTTCTCTAAATTTTAAAGAACATTGGACACAATTCTTGAAACACCCTGTATTTCATACACATGCAGACAATACGTGGTAAAAACTAACGATGAAGAATGAGCAAGAAGAAATAACGAGCTCATAAAGAGACAGCCCTGTAGCCAGGATTGTTTTTCGGAGGGGGACGGGCACATGTTGATGGCTATGAAAAATGACTTTTTGCATTACTTATGCTCCGTAGGGCAACCCACAACATGCGAATTCAGGGAGGGGGGCACAAACTTTTGGGGCACCCCTCTGGCTACAGGCCTCCACCACGCACACTTTCTTGGAATACAGCAGATGTCACATGAGCAGAAGAAAAGTTGTCATTATTCACAGATGTAAACAGTCTGCACAAAAAAAAGACTTCAATCCAAGTGAACAAATTCCGAGGAACGTTTTGCTGTGTTAGTAAAATATTTAGCGACAAATTCTATCAAGAGCTGTTGAAACGTGTGGAAACACTGCATCAATGAGAGCCCATAGCAAGTAACAAATGTGTGCAGCCAAAAGGCCAGCAAGTCTCGTGTCGCATGAAAAAACTTACAAAAGCCGCACTCATATTTGAAAATGATGTTACGAACTTCCAGCTAGAGGCCTTGCGTTGCAAAAGGAAAGCTGCTACTCATCACAGATTAAACTTCTTAATTGTTATACAAGTTGGCAATGATGGGTCTGATCTTACTAGTAGAAAAGTGGCCTGAGCATGCGCTCTCTAAATCAAGGTATAGTTGCTGACTTTTTATACAAATTCCTTCATGGCACTGTCACTCATCCTACTGAAGGGATGTAAAATAACGAACGAAAATTTGGATACCCCAGTTGGTGCTAACTTGACTTTTTGTGCTATAGTTTATTAATTTGGTATGCTATCAAACACATTAACAATGTGCCAGCGATGTTTACAATACTCTTGCTAGATTTCCAGCACTAAATGTTTGCACTAACAAGAACTTGAAGTTGCCAGTGTAAAATTCAACACAGATATTGCAACTGCGGGTCTTGAAGGCCACTTTTCGAAGGCTATGTTTTGAATATGAATGTCAAAAGCAAATTTCAAACTATATAATGACAACAAAGTAAACATTATCTATGTGATACAGGTTTCTTTCACACCTACTAATGTGGGATAACGTTATCAATGAGTATAAAATCTTGACTGTAGTGCTACAGCCTAATGCAACGAAAACAAAGATATTGGTGTGCTTATGAGCTGCTTAATCACCTGTCACTGTTCCATGCTGCTGGACTGAATGCTGAACCGTCCAGAATTGGCAGTGAAGGATGCAGCAACAATGATAGCGCTGGATAATTTTATGGTGATGCGGTGACACTAATTCTTGCAACGTCAGGTCACCAAGGCACTTGTTGCATGAGCAGTCATAGTGGCGCTGGCATGAGACATGACAGCTGGCCCAAGAACAATAGAAGCAGCACCTGGAAAAGAATAAATAGTGAGTGTCACATTGTAACTGATGTGTCAGGACCCCGTGACATTAATAATGTGACATGCTTGTCTAAGTAGATGTCGAACCTTTTTCAGCAGTCACGTGTGTGCATACCTGCACACTACTGTCTGCGAGACGTGGGTAAGACCCACATGTGATTCACTGCCTATGTTAACTTAGGAACAGCAAGAATGCACCTTGGAAATCTTTGAGTAAGCATTAAGGAGACAGTACAACAGTACTTCTGTTGGCAATTATAGCAGCTTCACAACAAGTGAAAAATTTCAATGAAAAGATACAGTAAATATCAGTTGGGTCTGCATTTAAACCTTGGAATTCCAGGTGGTGTAGATAACCACACTAGTGGTTGTAAATGCTCCAGAATTGACTAATCAGGCATGGTACTGAAGCAAAGTCAGGTGTTTTGAAATTGTTGGCTATCCTTGCTTAAAAAAATGTAACGAAGAATACATATTGCCACAGGCATGGAACGAGGTTTAGCCATGCCAATGCGAGTATGTGCCATGGTGTGAAAGAAGAGGACGGTTGGTGTGCTCATGCTCTAACGTTCGGTTCGGCTCGACGTCCAGTGCTGCTCCTGTGAACAGACGTTGTGGTCGTTCTGTAATCACGTGACATTTTCTGATGAAGGTGCTGGGTAGTGTTGTATGCACTGCAATCAGCAGCAAGGTCCCGACACTAGTCGCGACTTGGAAGAACCAGCTGACCTACGGCGTAGCAGGCGACAACTAGGCCTACCTCCTGAATTCGGACCATTTCCACAACTCGGCAGTACTATGGCTAGTACGGGCACGCAAACCCAAGAAACATCAACGCTGCCTCCTCCATGGTTCTTCAACGTCCCGCGAATTTCGAAGCCGTTCCACGGTGAGCCTTACGAGGACGTCGACGACTGGCTTAACGACTACAACCGTTGCGGCAGCGTCAACGAGTGGAACGAGCAGCGAAAGCTTCGGTATGTCTACTTTTATCTTGAGGACTCTGCGCGCACGTGGTTCGAAAACCATGAAGCCACTATGACAACCTGGCCAGAGTTTTGCAACCAGTTGCGAAATACCTTCCGAAGCTCTGACCGAAAGGAGCAAGCGGAACAGCTCCTCGATTCCCGAAACCAGCATCCGAACGAGAGTGTTGCCACGTTCGTTGAGGACATGTCGCGGCTGTTCAGGCGAGCCGACTCCTCAATGACTGAAGAAAAGAAGGTGCGCCTCCTAATGCGGGGAGTGAAAGAGCAGCTGTTCGCGGGACTAGTGCGGAACCCTCCCAGCACTGTAGAGGATTTCCTCCGCGAAGCCACGACAATGGAGAGAATGCTAAGGCAGCGTTCGTACCAGTATGAGCGTCCTGGCAGTCTTTCGTCAGTATCGTCGGCCCTGCCAACACCTGATGTCACGACTGTAAAAGACCTGACGGAGCTCGTGCGCAGTATTGTGCGCGAGGAGCTGCAAAAGCTGCACGTGGTGTCTTCTCCGCCCCATGTTGCTGCTCTAACGGATGTCGTTCGCGAAGAGGTCCGGCAGCTGGTGCACCCCATGACGACTCTGCGTGCAGCCGAAGTCCAACCCATGATGGCCCCGCGTCCAGCCGAAGCTCCGCTATTAACGTACGCGGAAGCACTACGTACTCCTGCACCGGCTGTTGGCTATCCGTCCCGTCCGTCCACCCTGCAGACGGCACCGTCGTTCTACTCGGGACCACCGCAATACGGCAACCCACTCCTTACACGGAAATCCAGTGTATGGCGTACTCCCGATAACCGGCCTCTATGTTATCACTGTGGTGAACCAGGTCACATCTACCGTGAGTGTGCCTACAGGCACATGGGTCTTCCTGGCTTTCGTCCGGATGCTCGTCGACCCAGAGATGGTGAGCGGCCCCGTGCTATCGCCGAATACTTGGCAAGCCAACGATCCTCAACCCTTCTGCGTCGCCAATCCCGCTCAGCATCTCCACGGCGTTCCACGTCACCTGGCCAACAATCAACCTTTGCGGACGTCCTCGCAGGAAGATCGCCTAGATCCACAAGCCCGCGCCGGGGAAACTAAGAAAAGCGACCTCTGGGGGTGAGGCCGCTGTTGATTGACCGTTACAAGACCCTCCCCCGATTTGCCTGCCGACATCCGACGACATCCTTTCCCCGATGTGTGCCATCGACGACAAACGGGTCTCTGCTCGTATCTATGTCCTTGTCGACAACCACCCGCTGACCGCTCTGGTAGATACGGGTGCCGATTATTCTGTTATAAGCGCTGACCTCGCTGCACAGCTAAGAAAGGTAACGACACCTTGGGGACATGGAACCAACCTCCGGACTGCGGGAGACCACCTATTAACACCACTAGGTATGTGCACTGCCCGCCTCCGATTTCGTGAGTCGACGTACATTTTTTCCTTCGTTGTATTGCGCGAATGCTCACAAAACCTGATTCTCGGAATGGATTTTCTCCGCGAGCACAGAGCCATTATTACCTTCGCGACCTGCTCATAACGTAATCTAACGACCATACAGCCCTACGAAAGGATGCAGTTGCGCCGACCACAACACTTCGAGTTGCTGACGACACCATCCCACTGCCGCCGCGAGCCAGTATGTTGGTAACTGTGGAGAGCGACTGTGACAACAAGAGTAGTGGTATCGCGGAAACTAACCTCTCGCTGCTCTTGGCTCGGCAGATTTGTGTCGCGCGTGCTATGGTCAAACTGAAACATCAGAGGGCTCAGCTTCTGATCACGAATTTCGGCAGCCAGTACCAACACTTGGCAAAGCGAACAGCGATCGCGAACTTTGAAGCCATTGATGACGAAGAATGTTCCACTATCGCTCCGATTGCCACTGCTGCCGAAGGTAACACTGCATTAGCCAGTACAGTTGACGTCAATTGCCAGCTATCCTGTGCGCAGCAACAGCAGAAACGCATAATTTTACGTACGTATAGTGATTGCTTTGCGTCCACCTCAAAAATCAAGCAGATCCCAACCATGAAGCACCGCATTATAACGGACCCTACCGAACAGCCTGTACGACAGCACGCCTACCACGTGTCGCAAAAAGAACAAGAGGCAATACGTTTTCAAGTGGAACAGATGCTCGATGACGACGTCATGCAACCCTCGAACAGTCCATGGGCGTCACCCGTCGTACTTGTTAAAAAGAAAGACGGCACTCTTCGATTTTGCGTCGATTACCGGAAGCTCAACAAAGTGACGAAGAGAGACGTCTACCCTCTCCCACGCATAGATGATTCACTGGATCGACTTCGACATGCCCGATATTTTTCCTCAATGGAATTACGCAGCGGCTACTGGCAGATCGAGGTCGATGAACCTGACAGGGAAAAAACAGCATTCATAACTCCCGATGGCCTTTACGAATTCAAAGTGTTACCATTTGGATTGTGCTCTGCACCGGCAACGTTCCAAAGGATGATGGACACCGTCCTGTCCGGTCTGAAGTGGGAATCCTGCCTCGTGTATTTAGACGACGTCGTTGTTTTTTCCAAAACATTTGAACAACATTTACAACGACTTCAGTCCGTCTTCGTCGCTATTCGATCCGCAAGCCTATCGCTAAAACCGGAGAAGTGTCATTTCGACTACGAAGAACTAAAGTTCCTCGGCCACCTTATCAGTCACGATGGCATTAGACCAGACCCAGAAAAGACCATGGCTGTTGCTGCATTTCCTCCACCTTCGAACAAACGGGATTTGCGCCGGTTTTTGGGTCTCTGCGCCTATTACAGGCACTTTGTCCAGAGCTTTGCCAACATCGCTGAACCCCTTACCCGTTTAACGAAGGAGGATACTCCTTTTGTGTGGGGTCCAGAGCAGAGAGCCGCTTTTTCCCAGCTTCAGCAGGGCCTTCAGAGTGAACCCTTACTAGGGCACTTTGATGAAGATGCCGCCACCGAGCTTCACACTGACGCAAGCAACATCGGTATTGGTGCAGTCCTCGTCCAGTGGCAAGACGGCGCTGAACGCCCCATCGCTTATGCTAGCCGCATTTTGTCATCTGCGGAAACTAACTACTTGGCCACGGAGAAGTAATGTCTTGCTGTTATTTGGGCGATAACAAAGTTCCGACCGTATCTGTATGGCCGTCCATTCAGAGTAGTTACGGACCATCATGCCCTCTGTTGGCTGGCCAATCTCAAGTACCCTTCAGGGCGCCTCGCGAGGTGGAGCTTACGCCTTCAAGAATTTGAGGTTACAGTCGTCTACAAGTCGGGCCGCAGGCACACTGATGCCGACTGCCTTTCGCGCGCACCCCTCGCGACGACATCGAGGGACGATGATACCGATGGCCATTTTCTTTGTGCAGTAAGTGTATCTAACTTGGCCCAGCAACAGTGGAATGATTCAGAGATCCAACAACTTATCAAATACCTTCAACGTCGCAGCTCGAGTCCACCATCGGCATTCGCACGTTCAGGGTCATTTTGTCTCCGCAACGACATCGTCTGCAAAAAGAACTTCGAACCTTATGCGACTGAGTACCTCCTCGTCGTTCCGCCAGGGCTACGTGCGGACATTTTATCTGCCTGCCACAACGAGCCTTCCTCCGGCCACCTAGGTTTCGCACGTACCCTTGCCCGGATTTGGACTCGCTACTACTGGCCAAAGCTCACCTAGGATGTAGAGCATTACGTTAAAACGTGTAATCATTGCCAGCGCCGTAAAGCCCCACCTGTGCGCCCTGCTGGTTTATTGCAGCCTGTTGCACCCCCGTCACAACCGTTTGAACGAATCGGCATGGACTTGCTTGGGCCCTTCCCGAAGTCACATGATGGCAACCGCTGGATCGTAGTCGCTACTGACTATTTAACGAGGTACTGCAAAACGAAAGCGCTACAACGAGGCACCGCCAATGAGGTTACGTATTTTTTCATCAACAACATCGTCCTCCGCCATGGAGCGCCAACAGTTCTTATCACTGACCGTGGAACAGCCTTTACAGCCCAATTGATGCAAGACGTCACGAGACTTAGTGGAACAGCTCATCGCAAAACAACCGCATACCATCCGCAAACCAACGATCTGACGGAGAGATTAAACAAGACGCTCGCTGACAGGCTATCTATGTACGTCGACCGTGATCACAAAAACTGGGATGCAATTTTTCCATACGTAACGTTCGCTTAGAACACTGCGGTTCAAGAGACTACGGGTTTCACTCCCTTCCGGTTGCTTCACGGCCGAGAAGCAATTACGATGCTTGATGCCATGCTGTTGCCTGACACGACCGAGATTACTACTGATGCGGACGACTTTATCCGGCTCGCTGACGCGGCCCGCCAGCTTACACTCGAGCGGATCCGAAAACAACAACGAATCGACTCACAGAGGTACAACTCCCGTCATCGCCTTGTTATTTACCAACCCGGTGATCTGGTCTGGCTGTGGATCCCCGTTCGCCAAAGGGGCCGCTCGGAAAAGTTACTTCACCGCTACTTCGGTCCCTATAGAGTACTACGGCGCCTCACAGATGTCAACTACGAAATTCTGCTTGAAAACACAGCTCAGCGATCTCGACGTTCCCAACAGGCCGACATTGTTCATGTGTCACGGATAAAGCCACACTACCCCCGAGCCACCTGACACTGCTTCATCATGCGTCTTTGTGCGTGTACGCGACAATTTTAACTTTTAATCGGCATTGGTCATTGGGGTGGTACTTTTTTTTTTCGAAGGGGGGGGGGGTAATGCCACAGGCATGGAACGAGGTTTAGCCATGCCAATGCGAGTATGTACCATGGTGTGAAAGAAGAAGAAGACGGTTGGTGTGCTCGTGCTCTAACGTTCGGTTCGGCTCGACGTCCAGTGCTGCTCCTGTGAACAGACGTTGTGGTCGTTCTGTAATCACGTGACAATATGTACTCATATATGACTCAACAATCTACAATGAAGCTCTGTTTCACCTAGCAGAAATTATAATATGCACATCATGGCATCTTGGCATGCACCTTATTTTGATAAACCTTAAGTCTGTGTTCATAAAAGCACAGATATGAGGGCAGGCATAATATTGTACCATCAGCTACTCCTGAGGTATCAGTGCAATTGACATACCTGGTAAGCCCTTGATATGCTGACAGCTTCTACGTTTACAAAAAATATATATCAACTTAGTAACACTTGAATCAAGGAGTAAAAAAATGCAGCAAAAACATCATGCCACTGAATCTTTCACACGTAATCGATCTCCAGAAATCATGAGATTCACTGTATTGTGTTTGGATTTAGTCCGTGAGAATGTTTCAAAATGACACCTTTTAAAGTTATTTCTGTGCGCTCTGCTGCACTGTGTATAATAATTATAATCCAGGTATAACACCAACAGAACTTAAAAAAACAGCATGTTTATAACGAGTATCTTAAATCAAATATATGCAACAAAACATAAAAGTAAGTGTATATGAGCTTCAAAAATATCTTGACAATAATCATCTGAGCCAATTATTTGCCCTGTAATATTTCAGTTCTTTCTGAACAGAATTAAAGCTTTCCAATTTAGTAGACAAAAGTTGGCACTATTGCAACCCATCATGTAAACCAATTTACTATTTATAAGCTAGTAATGACCAAAGCACATAGGCTTGTCAGTATGCAAAAAAGGCATACCTTTTGTGAATGTAAAAGCTTCTGGTAAAATAAATTGTAAGGTTTGTTTCCAATTGAAAAAACAATTTATATTATTTCAGTCACAAAATTAAGGTATCAACTCTGTTTCAAAGTGAAAAATTTAATCGATTCTATTTTTTAACAACATTAAGGTATCAACTCTGTTGCTTTTAATGTGGAAGTGGCATCAAAGATATCACATATCTCTTACCCTGCCAACTTCAAACAGAACTGAAGAGAAAGAACACAACTTTTTAATGAAGCTTCACCTTACAAGAATCAACTACCTTCATGATAAGTGCCCTGCTATGGTTTAATAGTTTTTCTCTCTTTAAATCTTCGACCAGCAGTCTTAAATTGAAGATAACACCAGCCATATAATCTTCGTATTCTTTTTTTTCATTCGTGCGTCTATACTTTGCTGCAAATACTCAACGGCAGGTAGCACCGTATTGTCACTTTAATAGCAGGCATTACCACTTTAATACATCTGCATTGGTTCATGACAAAATCATATCCTTTTTGTCTGATTTCAACAGATTCTTTTATTAATTGTGGTGTTCTTGCCACTTCAAAATCTTATCGCACAGGTAATAAGTTCTTGCATGTATCAGTGTCACTTACCAGTGTTGCATAAGCACACTATTCAAACTGTCAGAAGATAGCTGCATGTGGTTAAATGCACACTAGTACGGTTTGGGTCTGATTTGATTTTGATTAATATGTGGAGTTTAACGTCCTAAAACCACGATATGATTATGAGAGACGCCGTAGTGGAGGGCTCCGGAAATTTCGACCACCTTGGGTTCTTAACATGCGCCCAAATTTGAGCACACGGGCCTACAACATTTACGCCTCCATCGGAAATGCAGCCGCCGCAGCCACGGTTCGATCTCGCGACCTGCGGTCAGCAGCCGAGCACCTTAGCCACTAGACCAACACGGTGGGGCTACGGTTTGGATCTCTCGCTTACTCATGCAGGCTAGTACTAGATAGCAAACTATTCAAGTAAGCACGGACGAAATTCGTATGTTGTCTAAATGTTCCTCATGCCTGTGCAGCTAGTACTCACCACTAGGACACATTGATTCAAGGTATAAACATGGGCAAGCACAGAGTCCAGCACCCACATCAAAAAAGTTAGCATGTCTTAAAATAAAAAGCAATTTGATGACTTTGACACTAACCAAACAAGGTTACAACCGAATGTGTTATTCACCACAATTTTTATGAGGACCACCCCAATTCCAAACTTAAAACCAAACATTTACAAAAACCAACATCTTTGCAACCTATTCACCAGCTATTAAAATTATTTGACACTGGACACATACCAAATTATTTTTGCGCACAGAAAGAGAACTCTGATAATCAGCTAATACGAACTATCATATTTCACTAAATGTTATTTCTCTATGAAAAAAACCCCGATATGGACCACATTCTTCATATACTGAAAATCAAGCAATGTTCTAAACAAAAAATTTTCTCCTAACCGCATTGGGAACTAACAGATGTTTAAGTGAAATTCCTGGAATAGGACGTACCAAAACCACGATATCATTATGAAGAACATCGTGGTGGAGGCCTCCGGAAATTTTCGCCGTTAGGTCATCTTTATCGTGCCCTGACATTGCACAATACACGGACCTTTATCATTTTCCCTCTATCAAAACGCGACTATATACTGCGGCCAGCATCGAATGCGCGGTCAGCAGTCGACCACCATAACGACAATACCACCGCGGCAGACGAAGCAAACTCTTTTTATTATTTTTATAACGAGTTTTACGAGTAATGGTTTCTAGCTTTCTGGAAGAATTCACGTGCCGCTTTACATTTCTTGAGTTAAAGTTCTCTCTGATTCTTCGCAGCTCGGTGCTACCTGCCTTCAGCCACCTTTTCTTAGACAACGCGGAGGAGATGAACTTCGGCCGCACGGGGAAAACACGCGTGTAGGCTGCAGCGCACCAAGATTTCACGGTACATATCGCGTCGTCTTTCGGTGCCGCGGCGTACCAGCAGCGTTAACAAAACGCCACCAGCATAAAGGGAGACGCACCCATTAAACGGCTCCACTTTGGCGTTGAAAAGGCCAAACACTGTTGGCATAGAGTACTGCAAGTGCTGTGGACAAGTAATAAGAGCGCAATGAAAATGTCACACTTGAAATGTAAACACGACCAACACAGTAAACCGATGCTTTCCGTAAATGGTGTATTTTCTGCTCTCAGTACGCACTCCGTCTCAGAAAAAGCATGCATGACTCAAGCCGCGCGAAACCGACATCGACAAAGGAACATTGCGTTCATGGGCTAGACTTTACCCGAGGCGGACTAATATGAGATATTCGGTAGGTTCTACAAGACACAGATCATTCGTGGCTCGAGCTGTAACCCAAACGGCGAGTAAATGAGAAGTTAGGTGCTCACCTCCAAGATGCAGACCGGATAAAAAAAGCAACGTCAGCCGGTCCCGTTCAACACCCTCTAGATTTCCGTGTGGGCATCCTGGCCTTTGAGGACGGCAGTCGCGCTAGTGACTAGAGTAGTGACAGCCGATGGATGAGTGACAATGGCGGTGCGCCTGCCGTGGTCGGATGGTTCCTCTTTCCGCGATGCCCACCTAAACTGCCGTTCGGGAACAAATACAGTTTCCTAGAATAAAAGCGGTGCAGGACACGTTGCAGCGATGGATGCACTGATGGTATGGGACGGCCATATTATTATAAATTTCTGGAGCCACGCAAAGATATACTCAGAGCCACGCAAATATTTACTTTTGTCTATTTTTTGTTGACGAAGGAGACACTTGTTTTTTGCACTATTCAGTGAAACATCATAGGTAAATGTGTGCTGTATCCATATTATTCGCGAAATGGTGAATTCTGTGATTCTTAAACGTGTTCTTCATTCTCAACGTTGGTGAAGGGTGGATTGTGTTTATTTGCTGGACATTATGTCCGCTTTTCTGTCCGTAAATACGCGCGTTTTTTTCCAGTGTATAAGAACAGCCCTTGATGACGCTGCTTTGAATAATAGGTTTCGTAGTGTAATACGCCTCAAGCCAGTTTGTTAATTTTGTTTTTTTTTATCTGAAAGAGAAGCTAAAAGTTATTATAACTGGAAGAGCAACTAAAATACAGTAAACAAGACCTAAAACAGAATGCCGTCTTCTAAACTTGGTATTCAAAAAAGGGCCAAGGTCTAGCAGGCCTCATTCTGGTGGTTCGGAAAAGCGAAATTTTCGGCAAAGGGCGGGATGTTCATGGCACCCTTGTGGTAGTCTCACGGAAAATTCGCACCCGCTCGACTGCAGAAGATAATAAGCACAAAGTGACAAAGAACAGCGGCCACTCGGTGAAAACGTCATGAAGACGTTGATGGGAGTTGCTGCTCTGACCAAGTTCCCGCTCCGATGCACTATAGCTGGCCTCGAGCACTGGTATTTTGGGAAAGTGGTTTACGTAACCACCCAGACAATCGTCAACATCATTGAGTGCATGGCACCACGGAGAAGAAAGCTGAAAGCCACGGGCCAGTTGTGTGTTCCTTTCCGTTAATTCGCATTCCGTGTTTGTCCAGAGCGTGTACAAACTGCACTTTAACACAAAATTACCCGAAAAAAGAGTAATGGAGCCCTAGAGGCAGCGTGATGAACGGATAGATCGTTGAGGAGTAATCACAGAGGGAAGCGTGCCGCGTGCAAACCACTTAGTCTCCAAACACGCTCCAAAATGACGAACCGCCCAGGCATTGCAGGCAGCGTGCAAAGTGTTGCCAACGTCACTAACCATCCTTCTCCTCTCCTGGCTCCGTCTTTCCCCGTATTTTGCTGGCGACGGTTCGCGTTGCGTCGCGCTCGGAGTGCTCAACCACGGCCGCCTGGATATCACGATCCAGAAATTGATTGATTGATATATGGGGTTTAACGTCCCAAAACCACTATATGATTATGAGAGACGCCGTAGTGGAGGGCTCTGGAAATTTAGACCACCTGGGGTTTTTTAACGTGCACCCAAATCTGAGCACACGGGCCTACAACATTTCCGCCTCCAACGGAAATGCAGCCGCCGCAGCCGGGATTCGAACCCGCGCCCTGCGGGTCAGCAGCCGAGATCCAGAAATTACGACGTGGTGCTTTTGTGTACGCTTGGGTGAGAGTGGGCTGCTTCTTTTACGTTTCACTGCACCCATGAAGTCTGGAGCAAGTCTCGACACGTCACCACGCCGCGCTGTATATCTCTGGCTTCAAGATAATCACGACCAACACACGACAGCAACAGTTGCGAAGGCCAACATGGCGGCCAAGAAGACAGCAGGCCTATCGGATATATACTTAAGTCCGACTCAAGGCAGAAATCAGAGCTGGATTCTTTCGCAAGTAGGTTATCATTCTTTATTATACTGTACTTGTCTCGAGCACGATACGGATCGCGCTTGCCGGCAACGGGCTCAGTCGTGTTGTATATCGCACGCACGAAATCCGCCACGAAGGTCAGCTTGGGCGTCTGCAGTTCGCCTGTGCTTTGCGACCAACTGAAAATTGGCCGCCATTGCCGTCGGCCTCACGTACGCTCGCTCATCGAGTGCTCGCCTGCCTTCGCCGCCGCAATGAGCTCCGGGCTGGCGATATTGAGCTGAGACCTTGTCGCTGTGTTGGGAGTCGTCAAAAACACGTTGCGGATTATCGTAACGGGCTTGGTTGTAGTATGTCGCGCGCTGTAAGTGCACCAGCACGAACAGGCGGGGCTCTCGCTAGAGTCGTAACTCAGTGAAAATTGGTCGCCATTACAGATGGCTTTCCCATAAGTCGGTCGCAAGCAACTCGGCGCCGTCCGTTGGCCGCGGCGGCGGACTCGCGTTTGCGCGCTGCACTCGCTCGAGTTTGTGGAAAAGGGCCGCGTTACCGTCGATTTCTTCGGCGCTAGCTCCAAACCAGTTCGGCGTTGTTCGCGGCGGCGGCCAAGCGTACGCTCGCTCTCCTCTTCGAAGTTCGCTGGCGGCAGGCACTCCGCGTGCTGAACCGTGTTTGGCCTCGCGTTCGCTTGCGCGAGCTGAACAACGTCGCTCGCTTTGGACTCGCTGACTTGTTAGCGGCACGGTCGTTCGCGGAGTTGTAACTGCGGCCGTCGCTCCTAAGCTGTTGCGCTACGGGGATCGAAATGAGTCTGAAGATGTGTGACATCACGGTGAAATTATTAGCATGTCATATCTCACATATGTTATCATTTCACCTTGCACGTATTTCTCATCTGCATTCGTATTCATCCTCTGTCGCGTGTGACTCACCATTTTTCATACTTATTGTGCAGCCATGGGCACACACCATGCTGAAGGCTTTGCGCGCTGGCGTCTACGATGCCTGTCATTCATCTCTTTCGTCAGAGCAGCTTCAGAAGGAGAGTGCGAAATATGAAGATGAAGTTATTTGTGTGTCATATTTACACGCATGTTTTGTATTAACTTGTACGTGCTTGTCATATGCGTGCATCTTCATCTTCTGTCACGCGTGTCTAAGTATTTTAATATCTTATTGTACGTGCAGACGTTGGAACACTACAGGCAGAAGGCTGCATGCGCTGGCGTCTGTATTGCCTGTCATCTATCGCTTCCGTCGGAGGAGCTCTACAAGGAGTGAACAAGTTGTGACAACCAGACTGGACTTGTACACTTCACCAAAAATTCATTAAAAAGAAAGGATAAACTTTGTGTATTGTTATGACCACCGTCAGTAGGCGCCATGCTGTCGCTGGGAAGCGTAGCCGGGCAGCGTTCCCACGCCTGGAACTCAGTTTTCTCGGAACCAGCGTCCAGAGATGACGGGAGAGCGGCGCTCTTTTAATCCTCAAACAAGTAGCCGACTGGCCGGCTGCCTATGCCCACCAGGTATTGTCCCTGCTAGCCGCCACGACGCCGAAAGCCGTTCCAGAGAGGACAACAAAGACAGCGTCTTCCTTGGAAGAAACCGCGGCCGCCGCCACAAATTGCCCTGCTAATTGAGCGGACAGATTGGCGGACCGTTTGATGTCTGCTGTCCGGAGCTTGGGACCCCTCGACCAGCGACACACACGACGAGGAAGAGCCCCTCGGGTGCCACCTTGCAGTGCAGTGATCACGACTCAATATTGGATGTTCACGTGGGCCATGCATGCTCGTACCGCTCGCCTGTTGTGTGTGTGTGATTGGTGTTCCCCTCAAAAAGGAGGAGCCCGACAGGGCTTATGACGACGCCGCAGAGTGCAGGACATCGCTCTAAACCATGTACCGGTTCAACCACCACGTTCGTGGTTAGTGAACTCCTAACTTCATGCTGTAAATAATTGTAAATATTGCCATAAACCTGTTTTGTTCTCGTATCCTCCAGTGACCTTCCTTCAGACCCGTAACAGTATGTAGGAAAATAAAAAGATATTTTGATGTCTGACTTTTGTCTTTCATTGTTGCCGTGACTGCGAAAGTAGTTACACATAGGTGGCTAACTACTTTTTCGCGTGTTGTTTTCTGCGCTATTTGTTGCTCACTGCGCAGAAAAACACGCGAAAAAAGTATGAGGCCTGGCGGAAAATAAAAAAAAACAATGCTTAAGCTGGGGATAAAAAGTTCATTCGATTAGAGTATTTGAGTGGATCAACCGTTTGTCCGGTGAGGTCCAACTGTGAGAACTAATGGTTGCCCGGTAAGGTGTAAATGTGTGAATTAATAGTTGCCTTTTAAGGCGCAAATGTGAGGACTAAATGTTAGTCCTTTGAGGTGAATTGTGAGACTAACGGTACTCACTAAGGTGTAAATGTGAGGACTAAGTGTTAGTCCCTTGAATTCGTCGGTGGGAACTAACTGTTAGACCTGGTGCCGTTAGTCTTTACAGGGATTAATGGTTGTGGTAGCCCCATTAGTCCCCAAAAGGACGAACCACACACCCTTTTAACACCCTTTTGCCTTAGAATGTGGCTGGCGTAAAGGAAACCTATACCTCCAAAAACATGGCCCGTGTGCCCTGGGAGTAGAATACAGGTGCCGAAAGTTCTTGTAGTTATACGTGAACGGTGTTCGCATATCAGTGGTAGGACAAGGTTTAAGGACTTATGCAGTGCCTTCTCATACATCATGTTCTTGGAGATATTATGGAAGGACTGCCGCAAATGTAGCCAGACGGGGCAAAAGTGGTATCGGTTTGGGGAAAGTCGGTCTACATAATGGATATTGACAACTCCTCGATAAGCTTTCCGGGGGGCACAGCCCCATGAGTTTCGCGTTCAACTTCTCCTGCGCTTGTCGCTTTAATAAGCGATCAATGCGCGTAGCATTAAAATCATTTCCAGGGCAGCCTTTCGTATGACCCGCCGCCGTCCATCGAGCTTTTGGCGCTCGTCGCTCAAGAAATTGGTGTGTGTGTAGAGTAAAATAATGAGGACGTGATACACTCACTCGACTTGCGACATGCAAAATGCAGCTCTCGCTGCTTAGACCCCTGCCCTGTCCCGTGGAACGCTTGCTAAGACTTCTACGCTAGGCTCTAGTAGATCAAAGGTAGCGATGGGTCCCACCACCTGCAAGGACAACCAAGCAATGTTATGAACTAGTTCACTATTTTCGTGGGTCGCAGTGATTTTGTCGATGGCGAAAATGAGCATGTCTTGTGTCACAATAACGAGGTCGTCGTCGATGATTGTGGGATGCACTTGCAAGTTCATGTTCAGATTATCTATTCGTTTTTTGAACATATTTTTAACGTTCTTTTTCTTGTTTTTCCACATTATTTGTGTTATAGATAGCGCATGGCAGGCCTCCAAGAGCTTCTGAAGTACAAGTGTCTGTACTTTTTCCTTCTTCTTGCTCTCAGTTTCCGCTGCGGGGCGAGCTCTTGGTGGGGCGAAGAGCTCGTACTGCTTCCGCCAACAGTAGAAGAACGCGTCGCTGTACACGAGTTTCCTGTGAAATTTGGATTGCTTCATTATGCTCGCCACTGCACTAAGAATTATGGCATGCTTCTCACCATTCAGCTTCAGCTGAAGGCACACATGAAACCACAGTGAAGAGCCCCAGTTCAAATCTAAGTCAAGAAGGACTCCAATTGGATGGACATTTGACTTGCACTGTGCCAGCCAGTTTAAACTTTGCTCATTTATGCGATTTCGATGGGCTTGAATTACGCTTGTGAAAGTTTTGTTGGGCCTATTCTGGCAAAGTTGGAGGGTGTTGAGGGCTTTCTTGCTTCTTTCGCGGGAACCTGTCCAGTTGTGAGCAATGAATCGTGCGCATTGATCACGTTGCCATGACGTTCTGCAGCGTAAAAAGTGACCCTTCACGATATTCGCTTGACGCCGCTGAGGCCGAACAAACAAGTGCACAAAAGTTCGCACACGGGTCGATGCTTCTGTTCAGACGTGCTGCGATGAACGCTTCGTGCTGACGGCAGTCACCGCTTTCACAAAAGGGATCTTCAGCCCTGCTACTGCTGCCCAGTCAGTAAGCAAAAGTTATTGTGCCACCCATGATGAACGCGATCAATGTTAGAATTGCCGCCACATCAGTATCTATGTGCACCTTCTGGTTTATGTACCTACCAGTGGGGAAGCGGCGTGTGTAGCATGGAACATAGTAAAAAAATTAAGCTCAAAACAATTTTGTTCTCTCACAATTGCCCCATTGATCAAAGCAGAACTGTAGATGTCATCAAAATATTGAATGGACGACAAATAAGTGAACTTTGTTAAAAAAGCGATTGCTGTTTTGGCCTAGCATGTGGTCCCTCTCAGCAAAGCTCGACAGAAATGTCACGGTGCAGTTATTGTACAAACGCACACACAATAACTCAATATCACCTATCATGGTTTTGAGTTTCTCTGTAGCACCACATCCTCTACATTTCAATTCCTTTTCGCTTTTCAGGCGACAGTTTGGTAGACGATCGGCCCTCACCATACCGAACGACAAAATTTCATCTTGTGAAAGAATGACCTGTGATAACGTGGACGCATTCATTGCGCTGCAACGCCTTCCCCACATATAACATATATACTATCCCACGCAATTTCCTACTATCTGCAACATTGTAAATACTAGTTTGCGATGCTAATCCGCCGTTTCGGAAGAAAATGAAGAGCCGCGGCTCGAAGGCTATGCATTACATATATTTGTTTTTTGTTTTACTGGACAGATTACCCCACGATACCAATTTCGTCTTTCAAGTTCATACTGTGCCACATCTGGCACACACCGAGTTGAGGTCCTCAGCTGTGGTAATGGAGAAACTACAGAGAATGAATATTGGACTCGAATTTATGAGCCCCTAAAGTATGCCGAAATATTTGTACTATGTTGGTGAGGTGAAATCATTCATAGAAGAAAAATAGCAATTTATCGTGTTTGCCCCCTAAAAATTGGATGTCGGTTCCCAAAATGCACGTGCCACTGTTTTGCTTATCGTTCAAGAGATATGTAATTACTTGCCTATCATAAATTTGCATAACTATCAAAACTACCCCAACGGTATTACATTCTCAAGAGGGCAGCCCAGAGCCGCAAAAAAAATGGTAAGTGATATGTGCCCAATATGAAACGCCATGCAGCAGAGGGATACTTCGTTTACAGGCTATAAGTTATCAACGAGACGGGAGATATATGGGGCGCCTTACTTTCACTAAGGTCATGGCCATCTGCCTCTAACGCGCTCCTTCTTTTTAACCACTTGGCGTTTCCCCCTTTACGCTAAATTCTTTCTCACGGTAATTGATTGATATGTGAGGTTTAACGTCCCAAAACCACTTTATGATTATGAGAGACGCCGTAGCGGAGGGCTCCGGAAATTTAGACCACCTGGGGTTCTTTAACGTGCACCCAAATCTGAGCACACGGGTTTCTCACGGTAATTATTATCATGCCGTTCGTGTCCGGAAATTCCGGACACTTGGGGATAACGCACCAAAAAATAGAAGGCATGGGAGGTAGATCGCGATGCTCATTGTGGGACAGAATGAGACCCCATACATTCTCTTCATTTTAGAGTGTACCTAGCTTGAAAATGTATCCCGAAGCGTGAGGGCACTTTTGGCCTAGTGAGAAGGTAACTTTTATAAATGCAATGCCCTAACCCATAAATCGGGGGTCTCAAACTCACCTGACTCATTGGCTTGCATGCAGTAACGCAATATAATCTCGCAAGCACCGTGGCGGGGAAAAACGTCAAAGCTGGAAGGTTGCAGAAAGGGGGGGGGGGTACTTTGTATGTATAAATTGTCAGCAGCAATTGACATTTGAAAATAATTTTTCCCCTTAACTCCTATACAGATAATTTCAGGAGGCGATTCGGTGCCAGGATTCCAACCTGTATATACCGCCTAAAAATTGACACCAAAAAAAAAAACGAAAAAAAGAACTCCAGGAAACAGAATAGGTAAACTGTTTTACCTGCAAACGTACGCTGTACGGGCAACTGTTTTACGTGTTTCACGTGTTCTTATACGTGCGTAAGCCAGAATTGGTGCCAAAAATCTCGCGAACCATTCCATCATTACGAGGCTCGCATATTGCCCTACGAAATTGTGCAGCGTTTGCCAGGCAGTGCCATTTTGCCCATCACAATGTGCAAGGCTGAAGTCTCTCGTGCTTTTCAAATAGAAATGATGATGTTGATCGAAAGCACGTCATTCATGGGAACTTTGGATGATTTTTGACCACGTTAGGGTTTTTGACATGCACCTTAATAAGTACACGGGCGTTCGTCTGTTTTCTCCTCTCTCTGAAATACCACAAGGAGTTGAATTTTTGTCTTCACGCATATTAGGGCAACACAGCAGCCGCTACGTTACAACCGGTGATAAACAGTTTAGTGAAGGTGTACGCAGGAGTCTGCTTTTTTCACGACGCCACAATACATTCGCGCTTCTCGTGCCGGGAAAGTCGCAAAACTCCTTCGGGTCTCAGAGGCCTTGATTCTACCAATATCAGTTCTCCCGGCCTTTATACAAGAACCTTATTAAAACAGCAGAAGGTAGTACAGAAAACTAAAAATTGAACAAAGAAGCGTGAAAGCCGGGTCGATGGGTTCATGTTTAAATGTGAGAAAACCAGAGAAGAACAAAACACGGTTGAAAGAAGAAGGCACGTTCAAGGACACACTATTGCTTGACTTACAATTTTTTTTTCTCCGGACTTGCAACCAATTTATTGACGTATCCACGCATACTAAAACACTTTATCCCACGCACGTACACACACTACACAACCTGAAGCTTATAATCTGTCCGATAATCACACCACGCTTGAAGAGCCAGACACTCTTTTTCTATGAAATCCACAGAAGATTCATTAATACGAACTTGCAGCTACAAATGTGCTAATACAAATGTCGTTGTAAGTCGGACGACAGCGTGTGCTTGAATGTGCCTTCTTTCGTCCTTGTTTCGAGTTCACTGGTTTTTCTGGCATGTAAAAATAAACACAGGTCGTGTTCCACAGCTGCCCCATAGGTGGCTGAACAGACAGCTGTGTAGACAGCGGTTATCTTAAGCACAATTCCAGTTCTCACACGTGCAGCAACAGAAACCGCTTCGAGAGGACGGCATCGGAGACAAAAAACAAACAAAGAATTCATGCTATATACACTGCGGTCCAAAGAACACGGCAGCTCGGCAAATTACTTGAACGTGACCTCTTTGATCATCTGCACACCAGCATGCACACACATTTCCACGCACTCAGTACAAACTACGTTCAATGTTCCGTAGATTAGAACATGCAAGATGTAGAAATGGCACAATTGTTAATCATAAAACTTAGTTTGTGTTCAGAGTTATGGGGAAATATTTATGCCTGTTTTTCTTAGCTTTTTTTATGCGAGATGGCATCATGGTGTGCAGTATTTATACAGACGCGTTTCACTTTTCTTAGTATTGCAGGGTTCGATACTGCCTTCAAAGCTGTCAGTGTCGACTGCCTACAATGCTGTCCAGAATCGAAACACAGTTACAACTCGAGATTTGCGCCTTACTGAAGCAACACTAAAGATTGCGCTGCCTGGTGGTTCGTGTTACATATTGCCAAGTGAGAAAATGCATAAAGAGGGAAGTGCTAGGCTGTTTTGTGAAAGAAAGAAAAACTGAGGTCATTCTTTTTTGGCATCGATCCAAAGAAGCCGAGGTGTGCGAACGCTTTCACTACGGCTCCTGCTGTATTCAACGTTTTTGCGACGCCACTTTGTGATTTCAACATTATATTAGTGAAACAACTTCCAGAAGACACAAGGACTTTGCCGACACAATTTGGGTGCAGGGAGTACTTGCTTCTTGCATCTTATTGCGCCTCCACCATCGTCGCTCGCCCGCCGACAGCTAGCCCTGACGAGTGTCTTCTTTGCTCTAACGTGGCGCGTGCTCACTCGCGCGCCCCGTAGCTGCACTGTCTCGATGAGCGATGGAGTACCAAGTGACAGGGGAAGACATTGACCCTGAGGAAATCCCGCAGACCAAGGCTGGCTGACCGCCTCGTGTCGCCGAGCCCAAAATGAAGGCTCCAAACCTGTGCCGTCATATAGCGCTTCGAAGCGCAACGAGCACAAGCCCCGCAACAGGGAAAATGTGAAGAACAAAATTATTCGAGCAAGCAGAATGCCTCACCTACCAAAGAACGACATCCGCATTATCATTAGGCCTTGAAGGGGTCTTAACATCGCTAGGGTTGGTTCAACGACAATCGCTGAAGCCATTTCGACTTCGGCAGGTATCAGCTCATTGGAACAGCAAGCAGACACGCTCTGCCCTAACATTAAGCAGAATATTTTAGTAGCAAGCACGCCGAAGAGAGAAAATGCTAATCGCTACGTGCGCGTTAAAGAAATCCGCATTGCTGACAAGACCTTTGAAGTTAGTGCCTACGAAGCGGCACCACATTCTACATGCAAAGGCGTCATTCGAGGAATTCCCGTGCAAGAAAGTTCGGAGGACATTGATGCGAAGGTTGTAAACGACCGCAATCCACTAGCTTTGGCTGCCAAGCATATCGGAAGTACCACCGCAGTGATCGTGGCCTTCGATGGACATCGTGTGCCCAATTTTGGGCGATACGGATCGGTGCTACTTCAATGTACTCTATACCATAGACCGATATTTGCTACGCCTGCAGTCGGCTCGGCCATCAAACGGACGTGTGCCCGAACCCTGGAGACGTAATCTGCAGAGGCTGCAGCGTGCCGAACCCCGAAAGAGAACACCGCTGCACACCGACATGCAATTTTTGCGGATTAGCCCACCTTACTGCCGACAAGGAATGTAAAGAACGCCACCACATTCCGTGTGTGGTGCGCCGACGACGATGGGAGCGAGCACACTCGACGCGACACAACAGTTACGAAGCAACGAACGAGTTCAACGCAACCGCTGACGACGACCAAGCCTCGAAGCTTTCTACAGACAGTCGATCCGATGGCAGCCGATCCCGGTCCCGATTCCGGAGTCGTCCCAGGAACCGCATCATGCGTGAATCGAGGTCCCAGAGTCACCCTCGGACCCATTCCCGCCGCGCGCGAAGTGGGACCCCAACCATATCTATATCACGAGGCTACTCCAGGTCCCGTTCAGGTTCCCGGCCCGGGTCACACTCCGGCTATCACTCTCGTTCTGGGCCTCACGCCGGTTCCAGGCCTCACCCCAGTCTCACCGGGGTCTCACGTCAACGATCGCCTAGCCCATCGGCACCACCATTGCCAGGCAACGCCAACAAGAATCAGCTGGGACCTCTCACTTGGGCGGACGCCGTCCGGAGAAAAGGAAACACTACATCGCAGGTAGGGTTGGGTTCACTCCCAGAGCATAATACCCACACCACATCTGAGATAGCGATCTTAAAGCACGAAAATGCGATAATGAAAGAAACAATACGCGAACTCACAGTCGCAATAGCCGAACTGAAAACTGATAAACGCACGTGCTGCTATGCCCACAACCGACAACGACGACAATGCAGTCACCCCGTTGCAGCCGCAACTCGTAGGCGCCGGTAACGACGATGGCAAGAGCGCACCCAAGAAACGCGCGGTCGCCCACGACCAGCCAGCTTTAAAGGCAGAGAATTAAGGAAAGCCTTCGCTTTCTTGGCGAAAGCATGGCTCTCATGCAGTCTACCCTTGTGGCACACGGTATTCGGTTGGGCCAAGTGAAGCAATATCTTGATCACGTCGTCGCCTCTGCTGTTGCCGCGGGTAAGCCGTTGTCGCAACGTACAGACATGCCCAGTCCACCACAACACGCGGCCCTTGTGCACCCGCCGGGTGCTCAGGCCGACTCCTAAATGCTTCAAGATGGCCAGCCCAATTGACGAGTTGCGAATCTGGCAAAGGAACTGCAGGAGCTTCGCCCATTAGAAAGCCTTCCTGCAGCAATATCTCCGTAGCCACGAAGCCAAACCTCACATCATGCTATTACAAGAGACTGTGGTACCAACCGCCCCGTTTTCCGGATAGCAGTGGTTGCCCGCCCCTCAGGAGGACGTGGTACCGCCACCCTGGTCACTAACAAAATTACCTGCACAGCGCACAGTCTCAATGTGCCCGAAATTGACCACGTTATGGTCGAAATTCTCTCTGGCAATATATCACAACAAAACGTGTACATGCTCAATGTATGCAGTAATCCCAGCCACCATACACAAACATTCACACGCTTGTTTAAGAAAGCTGTCCGTCTCGCGGGGCCTAATCCGCTAGTGATTGCGGGCGATTTTTACGCCACGCATAGCAACTGGGGCTACACGTACGACACACCCAAAGGTAACAAGCTTTGGAAAAATGCGAATGACATGGGCCTTATTCTCATTACGGACAAGGCATTCCCCAGCCGCACTGGTACGTTCACGCAAAGAGATACTAATTGATTGATTGATTTGTGGGGTTTAACGTCCCAAAACCACCATATGATTATGAGAGACGCCGTGTGGAGGTCTCCGGAAATTTTGACCACCTGGGGTTCTTTAACTGGCGCTCAAATCTGAGCACACGGGCCTACAACATTTCCGCCTCCATCGGAAATGCAGCCGCCGCAGCCGGAAATCGAACCCGCGACCTGCGGGTGAGCAGCCGAGTACCTTAGCCACTAGACCACCGCGGCGGGGCCGCAAAAAGATACTACGCCTGATCTATGCTTCGTCAAGAATATCGCCGATGCCCACTGGTCCAACCTCATGGTAGATATCCGTAGCGACCACTTCATATTGGCCGTACACCTCCCCACAGTAAGCAGGAAGACCAAGTCGTACACGTGGGTCGACTGGGATCTCCTTCGTAAGACCCGCGCAGAACGACCTCCTCCCGATATCCCACCGAGCCTCGAGAAGTGGACGGCCCAGCTCAAAGCTGATGTAAACAAGGCAACCAAAACTATCAGCACAGACCTTCCAACCGAAAAGATGGACAGTCGTCTCACCCACCTACTTGAGGCCAAACAGTCTCTATTGGCCCGGTGGAAGGGCCAGCGCCTTAATCGGAGGTTACGCAAACGCATATCTCAGCTGAACAAGACCATGATGAATCACTGCCGCACCCTTTCAAAACAGCAGTGGGACGAAATTTGTAACTAGATTGATGGTCAGGTGAGAAATGACAAAACGTGGAACTTACTCAAACATCTCCTCAATGAAACCAACACCCGCACAAATCAGCGTCATTCGATCGTGAAGATACTTCATCAGGCTAAACGGACAGTGTCACCGGAAGATGTTGTCAAGAACCTACTGGAAAAATATCTCCCGCTTCCCACGGGCCTTGTGACCCCTCACCCCGATTACTCTGGTAGCGACAACACCAACTTAGACGCCGGCTTCTTAATTGAAGATGTGCGCCTAGCTCTCCATGAGCTCAATGGCCACTCAGCCCCTGGCCCCGACGGCATCACCAACAAGCTCCTACGCAACCTGGACGATTCCTTCGTCACTTAGCTCACCGACACTATCAACGAAATATGGAAAAAGGGTGAGATACCCGATGCCTAGAAACTAGCTCACATGGTTCTCATACCCCAACCGGGAAAGGCGCCGAGCCTAGATAACCTACGCCCCCTATCTCTCACGTCGTGCGTAGGCAAAGTGGCTGAGCACGTCGTCCTCAACAGGGTTGGTCGATACGCCCAGATAACAACTGCATCCCGCACCACAATATTGGCTTCCGACCAGAGTTATCCCTCAAGACGCCATGTTACTCCTAAAGCATCAAATTCTAGATAGCGGAAACAATCGGGACACTCGTGCAATACTTGGTCTCGATTTAGAAAAGGCCTTCGATACAACAACGCACTCGTCAATCTTGAAAGCAATCGCAGCTCTCGGCCTAGGTCATTGATTTTACTACTTTATCCGCTCTTTTCTCACTCGACGCAGAGCCGTCCTCCGCGTATGAGACCTAGTGTCGGAAGAAGTGGAGCTTGGACAGTGGGCCACTCCTCAGGGATCTATCCTCTCGCCCACGTTCTTCAACCTCGTGACGATCGGGCTTTCCGAACGACTTTCGAAAGTCGACGGGCTTAATCACACTATCTATGCGGATGATGTAACCATATGGTGCTCCACCGGGTCGGATGGCTTCATTGAGTCCGCCCTGCAAGAGGCTATCGACACCTCCGAGTCCTACCTCGACCACACCGGTCTCAGGTGCTCACCCGTGAAGTCGGAGCTGTTGATATATTTGCCCACACACCGGCGTGCCTAGCCCCAAGGGTGAAAACCTCCGGCGGAACGCAATATCACCCTCCACACCAGAGATGGTCGTACAGTACCCAGGGTAGACACCATCAAGGTCCTCGGCATGATCATCGAGTCCCGCGGAACCAACACCAAAACAGTACACAAGCTCAGGACTAAGACTAAAAATGCCATACGACTCGTACGTAGAGTAGCCAACAGGCACCATGGCCTCAAAGAAGACAACCTGCTGCGTCTCGTACACGCGTTTGTTTTGTGCCATTTTACCTAGTTGCCTCTATACACAAATGGCTACGTGCTAAGCGCGACCGACTCAATGCGCTTATTCGCAAGGTGGTCAAACGAGCCCTTGGCCTCCATATCACCACTCCAAAGTACAAACTCCACGAGCTTGGCCTACATAACACGCTAGAAGAGATCGCCGAAGCTCAGGAACGCGTGCAATTGACCCGACTCACTACCACCAAGGCGGGCCGCCATATTCTGCGCGAGCTCGGCTTCTTCTCCTCGAGGGCCGGGGACCCCCCAGAGTTGACTCTGATTCCCCGTGAAATCCGCGACCTTATCACGATCGCTCCCATTCCACGAAATGTACACCCCGAATACAACAGAGTCAGGCGCCTTGCGTGGGCGACCGCCATTCTCAAGCGCATAGACATGGAAGCGGACAACGTCTCGATCGTGGACGCCGCTGCCTATCGCAACAACCAAGCCTTCGCTGCGATCGCGGTATCATCCGCGCAGCAGACTCTTAACTCTGCCACAATCCTCACCCGAAACCCCAAAATAGCAGAGCAAGTAGCTACAGCCATAGCTATGCTCTACAGCAAACAGGAATCCATCTACAGCGACTCCAGGCCGGCCATCAAAGCCTTCGAACGCGGAGACATCTCCGACCAGGCGCTACGTATCCTGCGCAAAGCAGACCTGAGTGCCCTGAAGCACCACACTGTCATCAGGTTCCCCGCCCATCTCGGCCAGGTGCCGGGTGCCCTATCCAACCTCAACGAGATCGCCCATGATGCAGCACGCGCACTTACCGATCGCACCACCATAGGGCAACCCCATCTTGCTCAGTTAGATACCAATCGGGATGCACCCATTACGTACAATGACATAACAAAGCACTTTTACCTGGAACGCCGCATTTTTCCACCCCCACATCCAAAACTTAACAGGCCACACGCATTAACCGTACGCCTAATACAGACACACACGTTCGCAAACCTTGCCACGCTTCACGTTCATTATCCTCATGCATACCCCAGTGACACATGCCCATCAAGTGGACACACAGCGACACTCGCACACATGCTCTGGGAGTGCATAACAACGCACCCTGGCTCTACCTCAAGCAAGTGGGAGAAGTCCCTCAGGAGCTCACTTCTCACCGACCAGCAATGGGCCGTCCAGCAGGCCCACGAAGCGGCCGCCAGGTACTCCCTGTCGGTCCCTACGTGGGGACGCCCGCTACGCGCTAAGCGCGTCCTGCAGGACTGAAACAAAGTTTTTTTCATTCCATTCGATTCTGTCGATTCGTTCAACGTGTGGGTGCAAGTTGGTCTTTGATTCAACACGCATTCTTTGTAGAAACTAAGACAAAGCACGCCTCACACAAGAGGCAAAGGAAGGGCATACAATTTTGCCATGATTGTAAAGTGGTTAGGGTGAGCTCCTGTCTCGAAGGTTTCAGGTTTGATCTCGGCTATACGGGTATCACATTTCAATGAACGCATAATCATATAGTGGCTCATGTACTTTGAAACATTAGTCGTTAAGGAACACCATATAATCGAACTTTTCGGACTCTCCCGCTACGGCATCTCTTGTAAACCTGTCCTGGTTTTGGGTCGGAAAACCGTAGAATTATTATAAGGGGTGAAAAGGGCATAGGAGATATGTCAACATCATTTCAACGCTTAGAAATAAAGTTCTTGGACAAATATTTAGAACATTTGAAAATTCAATGTTGCTTTTTTAAAATCAACTTTACTTACGGCTCCGAAACAGTGGTGATTTGCTATGTTGGTCATTACACGCTTGTTCTATAAATTTATATATATTGTTCACAACAGCAACCACTAATCTTGAAGCAGCATTCACGCTGACTAGTGCTTTTGTAGTATTTTGCATCTTACTGTGCTGCTTTTGCCTTTTCTTTGTGCCACTTTCGTTAGTGATGAGCTTTCATTTTCACCAGTTTTACGGCACATTCAATTTAACAAAAACGGTAACTGTCTTTACACAGAAGCACACGCCAGCATATGAATGAAAAAAAAAAACTGTGAATTTATGGGCTCGTTTTCACGCAGATGAGTCGTAGAGGTCACGTGACCTTCATGAGTAATCTGTGAGAGTGCCGGTACAGTTTTATGCCAGTCGAACGTCCTACACCGAATGTTTTTCTTTGAAAAGCCACAACATTGTGCTTGTTTGACTTTCCAAATGGTCGCAGTCTCGGGCGAGCTACTACTGATTCCATTGTATACAGAAATCATACACACTAAACGTATGCGTATTGTCATGTTTGATGCATATATTGGATGCTGCTGCCCAGAGCCATTCCGTGCAAACTATCCTGACTGCTTTTTTGACCACCTCAAGTACTTTCATCAAACACATATAAATATGCGTGCTGCTATAACAAAGCCGTTGCTCAAATTTTTTTCAGTTGAAAAAAAAATCTACACACTTCAGGCCAATGTGATATTTCCGAAAGGACGCAAAACCAAGTACGGGGGGGGGGGGAGGATGGGTATGTAGCTACCCGCTGGTTAGATGCATTATCAGGGACATTGTTGCTTGCATGTTGATTTTTTGAATTATTATAGTGTCGAATTCTCAAATAGTTTTGAACAATGCTGGTGACCTCTATTTTGAAAAGTGTGCTTCTCATGTGTAGATCAATTCTGAACTTCTTGGCTTAGTATCCAAAATATGCTGTTCTATTCTCATTCGAATATATTCAGTCAATTAAATATGTATAGTTAGCAGAAATAATTTTCTCGCTGCAAACTTTTCAGAGTATTATTTCATATTTATTGTTTAGAAAATTCCTTTTAATATTATAAAATTTGAACTTTGCACGACACTACAAAAAAGAGAACGAAAACGGTAAAATATGAAGCTCCAATGAAGGTATCATACGAATACTAGCAATATGTATTGTCTGCTAAGATTTATTTCTTCTCTTTTGTTGCAAACAAGTTTTAAATACAGCATTGTAATAAACATTTTCACTGTAGCTGGTGCGTAGAGGTCCCTTGAAAACCCTGAAGATAGTGTCATGGCAGCGAATGACATAAATTACTCGTACAGAATGTTTAAAACAGGGCATTCTTGTTTTACCGATATTTAGTTTTCAAACTATTGGTCCAGCGTTGCAAAACATGGTTTTTGCAAGTTCAGCTTCACCACACAGTCTTAACTCAAAAAATGACATCCCGGTTGTTGCGTACCGTATGAAGATACATATTTGCAGCACCAAAGACAGTTCAAACATATCGAAATAATAGCCTACACCATGCGAAAATGCAGTCGAGGTCTCAGGTGTTTTTGATGCGTGCAGTGGGAGAAATGTTTGGATTCCTCATCAAACAATCGTAATCACAAGGCTTACATTCAGACCTTAGGTCAGTTGCATAATCTTGTGATTTATATGTGCTCGTCATATGATTTATTTTGAGCACTCCAAGGATATCTGAGAAGGTATCTTCAAATATTGCTTATTGAGCCAATCGATTGAAACGTGAGCTATTCGACAGTTTTCAACTCTTGGTTTAGTTTCGGTTCAATAATTGATCTCATGCATTTTTTGTTTCATTTGGTAGCGCTTTATATCCAATACTGTTGGACCGAAGCACGCAGTATCTTTGAGGTAAAAGGAAAAAGAAAAATGTACATTACATTTTTCTCCTTTGCATCAATTGACGTCTGAAATTTATATGATTTTGACACTACTGCTATTTAGTGGAGTGAAACACCAATAAATGATGATCATAAAGTTTGTTCCAATAAGGATGGTTCCAAGGTTTAGCAATTATGTAAGCACTATTTTGTTAGAATTGATGACAGCACTCGGTTTTCTTCCTGCTTTCCAGCGTTTGTATAAGCAATGACTTCGCTGTCCCCCACAATCACTCCAGCTAGCACACGTGTAACTGTTGTCGCAAACATAAGTGGGCGCTCCTCCAGTGTGGGAATACTTAAGTGTGTTCCTCGTCCCTGCGGTTGACGTGCGACGTATCTTGTAGAGTTAGCACAAAAATTGGAGCACCGCTGGGTTGTAATGCGGCTGGCGTCTTGATCTTGCCTTCTGCTGCGCTGTCGAAGGTATCTGCATTAAAAGTGTACACTCAGTGGTCGTGTCGGGGATAAGCTATTCGGAGGTGCACTCACAATTGCCGCAACCTGTACACCTTCCGGGCTACGTTCGTATAAATACCCAATATTTAGAAGGTATTTTCATGGGCATAAACACTGAACAAAAACTTCAGGATGCTGTTGGTTTACACGTCGGTTCTGCACAAAAAACTTTTTAAAGCCTTCAGGGTCTAAAGGATGTTTTTTTATTTACACCCTTTTTGCATGGTTTCACATCTTTTCTCAGCATGTACAACCAAAGAGAAGGGTGTATGTGGTAAGAGGGTGTTATTATGCTTTTTGTGAGGGAGTTAATGGAAGAGCTGAATGATTGATTTGATTAACATGTGGGTTTTAACGTCCAAGAACCACTATATGATTATGAGAGACGATGTAGTGGAGGGCTCCGGAAATTTCGACGCCCTGGGGTTCTTTTACGTGCACCCGAATCTGAGCACAGAGAAGAGCTGAAGTGTGTACGCTTATATTTTCAATATTACTAGTTCATTATGTCGTCCCAAAACCACCGTACGAATATGAGAGACGTCATTGTGAAGGGCTCCGGAAATTTAGATCACTTGAGGTGTTTTAATGTGCACCTAAAATCTAACTACACAGGACTGGAACTATTTCCCCTCCACAAAAAATGTGGTCGCCATGCGCGCCCGGGTTTCGATTCAATGATTTGCGGGTGAACAGTTGAGCATAATAAGCACCAGACTACCAGAGTGAGTGGTGCACGTGGACGCAATTTAAGCTGCATTCATGCTTGCATACTAAAATCACGTGCATAGCGCAATGTGCGTGTTGTATGCTGCCTTTTCTAAGGTTACAATGTCGTAGGGATAACAAAAACAAAAAACTGGGCCTGGCT
Source organism: Rhipicephalus annulatus (assembly GCA_013436015.1). Classification (NCBI taxonomy): domain Eukaryota; kingdom Metazoa; phylum Arthropoda; class Arachnida; order Ixodida; family Ixodidae; genus Rhipicephalus; species Rhipicephalus annulatus. The sequence goes on along the minus strand of WOVY01011549.1, from coordinate 526,361 downwards.
TTGTCATATCTTACAAGACTCTCCAAGAACAATCAAGAAAATGTATAAGAAAAAGCTCTTTTTCGCACTCCATGATTCAACATTGTTTTACCTTTTCATTTTTGCCACATAAATTATGAAAAGTGGACAGGTTGCCTCTAGGATTTACTGACGGCACATATGGAAATGTGAAGCAATAGAGAAAAATGCATGATTTTTTCACAAAACTCTTGCTCAGTCAAAATTCTTTCGAGCGATTGTTGTTTTCACAACCTTCACAAAGACAAGATGTGCTAGGTTGAAAAGAAAAACAAGGCACTTCTTACAGCATCCAGTGCAGGAGTACAGAAAGGTCAGATAATGACGTGGTCAGTGCATGCACCGCCTTTGGGAAAGAGAAAGGGGCAAGATTGATATGACAAGAGGACGGAGGGAGAGCAGCAACTGCATATACGCTGTAGGGTACGACTACGCAGGACCATTGCCTCCAAGGTGGCGAGCGTGCGGCGTGTTCCTCTCCGGCCGTCCCAATCACTGCGCTTCCTAGCGAGTCGAACGAGTATTGCCTTGCACGCCTGGCCAGGCGAGAGGGCAAAGATTTCAGTGGTGGCGCAGAACGTGGCATATCGCAGAGTGCATGGGATTCCAGAATGCACGTAGTTTTCCTTTTCCACGTACGAGCAAGAATACTCGGCAGAATGTTCTGGCTCCACTGAAGGCTGGTATTTTTCTGTCACTACATATATTTTGGTGCAATTAGTGAAGAAAAGCGAGGGAACTGCCAAATTTTTTCGATAATTGTCAGGAGCAATGAACTTGTTTCTGGCATTTTTGCTTTTTTCTATTGATTTCTGTTTTATCTTGGTGCTAAATGCTCCAATTTGAGAAATGTGGAGGAATTCAAGCATTTCTCCTTTCTGAGATGTTCATTTGGGAAAACTGGGCTAATTATCGTCGTTGAATTATATTGCCATTCTATTGTGACACACACTTATCTCTACTAGGGGGAGCTGGATGGTGCATCGATTGCGCGCGATTGACGCCTCCAGAAAACGTGGTTGGTGTTCCGGAAGCCATCACCAGAAACAGTCGCCTGCTGTGGGTGCGAGAACTTTTCTTTTCTTTTTGATGAAATGCCGGCCTGTAGAACAGCAAACTTTGCGAATCGACCGAAAATGTCATCGCGAAGATAATTTACTCCAAAGTACCTCAAAAGTATAATCCTTTTCACTCATTCTGCGAGAAAATTGTGGTAGCTGACCACTGATTTTTTTGAAGGAGGCGTTTAAGATGTTGGTCTTGTTTGATAGGTACTTTCACACGCTCTAGGCCTCAAATATACAATAAGTGGGTCAGTAACTTAAGGAGGTAAAACAGGACGCCGTCTCCAGAAGGAAGACGTTGCGGTGACCACTTTGCAGTCATGTTATGATTACTCGGTTCCATAAACTTATCTTCGAAACGATGTCATCCCAACATTCTTTTCTTTCCGGGACCACTCACAAAAGCCAAATCCTCGCGCTCCTTGTTATCATTGAGCTCAATCATTTTCTTTGTAAAAAAGTAGTGACAATTATTTTGTGTCACCTAAGTGATGAGTTATTGTACCGTTATACGTTACGCACTGTGACATATATGGACAGCGTCGCCACGGCGACTGTCACTTTTCATGTAGCGTTAGTCGGCGTTCCAAGTGATGCCTAATCATAGCCTTTCTTGCATGCACTAGTTGTATATCACAGCACCCCGCCGTATTCGGACGGCGTCGCTACCGCGTCTATCATTTTTATTGTAGCGTTGAATGGCAGCGGGAATATTATGGCATTAAAACACAAAAAATATGATCACAACACTTGTCATCTCATAACACGCCTAAAACATCCACAAGACGCCAGCTGCCAGGACAGTGAAGGGACCTTCCAGTGGATTCACAAGCTCCCGCATTAGAGAGCCAGGATCCATCGTCCAGCCTTTTTAATGGACGCCAGTGGTTACACATCGTTATCTAATTTATCGCGTATGGATATTGTGGAGAGGTCAACCGAAGCACAGTTTCACTTTAAATAAATGGATGCACTGGTAGTATAAAAGAACTAACGTGATAAGTAATATTGCCGCATTATTGTGGAAGGCATTGATTAGCCGATCTACATTTGCCTTCACGTCTTGCGCAGCAAAAGTGCCTGAGTTGTCGTCGTCTACTGTTTCGTCATCCGTATTTTCATTGTGTTTTCGAGGCACACTAGAAAAGTTAGCATCGGTTCTATTTTTTGTACTATCAACCTCATCCAAAATAATGGGTTGTACATGCAGCAGAAAGGCGGCTTTCTCAAAGTACACAACTCACGGAATGCAACTGGACACTCGGAGCACTGGCCGACGGTACATGTGCCGCCGATCGTGGGTAGGTGTGGAACCAATGTGTTGCATTGTGGTATATAGCGAGGGGTAGAACACCAACGGAGCAGGATTACTTCGTTCGGTGGCCAAATTGTCGGCCTGCAGTGTAGTTATTTATGTGTACACTGCCAGGGGGGCGCAGCAAAGCTCACGCACATTCGTATGTAAACCAAACTGGCTCGCCGCTGCTCATAACTTTTATTGCCACGCCAGCAGACAACCCTCTTGTTCTGCGTGCTTAGGCAAAGTGATACGCATGCTGTGCAAGTAAAACTCAGGATTCAGTTGGAGATTGCGCCTTTCTTGCGTTCGTAGACGTGATAAACATGTGCAGAATATCATGGAAAGTTTACCTCTGCTTTCTGCCTCGACAAGAAAGAAAATGAGCGCCAGGCTTGTTTTCATGCAACGTCGAAATATTATCATGCATTAGTGTCGTTAGTGCAAACTGTAGCCTATTGTTGAAGAAAACAGAAGCTCGCTTGTTCTTCCGTGGCCGACAGCCCTACAAATGCTTGCAACGCAGAATAGCCACACGCACTATTAACTGCTCGGGGCGAAACAACGGAATAATAAGTCATTGTTTCGATGCGGCATGAAAACAAGCCCATGGCTGCTGCTGCTGATCTTTTGTGTCGTGACAGAAAGCTTGACAAACTTTATATGCTTTTGCGCAGCCATTTATTTCTACGAGCGCATTTAAGGCACGACATTTTAGCGGCATCCAATTTCTTACTTGCGCAGCCTACGTGCCCCATCGTCGAAGGGTGCCAATTGAGAGCGTCGTGCGCTTGCGCCACAATATAATTGGTTCGCACCGTCCACTGAATTCGGGCTGCATGCATGCAAAAGCACGTGAGCCTTGCAGCACCCCGCTGGCAGTATGCACATGGTTAACTACTGGCTGACTATTTAGCGACCGGATAAAGTAAGCCTGCCCCGTAGCTGTTCTCGCCCTCACTCTATAACAAAATGCAACACCCTGGTTCCGCGAGCAGCCAGGAGCGGCGGTACATGTGCGAATGGCCACACGCTACGAGTGTCCTGTTTCAGTTTTTGAGTACTGTACGTATTCGTCAAGGTAGACTAGTGGAGAAAGAAAAAAGTGTAGATTGTCACTGCCATGTAATGTGCAGAGCTTAAAATCAGATACACTAAACTCTGAACGCGTGCATGCGTCATTCTAGAACCAGCCAAATATCTCAATTTTCGTTCTTACATTGCCGAACAAAACCGCTGAACACCGTACCACTCACAGTGCGAATGGGTGACCGTTTGCACTGTGACCATTGCGCTATGATTAAATTAGCACGTCCGCGAGATTCTCGATGTGGCGTTACAATGAAAAGCCGCGCAAATTTTTTGTAAGGAAAGAAAAAAGGCAACCTTTCATTCAACCGAGTGTAACTTGTGAGCGTTGAACGCGGCACTCTTCTGAGTTCGCTTGCGGATCGGGCTGTCATTTTTTCACCTTCTTCGCCAGTGCTCCCTATGCTATAGAGCCCGCATACTTTGTAGTAAAGTAAGTTTTCAGCACATGTGGATCTTTCGCAGAGGCATCGCAATTGTAAGTGCGGTGCAAATCTACAGCCAAAATGCCCATTTAAGAATATATACGCTAAAGCACCTACTTTGTCTCGTACTACTTCGCCCGACATTCCTAAATGTGCGCGAAGGTATAAAAAGGCGCAAAACCCATTTTTTATTGACACATGGAAGCTTCACCAACAGCGTGGAAGTCTTTGCGACCATACGAAGGAACGCCATGGTGCGGAGAAAAGAGCGCAGCACGCCCACTGAAAACACGCTCTCTCCGCGCGATTTGGACGGCCGGAGAGAAACCCACCGCGCGCCCGCCATCTCAAAGACCGTGGCCCGACATGCTTACGTTCGGGAGTGCTTGCGAAGCGCGCGTTTCCTGGAATGTTAAAATTAATGAGCGATCTGTCGTTTATTCGGTTAAAAGTGCTTGGTTTAATAATTTCTGCCTCTGAACTTATCTAATTAATCGATTAATGTCATTCGATTAGTCGAATTTGCCAACTATCATCCCCGCCTAAGTACCCCTTCTTGGCTGTGGCCTATGATTGCAAGGTGAGCAATGCTGAGACGCAGAAGTAGAGCGCACCTAATCTTTTTCGCTGTAGCGCATAGTTGTACGCAAGTATAACGAGCCCAAAGCCGTCTGTGGCCATACATATGCTGGCAGAAACAAACTCGTTGTGGTCTCCGTCCACCTCTTAGCGCTTCCCAAGGCGCACACGGAAAGTGGCCCCACGCCGACGAAGCAGAAATGCACTCTCCCGCTTCCCTCCTTTCAGATCATTTACCTCATCTCGCCCTCTTCATTCTATTAAACATCGCTACTAGCGCATCATCACTCAGAATGGTATGTGTGGAATGTATCTCACCAAACATGTAGCACTAGTATTGATGTCACAAGCCACTCTATTTTTAATAAACTCTCGTACGCTGTTTGCTGTCAAAATAAAATAACTTGCACGCGACGGACTCAATTCAAATTTGGTCACCATGACATACGCAAACTGAGCAATTACAGTAAGGGCTCATCTTGATTTTCAAATTTAATATCAGTGCTCCTTTCAGTATTTTTCTCGCGCGAACGACAATATATAAGTATACATCCGTCTTGCCAGCGTACAGATTTGCAGTATTCTTGATACCTGCAACTCGGAAACCGCCGAAGCAAATACAAATGAAATCCACTGAAAAAGTTTGCCAGTGTGTAAGTTCACTAAGACATATCAAATTTTCAACTCAAAAGTACGCGTTCCTACATGCGAGTCAAGAGAAGTACCGGCTGCTGCGCTCGGCAGGAAGCTTTCGGGGACAGCCTGCGTTGCTGAAAGCATGACACATCGTTCGTTGTCGCTCTTTGTGCGGGCACCGCACACGCGAATGAATGTTTGGTTTAAGCTCAGGGATGTCTAAACTGTACTTTACAGTCATTCTTACACTTTTTAATTGTGTAAGCAGGCCTACTTAAAACAAAACGCGCAAGTAGCATGCACACCAACGCGGCTGGCACGATAGGTTTAATGCTCGCTGGGCCGGGCACTGGGTAAGACCGCTCTCGACGCGGTGATTTAGGGTAGTTGAAGTTTCTCCATTTGAGCTGCGGAACATTTCTAGCTGTTACCTGAAGTAAGAAGGGGGATAAGCAGGCCCAGACATCCATTCACGCGGTGTGGTGGAATTGAACGACCGTTGTTTCTCTCGCCTCCACTGGGAAACCTTGCGTCGTAATCGAGAGAGCTAATTCACGTTTCCTCAACTTGGCGGCATAAACAATTACCTGTTTCTGTTAGGAGTGACGTCTAGCTCCACGCGTATACACACTGCAACATGGAATTGTTACAGAAATACCCGACTGATGCGAATATGGCCGGTATACGTTGAGGCAAGCGAGCAACGTGCAATAATTGCTGCGATATGCGTACACCACAAAAATTACGTATGCTCGGGATCTGTTAGAGTAGCACCTATACGTGCCGTCGAATCAAGCGTTTTATATTCAATGATACCGAAACATAACACGGCATACGCTACATAAAAGTGTAGGCTGTGCTGGTAGAAACAGTGCGTGCTTCAGTATTCCCGAGCGCTTCCCAGCGAAAATTCCAGCTCTTCCCAGTGTGCACCAGTCTCACAGCGGTTAAGCCAGCAGCCCTACCAGTGCAACACAGCTGTTTTCCCGTGCACTCAACGAAGTTCCACTAAATACCAGCGTGTAACAGTGTCTCCAGCGCGCACCAGTACCAAGAAACGTATGGCTTTACGCTGGAGATGCCGTTACTTTTTTTTCGATAGGATAACCACTCACCTGCAAGCTGTTGCATGCGCAGTCATTTGTCTGACGAGCCGCTTGGCTTGCAGACAGCTCAAGACGTGTTAATGTCTCCTGGATGGAACAATTGTTCCATCCAGCAGCAATATCAACAACAACGCTGCACTCTAGAAAGGTCAGCACACACTAAACTCCAAGACGAATAATTAGAAAAGCAAATCTCCAAAACACACGCACGAGCAAAACATGGCACAGCACTTTGCCCGTCGATGTGCTCGCCGACAACAAACCATATGAATACGAGTAGTGCGAACGCGAACCTAGTTGCGCAGAAAAGACGTCAGGGAGTGACATCATGGGCGTCAGTGCATTGCTTTTAGTGTGTTCTCTTAGTGCACTGGTAAAATCAATTACTTATATATACTACAATTATTAATTATTTAAGGTCAAATGGCCATTAAAACTTTTCTATAATACTAGTATGCAGGAAGTAATGAATCTAGATCACTTTTAAGAACTACATCGCCTGCTATGCTGGTGCCACACTTGTGCGCAAGCAGGTTTGTCATTTTGCACTCACAATACATGTTGAAGTGTTCTACTAAGTTGCGCAGCTTACGAAAAGTGCCTCTGGGCTTGCCTCTTCTTTTCTCCTTTTTTTTCGAAAGCTCTTTGCACGTGTTTTGGCGAGTAGGGATAGAGGTGGAGGCGAGGTCGATCGTCTTTGACGTCTTTCCCGATGGAGACGAACAGTGCGCGTGGGCATTTTTTTTTCAAAATCCTCGTTTTGCACGCGTTTAGGCATTTGATCGGATTTTATATTCTTTTACAGATTTTATGCTGCTCCTGCGCGTGTTACACGCGCCCCGCCACGGTGGTCTAGTGGCTAAGGTACTCGTCTGCTGACCCGCAGGTCGTGGGATCAAATCCCAGCTGCGGCGGCTGCATTTCCGATGGAGGCGGAAATGTTGTAGGCCCGTGTCCTCAGATTTGGGTGCACGTTAAAGAACCCTAGGTTGTTGAAATTTCCGGAGCCCTCCACTACGGGGTCTTTCATAATCAAATGGTGGTTTCGGGACGTCAAAACGCACAAATCAATCAATCAATCGCGTGTTACACGCGTCACTTTCTGTCGCCAACCAGCGCTGCTCTTAATAACTATTGATGCTAAGTGAATAAATGTTTTAATTTGGTGCAGTTCGGCACAAACTAAAAAAAATCTGGCCCAAGATTACCGATGTGGGCGCAAATATATATTTGTTTGCGGTGTCCTTGAGGGGAGTAATCATTGCGTGATGAGGCCAATTACTTCCGTTTCTTCTTCTGTTGCTTCCTTACCAACTTAAGACTAATGCGATTGCTTCCCCATTTTCGGACATATTGGCCATCTTGTTCCACTTGGTCTTTTTGGGAAGTAACAGTTTATCTCACAGACTGAAAGCGCCCGTTGCTCCCAGTCTGGCCATTTTTAGCTTAGAGTGTATGTCCTAACGACTGACCCTGGAACCCGATCGCTCACAGCTCATGCTCTAAGGTCGTCTATATTGATTGCGGTGCTATACGACCCACGCGAACTTCATGGAATCAAACCCTGGCCACGGCGGTCACTTTTTCGATGAAATCGGCAGTGCCTGAGGCCCGTGTACTTGAAGAACCTCAAGCGAACAGTATTTACGGAGCCTTCCACAACAGCATTCCTCATATCATATTTTGATTTTGGGATGGAAAAGACCCGGTTAATAATATCTTAATTAAATATAATAACATATTAACAACCTTTATTATTATTATTATTATTATTATTATTATTATTATTATTATTATTATTATTATTATTATTATTATTATTATTATTATTATTATTATTATTATTATTATATTGAGTTCCGGCTGCGCGCGCGATGATATGGGCATAGCGCCGAGTTAAGCTAATGACGAGGTGAAATATGTGAAGCGCACTTGCGCAACAGCTCCTGCTTTTACCCAGCGGGCAAAAACTCACGTCGCTTTACTTCCCACAGATGACTGAACCGATGGCCTCTTCGAGGTCAGTATGTTGCGATGAAAACTCGCATGGGTGCCTCACCGAAGAGAACATGTCAGCGTGCCATTATAGTATTATTAAAGGCTGCATACGCATCGTCTAGCGGACAAACGAAAAAAATTTGTCTCCTCTTCCTTCTCACCTCAGCTGTGCGTTTCACGGCATTGTTAAAACCTCGGTCACGCTTCATGTTTTCGGGGCGTCTTTCTGACCAGCGATGTCGCCGAAAACACCTCCGCTTTCGGTGCGCTCGAGTTGGCACTCTACAATATGGCAAAAGTCACAGTGGCCCCGAAATGAGGGCTCCACCCACGCCGGAAGAATTGATTTGAGATGAAGTTTTCTATTTCATACTAAGAGGAAATATGATGTACTGCTGAATCATCCATGTACGATGGCCACTGATCCTTCAGTCCGTTACGGCAGTTAAGGCTTGCCTGCACTCCCGGTCGAAAGGGCGAATTTTCCCAAAGGCGTAATTGTGCACATTTATCTCTAGTGCTTCTGAGAAAGACATCCATCGAGGTCACACAGAAACAATTCTTTCCGAAAAATGAGATACCCTTTTTAAGGAACCCAGCAGAAGTTTCAATTAATTGACTATTTGATAAAGTTAGCTCGTCAAGAACAATGAATTGATAATTGGCCAAATCGATGACTTATTGGTTAATTAGTTAGGATTTTTAATCGACCATTCCAAGCGTTTTTGTTTAGGCCAAGGTCATGAGCGGGCATATGCAGAACTATCGCTTTCCGCTACGCGGAAAAAGAAAGAACCGGCGTTTTGTTGTGCAACTGTTTCTACATTCGCATTCTCTCCCTCTCACCCCTCCAAGAAAGTGTGCGATTGCGCGCCCCATGCAAACCCTCTTCACCTAGTTCTGCCATGACTGTCCCGTTATATTCGCCCCGTGAGTTTTAGTTGTTTTTTCAGCTTGTGCATAGATTTCTCTGAACACGTTGAAAGATGAACGTCGCTTTTGTGCACTCCGTCATACCTTGTCTTTCGACTGTACCACACCTCGAAGCAAAACAGCCAAGCTCCTTGATAAAAGCTTCTTTTGTCTCCAGGAAGCAAGCAGCTGTTGCGTCCTCTTGCGAAAATATTCTACCAACCATCAATAAACGTTTTATTGGGAAAAGTTGATAGAATCTACCAAAAGTAAATTGAAAGTCGTTAAATTGTCTTATATACCAGTTACCAACAATCCATCGACTATTGGTTACTGGTAACTAATAGAAATTTTTTCAGTAACGTTCAATGGACGCCGAATAAACGTGCTAGAGACCGTATAAAAACAGTTTACCTGCATTGTATCAACCACCTTCAAACCATTTATCCAACGATCTGTCGACAAACAACAAATGAATTCATACTCCAAGCAATGTGTAAGACCATTAACTACCTGTCCTTTGAGGGAATTTTCTTGAATAGTCAAGGTGGGGTTCCTCAATTATGTCATGTATATCCAGGTCCTTGCAGTGTGGACACCGTAGCCGGCTGCATGAAGCTACAATAATTGGCCGCTGAGAAGTGCCCCCGAGACCAGAAAGCCAAATTTAGGTGTTCTCCCTGTTCACCACTTTGGCCTCTGTCAATAGTTGCTGAGCCAGAATTTCGGTCCATACAAAGTTATATGGCATGTGAGTGATGTGAACTGTGAAGTGTGTCGGAACCCTGCATTGTTCACAAGAAATAAACAGAAACAACCGAGCTCGGACTACTTAATGTCGTGCACACAAACATACTTTGCACATTCACAAATTCTTCTACACTTGTTTTCTTTGTTTTAGGCTTTCATTTGTGTTAATAAAATTGCCTTCAAGGGCCACTCACCAGGCCCCATACCGGATTTCTGTTAGACAGCCGAAGTAGTTGGGTGTCCGATGAGGAACATTTTGCCACAAAAATGTTTCAAATCGGTTCATCACAAGCGGAGAAAACAGGTTTTTTGAAGCGGCGCGAAACGAGAATGAGAGCATGCGAGTTCGAAACCCTTGCCGCTCTTCCGCCTAGCCTTCGCAAGCCAAATCTCTTCCCCACCCTCTCCAGCATCCGGCCATGATGTGACGTGCGCATGACGTGCCCAAACAAGTCCAGCCCGAGATCACGCCAGCAGCGTTGCTTTGTTGACCAGCGTTATTTTGTGGTCTTTTGCCTGTTTCTGCGGGATGGTTTGAAACGCTGGCTTACCTGCGGTAGAGTAGATGAGCACAATGAGTTCGCGAACGCGTAGGAGCGTTCCACGGCGGTCGTTTGCTCAATGCGCTGATCACGGGGACACGAACGCATGCGAAACGCTGGCAAATCAGCCCCGCATCTCGTAGTTTTTCACGGGGAAAAAATGAAAGAAAAACGCGCACAATTTTTATAGCGTCTCAATATTTATTTCAAGTTTTAATAATGTCCTGAAGCAACAAATACGTAAAGTATGCATGTTGTGTTAAATAATTTTTACCATGTCACGTGTTATACTGCTGAAAACGTCATAGCAGAGTCTTCTACGTAAAGGACCGACGTCACTGCACTGCCCTGTACGCAGGGCCATTCATACGCCCACGTCATTCCCTCATTCTCTTGGCGTTCGCCGGCAAAGGGGAGGGGGAGCAGCTTTCATCTTGAAATTTAAGCCAATTCCGCGGCGCATAGCGTTGCAAATTTTGGCATACGTGATCATGAACGCCTCGTCTACTCATTGCGCTTGTCAGCTCAAAATTGTCAAACCTGGTGAGTGGCCTTTAACATCTACTGACTGTGCATCAGCGACAGTTCAATAATGTTGCGCGTTCACTCTAAATAAGTCATTTTATTATTATTTATATAAAAATGGCAATGTTCTGTATGTGTACCGTATGGTTTCCCGAGGCAACATAAGGACGCAACGTGTATGTTTCCCAACTGTCGCAATTTCGCTGCCATTTTGTGTTGCCTCAAGGCCTCATCCTGTATGTTTCCCATCTGTGATCATTCTGTATGTCTCCCAGCTGTCGCGATTTTGCGGCCGCTTTTGCGTCGCCTTAAAGTCTCCGTTCTGGATGTGTCCTGTAAGTAGCCACTTTTTATAGACCCGAAATTAGACCCGTTGCACCGTCTGCGCGGTGCGGCATAATACGGCTAATGCAATTGAAATGGACATGTACACGAAACTCTAAAATTATTGATTTGTTATTGTTTATGCTACATTTAAAGCTTTTTACACACAATATTCAAACAGGTGATGCACATTTGTCGGTGGCTGAAGAAAGATGAGATTAACAGATCAGCCTTAACCTCATGAAGCTTCAGCACATCGTTAACATTTTAAAAAGTTCAATTTTTCAGCATCTTTAGAGGTTATAAAGGCTACATTCATTTCTCAAAAACACACTCTTCACAACAGTAACTCTGGATCACATGGAAATTATTAAGGCATTCGAAACACTATGGTCTACTTAGATAGGCTCTGCAACCCAAATTAGCTATTTCAAGTACGATATGCAAAGTGTATAACAGTGACTTGTGGGAATTTACAGGCTTATAACAAATGTATGCTGCTTAACAGACTATAAAAAAGAAACAATCATGACTTCACAACTCAGAATACATGCGACAGTCATTAAATATTGCAAAAACCAGGAATGTAATAAACAACATCAGCCCACACTAGCCAGAGCTGCTGAAAAACGCGTACATGCTAAAATAATGAAATAATGCAGTAAATTAGGAATGTGACAAACACAACGTCAGAATGCTAACAGAGATGCCTGGTTAACACCAAACTGTTCTACTTAATCTACATCTTTAGAAGCAAGACTACAGACAACAATCACTAAATCCTTCACGTAACCCTTGACTGCTGAACTGAAGGCGGCAGAATAACCCTGGTTGTGGCCGCAATTTTGATCAAAGGAGAAATGGTTGAGACATGTCCGCTTAGACATGGGTGTATTTAAAAAAAAACCCAGGGGGTCAAAATTTCTTAAGCCCTTCACTACGGCGTCCCTGATAATTAAAGACCGCAACTTTAGGCAAAATGAATAATTTTTCCTTGAGCCCGTTTCGAGCCTAACTCACATATAAACATGACTTAAGGGATGGAAAACATTTTATTCACATTTTTATTGTGCCTACAGTGCCTACTTTGAGGCTTCTGGCTATATGAGGTTTACAGCGCCTAAAAATGACTTTTCACATTTATCGAATACACTTTTTGCTTTAATCAGCTCTTCATAAGGGGGAAAACAAGAAACACTTGGTGTGGACATATTAACAACTACACGTGCATAACGCACTAGTTTTGTTGTCACCAAGCGCTGACATCATTGAAATCGCCAACCTGGAAACTTAGGATTTATATGCAGTCCCATCGGCACATAAAATGTGTTATTATTTTCTTTATTATGCCAATTTTTACAGACACAAACTTATCAGCAAAAATTAGGCTGATCCTAGCTTCACAGCATGAGTAAACTTGGGCTCTTTTTCGTGGATTTTATTTCAAACTGAGCTAGCAGCTGTTTTATGCAACCGTGACCCGGGCTTCGGTAAACAATATTTTACCTGGCTTGTGCTTAATTTTCGTGTCTATTCCCGTTAGCTTTCGTAACTCCTTCAGCATGTGCAGTGCTCTGCGAACACAGAAGCTATTTTCTAGGATTGCATATGGATGTGTGTTCTCATTACGTGGTGTATAGGCGCCACAATTTTCTAAGAAATCAGTTTACGTCAGCCACATGTCCAGTGTCTTCACATGGTCTTGTTTCCCAAATTACGTACTACTTACCTTCACATTTTTTAAAAGTAATTGCATCGCATCTTTTTATTTCACTAATCACGCAGAGTCGACCGGAAATCAAGGAAACGGATATAGACTGATGGATGGATTGATGGATGGATGGATGGATGGATGGATGGATGGATGGATGGATGGATAGATGGATGGATGGATGGATGGATGGATGGATGGATGGATGGATGGATGGATGGATGGATGGACGAATGGGTGGGTGGGTGGGTGCCTTGATTTTAGTCCCCAATCAGATAACCTCCTTCTAGTTAAATCTACCCGCTTAAAGTCTATTTTGCCCTCTCTGTCCCTATACCCCAGTGCTTTGAACAACTCTGCGCCATCATTGTGAACTATAGGGTGAGGCCCTTTATAGAACATTATCAACTGTTCGGCAGTTCTTTCTTCCCCTCCACATGCACTGCATACCGTGTCTACCCCTTCGTATTCGGCCCGATATATCTTAAGTCGCCATACTCCCGTCCTGGCCTCAAACAATAGAGAACTACACTGAGTAATATCATAGATCCTTCCCTTGGCAATTTCCTGCTTAGAAGTTTGATAGATGTCTAGTGCGGGCTTCTGAATCATGCCAATTCACCACATATCGGTCTCAGCTTCCTTCACCATTTTCTTAACTGATAATTCTTTTTGGTTTTGCCCCCTGCTGTTTTCTAAGTATTCACCAGTCAATTTTGTGGTTCGCTTCCTCCATTTTGTATCGACATTCTTCATGTACAAGTAGCTGATTACCTTGCTAGCCCAACGCTTCTCCCCCATTTCTCTCAATCGCTTCTCAAATTTTATCTTGCTGCTAGCTTCCCTGCCCTCAATTTGTGTACATCCCACATCACCTTGTACTACCTGATTTGGTGTATTCCCGTGAGCTTTTCAAAAAACGGTGCCCCTAGCGCCACGGAGACGAAGTACAGTCTGCCGTAATTGTGAGGGCACCGCAGCAGACGACGCATGCTGTGTGTCCCGGTGATGCTGATGCGGGTTTCTTGCAGCGCACACAGACACATCTTGCGTTACTGCAGGACGCGGACCCCGCTGGGAGGGCCCGCTGATGAGAGCCTCTTGCAGGCCGGATCCTTGCATTGCCAGTCATAACAAGCCAAACTGCTCGTCTAACCCGTTGAAGAGTACAACATATTGCTCATTGTACAGCGGAAGCAGCTCAGAAAGATTATTGGAGAGTATTAGGAGCTCGTTAAGGCTAGAAAGCAGTGCGATTGCCGCGGATGATACGGAGAACTAGCCGCCAACACAAACATCACAGCACTCGCGCATTTGACGGCTTGCTTTCCATGCCCTCATGATGGGGCTAGCTATCCCACGCTTCTTTGCGAAGCGAGACTGACGAAAAGTTCGCCGTCAGGTGGCATATTTACAAAAAGGGTCAATTGGTTCAAGACACGCAAAGCGTTACAAAATAGAGGAAACAAAAAACATTGTGGTTGCCCAATATTGTTGATCTGACAAGTTCTTGGTCTCGGTATATTGGCAGTATTGGAAATTCAGTGCTTAACTCGGTCGCTTCATTTAGATGCCTGTCGAGCTTGTTGTTCTTATTCACCTAATAACTGTGGCTCACACCCACTGTGGATTATCGACCACGAGCTGCTACGGGCGAATTCGTCTTTTTTTATTTAGACTGGTGCACAATATTATTCAATTACTGCAAAAGAGGTGTACAAACTTTTTTTAAACATGTACGTTTGTGTCTTGCGAGGCCCTATTATATCAAGGAGGCTGTTCTTGAGAGAAAAGCATCAAATTAGCCTTCTTCACGATTCGTTGAAAGAATAGAAGATTTGTTGGGGTTGTTATTGTTTCAACAAATGGTTGGTTCCCAATACATGGCTAATGCTTTCAGTTGCTTTGGTCGCTTGTGCATCACAGATTTGATCATTTAGCTATCATGTCACCCCTGCTCGGTCGGTTGGTCGGTCGGTCTCAAGAAGAATGGCTCAGCTCACCACGGGGATAGGCCACTCGGGGATAATCGCGCGGCAGTGGGATTTCGGGAAACAAAACAAAAAGAGTGAGGAATGCCTAATGTTTTTACATAAACGAAAAGCTTAGTTGTACTTACAGGCTATTATGGATTGTTATAGAAAAAATATAATAATAATAATTGTTATGGTAAATAATACATGAAATCGACTAATGATGAACATAAGCACTAATTATGCATTTGTGAGACTAGCATGTTAGCCGTTTGATTCTTTTCTATAATTATTTACCACTCCACATATGTCTCTGTTGCATTCGCGTTGGGCCTAGGTTTTTTTTCTTCACAATACTAATATTGTTACTATGTCTGTTATTGATGTACGTGGAGCCTATAAGCACGATTGCACTAAAGAGGTAAAGGGACATTCAGGGCCACGTTCTGCAGAAGAGCTAGGTCGGTGCCAATCTTTTGCACGTGAAGGATCGTCTACAGTAAGGGTGACTGAGGACGACTGCTACGGTCTGTGCTGCGGTCCTACCTTCGAGACATGCACTGCAGGCACTGTGACCAACGAGCGCACGTCAGCTGCATTCCCTGGTTGGTAAAGGAAGAAAATTTGCACGACCACTAGCAGCCACAGAACCCCTGTCAAATGAGCTCTTTAAGTGAAGCCTCGCCGATGCCTAGCGAGGCCTCTGTTTTTCATCAGCTCTCTTTTTTTAAATTCCAGCAGTTCATGTTCATCCACCAGGATACATGGATGGCAGCCTTGAAGCTATTCAGGGTCTGATCGATAAAGCGCAAAGGGAAATCTTGTTTCTTGAACCGGCCTTGTTGGAAACTAGGAACGAACGCTAGTGCAGGCAGCTTAAACAGGACCTTATTCTGCAAGCTGAACTATACGCTACCTTGCAAATGGAGATGCGCTCACTGTGCGACGAGTTAGCCAGGGAGCGTGTTCCTCCACCTGTGCAGACCTCGATGACGCAGTGCGATTCATACCCCGAACAAGAAGAGCTTCCTGCTACACCACCCGCCGACTGTCCTGCCTTCGGTGACAGTGATGACGAAGACTTCTAACTGCCTTCTCCATCAAGAGACACTCTCCCCTTGAGAGCCAGCGTGGACCCTGCAACAAGACCGTCACGTGATGTCTTCTTCTGCATCTTTTCGCTCTGTGACTCGGCTGTAGCGAACTACTGCGTTGGCTCACCTGCGGAGTACATTGCCACTGCCTATGTAGCTAATGTCTTTTGTACAGAAGCCTATGCATGGTGTAACATGTAAGATTATCTCCCCGGGAAGGTCAACATGGTTTCACAAACGAGCGCTCAGAAAAAGGGCGCGCCGCCGAATTCTGGACTAAGCGCCAGAGAGGCGCCTCAAGGTCAACGATAAAGAAGATAACAAGCATCCAAAGACTCCCCGAGCACGCCGTCTCCCCCCCCCCCTCGGAAGCGTAGATTCGCCTACCAACCTCCTCACATCGGCAGCTGAGCAGCCCTGGAAGGTTCTCGAAGGAAAGGGGCGTGGTGATGCAGAGCTGCGTCACGTGTCGCCGACGGTCCTCGAAACGTCTCGCTCTTTCCCCAGCCTTGGCTGCGCATCGCGCTGACAAAACGATGAGAACTTTCTGGAATATAGCTCGAAAGGTTTTTTAAGGAAGCAGCAAAGAAGAGAAAACAGGAGAAGAAAAAAATATGCGCCAGAGTGAGCGCGTAGGGTGTTTCCGCCATGTCGTCCGTGAAGGTTTTGTCCTCAGTGACAAAGCAGGAGAAGAAGTTTGCGCCTGGGTGCGTAGGGTGTTCCGCCTTGTCAGCGAAGGCTTCGGTCCTCAGTGACAAAGCAGGTAATGAAGAGGATTTCCGCCTGAGGGGTGAAGACTCGTGCTGCAAGCAGAAGAGCGTGGCTACCACCAGCGAGCGAAGACGCGTTGCAACAGCTGCGCGTGGGAAGCCGACGTGTTACCGGCGGACAAGTTTGGTGCTTGGAGAGCAGCCAATTGAAGACGCGAGGTTTACTGGAAGAGAAACTTCAAGGGCAGCAACGGAACGACAACAGCGCTGGACTTTGAGTGAGTGATTCTTGGAAGAGTATCATTCAGACATTTTTCCAAGGACTTTGGACGGAATAAGTTTTCGAACTCTTTATTCTTTAAGTATCTTGGTTGTTCGATGCATGTGATTGCATTGTAGCGCGTATTGTTGTTTGTGTCCGTTGTTTCGAGGGTGGCTGATTGTACCGTGTAGTACGTTCTTTATACGTGTCATATCTTATTCATCTAGTGTCGAGTGTGCATGTTTGTGTATCGTCTGATCTGCCATACTTGAGGATATATTTTTGTTTTGTTTATCAACTCTCGGCTCCGACTTGTTCTTTGGGTCACAGCTGGCGTCCGCTGGCGCGCCAAATAGGACGACTTCTAAATTGTCCGAGCTCTCGTGATGCAGTTCGGGGGGCCGATGCTTCGGCCCTTGGAATTAGACCGGCGATCGCCTCCCTAATTAACGGGACCTGTGACACATGGCGGCCGAGAAGACACCAGGCCTATCGGATACATTACTTCAGTCCGACTCAGGGCAGAAATCAGCGCTCGATTCTTTCACAAGTAGGTGATAATTCTTTACTCTAGTCTACTTATCGCGTGTGCGATGCGGATCGCGCTTGCCGCCAACGGGCTCAGTCGTTTTGTATATCGCACGCATGATATGCACCGCGAAGCTCAGCATGGGCGTCCGCAGTTCGCCTGTGCTTTGTAACCGCCTTGAAATTGGCCGCCATTGCCGTCGTCCTCCCGTACACTCGCTCATCGAGTGCTCACCTGTCTTTGCCGCCGCGATGAGCTCCGGGCTCACGATATTGGGCTGAGACCTCGTCACAGTGTTGGGAGTCGTTTAAAACACGCTTCGGGTTATGTCGCGCGCCGTAAGTGCACCAGCACGGGCTAGCGGAGCTTTCGCTAACGTCTACTCAGTGAAAATTGGTCGCCATTAAAGTTGGCTTCCCCGTCAGTCGGTCGCAAGCAGCTGGCCGCTGTCCGTTGGCTGCGGCGGTGGACTCGCGTTTGCGCGCTGCACTCGCAAGCGCTCGAGTTTGTGGAAAAAAGCCGCATAACAGTTGATTTCTTCAGCGTTAGCTCCAAAACAGCTCGCCGCTGTTCGTGGCGGTGGTCAAGCGTACGCTCGCTCTCCTGTTCGAAGTTCGCTGGCGGCAAACACTCCACGTGCAGCGTCGTGTTCGGTCTCGCGTTCACTTGCTCGAGCTGAATGACGTCGCTCGCTTAGAACTAGCCGACTTGTTGGCGGCACGGTGGTTCGCAGAATTGGGGCTGCGGCCGCTGCTCCTAAGCTGTTGCACTACGGGGTACAAAATGGCTTTTTTACCATGTGTGACGTCACGGTGAAATGAATAGCATGTCATATTTCACGTATGTTTTTATTTTACCTTCTACGTATTTCTTATATGCATTTGCACTCATCCTCTGTCACGTATGACTCACTATTTTACATACTTATTGTGCAGCCGTGGGAACCCACCGTGCTGAAGGCTGTGTGCGCTGGCGTCTGCGATGCCTGTCATCCATCTCTTTCGTCACAGCAGCTTCAGAAGAACTGTACGAGATGTCAACGTAAAGTTATTTGTGTACCGTGTTTTACAGGCATGTTTTCATATTAACTTGCACCTACTTGTCATATGCGTGCATCTTCATCTTCTTTCACGTGTGTCTAACTATTTTTACAATCTTATTGTACGTGCAGCTTGGGACCACAACAGGCAAAAGGCTGCGTGCACTGGCGTCTGCACTACCTGTCATCTGTTGCTTCCTTTGGAGGAACTCCACAAGAAGTGAACAAGATGTGACGAAGAGACTGGACTTGTACACTTCACCATTATTGACTTAAAAGAATGGAGAAACATCATGTGTAAGCAGAAAACTAAAATATTTTGATGTTTTACTTTTGTGTTTTGTTGTTGCCGTGACTGCGAAAGCAGTTACACAGAGGTGGCGAACTACTTTTTTCCGTGTTCTATTCTGCGCCACTTGTTGCTCACTGTGCAGAAAAACAGGCGAAAAAGAAACATCTCATTTTGACTGGCCAAAAATAAATAAAAACAATGTTTGAACTGGGGATGAAAAGTTCATCGGATTGGAATATTTGAGTGGATCAACCATTTGTTTGAAGAGGTGCAACTGTAAGGACTAATGGTTGCCCGGTAAGGTGTAAATGTGGGGATTAACAGTTGCCCTGTAAGGTGCAAATGTGAGGACTAAATGTTGATCTTTGGAGGTGAATTGTGCAGCTAACGGTTACTTACTAAGGTGTAAATGTGAGGACTAAATGTCAGTCTCTTGAGCTCGTCTCTGGGGACTAATTGTTAGACCCAGCGCCATTAGTCTTTAAAGGGGTGTATAGGTTGTGGCAGCCCCAGTAGTCCCCAAAAGGGCGAACCACACTCCCTTTTAACACCCTTTTGCCTTAGAGTGTACTGACAAAACAGGTGTTTACGTTCTCCATTCTACTCAAGTGTGACGTGTAATAGCATTTCTACTCGTGTTCCCTCCAATTTCTGCACGCGGAAGCAAGGCAGTTTTTGCAACAATTTCCCTAGCAGCCATTCAACAAGTGAAGGCGACTTGTACGCTTCACGCAGAATCGAAGTTCACTAAAAAAACTTTGTCCCAGCTAATTGTGCACGCCTACGTTTAGTTGAATGTGTTGTTCTGTTTATTACGTCACAGCAACAACACACGCTAAATTAAAAGCAAGTCTGCATCATCGGTTCATTCTGAAAAGGGAGCCACGGTGTTAAGGCATGTTTGATTGATGTTATTTCGTTTTCTCCTTGGGGTGTGACAAGCTGCCGTTTAGTGAAAGAACTTGTGCGTGACTGCAAACGTTTTTCAAGGATTTGATGTGCTCGACACACTCAATGAAATGCAGGAACGTGCAATTAGCCGCAATAAAGCTTTTTGCGTGAACGTGTCTTTTGAGTGAAGCGCATGAGTCGCCTTCACTTGTTAAGCTGCTGCTAGTGAAAACGTTGCAGCACAGTCTTGCTTCGGCATGCAGCAATTTCAGGAAACGCGAGCACAAATGCCATCCCACGTCTTATTTGCTTAGAAAGGAGCACGCAAACACGTGTTTTGGAAACAGTAGCCGGAGCACATGCTCGAAACGTGGTCACTTTGAAAAAATCACGAAAACTGAAAGTTACGGCTCATATTTCTTTTTTTAGGATTTAGGGTTTCTCTCCGTGTGCAGAAAAGGATGCAGCAGTTCACCGACATTGATATTAACAGCCAATACATGCCTCACGCGGATATGCCATACGTATACGTGCACGTAAACACAAGCGGACTGTGCGTATTGCGCGGCGCTCGAGACTCTAACATGGCGGCATGCACACGACGGCCTATAGAGGGCAGCAATTTCTCATAAGGTCTATTGGCATGAGAGTAAGTTGAGGAAGTACCTGTAGTTAAAAATTCAGAAGATAATTGAACAGTAGATTCACGAGCCGAAAGTTGGATGAGTTGATTTCATGAGTTGATTAAAGTTAGGCACTGCACGAAAATGGGACCGTAAGAGCACAAACATCACTAAGCTATGCTTCGCGCCTTTTGCATTTGAGGGTTTGTTACTGCCCACCAAGTACAGTGAGATTAATAAACACAAGAATATGATGTCCAACTAGAATTAATCAGACTCAAGGGCTCACTCATTCGACTTTACGAATACCCATTTTTTCGCAAGCTATGACTGATTCAAACATAGAACAGAGCACAAATAGCTTGATTCGAATTCGCAATTTTTTTTTCATGCCGAGGCAGAACAAGCTCTATTTTACTGATTTTTTTCATTTCATACCACAGCTATATGTGCGCAGCCCCATGCACACCACATATATTGGCATGTGAATCGTCATTTGGAATACTGCAACAGCCTGCTGGTTGCGACAGACGTTGCTGCAAAGATGTGGGTATGCAACTTAGTGCTAAGTAACGTGAAAAACGAAGTACTGTTTTGATAATGTTGTGGTTCATTGGTCAAGTGCGCAGAAAGTTTATTGCTGTATTGTGGGCTGGCTGGTCCCAACGAAGCAGAAGAAGAAGAAGACGGCCGACGGAGACGTACGCGGCCGGCGGGGACACCGACCAGCCCGAACACGCGGGTTGGCGCGACGCGCCGAAAGAAAGCACAACAACCGCACTCCACGGCTACCTAACACACACTGCCTTTATTTTACAGTCGCCTTGAAATCCTACGTGCCAGAGCGGCGCCCCCTGGCATCCTCACATGTCAATCCGAAACCGAAACTGAAAACCCAAAACACAACAATCATTCCCCCCTCGAAAAAAGCACACCTATACACTGTTTATATTTACACATGCTCGATACCGACATATTTTACAAGGTATGTACATTAGAACATATGAAAATTCAGAACATGGCACACCGAACTCACACACACTACAAGTCCTGAAAATGCACTGACAAACAAGAAAAATGTACACAACTGTTCGGAACAAAAGTTCTACATCACATAGTCTTCGAACCGACGGGGCTCCTGCCGCTTCCGCTTAGGGCGGGCCCTTTTGGGTGTAGAATCGGGTGTCTCTGCACCTTGGTCACTTCTGCTCTGATGTGACAGATCAAGAGCAGTGGAAGATTGTGAAGGCTCTGAATGAGCGTTAAAATTTGCGGTCTCATCAGGCTCGCAGCATGAGCTTCGGAAGAATTTTGCGGACCAGAGTCCGGTTCAACGGTATCAGCCGTATTTGAAAGTTCGAAGTTAACCGTATGACTTGGTGTACTTGAACCAGCGACACCGCCTGGTAACTCCTCCCCCCTTGAAGAAGAAATGCCTGTACATGGAGGCCACATGTAACAGTCTGATGCGTAGTTGAAAGGCGTGGACGGAACGTGATGAGGAAGACTTTTAGGTGTTGAAGGCAAATCCGTATGAAAAATAACAAGGCGCGAAGCATTCCAGATGTTACGATCACTTAAGCGAAAAGAAGTGAGGCTAACCTGGCCCAAGACTTTGTAAGGACCCCGATACTTGGGGCGCTTGCCTGGCACACGAACCTTGACTAGATCGCCAGTGCGAACTTTGGACTGCTTTGCACCTCGACGGGTGTCGACATACTTTTCATTGCTTGTTGCTGAGAAAAAACCCTGGTACGAATTTGATCAGGAGAAGAAACTGCTATGTTACCAGGCAAAGAGACTATGTCGAGAGCAACTCGCGGTTGCCTACCGTGGAGAAGTTGAGCAGGAGACACTCCAGTGGTGCCTTGTGGTGTGAACCTGTACGAAGCTAAACATTCATTCAAGACTTGCTTGAGGGGCCGGTGCTCTAATTGGGCGATCTGGATGTGTTCCTTCAGAACGCGATTAAAGTGCTCGATTTGGCCATTTGATTGGGGATAGAAAACTGATGACCTCAAGTGCTGAATTCCTCGTTGTGAAAGAAAAGCCTCGAAGTGTTGGGACTGAAACTGTGGACCATTGTCCGTAACTATGGCATCAGGAAACCCTTCCCGGCTGAAGATTGAAGACAGAAACTCAATGATGACCTCAGAAGTAACCGTATGTGTGAAACAAATTTCTGGCCATTTGGAATGGTAGTCGATGAGAGAAACAATGAACCGGGCATTTTGCGGAACATTATGCAAAGGACCGATGATGTCCATGCCGAGTTTCTGCCAAGGCCGATCAGGCCACTGGACTGGCTGCAACGGAGAAAATGCAGGTTTGGCAGACTTGTCAGCTGCCTGACATATATGGCAGTTGTAAACTGCATGCTCGACCTGCTTGTCTAAGGCTGGCCACCAGTACCTGTCTCGGAGATTCTGTTTGGTGCGGACAATGCCTGGATGGGTCTCATGGGCAAGCTGTATTAGCTTGTTACGGAAAGAAGCAGGGGGAATCACGCGTTCATCGCGGAAAAGCAAGTCCTCGACACAAGACAGTTCCTGTCGGACTGCGAAGTAAGGCAAGAATTCAGAAGCAAGAGCACATTTGGAAGGCCATCCTTCATGTAAATATTTGAGAACTTGAGACAAAGTGGAATCTGCAGCTGTAGCTGCCTGAAGCTCAGCTTTAGTAATGCAGGAAGTAACTATTAAAACAACTTCCTCATCCCGCTCTTCAGTAACCGGTATCTGAAGAAGGCGCGACAGTGCATCAGCAACCACGTTATTAGAACCCTTACAATATTGAACACTGAAATTATAATACATGAGTTTGGCACACCAACGGGAAATGCGAATGGGGCGGCGGCCTTCGGATCCTGCAGAAAGAAGAGCAACTAGTGCTTGGTGATCTGTACGTAATGTGAAGTCCCGGCCCCACAAGTAAACATGCCATTTCTCACAGGCAAAAAGACTTGTACGAGAGCTTCACGCTCTCCTACTGAATATCTGCATTCAGCAGGGGTCAATGTACGAGATGCAAAAGCAATAGTGGTCAGCTGATCATCTCTGAGTTGTTGAAACACTGCTCCCAGTCCAACATCGCACGCATCCGTCGTGATGACGATGGGAAGCTTCTCATTGAAAATACTAACAGCTGGCTTTGAGGCCAGTATTGACTTAACTGGAATGAAGCTCTGCTCAGCTTCAGCTGACCAGTTAAAAGGCTGTGCTTGACGAAGTAGAGTACACAGTGGTTCAACAACATCAGCATAGTGAGGAACAAACTTGGCATAATAACCAACAAGGCCTAAAAAAGATTGCAAGGTTTTAACATCAGTAGGCCGTGGGGCATTGACAATGGCCTGAACTTTAGATTCAACAGGTGTCAAGCCGCGGGAACTGACATTATGTCCTAGAAATTGTAACTCATTCACAGAAAAAATGCACTTGTTATTAAGTTTCATACCACATTCACTGATGCGGTTGAGAACAGTATGCAAGTTAGCATCGTGCTCTTCGCGAGTACGTCCCCACACCAAAATATCATCCAAGTAACAAAGGGCGCCATTACAACCCTTAAGAATAATTGACATCATTTTCTGAAACAATGCAGGGGCAGATGCAAGCCCGAAACACACGCGGCGAAACCGAAACAAGCCTTCGTGCGATACAAATGTGGTTAAGTCTCTACTGCACTCAGAAAGTTCAACTTGGTGATAAGCGGACGCGAGGTCCAGCTTAGAGAAACACACAGCTCCGGAGAGCTGATGAAGCAGTTCTTCAATGTGAGGAAGTGGAAACCCGTCTACGACGATCGCCTTGTTCGGTTCTCGTAAGTCGACGCATAGTCGAAGGGATCCATCTTTTTTCTTGATGACGACCAGTGGAGAAACCCAGTCGGAAGCAGAGACAGGCTCGATGATTCCGCTGGCTTGAAGCCGAGACAGTTCCGCAGAGACTTGCTCACGGAGAAGAAGAGGAATGCGGTGCAGTTTGGCACGCACAGGGCACACACCTGGTCGACGCTTCACTTTATGCACAAAAGCGCGCACACAACCCAGTTCACGGGTGAACAGGTGGTGGAATTCAGAAGGTGCGTTGGCTGGAAGATCATCTTGGACGTCGACTTGAGCACACGTCATAGACGCACCGTCGATGTTGATGGACAAAGCCCTGATTGCATCACGTCCCAAAAGCGAGCTGCCATTGGCAGTTACATAAAACGTAATGGAAGCAGTGCGACTGCGATAGGAGACCTGAGCTGTAAAATGACCTAAATTATCAATCGTTTCTTTGGAATATGTTTGTAGAACGACGTGTGAAGGCAAAAGCCGAATGTTGGAAAAATGACTATGAAAGTCAGCAGCACTGATTAAAGAGACTGAGGCACCAGTGTCCACGAGAAATGACAAGGGCACATGGCCCACTGAAACTACGATGCTGGGCTTGGACGTAGTGTGGAGGCCATCCACATTTAAAACAGTGACCGTATTGGTTTGTGCAGTGCTCGAAGGAGCGGACGAAGAAACTGGTTCCGGAAGATTTGCTGGACGGGAATTGCATACGGACTGAAAATGTCCGATTTTTCCGCACGCAAGACAATTGCGGTTTCTCGCGGGACACTGCGCAAAATTGGCTAAATGCCGAGCCGATCCACAACGAAAGCAATGCGCGGTTGCGCTTGGAGAAGAAAATTGCGAACGCGAATTAGGAGCTCGGTGCTGTTCCTGAAAACCCGAATTTGGCGGAACGGGGTCGCCATATTGTCGGCTCCCTCGCCCCCGCGACGCAGAGAGGTCGCCATGTTGGCCGCCACGGAAGGACTGTGCAGGCGGGCGTCCATGTTGGCCGCCGCGCCGAGACGAAGGTGAAGAGCCGCCATGTTGACGCGTCCCGTGAAACGAAGAGCCGCCGCCTTGGCCCTCGGCAGCAGAAAGTTGCTGCACTGAATGCGGAGCGAATTGCTCCAACTGGGAGCGAATAAGCTTGTCCTCTCGCGCAATCGAGAGGGCTTCGGATAATGAAATCAAGGAGCCCTTTTGAAGCATGCGGCAGCGGACGTTTTGCGAGGCTACCCCGATAAAAAGCTGATGGCGGATCATATCGTCCTCGAGCGCGCCGAAACCGCACGACGCGGCGAGCGTTCGAAGAGAAGTAATGAACTCGGCGACTGGCTCACCAGGCAATTGTCGCCTTTCTTGGAATTTCACGCGTGCGAGATAATCGCACGAAACATCTTTAAAATGCTCATCGAAAAGAGCAACCGCATCCTTGAAGGCATCGCCCGACGCTGGCGTCGGCTACGCGTTGGTGGCTTCCAAAGTATAGAAGAGCTTTAACCCGGCAGGGCCCAACGCGTTGAGCAGCAGGGCCTTGCGACGCTCGGGCTTGCTGGCGTCCTCCCCGACCGCGTCTGCGTAGGCCTGAAACACCAATTTCCAGTCCGCCCACGGAAGTGGCGGGTCTCCAGGCGAATGAAGAAATAGGGGAGGTGGAATAGGAGACGCCATTTCAAGCAAGAAGAACGGAGAGGTGCAGACGAGAAGAAAATGACGCTAGTACACTGTTTGAAGACGAAGGCAGAGGCGGCGTAGCTGAATGAAGAAATGAAGCGACGCAGCACGCAGTAGCCACCTTGTTGGGAACAAAGAGCGTCTAGGGCTAGCACGAACACGGAGAACAAAATGGGTTCTTACAAGTCCTCGTCGCCATTGCTGTATTGTGGGCTGGCTGGTCCCAACGAAGCAGAAGAAGAAGAAGACGGCCGACGGAGACGTACGCGGCCGGCGGGGACACCGACCAGCCCGAACACGCGGGTTGGCGCGACGCGCCGAAAGAAAGCACAACAACCGCACTCTACGGCTACCTAACACACACTGCCTGTATTTTACAGTCGCCTTGAAATCCTAGGTGCCAGAGCGGCGCCCCCTGGCATCCTCACATGTCAATCCGAAACCGAAACTGAAAACCCAAAACACAACATTTATCTTGTGTCATGCGGCACAATCGTTCGCGAGATTGACTATTATGTGGGGTTTTACGTCCCAAAACTACGCCGTAGTGGAGGGCTTCGAAATATTCAACATGCCCCCAAAATCTTAGCACATGGGCCTACAGAATTTTCACCTTCTTTTAAATTTTACCCGTCATAATCGCGATTCGATCGCACTATCTGCGGGTCAGCAGCGGAATACCTTAACCACAAGCCCACCGCGGCGGGGTGATCATTCGTGAGCTACATGTTGATCATAGTTGCCACATAACGGGGCATTGAAATTGAAAAATAGGCACCAATACGAGAACTTCTGAACGGAGATGTGGTGGCTCAGTAGGTCTTAATGAGTGCAAGAATGAAATCAAAAAGTGTTTAGATCCGTTTGATACACCTGCACCAATCAGAATCGGTGCACGGCTGTGCACACGATGAATTGTGCAGCGCGAGTTCATTGGCGCAGGCATAGTGCGGCAACCGAAACGAACGACGTTGTCCCGACAAATTGCAGGCCTTATTTCTGTTCGCTTAGTTTACACCATTCAGCTAACACTGACAAATGGCAAACCACATGTGCGTACAGTTTATGAGGCACAAACATTTTGGCGAAACACGTCGCGTTAGTGGAGGTGGCTACGGTGTTTACGCCAAAGTGCTACATCGTCTGCTCAGCGGCACATGTGGCTGCACCAAGGCGGCATCGTCAGCGTAAGAGGTGCAGGAAAATCATGAACCAGCGCTGCACCTCTTCTGCACCTTTCTTTGCGAGTGGTAGGGTTCAGAGGTCGTCAATGCTGCACCACTGTAACAAATGGCAAATTGCAACAGGTTATCAACTGGTTCTTGTGGTGCTGGCAAGTTGAACGGACCTTTTGTGAAAACGATGCGTGCAAATGAATGCGGAAAAAAATTTTACACTTCTGTGCTGCCATCTTTCGGTTTTTATCTGTACTATAGCAGTAGTGTTGATATTCTTTGGCAGAAGATGGCGCGTAAAGTCCACCTCCTTCGATCTTTGGAACCTAAAGCGCGTGGACGCATACCCACAAAACACCTATACACTAACATTTAGATAAGGGAAACTGTACCTTTGACAGTGCAACGAAAATAAGGGTAGTGGTGGCGTTCTGAGATATCTTATCCGGCCTAGAGATGGCGCTGATAGGCCTATTATTATCATTGCGCCATGCCAATATGGCGGCTACTTTAATACCGGGTTCGAAGGTCCGCGGTGCGCGCCCGCAGGGCTATAGGCGTTTATTCGCGGCTATTGCGGGGTGGTATTCACGCGCACGGCCCCCTAACATTACTATAAATATTTCCGCTATGCCACCAGGTGACCAAGACACCTCAACTGGCAAAAAAAAAAAACGCCAAGCAAGTAAGCTGACATTGTTTATTGACAATCGTGAATGCAGCAGTATACATGTAAACAAGGAAGACTGTCTCTCACAGAGTTAAACAATTCATGCAAAAACAGTAATAATCATCTGTTTAATAAAATTACCCGCTGAAATTGTGCAACTTCGTCTGTTGTCTCGTTCAGTCAGACAACTATATTTACACTGGACACCCCTTGCAAAGTACATGGTACTGTGCTGCCCATTGCCTTTCTCACCGCACGTGCTCTCAAAAAGTGCAGTGTCAGTATGATTAGCCTGAGCCACAATATGATATTTGACAACGCATTGGCGAGAGGCACATTGTGTTGAATAAAAAGAAATGACCCCACGCTGTTGTGCTAGGTATCCCTGCATATAACATTGTTGTTGATATTGTGTTTATAATCTCTGGCTTACCTGTGCGTCCGATATTTTTACGACTAACTAGATTAACTGCCAGTTGTGGTAAGCAAGTGCACCCTGGGAGAACACTATTTACAGGATCATGTTCAAAAGGAAACTTGGTTTACGTTTCAAAAGAGCTAAAAGGGTTGCAGTGACAGGCAATTTAATTGAGTAACAGTTTGCGAATAATGAAAGCTTGAGTCAAACATTTCAGCAAGTCAACATTCTTGTGAAAGTTGTCACAATGCACCCTTGACGGTTTATGACTGACACGCTTTTCACTGGAACAAAACTTTCCTAAGCCTATTGACAAACAAAATTTCATATGTTAACTTTCAATCACGCAATATTATTACCACACGACTGAATGTTTGGGCAAACTATTTTCTTCGTTGATACTGGAAATGGGCCGAGGCACTTTCTTATCTGCTGTATCAACCGACTGCTGTGGGTAGAAAACGTTTCCCGAATTTCGCACCTCTCCTTCTGGCTCCCTTTCACATTCTTTACCGCGCGCATTCTTTGCAAACTTCCAAACAGCTGCAATGCAGTCAGGCGAGTTTTTTGGGACAATGGAGCTCAGCTCCTCCCTGCGGACCCTGAAAGCTCCAGGTGTATGACTATGAGACAGCCAATCGGTGAATATGTTGTCACTGCTTCATGTAGGCTGGCTACTAAGACGCGTTCTAGCCCAATTTTCATCTTATTTTTCAAGCACTTCAATATTAATATTATAATAAATAAACCAGTTATCTACCAATAATTTATTTGACGTATCCTAGAACAACCACACGGTCTTTCGTGCTGACACACGCACAAGTAAAACAACAGCAAGAAAGAATACATTAAAGACTGTCTACAGAAAATCAAATCAATAAAAAGAGCGAAAATGCGCAGACAAAAAGAATTCAACGCGCAATGGGAGCAATAAATAAAAAGAAGATAGTTGTGGAATGGGACTGAAAAATAATGCAAAATATACACAACTCTGCGGAAGGCTTCTTGAAACACGGAAAAGGAAAGACTCTGTGCGTGTGCAGTTCTACGTTACGAGAGGGCAAACCTCACTGATAAAAATTTACTGTGGACTATGAAAAACATAACGAATCACGAAAGTTGACGTTAGAGAGACTTGTTATTCTGAAAATGATAGAGTGTGGGAAGAAGCTAGCAGGTACATGCAACGGTCAATTCTCTCTGGATACTTCACACGGAATTTGAAAATTATTATAACCGAGAAGGGCAGAATATCTTACCCTGAACTAGCTTGTAAAGAAATAACAGCTCAGCGTGATTTTGTTAGCCGTTAAGTGATGGCAAAGGCAATATTCTAGCAGTGTTAAAAAGAGTCTACAACGATGGGTGTAAATGCTTATGAATTTTTTTTTCTGGACACGCTCAGTGGCGTTACTCCTGGACTTATCAAGGTCATTCCAGATCAGATATGCATAAATACTTAAGTTGAGAAACGCATATCGCGTTGAACGAGTTGTAGAAGGTTATAAGAAAACTGGATTATCGAGAGACATTCTGTCAACAGAGAGAAAACGAAGGCATTGCATGGCAGCACATTTAATGCGAATAGAAAAAAATTAGCATGCTATCAAAAAGAACACTAAGATTACTGATCTTATAAACCTTACATAACGGCATAGTATTGAAAAAGTGTGGAAATGGTGGTTTTGGGACGTTAAACCCCACATATCAATCATCAAAGTGTGGAAATGACACGCTGGACGTTTTGCGAGACACAACAACAACAACAATAACAAAATTAACAACAAAAATAGCAACAACAGTGACAATAATAATAATCATAATACACACAGAACATTCTCACATGGCCGAAATTATCTGGCCACATTGAAGCAAATGCTAGTGTCCGGCTGTTCATCAACCTCTATACGCGATGGTGTAATGCCACATTTTGGTGGGTACATGTACTGGCATACATTTTTTTAAGTAAATGCACCACAGTGTTAGTGTTCAAAAGATATGTTGGCTAGCAGTTTTAATTATTACGCGACTGCACCGCGGAAGGCTGTTTACAAATTGTAGAGTTTGGCTTAGGCCTCATGCCAGCTTTTATTCGCAAAGATGTGTCATACTAAATGTATTCGCAAGTTAATATTTAAGCTGATTCTGACGAGGCATGTGCAACCTCGACCAAATAATGACACACCCCTACAAAATAGAAGTTTTGTGAATTCGGCGGCCTACGTTAAATGTCTCAATAAAGCTTCAGCATTTCAATACTTGGTTCATTAATTGTGTATCATGTGTGAGTCAGTTGCACCTTTCTTAACGTATGCCCATTACGTGTGTATTACGTGAGATGGATTTGACACTTGCAAACACTACACCAAATATATTCTTGTCTCATGCACTCATTAAATTTTCGATAAATTTACTATCTGCACAGCCAAGAACGTTATACGTAGCCGATAGAAATGCAAGAGACATTTCTGAAATAAATTAGTACAACGTCCATCTTGAATTTTGGCAAATAAATGCTTGCGAGTTGCATTCACATAGGTTCTTTTTGTTTTCGAATATACTCCCTTAAACATCGCGCTGTGCATGATAATTTGGTAAATGGCCGCTGAAAGCTGTCACAGAGGGGGGCCAACATTATTAACTAAATCTTATCAAATGAAGGGAACATATAGCCATCAAAACATTCCAATAATCAGCAATTTTGTCCACCGATATGCATGCTAGAAAATGCATTGATATTATCCTTTCTTGCTGGTACACCAAACTATGCATTCATGTGAACAATATAGGTTTCATGCATGTCGTTTTAACATAATACTATATAAGAATGCTTGATCATAATAGCGAGGTTTGGTAGCTTCAATACCTTTTATGACCTTACACTATTCCTTCCGTGTAAAACATGTCTGCTCTCGTATACGTTATTAACGTTGTATTAATTGCGACTGATTGTTGCAAACCTAACTTTAACAGAAAACTTGTACAAGTTAAATTACACGAATGCAAGCATAGTTGCAACTATCATGTACAACAGGTTACCTAAATTTTTGTTTGTTTTATTGCACTTCTAAAAACAATATATACCTAATACTCTTCTTGTAGAAAATAAGCAGGTCATCTTTATGAACGGATTGTTATATATGAAAATCCTCATAAAAGTTTCTGATCGTGGTGCTTAATATATACGTAGTTCATCCCATATAAGGGAGCACTTCAACATATAAGGATCTACTTCATATGTTTTATATGGTGTGGCTGTGCCTTATAAGACCGGATTTCACTCCTTATATGGACCAATCACGCCATGTCTGGCTGTGTATAACCCCATATGTGAATCAACCCCGCCAGATATACTTACAGATATGGTAAACGGGAGCCACATATGCTGATATATATGCCTATAGTGGGGCCAGATATAACTTATATAAGTGCCCTGGCGTTTCCGTAAGGAGTGAATTGGCACAGTACACGGGCTTATATTATATCGCCTCTATTAACATGTGACCACCACGGCCAGGATTGAATCCGCGAATTTCGGGTCAGCAGCTGAGTACCACATATTACTCTACCATCAAGGCATACACCAGCAGAACTTGAAGACGCGTCATAAAGTATTGTACATTTATGTTTGTTCTTTGCCAACCTAGGTTTCGCCCTCTATGACAAGATTCAAATCACTGTAAAGCACAAATTTTCTTTTTTTTAGAAATACATAAGGCAAATAGCACAATAAAATATCAACAATTTTAATAGAGTTCGAGAGTCGAGCAAAGTGTGAAATATTTGTCGTGAAAGTACCGATAGCCTGGTAATTAGGCCTGATATCGATACCACCCATATCCAAAATCTTGAAAGGGTTCTTCCCCAATTCACTTTCTTTTTCGTTCTTATTTTCTTTGTTTTCTTTTTATTTTTAATGGTGTATTTCACAATTATGGATGATTTCCCTGGGCGTGAATAAATATTTATTTTATTTAAGAACAGCTGTATTTGAATAGTAACAATTGTTAAGGTTCTACATCCGAAAACCTCACCTGCAAGTTTCTCAAAGCAATTATACAGCTTCCCCTCAAGTTGTTTTCGTTCAATAGATTACACTGGACCAAGAAGCGTTTTTACTGTACTTTTTTTCTGAGACTTTATTAACAGTTAGTTATGTGGACGCCAGTCGACCCTTCCTCGGGTGAACATGTCTTGAAATTATGTGATAATCGATTCTTGTCAAAATTGGGGAGAGTTTTCTCCCTTTTTTTATGAATACTTTTTAGAAACTACATCTTCATGTCTCTTAAGGAGCTCATCCAGCAACACGTCAACGAGATCCAAATTTTTTAATCAGTTGCTAACATGTATAAGCTCGTTCATTTTTAGCGTGAAAAGGCTCAGCAGGGCCCATCCCCACGCATCGCAAATGTATCTAGTGTGGCCGCGCATTGAGGCGAAGCAGCACACACACACAAGAGCACGCTGGCCTTGCTCTGCTAGTGCAAACAAGAGTAGCAGGCGATGCCCACCCCTGAGACGTTGTGCGTCCGTGCCGCCTCGCATCGACACAACCCCCCCCCCCCCCACCAAGGTTGGACTGGAGTTCCACCAAGCGCAGCCACGCTGAGTGCATTGTGCACCTTATGAGTGCACGACAATGTACATCCCATTCAGAATGTATATGTCTCAGGTTGTAAAACGAGCATGCTATAGCCGTTCTTTAAATATTTTACTGTCGAATATATCTATGACTGTAAGTAGGATCTGATTATCTGATCGGAAATGAGCTTTAGGAATCGTTTAAACCTAATTATGAGCCTCATCCTAAGCTTGACTAATATATAGCATTGCCTTCCTTGAAGTTCGCTCGACAACACATTCCTGATGGCTGTGGAGCTCTTCAATTTTTGCTCCATCTGCTCCTGAAGTGTGGACCTAGAGGCCCAGACTTTGGGAGCTAGTGCAGACAAAAAATAAAAACAGAACACACCAAAGAACACATCAGCCCAAGTGTATGCGTTTCGATTGAGGTGTAGTTCTGTCGGTTGTCTAACGCTTTGCTAACTACACTTGACGTATGTGCTGCTATCATAGGTCGGTGAACTCACTCATGCGTCGAGTCTCTCGGACTCACTCAGACTCAGATTGATCCACGAGTCTCAGCCTGAGTGAGTGCGGATAAGTATTTTTTTCTGAGCTTGAGTCTGAGTGAGTACAGTTGAAGAAAATTTTAGCTCGTGTGAGTCCAAGGGAGCTCCATTAAAAAAATTGGTACGTCTGAGTACAAGTCAGTCCAAAGCACAAGGCAGATTTATTCAATGAGTCTCTGCGAGTTCCACTTGTCGTTGCCGTCCTATAATCTTATCTACTCATTTTTGAAATCACTATGAACCTTACCTAGAGTCATGTTCATGCTCACGTCTACTCACAAGTATTTCAACGAAATATTGTTCATACACCATTTCAATATTTACTGTTCAGAGGTTTGAATTACGTAAAGGCGTGTCTTGTATCCCCCCTCTCTCACCATTTTTTTCTCGGAAGGCTCTTGACAAATATATCTCATATTGTAATCTCCTTAAAAATGTCATTGCTGGTTTTCAACCACTCATAACTCGTATTTGATGCTACTATATGAAAAGGCGCAAAAAGGACCGATGAAGTGCGATACTGGTCTTAAAGAGCACTGACACCATAATCGAAAAAAGCCTATTTTATGTTTGTGGACCGAAGCGTCTACTCACTCTATCTGACTCACACTCAGATCGAGCAGTGAGTCTAAGTCTGAGTCCCCGTGAGGTGAGTAATATTCTGGTGAGTATGAATCTGCATGAGTCCAGCTGAAGACATTTTTAGTAAGTGTCAGTTCGAGGGATTCTGGCTCAAGAAAATTTTGGTGAGTGAGTCCGAGTGAGTCGAAAGCGCAAGATACATATCTTAACTGAGTCTGAGTGAAGTCGACAATATCGGCCGACGTGTGGTTGTTGCTCAAAGCGGCATAAAAATTGCTCTTGTTTCTTTCCTTCACTAAATAGTTATTATTAAGGCAATGTGACGTATGAAGCATGCCAGTTTGAATGCATAAACATAACGTTCAAGTAAATATACTCGTATTCCATGGATTATTCTTTCATGCAAGTTCAATCGGAAGCAAACAGGGAGGAAGCAGCGCCGTAAGTGGAGTGTGTAGAGTATACGAGTGCGCCTTTGATAAATGCACTTCTAAGTGACAAACCCTAGCATTACGCTGCTTCATTGTTACAGATTTGTGTTGTCACAACAGCCAATGAACTAATCAATTAAGCTCTCAATAATAATAATAATAATAATAATATATAATAATAATAATATAATAATAATATAATAATAATAATAATAATAATAATAATAATAATAATAATAATAATAATAATATAATAATAATAATAATAATAATGTTTAGTTTTCATCAATAATTTGATGAAGGACAGCTGCAGGTAAAAGCTGCTCTCCAAAAGAGGCAGCTTGACAAAGGCCCACAGCTACCTTTTAGCACGACAGCAGTGGCAACAATGAGCAATGTGAAGTCAACAACAATGACAAAAACACCAAATAGATAAATAAATAAATAATAAATAAAGATATAAAAATCAAGTCCGAATTCCAAAATAAAAATAGCAACCTTGATAATACAGCAACTGCAAAGAAATCTTAAAAACTAAGCATGTGTATATCGCGCAACAAAATCTGTGTACAATGTAAAAAATCTATGTCATCTTTCACATATTTATTAAGCAACGTAGGAACTATGTAGGATAACTTATCTGTGGAGTAGTTTGTTCTCGAAGTTTTTATTTGCCATGTTTCTTTATTTCGTGTTTCAAACAATGTAATATTTGGCTGCAGTTTTGAGAGGTCATACAAAAAAATGTCGACTTTCTTTCAATTCACGCCTGATTGCCAATGCTAACTTAAATGATTAAAAAACACAGCGCAAACAACGGCAGGAAGAAAGGAAGAGACAGGACAGAGCGCTGTCTTACAACTGATCTTTATTAGAAATGCGAACAATATATATCATGGCAGGCAAAAACACGTGTCCACCACAAAATCAAAAAAGTCGCACAAGCGTCACCATCACCGTGTCGCCACTGTCTCACCGCACACGTGTTCATCTTACAGATAAGAAGTCCATCTCTTTTTGAGAGAGGGTTACAGATGCCCTACTTACACATTGATCTTTCAGACGTGCAATTTCAGCCGCTTCCATTATCTCCCTAGTTTTCTTTTCTTTGTGCCTGGCTAGGACTTTAGTGTCGCGAAACTGCGGTATGCACCCACAATCCCTACAATGGATGCCAAGGTGGCCGCTAATAGTGTTCTTCACGTTGTACTCGTGCTCCTTCAATCTTGTGTTTACGCACCTTCCTGTTTGGCCCACGTATATTCTTCCACATGACAGCGGGATCGAATAAACTACATTTTCCGCGCAAAGTATGTAACTAAATTTATGATTTACTGCGCAGAGCTGCGGCACTCTTGCGGGTTTGTTCACTTGCGCACATATGGACAACAGCTTTTTCGGCGCAGAGAACAGCACTCTGACGTTGGCATGCTTCCCTATCTTTTTCAAATTGTGTGCAATCCCATGCATATACGGCACAACGGTACACTTATGATTTCTGTTGCACTCCGATAACGATTGCCGGCCCTGGGTATGCTTTAGCTTTTTTATAATAGATTCTGCGACAGAAATTAACAGATATGATGGATAAGCTGCTGCCTTAAGGCGTTCAAGTTGTTTACTGAAGCTCTCTGAAATTAAGTGCCGACAAGACTTCTTTAAGGCATTAGTAAAGCACGTCGTGGCAATAGACCTCTTTACCAATTTAGAATGGCAGGAATCAAAAGGTAGCAAAGGCTTACTGGCTCGTGGCTCGTACTCCCAGCAAATGTGATCTGTTTCAAATTTAAGCTTTAGATCAAGAAACCTAATGACCTGCCCCACTGGTAACTCATGCGTTAAAACAAGTGGCTGGAAATGCTTTCGAAATTCACTTAGCACTTCTAACATTAGTGGTGGTAGGCCTGATTCGTCCGTCTGAAAAATAACTAAGAAATCATCTACGTAGCGGAAGACCTTGGCCAGCCTTGAAACATTCATGTGGTCGTGCACTTGCCTATCTAGTTGCGCTAGGAAAAGATCACTTAATATCGGAGCTATGCTAGATCCAATGCAGACCCCATTTGTCTGGATGTAAACCCTGTCATTCCATGTTGCAAAAGTCGAATTAAGGTACATGGTTAAAAGCTCTAAAAAACTGCCAACCGCTAACCCTGTGTCGTTCTGAAAGGCGGTTGCACCATGCTTATCTATACACTCTTCAATACACAGCATAAGTCGACTATGAGGCAAGGAATAGTAAAGGTCCTTTACGTCAAATGAGCATGCCATGTAGCTTTTGTCGTTACAGGTATCTAAAAACGCAATCACATCGTCAGAATTTCGCACAATAAAGGGGTCATTTACTTCCAATTTCCTTAACTTTTCTTGCAGAAACGAAGACAAGCATTTCTGCCACGTACCATTTTCCGATACTATTACCCTTAATGGCGTGTCCACTTTATGGGTTTTTGCAGTGAAAAATATATGCAAGCTCCCACCTTTGCTTTTGTCAAACGATTTCACCAAGCTCTCAAGATTTAGTTTTTTACATAGCTTCTTGGCTTTTGACTTAACCTGCTGAAGGGAAACATTTTCCTTTAAGGTGAAAGCTGAAGATATCGCTTCCTCAGCTTTTGATATAAACGTGCACTCCTTTAAAACTAGGAAGCCACCTTCTTTATCGGACGGTAACAAAGCCAAAGCGTTAGTTCTCAGGAAGGACACCGTCTGCCGAACTCGAATGTCATTCTCCCACTGTCCGCACTTCACCAATACATCAACACCTTCAGACACGCACCTGTCAGCGTCCGCCTCTGGAGCCAGTTCCGACACTTGCCTCACCAAGGTTAGCAGTTCAGGCGCAGTCTTTACAGGTTGTATGGCGAACTTTGGTCCTTTGTTCAGAACTTTGCGAATTTAATCATGTATTTGAACCAACTCGCCCAAGCTTTAACCTT
The DNA here is from genome assembly GCA_013436015.1 of Rhipicephalus annulatus. Taxonomy (NCBI): domain Eukaryota; kingdom Metazoa; phylum Arthropoda; class Arachnida; order Ixodida; family Ixodidae; genus Rhipicephalus; species Rhipicephalus annulatus. The sequence continues at coordinate 489,119 of WOVY01011549.1, read as the reverse complement.
AGCTAACTTAAAATTGTAGAGACGATGTACGGGTAGTATTTCAGCCTGTCGAAACAATTCGCTTGTGTGAACATCATACGGCAAGTTATAAATGATTCTAATATACTTATTTTGCATCAGTTACAGTTTTTGCAAGTTTGTGCAAGTCGTAGCCCCCATACCAAGAAACAATAGGTAAGATATGAATAGAAAAGTGATTTATAAAGTAAGAGTTTTACCTTGTATGGTAGAACAGTTTTGCCACTGTACATCATACCCACTACGCGGGATAACTGACTCAGCGCACTGTCAATGTGTTCAGTTCAAAGCATATTGCTCGAAAATGTAACTCCAAGAATTTTTATAGTATTTACAAGCTCAATATAAGTATCGCCATACTTGAGATGTATTTTTTCAATAACGGGCTTATTTTTATGTCGGAATAGTAACGCCTTTGTTTTACTAGTGGTTCATTTTTTCCTCAAGCGTAATATTATTTTCAGCTGAAAAAACATGCTGACATCATCGGCATATAGGACGTATTTAGCATCTGGATAAATACGAGTTAAATCTTTTATATAGGATATAAAAAGAAGGGGTCCAAGGATGCTTCCCTGAGGTACATCCTTAGTAATAGGCTTCAGCTCTGAGAATTTTTTATCTATTTCAACTACCTGTTTGCGATATTTAAGGTAACTTTTTACTAGGTCTAGTGCATGACCACGAATTCCGTAGCACTGCAACTTTTCAAACAACGTGGAATGCTGAATGTTGTCGAAGGCTTTACTAAAATCAACAAACATGACATCCAAATTAAAAATTCAGAGGCACGAGTAAACAAAACGAAGTCATTTTCGAGTAAGTATTAGTCACCATGCAGTTTGAAACAGTGAACTTTAATTTGTAACCTCAAATTTCAGCATTCTTTGTTGCTTTCGTTGTTGCGTTGGGGGTTGCGCGTAGAACGTACGTAAGAGAAGTATGCAGTGAAGAACACTATGAATCCGACATATAAGCGGGTGGAGTCTCTAAAGAGAAGATAAAATAAGAAACAAATATAATACAGGTTTCGCAAAGCCACCCGTCCACTTCGGTTAAGTGAGGCGGCTTGCGCTGTTAGTTTCCCTTCACTTCCGCCCACGTTTCGTCTGCCACCCCCTTGCCTATCACAAACCGGCTACTTTCGTTTCGAGCTCATTGCCATCGGCTTACTTGCATCACCAAGGGGCGCAGACCTTGCGCGCAGCGTTTAAGCTCCAGCGCCACACATTGTGCGGGAGTGCATTCCTGGGGCTCTCGACTATCTTGATGCAGGCTGAGCGTTGCCAACGTATACGAGTAGGCCCTGCGATAGGACCGAGAGTGAGCAACCCTCTCTTCCACCCTTCAACCCCCACCGTACACAGCGCGGGTGAGCTTTCGGTCAAAGGCTGCAAAATAGCACAGCGCTGCAGCAGACGTTCCGCGATGAACAAGTAACCCTACACCCGGCCTGCCCCACTCATTGTATTGCACGCGACGCTTTTTGACCGTCTTTTTACGGCTCTCAAATGCCGAGCATGCGCTTGTTCATTGTAACTCTCTCGTACCGCTGCGAAGCGAGACCGCTCGCTTTTAATTGAGATCTTTTTTTTTTCTACCAGGCAGAGATGAGAGATTGAGCTACGACGAGGCGCACGGCAAGCGTCGAGCTGGAGGAAAGGGGTCCGCGTTCGTGCTCCCGGGGCAGAAAAGGTTGAGTGAGTGCAAGCGCTGTTACATGGAGCCGAAGGGCTTTACTTTTTAGTTTTCAATATTGGCAACCCGAGAGGGCAACTGCGGGCCTCGAGAATAGATCAAAATCTATTGCTTCCGTGTGCACGCACTCTGTGATGACCCGGTTGCAACATGGGCACGTGCAAGCATGAAAACGGCATTGGTGCAGTTCCGAGGTCGTCGTTTGCTGCTGTGTGAGGCTCAATATCCTGCCTGTTGTTGCTCTTTCTCCGGCAGTCGTTCGTACAACATACACTTATGTCTTTCTTACTTATCTTTTTTTATCTTTTACCCTCTGTGAAACCTTCCGCCTTACCATGCTGCTTTCCCACATTGTAAACAACACTGCGCTATTCACTAGACTATTCCTCAGCTATCCCTTCTTAAGTATTTATAGCTAAGCAGCCAGCGTACTTTTAAGACACTTGGTAAGTTCTCAAGTTCTCATAGAGATGTCAACTTCAAGAATAGTTTAATTTATGGAGCTTTCATTCTCGAAAGGGCGCATACCGGCCTTGTCGAGGCGTTGCGGTGGTATAAAGTTATTTGACCACGAAGTCATATTTTAACCAAATATTTAGAACAAAGGCCACGTGCACGCGCGCACACACGTGTGTGTGTGTTTCGATTCTGAAAATATTGCTCTTGCTCATAACCAGGTTGACGCAGGTTTTTTTGCCCTTCAGAACCTTAAGAATTTGATTAGGAAGAACCTAATGTGTAATTATTCTTGTGTCTCTAAGAAAATCGCAGACTGGTATGCAGACGTTCCTGTTGCTGTTGCCGAGAGAAGCCTCAAGGGAATGAATATTATTAGAATAAAAAGTAATTCCTTCAGAGCTTGTGTGTGGTGGGGAGGGGGTCTCCGCAGCTATAGCGCTGCAGTGGCCAAACTTACAACATCGCACTGTGCAGCGCAACATTATTGTCATTGAGGCGCCTCGCCAAGTACTCTTTGAATCTGGTGATAGAAAGGCTTCAGTTATTTCTCTTGTTATTTTCTACGGTGAAGGCGTGAAAGAACCAATAAAATGTGAATTGCATCCACACGAAATACAATGATTGGCGAGATGATAGGCGGTGGCATTAGAGGAGAAGAGCGAGCGTCGGTGTTCTTGCAGCCTTGCATTCATGCACCTTCTGATCTGACCGACGTATATATACATTGCCACACGATAAAAGTATCATGTACACACACTCTAGCTTGAAAGACACAAAATCATTTACATGCTTAGTTTTTCATTCAGAGTTTAGAGGTGAACTTGATTTTTCACGATGAATGTTAAAATACTTCCAAGTTTCTACGTGGAAGAAAAAACTGTGTCCAACCACGCGGGAGGTTGTGATGGGCGCGAAACCCACTTCAACTAATTCTCCGTTTTCCGTATTCGCATCGCTTTTCATGTGGTTAAAAAAACGTTTCCAGCACATACCAGGTTGACACAGCATTTTCCGCCCTTCAGAAACTTCAGATTATATTACCGATAACCTAAGAACTGATTTTTCTTGTGTCTCTAATAAACTTTCAGACGGCTATGCAGACTTTCCTGCTGCTGTAGCCCATAAAAGAAGCATCAATAAAAAGGATACTTTGCGAAGGATGAGTAATGCTTGATTTTCTGAATAAAGTTCCGAAATCTTCCTTTCTATGGCTTGTGAAATGTTGAAAAATAAGTACAAAGTGATCGATGTTTTCAAGTTCTTGACAGCAAAAGCAACAGCGAGATGGCATGCGGCATCAAAATATCTGAAACACAGTTTGTGAATAGGACATCATTTATATTAACAAAACAAAAGAAAGATGACCGTATGCTTAAGCTGGTAACCTCATTTCAGTTAGATTCTCAAGTAAGTATTATTTGTGAAATCTCGATTCAGTGACAAAGACAGTATCAGGCACAATATACATTGCAGGACCATCTAAACACCACTGCGTGAGAGCATGAGCCAATGCATTTATAAATATGCCCCAATGACCTGGCTCATATGCTAACCGCACTGTACTCAGGTTTTTTTAGGGATTAAAGAAGCGAAAAGCGTCTAAAATGCAATACTCTCAAGGCGTAGCTGAAGTTAACCTAAACACTGAGAGCGAGTAAGTGACTCTAACAACTGCCAAAGCAGTTAGTCAAAGTTTACAAAGGGCTAAATGATTGTTAAAAGCTCTGCTTGAAATATGAGAGCGTAGACCGAGAAACGCATTAAGAATGAGCAAGATAAAGTGTCTGGGAATACACTTACACCCTGTTTCTCTTCACGCAAGAATTCATCCGTGGCCCGCCGCGGTGGTCTAGTGGCTAAGGTACTCGGCTGCTGGCCCGCAGGGCGCGGGTTCGAATCCCGGCTGCGGCGGCTGCATTTCCGATGGAGGCGGAAATGTTGTAGGCCCGTGTGCTCAGATTTGGGTGCACGTTAAAGAACCCCAGGTGGTCTAAATTTCCGGAGCCCTCCACTACGGCGTCTCTCATAATCATATAGTGGTTTTGGGACGTTAAACCCCACATATCAATCAATCAATCAATCAATCAAGAATTCATCCGTAAGAATTAACAATTCCGCAGTGTAGTATACAGTCTTTTAACAAAGCTTTTAGCTATTTAGAATGTATGAGTTTGGAATTAGATAGGGACATATTTATTATTTCTTTCTTACGCCAGTAACTAATTAAAGTAGTACCGCGTATGTTAACATGAAAAGTTCTAGCTGATCTTGTAGGAACAAAACTTGAGGCTCATATAACTGCGACTAATGCTAATTAAAAATGTCGCCATTTAGAAATGAATATAAAGTGTAATCATCTAGGTGATGATGCGTGAATTTTTAGACATATTTTGACGGTAAGCATGCGGAATTTACAGACTAGAGTGCCATTTCGCACTTAATGATGTAACACACACTTCACAATAAATTTCAGAACCCCAGAAGAACTCCCGAAGAGCCTCTCGCACTAAAATAACTGAATAATCATTTTTACGATGCCCCCCCCCCCCTCCTAGAGTATGAAACGCAACCAAACTATAGAATCAAGTGAAGCTACATACGGTATATAAGAATTAGATTGCCCCTGTGTAGGTCAGTGGGGTGTTGACCAAGTTTACAAATTGTTCAAATAGCTTAAGTTACGTAGGATTTAATATGTTCAATGTGATTTCGCCAAACTATTTTTTTGTCATGAAGTACACCTAAATATTTAGTGCAGTCATATTGGGGAAGACCTCTTCGTCAGGTTAAAAAAATTGTAATAAAAGAATTTAAAGAAAAAAAATTCCAGAACATTTGTCAATATCTATAGTGATTAGAATCTAGCTGTTTAAGCCACATTTCTAATTATGCTAAGTATGATTCTAATGTTGCTTGTAAACAGTTAATATCACATGCAGAAAAGTACATCACTTTAATAAAGTAAAAAAAAGAATGCAATGTCATCTGTATGTATGTACACTTGCACGCTTCTGGGAAGTGGAACTGAGCTTAGTAGAATAATTAGGTGAAAAAAAAAGGACGAAACCATGAGTTACCCCACTCTCCTGATGGTATTTTGAGGGAGATAAGCCAACTTAGGACAGTGAAATGTCTTATATTTTTGAAACTAATACACCAAATTATAATATATTGCGTGAAGTTTAAGTTTTCTAATGAATTGAGAAGAGTGGCATATGTTCTGGATTTTCGTCTACCTTAGCCAAATCTATAGTTGCTATAATGCTGCATAGTGACTTTCGTGCGATAGTTACTGCGATAGTGCGATAGGTCTTACATTAATGGTATGTGTCTACCGCAGTGGTGTAGTGGTCACAGTAGTCGGCTGCCGACCCGAGGTCGGGTGTTCGATTCCGGCAGCGGTGGTTGCATTTTGATGGAAGCGAAATGGTAGGGGCTTGTGTGCTGTGCAATGTTAGTACACGCTAGTGAACACCAGATAGTCGAAATTTTTCTCGAGCCCTACGCTACGGCCTCTCTCATATTCCTATGGTTAAGCCGACGTTATACCGCGAATATTATATTATCATTGTGCATCCAATTCCTTGTTTTGGAAAAGCGAAAATATTATTTAAATTTTGAATCCTGATTCAAATGAATGCCTGTTTTCTGCTGATTTCTCAACTTCAGAAAGAGGTGGTGTATATCTTCATCGACATATACCCATTCGCACTGACAAATTTCACGAAGGCCAATTGAACGCAAAAAATACTTGGTGCACGCAGTGCCTAGTTTTAACAACACTTCTGCCCAAAGATAACACGATTTTGAAATAAAGGGCTAAATATGATTTATATCAGTACTGTTGGAATTCAATTAAGCAACGCATTTCTACATATGCTCAAAGATTTTACTGTAGAATGCTACGCAATTAAGCGTTCATGCACATGAGTGCATTTAAATTTCACTCCCAGCAAAATGCAGCTGCCGCAGCCAAGATGAAATATGCGATATCATCCACGCACAAACACTGTGATGTCTCTAGGTTTGACAAATATACAAAGATGTGTGTTTCATATGTCCGAGAAGTAAAAAGAGAGACGTTTACTTTGAGTACACAAACAGCTGCAGATGGAAAAAATCAAGCAGGAGTCTACCTCGTGGCACGCGTCAGGACCAAATTACGGTTTCGAACGTATAGCCACAGGTCACTAAAAAGGTTTTTCACTGTGAGATTGGACCAGAATAGATGAAGTACCCTCATCAAAGACGTCCGCAGCTGAGGAAAAGGTGCGCTTTTTAGATGATTCACGCAACTTAAGTCATCACACAAACGATTTTAAAAACAATGTAAGTCAAAATTTCAACTGGTTGCTACCTTTCAGAATACCTAAAAATCTAGAGTATTTATAGAGTTCTTCATTTTGACTTCTCTTATACAGGACGTGTCCGCCTATAATGATCTTATCTTGCGAAGCACAAAGAACTTTATAGTGGATCTTGGCATCGCTTAATATGTTTTGTAGTACAGACTTGTACTCCAGGGTATGGGTAGACTTGTCCGTTCCTCTGTCTGTCGTGATCGTCACCCATTTTATCGTTCTTATCTCTACCCGTTCCCCTCGCTTAGCGCATGGCTGACTAGAGAGAAGGGCCTGAAGTCGACAGTTACATGTTTGATATTATTAACCACCATCTCACTCTCTTTATCTTCTGCGAAAGCGCAGCATCACGATCATGAAGATCAGCTACTCCAACACATCCATCGCGTTATTAGAACTGCCCAAAAAGAAACTGCTTCTTTGCAATAGTAAAGGCTTACGCGTATTTATACTCACCACTACGACTATATTTTTATTCTGGCTGAGTTTTATGGTGCATCATGTATGTAACATGCGATCAACGAAAATTAACCTGCTAACAGTGCTGTCATTATCGCTGTCCATGGATTGTTCAATGATGTTACCCTGTAAAAATATAAGCATGATTAAAAGCCGTTCAAGAAAAATACCGCAATTAGAAGAGAATGATCTTTGAAACAATAACTTAAAACAAGATGACTGGATGTGCGTAACCATTTAGAATATTGGACTTTTCTGAAACAATGTGAACAAGTACCATTCCCTTGAGCCTAATGAAATGCGTGAGGAGAGACTGTGTAGGCCAGTAGCGGCAAAACTACTAAAACTCGTAACTGAAACTCGTTTACCTGGGACTAAACAAAAATGGTGCAATTCACTTTACTATTGAGCTTGCACTCTGAGTTTTAAAAACTACCATCATCGCCGTTTTTGTGATGATAATCTTCGTCCTCATTACCTACATCAACATTGTCATCTTCATCCCCAGCTCATGGATAAAGCGTGTGGCTCAGTATTTTATTCACATCTGTTAATATTGCTTCGGTGATAGCATTGTACTTCGATAGTTGTTTCGCAAGAAAGCTGTGCAAAAGCCTGTTTTTTTTTTTGCAAGTACGGACAGCCAGTGCTTCAGGAAGAAATGTTCCAACAAATCACGGAAAAAGAATTATCAGCAGGGACTGCCAACGCTGTTTTGCCGCTACGGTTCTTGATCCGGTCCAACCACCAAGGCATTCATTGCTACCCCGGCAGCTTTCGGTGGAGCAGAGTGGAGCAATACGATGAACGGCAAAAAAGTTTGCGTGGCCACAGAGGCACAGATATAGGCAGTGGCGCATAATGGTCGCGCGAGTGGACAAACACAAACGCAGCTGAAGAAAGTCCTGGGATGCGTACGAGCGGGACGAGAAAGAACGGCCAGATTTATGAACCTCGGTGGATCCGGGAGGCTCCCCGAGAGCACTCGGGGCTGTACGCGAACGAACTGCATGGCAGCCGTTCTTGTTTGTATGCGCGCCTGTACCACTGGACAGTGCGACAAAGTCGACGGACCGGTCAACGGCTTTATGGCCGCGTCGTAGGCATCGAGAGCGCCGCTCTTCATGCAGCGCGCTTCGCTTCCCGGAGCCGTAACAGGTCTGTGTGCCCTACCGCTACCATTGTTACGACGAGCGGGTCCTTGCTTCCCTTTCGCTCCCGACTCCCCAGTGTAAAGAACGGACGCCAAACGACGACTGCGTGCGCACTGCCAGTAGCGACGATTTCGGGGTACGTGGATGTTATGTCGCATTAGTTCTGTGCAGCAGGGCAGAAACATAGGACGTGACATCTTGAAGTAACTAAAAGTGCGATTACTGTGACAGTATCCGCAGCTCTAATTTTTCTATAAAATATTTCACGCTTGTATTCTAGAAGCAGGAGTGCGCATGATTCAATAACAAACCACTGTCGCGCGTCAAGCAATCAGTGTAAGTTTGCGTCGAAGAGCAGGACGTATCAGTAGCTGAACAACGGTCACACACCGTGCGGTGCTTTCAGACAATGTAGCGTTTTTACGTATATGATTCCTCAATAGACGGTGGGTCATAAAATTTACAGGGACGTGTAGTGGAATCGAGAAACCTAAATGGATGCTTTTAGCTCTACATATGATCGGGTTGTCCCGCAAAAAGGACATTTGGTTATCGGCTATACAACGGTAGAGTCTTCTCGAGTCGCAGAGAAACTTTGCTGTGGGTCAATAAGTACGAATAGCAAATGAACACACTTTTCATGCTACCAGGTTCAGATGTTTGACCTTACCCGTCCTATTTCATGATATTTTATATATTCACTACGAAAATTCAAACAAAGCGCTCTATTCAGTTCACCCTTTACACTCATACAGTACTGCACCGAACGAGTGCATCAACTTCCAGCTGAAGGCATTCGCCCGCGCACAAGGTACACAAGCCCAGCGCAAAGAGGCAGCAGCGTAGAATGACACGAGCGGGGCCCCGAGCAGCCGGTGAGGGATCTGCTTGATAAATGGTCGAAAAGGGTTATAAATGTTCACGGGCCGCTGACGCACCACGCGTTGACATTTTGGCGGGCTTCGGAAAGGGGCATAGGAGGGACACGTGGCCGCACTCCACGCGAGCCAGGAGGGACAATGGTCAAGAGGATACGCTCTGCGCCCACCCCTCCATTTGAGGAGAATTCGGTGATGTGCGTGACACACGTATATGCGTGATGTTCGCGAACTAGTGCACATGATCGGACGAGTTGTAGTCACGATTCGTCTATTCTGTACGCTTAAAACGAGAAACTGGACGCCAATGCTGCGGAACATAAGCAAACGTGTAGCATTCCCGTGTATACGCAGACTTCACATAGCTCAAGTCAAGGTCCAGTACTTAGCACAAACGTCACGGTGACAGTTCCGTGCAGAATTGAAACGTGATACTCTTGTGCAACTACTGAGGCACTCCTGGCCTCTTTGATACATTGATAACTTTAAGACAGAGGCTTCCAACATGGGCGTCGACAAGGGAGTGCAGGAGGGGCCCTTGCCGCCCTCAAGTCTCACCAGCCCTTACCCTCACCCAAGCTACACCAGTGCTCTCCTACTGCTCCAGCTCGGTTGAGGACTGGTTTTCACCCCCCCCCCCCCCAAATCATGCCAACGACCATGGCTTCCGATGAATACACAATGTAATTGATAAGTGAATTGGGGGGTACACAAGCTAAAAGAACGAACATATAATGAGAGGCACATTTCTGGAACGTACAGATCATTTTATTTTGTTTCTGTGGTTTTTCAGTGCACGCGTTTAAAAGTACTGGAAAGTTATCGCATTTCACTTTAACTGAAATGCAACTGCCATAGACGGGATCGTGTCTACACCTTCATCAACGCAATGACATTATTGCCATTTGTGGTGATCATTAAACAGGCCCCATATGCTATATCGGTTCAAAATGTGAAAATTGTATTAATTTCAGGGTTATTTAGCTAGGAAAACTAGGATATAATTATGATTCTGGCTGTATAGGAACTATCTGAAAAATTCGACCACCCGGGGTTCTTTAACGGCACGTAAGTACATACAATGGCCTCTAACATTTCGCATCCTCCCAAATGCCACCTTCATGGCCGCGAATGAACCAACCTATTTTAGGTCAGGTGTCCAATTTAGAAATCATTTAAAGGTGGAACTCCACACGTGACTGCTAAAAAGAAAACAAGTATTCCGATTGATTTGAAGGACATAGTGCACAAGATATGGGATGCTGAACTGTGTGTATTGCATTGCCTTTCTGAATTTTTGCGGAGCCTGCCCAGTAAGCTAAGCTGCGCGCCAGTATCCGGGTTGTATCTGGCAGGTCTATTATGTAGTGAGAATTGTACATTGATGACAGCTGTGCATCTGAACAACCAACTAGGGTACGAATTCCTTTATTATATATACTCAACTTGAAAAAAAAACTATGCTACATGCTTCTAGCTGTTCACCCAGCCACAGCGAATTATTCGGAAACAAGTAAAACATACTTCCATACGTATTGCCAAGTAAAATTTAGAAAGGCCCAATCCTCCTCGTCCATGCTCACTCACGAGGTTCTATATATGATAATCTGACGCAGCCACATTCAGTTGGCCTCGCTATTATCCTATTGAGGCCGTTTCCTTGGCGCGAGTACATGAACAGAAGAAAGAGGACGCATGCCTGTCCAAACGAAACGCGGTTGCGCATGCCATTCTTGATTACGCAAGCTTTTTCACTTAATACTTTCCTAAAGATGAGAGTATAAAGAAACGCACAAGTAAGCTTGATAATTTTCCTGCTATGAAGATATCGTAAGGCATTGTGGATAAAACTGAAAGTAGAGTAGCACATACTAACAATTATGCCTAATGTGCCTCGTGAATCTAATCTTGCGTAAATATCAGCGGAGTGCATTAAATTGTTCAAGTTGTGGTTTGAGAAAATGAAGAAGACTCTTGCCCAGTTCAGCTTGTGCGTAATCAACCAACGCACGTGTTCAAGAAAGAAAGTAGAAAAAAGAAAGAAAGAAAGAAAGAGACAGGGAGAAAAAAGAAGAAACAGTGAATAAATGAAAGAAAGAGAAAGAAAAGCGGGGAATCGTGACAGGTAATAAAGGCTTTTTTGCCCTCACTCAAGCGCTCTCGGGCAAGTTACTGTTGTCTTGCCCATGTGAAGTTGCCCTATTAAACACGCACCAGCCAATGAACCGGCGTGACAAACTGGTTTTGGCGCTATGCCTTTTTCTTATGAAGCATTTCGTTCGTGGCAAAGCAGCCGAAGCGGGTTCTCTCGGAGAGTCAGGGACTTGCTCACACGTTACGGCCACCCGACCCCATTTAATCCCTTTCGTGGACAGGCTTTTCTTCTAAGTTCCCACCTCTTCATTTGGGCGTAATATGAATGAGTCCTTTGTCAGCGGGCACTAGAGAATGACACGAACACAGCGTGTAAGTTAAGCTAAATACGGAAGTGCTTGCTTTAACTTACACGAAAGTGAGAGCCTGCAACGGACACTTAACGGATATTGCGGTTTTTTACACTTTGTTGGCTGATGACCCTATTTTGACACGTTAAACTTCAATATGACCCCGGCTTATTATAACGCGCCTGACGTAAGTATTATCATCGTCATCATCCTCGTTCATGAAGCCTTTTCTCACTAACAGCTGCTTCAACAAGTTTATCATGATCGTTCATCACTACCACTCCCAACGCCTTCATCATCATGTTCATTGAATTCATAATCACAATGAACTATATTAAAGGTGCTTACGCTTTCCGACAGCACTGCTTCAACGCGTTGATCATCAATACCATTGCGTATCATCACCGTCAACGCGTTCGTCAATATCGTGCTCATGGGGCTCAAATTGAAAGCTTTGAAGCTTTCAGTAAGTATCATTGTAGCGGCATTTGCTTGCCGTAAGCACCACTTCAACAGGTTCATCATAATAATTGTTGCTGATTATCATCGTCAATAGGTTTATCGTTATCATAAGCATTAGTAGTACAAAAAGCCAATATAGTTGGTAGGAACGCATCGCGGAATAGTTCTACAACATTCACGGACACAACACAGACAAGTGAGAAGATACAAGTGCTATCTTTCAACTAAGTATAATCGTTAAGAAGCACAAAATATATACACACAACAACCAATGCGCATTGACTCCGTCAAAAAGCGAAACATGACCGCCATTTAGCTTTTACACTTACAGCGCCGCAACAATCAAAGCTATTTCCTGAGAAAACTAGGTTTCCTCAGCTCACTGATGCCTGCACACTGCATGGAAATCAATACACAACTGTTGCAACAATCAGAGCTACAACCCTTTGTGGCCCCAATAAAAACAGTCTTAGCAACAAGCAAACCTACAGTTTTTTATTCGAAAATGGTAGAGACGGAGGGATTACGCACTTATCTCCCAATCTTACAACGAAAAAAAAAGCTTTGCATCCCTCTCTTTATAGCTCTCTTATCACCGTGTTGAAATGATATGGTTGCGTCACAAAAGCACGGGGTACATTTGCACATTCACTACGCAGAGTGCAAATCTACCCTTTGTTTTGATGATACTGAATTGTTTGTGTTGAACGCACATGCCCTCACTAATTCTCTGTTTCACTTAGAGAGAGGGGGAGAAAGAGATGAAGAGCGCCGTATATTGGCATCCAGTTTGTTATTCAGCACTAGGGTGGTAAAGTATGGGCAAGAAAGAAGAAAAGGATTGCAACATGTCCAAAGAGTGAATGATGATGAGCGGGGCAAAGGGTCCGTCCGTACATTCGTTTATCTGTCTATCCGTTCGTGCATGCGTCCATCATTGTGGGGTTTAACGTCCCAAAACGACGATATTATTATGAGAGACACCGTAGTGGAGGGCTCCGAAAATTTCGACCACCCGGGTTTCTTTAACGTGCACCCAAATCTGAACACATGAGCCTGCAACATTTCCGCCTCAATGGAAAATACGTCCATGTATTCAATCATATTTGAGAATGCAGGCGGTGCGCTGGTAAAACCGACGAGACGCGAGCCGAGGAAGCCGAGCGTAAGCATTTTCAATGCGCCCGCTGCTCTGCTTTGTTCAAGGTCCACCGACGATCCGCCACGTATGGCGACTATCCAGGATACTGAGGCACTTGTTCGCGCACTATGCAGACAGAGCGCATGTAACACTGACGAGGCGCGAGCCAAAGAAGCCGAGCGCAAGCGCGTCTTTAACTCGTCCACCGCTCTGTTCCGTCTATGCTCCATGAACGATTAGCCACGTATACTATCAAGGAGACTGAGAGAGGCACTCGTTAGGAAAGCGCGCGCAGCAGCCAATCGGAGAGTATCGACACTTCGGAGAGTAGCGACGGAGTAACGCCATCTAGCAAATGAGACGAGAAATAGTCATCCATTTCTTTTGCCTTCTTTTCTTTCTCCTCTTTTCTTCTCTCGGTTAAGCATGACAAGTCACAAGGTTAGACTACAAGGAGCTTCGCCCCTAAAACACATGTATAGTGTGCAGGGCACGGTATCGCGTGGCCGATGACATCACTGTGCTATTTGGTGACGAGGCACCTGCTGCGGTGCGCATACGCGTCCCGACGTATCAGTTGGCCTCTCATGTCACTCTCTCCGACGCATTCATAGTCAAAACGATCGACTGGGTGTCGCTGTCCTGAATCCTACAAATTCGTGGCGCTGTTTTTTTTCTTCTTTTTACGTAGCAGCTGAAATGGTGCCGGTTCCAGCGCCGAGCTCGCGTCGTGATTTATACCAGTTTATTTTCATAACTAAGCGTAGCCAGCCTTGCGGTCACGTCTATACCCTTGCGGTAAAGACTTGACCGTAAGGGTGCTTTGTAGCTAGACGTAAAATGCTGCCTTTTTTTACAATAATCTTATTACAAGACACAGGAGCGGCTTTGGTGCCTGCGGACGAATTCTGCAGAAATATAGAAGAGCACTGAAAAAATGGAATCGTGAGCGCAATATCACAGGTTCCATGCACTGCAGTATTTTGATAAAGCCAGAATGCGAGAACATGCATACGTTTATGCTTAGATTTGTCTACGTAAAACGAGAGAGACTCGTCGGAAGGTGTCTCAGTGCTGAGGATTTTCAGAACCATATGGTTTCGGTATTTCATCCTGCGGTGTTTGCGTGAGCAAACATAAAACAAGGGACGCTCTCGTGTCTCGGCGTCAAAAGACGTTACCACACACGCAAAACGCGAGGAAAAAAAGACAGCTTAGCGTGACTCTCATTTCATCTTCGCGAAAGCCTGCAAACAAATCATTGAGGAGGTAGCCCCACCGTGGTTGCCTTGTGGCTAAGGTTCTCGGCTGCTGACCTGCTGACTCGCAGGTCGCGGGATCGAATCCCGGCTACGGGGCGACATTTTCGACACAGGCGAAAATGTTGTAGGCCAGTGTGCTCAGATTCGGCTGCTTGATAAAGACCTACATATGGTCGAAATTTCTGCCCAACACTACGGCGTCTCTCCTAATATTATGTTACTTTTGGGATGTTAACCCAACATAACCACAACAGCATCGAGGAGGTGATAAGGACAATTTTCTAGTCGAGCAGACGTCAAAGAAAGCTCCCGCAAAGTAGCGTCGGATGCTTATTTACGGAGTAAATAATGAGGGGGAAAGCGTCTGTCAGTCCGTGTGCGTCTGTCCGTCGGTCCGTTCACCCATCTGCTTCACTGTCTGTCCGTCTATCCATCTAGTTCATACTCCAAGTACCGTCATCTCGCATGTTTTCATCATATATTCATCATATACATGTACCACTATCGAGCGGACATTCCAAAAACTAAACGAGAGGTGGCTACCTGCTACTACTACGACGACTACATTCGTCGGAGACATGACCCACAGCTTTAGGAGCTTCGCCCCTAAAAAGCGCAGTACGCGTTCTATAGGAACGACAGCCACATAGAAAGCGAGATGAAGCGTGACAGTCGTTATATACGAGCACCAAAGCTAGTAGGAGAGTTGTGTGTTGATTAGCGTTAGTTTGCTTAAATCACGATAACGGAAACAACCAGAGTATTCATTTAGTGAAAGTGACATTAGGGACAGTGAATTCAGGTTAGTTCATTAGCGTTGTCTTACGCCTAGAGCCAGACTTGGTGGTTTTACCTTCTAGTCGTCTTAGGCGAACGCATTCCGATCCTTCTTTTTTCTATTATTGAAGAAGTTTCATCGGACGTTTTGCAGTTGGCATCATTCGAGGGAATGACGATATATTAACAATGTGGCATATGCTGCAATGGCAAGCTCTCGCTCAAGCACTACAGCCGTGGACGAATGGTTACAGAGTGCAACTGTCATCTAGTAGGTACTGGGTTCGATTTGCAGCATCACCGAACACTTTCTTTAACGGGTTGCACGGCCTGAGATTATGCGTTGCATCAGGTAAGGTGGCTTTTGCGCTCTCTTCTTTCACTCCCACTTTGACCCAAAAGCGCTGTGCCGTGCTCCCTCACGAATTACAGAATTCACAGTTCATATTCTTCATTCCGTTATCGCAAGAGTGCCCAGTGCCGAAACACCATTGTTATACCTGCTATATTACTTTTCACGTGTCCAAATATTCGACCGGCAGTGAGTCATCATGGTGTTTTGAAGAAAATCTAGACATGCAGCGAAATAATTGCTTCCGACCAAGTTGACTGCCTTTGTCGGGACACGTTTTCTTGCTGATTTGGTGGAAATTATTACATGCAGCAAGGCAAAAGGCCAGAGACAAAAAGCGAAGACACAATCAGAGTAATTAGTTTGTCTTGCCTTTGTTACCTGTTTTGTTGCGTGCTTTAATGTAATGTCCCTGTCAATGGTTACTAAGAACTACAGCAGGCTATCGAGTTCTCCTGAGAGGGCCTTAGATTGTTTCAAGCGGAACAGTATAATGTCAAATTGATATGCGACATAGAGAGATATTTGCTTTTGGTTAATACAAAAATTATTAAACCAAGGTTTATTTTTATCAGTAAGAGTTCCAGTACAGGTGACAGGTGCATGGAAAAAATCAGGGTATTCAGGTTTGATTTAGTTTGTGCCTTTAAAACTATTTGCCAACAGGTATTACAATATTGAGAAATATCACGCACATGTACAGCCACAGGTGATAGCTTGTTTATTCTGATCGAAATTGATTAGTTGAAATCGACATATACGACCAACGCAATGTGTACAAGCAATGCCATGTAGAGGAGCTGTGCTATAAAATAATGTTTGCTAGTTGGTTCTATTGTTCTCAAAATTTTGCTCATGTGTATGCGTTGGCTTTTGAAACAAATTCTTCAAACGCACATATTTTGTGCAAGGTTATATTTATTTTATGCAGTAGAAAACAAAAAAAATATAATTGTTCAGAAGAAAGAAAACTGGAAAAAAGTTTGCGAAATCATTATCGAAGTTACTTTAAAGGATAAAAAACGGCTATTAACTTAAAACACATACATACATACATACATACATACATACATACATACATACATACATACATACATACATACATACATACATACATACATACATACATACATACCTGCATGCATACATACATACATACATACATACATCATCATCATCATCATCATCAGCCTGACTACGTCCACGGCAAGACAAAGGCCTCTCCCAGGTTCCGCCAATTAACCCGGTCCTGTGCTTGCTGCTGCCAATTTATACCCGCAAACTTCTTAATCTCATCTGCCCACCTAACC
Source organism: Rhipicephalus annulatus (assembly GCA_013436015.1). NCBI lineage: Eukaryota > Metazoa > Arthropoda > Arachnida > Ixodida > Ixodidae > Rhipicephalus > Rhipicephalus annulatus. The sequence goes on along the minus strand of WOVY01011549.1, from coordinate 472,344 downwards.
TTCTGTCTCCCCCTAACCCGCTTCCCTTCTCTGGGAATCCAGTTAGTTACCCTTAACGACCAGCGGTTATCCTGTATACGCGCTACATGCCCGGCCCATGTCCATTTCTTCTTGATTTCAGCTATGATATCCTTAACCCCCGTTTGTTCCCTAATCCACTCTGCTCTTTTCTTGTCTCTTAAGGTTACACCTATCATTTTTCTTTCCATTGCTCGCTGCGTCGTCCTCAATTTAAGCTGAACCCACTTTGTGAGTCTTCGGGTTTCTGCTCGGTAGCTAAGTACTGGCAAGATACAGCTGTTATATACCTTCCTCTTAAGGGATAGTGGCAATCTACCTGTCATAATTTGAGAGTGCCTGCCGAATGTGCTCCACCCCATTCTTATTCTTCTAGTTACTTCAATCTCGTGGTTCGGCTCCGCGGTTATTACCTGCCCTAAGTAGACATAGTCTTTTACAACTTGAAGTGCACTATTACCTATCTCGAAGCGCTGCTCTTTTCCGAGGTTGTTGTACATTACTTTCGTTTTCTGCAGATTCATTTTGAGACCTACCTTTCTGCTCTCCTTGTCTAACTCCGTAATCATGAGTTGCAATTCGTCCCCTGAGTTACTTGGCAATGCAATGTCATCGGCGAAGCGCAGGTTACTAAGGTACTCTCCATTAACTCTTATCCCTAACTGTTCCCATTCTAGGCTTCTGAAAACCTCCTGTAAGCACGCGGTAAATAGCATTAGGGAGATTGTGGCCCCCTGCCTTACACCCTTCTTGATTGGTATTCTGTTGCTTTCTTTATGAAGCACTATGGTAGCAGTTGATCCCCTGTAGATTTCTTCCAGAATGTTTATATATACTTCATCGACGCCCTGATTCCGCAGTGCCTGCATGACGGCTGATATTTCTACTGAATCAAACGCCTTCTCGTAATCTATGAAGGCTATGTATAGTGGTTGGTTATATTCTGAGCATTTCTCTATTACCTGATTGATAGTATGAATGTGGTCGATTGTTGAGTAGCCTGTTTGAAATCCTGCTTGTTCCTTTGGTTGATTGAATTCTAATGTTTTCTTTACTCTGTTAGATATTACTTTTGTGAATAGCTTGTATACTACAGAGAGCAAGCTAATCGGCCTGTAATTCTTCAAGTCCTTTTCATCTCCTTTCTTATGTATTATTCGGTTACATACATACATACATACATACATACATACATACATACATACATACATACATACATACATACATACATACATACATACATACATACATACATACATACATACATACATACATAACTGAGATGTAAATATTAAGGTGAACGGCTATGAAACAGCAGTTCTAATTCACTCATTTTGAATAAAGAACCTTACAGAGAGTAACTTACGGGAGAAATCCCTCAGCGCAGTTATGTCTGAACTCGGCGTTTATCGAACTATCTTGGAACGGCTTGATGCGTAGTTTCGGCTGCTGCACAGTGACAAGCAGTTTTTATAGAAAACACCAGAAGAAAGACCCTGACAATGACATGCTAAGGAAAAGGGCTGTGCATCGCAATTTGGTACATGTCTGCCATATTACTCCGTTTATCTACATAGCTCGGCTCATTCACAACACAGTAAAGGGTCATGTTGGGACACATGGGCTGAAAATCGGCACAGCACAAAGAAACTCTAGACAATACATAAATAATAGAATTCTAAGGTACTAAACTCCTTAGTGTAAACAATGTTTCTACTTGAACTTCTAGACTCCATTTCATTTAAAAGAGAACACTCATCAAAAAGGCTGCAAAGTTTGAAGATCAGCACAGTTGCCTTACAGCTGTCTATTATTCTACTAGAAAAATTTAATTCAGTGCTGGGCAAAGACTCTCTCTAAATATTCGAGGTGATGCTCCAGTGCCCTGCATGCATATCTTGCTGCTAGCCTCCACTGCTATGTTGCTCAACACATATGTGTATAATCACAACTTATACTATGCCACTACAAAGTAATTATGTTACATGTGCATGAAACAGGGACCTTTACACTGTTAAAAATGTAAATATATTTCTATAGAGTATTCACAGCTCATCTGAGAATACTAATAATGGTTTTAAACACATTGTGACTTCTAATAACAAAATAGTTTCAAGATGCCAAATTCAATATTAGAGTATACTAGTACCCTAGTAGGGCTAAACAACTGTATAGGCACCTCGAAAAAGATAAGTAAATGCATGCTATAGCTACATATATATTAAAATAAATACTTTCATTTTTAATATGTGGAAAGCTGCATACACGATAGGTCATTTGCATAGTACACAAGTACATCATGAACAAACCTATCCTAGAAAACACTACATTAAAAAGAAACACTGACACAGTAGAAACAGAGAAGTAGACTGTCGAAGGACAGACAGGCAGTGGGATAACATTACACAAGTACTAAAACCTAGTGTTAGATATACTAGGAGTAGTGATGATCCTGTAGAAACAGAGAAGTAGACTGTCGAAGGACAGACAGGCAGTGGAATAACATTACACAAGTACTAAAACCTAGTGTTAGATATACTAGGAGTAGTGATGATCCTCTTCCTTCCAAATAAAATAATCCACATAGAAGCACTTCCCAGAGCTTATACACACATGACATCATTGGTGCTATACAAATGAGTGTATACTGAAGAATCATATGGACTAAGTACGAGATTACCGCATCCATGGCTTTACTTCTTGTGCTACAAACAATGCAAACATAGTTACCGTTGCCGACCATGGATGCTGTGATTTATGGCAGTGAAATGCAGAGACAAGCAAGTACTTTGATTATTATGCATGTTAAAAACTTCAGCTCAAACTGATTTGCCCACTAGTACTACATCATGCTTTAAGTTCGTGTCACGTTTTGGTATATACCATGCAAAATTGAATTAATTTGGAATGCTCATGCGCAAAAGAACTCCTGAATAGTGCACTGCTAAGAAGTTAAACTGTAGCTGCACGTAATGTTACTTCGCATACAATTCAAATTGCTCCAGACATCACAATGTGCTCTTTCTGCTGTCGTGAACTTTGAGCAGGAGAACACAGTCACTGCCACTCCCTTTCTACTTGTTGGACTTCTGTGCACTGTTCGTGATACTCTGTACATGACCGACAGAGCACCTGATCCCTTGTTACTGCTGGAACTTGGAAAAATGCAGATAATTGTTACAACCATGCTACATGCAAGAGTGTACAGTTGTTAAATATGTGCTCTTATATAAAGGTGTCGTGTTTTCAGAAGCCGCTGAAAAGTATGAAGAGATGATAAAAAGAAAGAAACTCTCTACACACACAAACAGTGAAGACTGAAAATATATTCTATCATAGAAGTACATAGCTACCACGTTGGTAATTTCGAAGGCACGGAACTTCTGCCAGACATAATGAGCCAATAAAGTATATTCTCATTTGACTTTATGGTAGATGCGAGAAGCCGGCCACAAATGAGTTCACTAAGCCACACAAATTAAACTGCGTTACAAGATAACAGCTAATATTCATAACTTTAAAGTTATCTAACATAGCCAGCTCATCATACAGCGTACATGAGCAAATGGGCAATCTATAAGACACAAATCACTTGAGCATCATGAGTTTGCTTGTTGCTCAAATGTATTATTCCAAACTAAAAAAAATCTCAAAAAATGCACTTCATTAAAGAAAATGTTCGTACGCAACAAATACAGTTACAATCTGCCTATTCATTTTAATGGGATCTTACAGCTGCCACCAAGATTCTCCTCCATTACTGATGTCAGTGTCATGCCGGATGGGTATGCTGTGTTCTGCACAGAACTCCGAAGGAGCGCTCCATGGCCTGGTTCGCATTGGTGCTAGCTGCATTGCACTACTGCTCACGTAGGCTTGCCACGGACAGGGGGATTTGGAGCCTTGGCTTTGAGGGACACTGAGAGTCACCTTTAGAGATCAACAATGCATACTTAGGTCAGGTGCGATTTGTAAAAAATATTGTCACTATGCAATTGTGGTGAACATGTTCGGCTGAAATACAACAAGCCACAGCACTGAGAGAAAAAGCTACGTCAGGTAGATCGTGCACTTACTGGCCCTGTGTCGCCTGAGGCTCGCACGACAGGTTTTTTTCCGTGCAAGTTGTGAACAGTCAGGTAATTTTTCACGCCCTTGCTATTTCTTTCTATAGCAATTGATGCACCAAGTAAGTCGCAAGCTCGGAAGTTCAATAAGGAATCAAAGTATTTGTGCTCGTTCAAAAGCACTAGCTTTTCAGACTCGCATGAGAGGAGTTTAATTCATAAGTTGCAGGCTTTACGCTCCCAACATTCTAACTTGTCTCGTAGTTTACTTCAATCAATGTTCATTCAGCATTGTGAGTCAGAATCATACAAGCATCCACTGTATGGAACCATCTTTGGGTTTTCAACGTATGCACAGTAAAGAGGCACTAAAACAAAAACATTGGCCTCGTGTTTTTTTCTGCTGCAATGCGTTGTTGGAGGCTTGTTAGTCATAACACGACATATCGTTTGCTGCAGCACGTGACAGACAAATATGTACAAGCCCCTTATCAATCACTTTCACTTTTTGTTTGAGAGAGCTCCAAATACAAAAAAGCCGCTGGGTGCAACTGTCGGCACCTAGTGTGTGAAGCTCTCTACCACGTCAGCACACAAAATTGTGACACACTTCCGCAGGGTCCGCATCAAGAATTACTTTCGAATAAGAATTGCGACAGCGGTGTCGCCAAAACAAAACATTTAAACAGTGCGCCACGCCATGCACTTTCAACCAGCCACCAAGAAGTATAGACCATAGTAGAGACGGCGGGAACAAAAGTGGCAAAGAAAAATGGCGGCTATGACGTGAGCGTAACTTATGTGGTGACGTGGGGGAAGTAGGGAATCCTCAAAGGTTGACCTTCGAGAGTGTCAGTGGCACGATGAGGCCGAACGTTCACGCGAGCTTCAAAATTAATTTAAAATACCTTCCACGCTGTATTCGCTGTTGATATTTTGCAGATAAAGTACCACTGTTCCCGGAAATCGACCCCGCAGACTATCTAGATGGCAAAAACCTGAGTCAGTACCCTTTTGATTGGTGTTTGCTTAATCCTATGTATATAAAAAAACTAATTTATAGCAACCAGCTATTAGGGCCTTTTCTGCCGTTGAAGCTACCAGGCAGACAACAGTTCACCTAGCCTAAACGATGCTGCCATGCCACTTACAGACTACTTACAGGTCCGCCGAACGATAACAGTCCCACAAGTGACACAGACTTGCACATTTAGTGAGGACGAGTTCTTATTATTTTTGTACAGGTGCTCCAAGTCAAGAGGAGGCTTGATTTACCAGTGCGTGCAACTGATGCATGCCAGGACGTTATAAAACTCTGTAATCTGTGAAGAGGCCAAAAAGATAGATTCGCTTCTAAGACTCACTTCTAAGTACACAATTTTAACAATTCTTTGACTAAAACGCACAGCTATCACTTCGTCAAAGAGATGAAATCTGATATTCACTTTGAAACAAGCTAAAACACCATGTAAACTTTACATACCGCAATATATATCTCCTTGTCAGGTATGCTGCCACAGCGGTAATCCTCTTAGAAATATTTTTCCAACATAACATGAATTTCTCAAGTGCAACCTGACTACTGGAAAATAAAGTCACGTTAGCATTTCCCACTATCAAACGTTGTAAATAGAGAGTCTCGTGTTATTATTCAAACGAGGGGATGTTTATATCAAATCACGAAAAACTGCTTATGTATTTGCCCCCCCCCCCCCCTACATAATATATGTACGTATGTAATGGTAGCAGTCGATTTTCCACACTTGAACTTACCTTGGGGAAATAATACATCTGCTGGGCTAAAAAATTTGCCCACGTTATAGTAACACACAAATAGCAACAACTTTAGCTCCGCAAGGTCAACTCACCGATTGCAGAGCGTTTTAGTAGCCGTCAGGGTCATCAGGGATCAAGTGTGCTCTGGGGCCAACAAGCAAAAGACGTCTCTAGACTGGAAGCTACCTATGACGTAGCAAATAAAGGCTGGCCAGGCGTGCACGTTCACTGATTAAGTGAAAGAAGTGTCCATGGGCCACTGTAGTACCACGAAAAACCACAGCCAGATGGTCTCGAAAACCGGTAGTTAGCCGGTACTAGTCTGCAACTTCTTCTAAGCAAAGCACGGGTGAAATCATTGCTTTTTCTGAGGTTCGAAGGGAAGCTTGACATTCACGGGCTCTCACTGGCAGGTACTTAAGTTTTCACCGAAGAACAGTCTAGGCGCGCTGCCTAAGCAACGTAATCCGCCTCAGATTGTAGTATTTCGTGACTTCGGTTCGACGCATCCCGGCGCTCAGGCTATGGTTCTCATATAAAGGAGAAATTATGAGTTAATAAACAAGAAAAAAATCGCCAAGCCCCACCAAAGCAACTTCGCTGTCCAAAACAGCCATCAACGCTGTCTTTCAATTTTCTGTCCCATGAGCACAGCCTCTTCTCAAATCTTGGCAACCTAAATACAGCACCACTGTTCACAACGATCATTGTTTCACTCACGAACACTGGACTCCTCACAATATGAGCGCGCAAGCTAACCACTGGCGAAGCAAGCACCCCACACAGCTTGTTGTTCATGCGTTACCGTACGTATACTTGGGTTCACTCAAGTAACGTGTGAAAATGCTAGTCACACAGCACCCAACTGAGATACTGGAAAGCAAAGCGAACGAAATGTTACACAGGCGCCGATCCCCGCTTGATGAACACGCCGAGGCACAGGCTTCCCTACGCTTCACCGTACACCATGGCACTGTCGCAGCTTTCCACACTGCTTACACGCACCGAAAAAGCAGCCGTAATCACAACGCATTCTGTCGAACGCAGAAGTAACCCAAGCGAGAACTGTTTGTTAAATTCAGCATAAACACACCTACGTGCACTGTTCACGACGTCATGTTTTAGCGTACTGCGCAGCATAAGAGAGCTGTTAACAAGCTCTTGCGCGGTTTTTACGGCGAGACAAAATTTGCTCCTATGTGTGAGGGGGAAGATATGATGAACACGACAGCGGATCTTGAATAAAGTAGTGTTTTGGTAATATTAAAAGATGACCTAATGTAGAGAGTACTGCTTCCGGATCAACCACAAGCGGCGCTTGTCGGCCCAGCCGTCATCTGCCCGCGTTTGTCGTCTGCATAGATGAGAGCATGTGGTGCACGGGTTTCGCCTTCGCGGCGCAATTATTTTCTGGTCATCTGGTCGCTGCTTTGCGCGGAATACAAATCAGTGGCTGGCTTCACCTTTAAATGATATTCTTACGCCAATTTTAACGGCTGTTACTTGTCGAAGGGACGAATTCAGCCAAGGTTTGCTCGAGAATAGTGAGAGGCTGCACATCTCTGGTGTCATTTCAAATTACTGTAGCGATTTCATTTTAACTGCTTACCATAATAACTTGCCTCAGATCGGTTTTCGAACATTGAAGGCGGAGAAGCTTGATTTGTTTGTAGTTTTATGCGTAATAACGCACACCCCTAATACGCTTCGGTTTGCATAGTACGCGCCCGTTCAAGAGCGCCCCAAAGTGCATCCGCGGCTGTATTTCAAAGCCCGTGCCCATTACAGTTAGAACCAATCGAAGTAAACGACAGTACAACCACAGAAGAGGCTCTACGAACGGCCAACTGAAAAGTTCCGCTCCATTTTATTTCCAATAGCGTGCAGGTATTGTACTCCTATCATCCTCTTTGGTGGTAATTTCCGCCAATATTGTGAGCATCAAAAGTTTTTTTCTAATTCGATGATGCGAAACACAACACGACAACATGACAAATAAGGTTGACCATATATCGTGCCGTGTTTAAAGTCATGGAATATTCACGTAGCACATTGGTTTTCATCCAACCACAAGTCTTTGCATGCATACTTTCACGCTATTGACGCTCAATGGGATTCTTTAATTGCTGAGACCCCCAGTTTATTCGATGACTGTGGTTGTCAATACTGTTAACTGCGTACCAGTGAAACAGCTCACAAAACTCAAAGCGCTGAAATCAATAAAAACGCACGGGCAGTTATCAGGCAGTCCTACATGGCAGCGAATTAACTCAAATCAGCCACAGCACACATGTATCCTGCGGGGCCTGCAGATTTTAAGTATCCACAATGTTCGTAAGAATGGTCTGGATCACTCTTGGGATTTTATCTTAGATACGCTGTTTTACGCAAATTTTCGCTTCGTGAATTCCCTTACGAGCATTTTTCGGTGACCTTAGCAAATATAGCAACTGCATCACCATCGCTGACATATTTCCGGGCAGTCGCAGCGTGCTTTACCGCAGCGGCCGATGTGACAACGATGGCCTCTTACGACGTCTTTCTCGCTTCGTGAATAGGCTGACGAGAAAAAAAATTCTCTTGCACAAAAATTTGTTCCTATGTGTGTTTTTTGAATATAGCCCCAGTTTTCCATTTTTGAGAACCACACCCCAAACAAGGCCTTGGGAGACGTGGCTTGCTAGTATAAGAAGAGCTAGCTGGCTCTGCCTAACCAATTGCAGTGATCCGAAAGGGCCAGGGGAGTCCCGGACTTGCAATCCCGCCCACATGCCCAGAAACTTTACAATCAATGAGTTTTCGCTACTTGCTACCGGCAGTCATATATACCTGCTACATATATATGTTCCGTGTTCCTTCAAAATCGTTCTATAGTGTTAGAAGGATGAAAAATACAAAGTTTTCCTCTATAATTTTTGTAAGATAAATGATTAAACAATCATGAGGTAATACACAACGGCTCCTCTATATTATCAAATACAACCAGATGCGCCCCATTCAGCCATTCACCGCCCTCTTCTCTGGCCCTTTCCTGCTCTCACTCATCGCCTAGCCTTCACGTGTGCTTTGCCATCGTGGGGGAGAGAATTCCTGATGCAGTGCCTTGATACAAAAATCATATGAAGTAATTTTTTGTTTAGAAGTGTACATATCCATGGGCGGCGTCTTGCATTCCTCGTGTTCACAATATTGGTGGTCACGCTGTCTCTGTAAAATATACGTTGTTTAGAGATAGCATGTCGCCGTTCGTGGCATTATGTGGACGACCAATCGGGAAGCCTCCCTGCAACGCTACTTCATGCGCTTTCTTTAGGAGCGCTGTGATTCAGCGGCAGCTTTGGTTGGAGCCACAAAGAAGATGCACGAAGGAGCAAATCTGACAGACGTATATGGTATTAGAGTGGCAAACGCGTCTGTCGCATCTACGAGGGAAAGCGCTCAGAAGCACGTGGGACCCATCGTGTATAAAGTCGCATCACGACCACTCCCTGAACTAAGGCGGACCGACGGTTCCCATCCATAAGCAGGCGTTTGTACTGGCATTGAAAGAAACAAAAGGAGGCATTGCAAATATCCTTACCAATGGTGATAGGCCAATGACAAACAGAACGCACAAAAAACCGTTGAATTTGGGTTCATAAGTACATCTTAGGCGACAAATGCTTGCTAGATATTTTTTTTACCGTTCTGGCGATGGGTATATTAATAGGGAAGGCGGGCTTCTCATGGCCAGGAAGATAATTACTCACCTTGTGTATTATTATCAGCCTATTTACAACTCGTGTTCATACTCGATTCTACTAGTAGATACTTCAACGCACTGGCATTCATATGCCAGTTCAATATATATTGATCAGAGGCGTGTCTTAACCTTCCCCTATTTTTTCCGAGGAAATTCTTGACAAATATATTTCGTGTGAGTCACCGAGTCATCTATTTCAATACAAATCTCCTTAATAAAATAAAATCACTTGCAACTCATAAAATATAAAAATGCGTAACGTAGATCACCGATTACGTGAGATATTGACACTTAAGTACATTGAAATCCTTATAAAAAGTTAATCATACTTTGGCAGACTCACGAGTCGACTCACTCACACTCAAATCGAGCCGTGAGTCGTAGTATGAGTGAGCTCGAATGAGTAATAGATGAGTCTGAGTTTGAGAGAGCCCTTTTGAAAAACAAATTGAGTGAGTCTGTGTCCGAGTGAGTCCGGTCGAGGAAACTTTGCGTGAGTGTGAGTTAGACTGAGCTCTAAGGGAAAAATATATTCCATGAGTGAGTCTGAGTGAGCTGCACATTATTTGCCGAGCTGTGCAAGGAGCCTTTACGAAACACATGCTATGTAAATGCGGCACTTGTTATTTATTCCATCGGTACCTTCGCCATCATGTTCTAGTGGGTACGTTCCTTTACACTATGCATGTATTCTAATACCTGCTGCATATAAAGCTATATATAGATATCTCTTTGTTTTTCGCCCTCCTAAACATCTTTTATTCTCTTTTATTTCTTTTTTCACCCGCTAAATAATCAAGGGCTTATGATCTTTTCTTACAGTATGGACCGACTTCTAAAGCAACATGTTACACGCAGCTCCATAGCACGTGTTATTGCATTACCTTGAGCCTAAATGCTCCAAACAATGACTTTTTGGCTCCAAAAGTCATTGTTTATTGAATTCCATTTAGCTATGTCATACATACGAGTTCAACTATATACGAAACATTCAACCGTTATAGATGGTATGAAGCAAGCATGTTTTTTAATTCCTTATATGTATACATAGAAATGAAAATTAAAGCAAGTGAGATGTAGACTATTTAAAATTTGCAGCTTTTATGGAGCAGAATGACATGCCTAATGAAGCAGTGTCAGAAATATTTCTAAACATTCTACTCGCACAAGTGCCGCATGAAGTCATTTGTATAAACGAATGCCAGATGCATTGTATGTATACGCGTATTCACACCGGTGTTAATCAACTATTGAAGATTTAGCTGTACAAAACTCTGCAAAAGATTCTACAAGTGCAACACTTTGGCAGCTTGTAAGTCCAAGTCACCGTTATAATGTTTGCATTGCTTTCACGTTTCTCTATATTCTTTATTACGTTTTCCAAATAGCAAAATTATAAAGTGTCTAAATCTAGGCTACTGTATTTACTCAAATGTAGCGCCACCATGACTGCAACCCGAGGGTTGGTTTTCCAGGAAAAAGAAAATAAGATGAAAATAAAAGAATTGCGCTAAAAAATTAGATTTGTAGCACACTAAGCCCGCTTTAGACTGTGAATTTCTCTGTGAGTGTCTGACTGACTCCATACTGCAGCTGAGGGCAATATATTCGTAAATCAGAATAATCTAGCATCCTGAAACATGGTAAGCTTGACCTGAAATTCAGAAACTCAGCCATGTGCATGCATAGAGACGGGTCACCTCCAGAACCTCGTCATGCAGCAGCCCCGTTTCCTACCGCTGAATCATCTGGGGACCAGTAAACACACCTAACCGACATTAAGTTTGGACTTGTGGTGAAGCTCTATACTCAAGTGATGCTGTCATGACTATAGAAACATTACTTTCTAGAGCTTATTAACCGTTGAGGATCTAGTGCAGTGGTTATGAAATTAGACAGCAGATCCTTGTTTTGCTGTAATAAGCTTGTAATATTGCTTCCGTTGTATGTTCTATAAGTCCCAAATATAACTTCATAGATAGCAGTAACTTTATGAATATCTTAAATTCATGTTTCTGACATTGTTAAAGACTTCTACAGGAAGAAAAGTGATCACAGTGAACAATCAGATGCTGAACCATCATGCATGTGCGTCTGTTCACTAAAAAGTCAAGGCTTTCAGCTTAAGCCATGGCGAACTCTCGGCGCATGTGCTAATGTTTCAGTCGTTACAGCCTACTCGGTCTGATGGTGCAGAGCAGTTAAAGTGACAAGAAACAGGTCACAAATCCTCACCAAAATCTACAAAACGATATACTTGTCGCGAGATGATAATAGTAAAAAAAAAAGAGATCGCAATGAGGCGGTCCGTTAGCAGAGGAAGCAGACCTGCTTCACGCGGTGTTCGAAGCGACGTAGTACACGTCGACGCGGTGCCCAGCCAAGCATCAGTGAGCCTGTCCCGCACGAGCCATGGGTTCTGAAGCCTACGACAAAACTGCTCAGCGGTAGGGTGGGAACCGGTCGGGCCGGTTCACGCGCAAAAAGGCGCCCTCTTCCTACGCGCAGACAAGAAATTGGCTTCAAAGGGGGCGTGGTTGGTCCCTGTCAAAAAGCCACAGCAGCGCCCCTGGCCACAACACGCAGGAGTAGTTCCAATGAGACCAGACTGCATGGCTTATCCAAGCCGTGGAATTCATTCTGCCTGCTCCGACACCCGCGCAGTTGTTACTTCGTGTGAGGCAGTTTATGAACGGCGAATGAACTATGCATCGGTGGTTAGTTCTGAGCTTGGAGGCATTGTCCTGTGGACCGAAAGTGGGGAAACGTCTGTGACGGCTGAACTCGGGAGAAATTATGGCTCCATATGTCACTGACTTGGTTATTGCCAGGAGCGCATGTAGGCAACACCCCAGCACAACACATAATGATCTAGAGAGTGGTCATGCAACCTTGTCTGGTGCGACTTTCTGTCAAAAAACATTTATCGTTAAAAAAACTTATACTAAATATAAAGTAACAATAGTTCGATTATTTTCTTGTTATTCCTCACTTCTCTTACATGTTTTTGGTGGCATCATGATGTCAAAGAAGTTACGCAGCAACCAGCTAAACAGAGTTGTAAAAAACAGGCCAAAGTTCATGAAAATATACACTCACTACCACCGCCTGCCCGATCTTCGCATGTTCTATTAATACTGAAGGCTGAAAATGTTTCGTATCGCTTTGCACACTATCATTAGCCTTAATTGTTTGCAGTGAATGACACATGTAGATTACGTTTGCTATATAAATTGAAGATCAGCAGGGGTCAGCAACTCCGAAGCACATCCGTAAAAATTTCCAAAAAACTGTTTCGATGATTTGTGCCAAACGCTCTTTCCCAACTTCTTTCATGCATTCGTTTACTGTTTTTCCTCTAGGCAATATGTGAGAGTATAACTAAGCTAGAACGATTTCAGCCACTTAACAGATACGCCACATCTGGGGCACTTTTACCCACTTGACACCATCCTGGGCACAAGTTCACTCATTAGATCACTCCACGTTTTTCAGTCTGAATTAGGTTTTCTTCATCGTTGTTATACCATGCGACAATAAGGCAGTGAAAGAAGGATATTTCAAGTTTAACAAAAATTTATATACTAATTCATAATCTTCGCAATTTGAGAAGATGCAATGACTTGGTCTTGTTACAATGCGTATGTTTATGTCCGAACGTGTTATTTTTCTCTTTCTTCATCTGGAAAAATAAAGAGTGTGGTCTTAGTTTATAGGTTCACATTCAAACATGAACAATTCGGTATGAAGTGGCCCATATAGAGAGTCGTGTACCTTCAGGAAGCCGTTGCTGTAGTGTTCATTGACAAAATAAAAATAAACTACTAAGAAGGTGTCGAGTTAGGGATGCCATTAGTGTTTTCTGCAACGCAGCATACTTCAATCATGTATCGCCAACTGGCCCAATCATTCACTTTGATTAGCCATCAGTGAAATGCATTGACCAAAATGGGCAAAGGGGCCAAAGAAAAGAGCTTATACGAGGAGTCGCGGAGAAGCCATAAGTCTACCGACCTATCTTGCCGATTTCGTTTCTTGAAAATGTAAAACTATCTTGCACCGAGATATGTGCAGCCAGCCAGCCCAGTTAGCCTACTTATTAGCAGAGGCACAAGCGACACGCACACGTCGTTGAGAAACAAAGTTGTGTGTTCGAACAGGCACCTTTTGGCCAAGTTGAAGAATTTTTGAACTCATGCGCTTACATGCCAAGCTAGAAGATAGCTGTCAAAACGTAGTCATAAAATTATACATGTAATTATATTTATTTTATTTTAACATGCCACATTGTTCGCCTAACTCTGGCAATGAGAACGCTAAAGTTCAATGTCAGAGGAGAAAAGTCAAATAACTTTCGTCGTCGGAAATGCTAAATATGGGCTACTAATTATGTCGGCACACCTTACTGATAAAAGCTGCAAACTATACGCCCTGAAAGTTATTCTGATAAACTAAATAGACTTAATAGTCTGCAATGTTTGTCTTTATTTTTTTTAACTCTCCACTAGTGTTCATATAAGCGTTGAAGGCATGCCTCTGTCCTAAAAACACATATCAGTTCTCCGCGAACCCACATAAGATACTCCGTGGGGAAAGAATCCATACTACGAATGGTTTGTGCTTTTTGCAATATCTAATATAAATAGACACGACATTATGGAATTTCATGTCACGAGACTCATGTGCACTATTTATGTTTGGAGCTGTTTCCACATCAGGCACCAACAAGTTTTTCAGGTCTAAACACGTTGCTGTGGTTTTTCTTTTTCTCCAGTGTACATTCGTACGATGACCTCTGAATTTCAATCGGACTTGTGAGGAGTGGTCTTTCTCAGTGAATACGAGGGTTAGATTGTCATCGTCCTCGGAGCCACACACCACATGCATAATTGTTGAACCGGAAGATCGAAAATTGCGGTCAATGGCTGCTTAGACAGGAAAAATTTTACTTTTGGTCTCTGTCCCCCCCCCCCCCCCTTTTTTTTTTCTATTAAGCTGTTTTCGTTGTACCCTAAAGCCGCACTAGCATTAAAGAATAAAAGTAAAAAAAGTATTGGCGAAAAGAACAAAGCAAGAATGCGAAGCGCGACGCTCTTCTCAAACACGCTAGTACAAATCACATAACGCAAGCCAGGTCGTTTACTGTCCGCAAGTCTTTTTTTAGGTTGGAGGGAGCTCTCTCTGTAAGCCGTCTGCAGACGCACACCTATTCGAAGCAAAGGCGTCGCGGTGACAAAAGGCACTGAGCGCTGAACTTCAAAGGCGTCTTTTCTCGTACCGTCGTCGTAGTAGGGCCCTGCCAAGAACGAAAGAAGGGAGAAACAGCGAGAAGCGAAGAGTGTAGGTATATCTCTCTTTCGCTCTGAATGCAGCTAGAATGGCCCACCCGGAGCCAAGTTATTTTCTCGGCCATTGTGTAGCGGCGCGACCCCTGTGTACGCGCACGCTCAAAGAGGTCTCGCCGTCGATCGACCTCAACGGCTTCCTTCTAAGACGTACGACACCAAGTTGTTTCAGGTGTGCAGGTCCAGTGACCCTACGGACGCGACGGTGCCCTAGTCCAGGCAATTGGAATCGCACTGCGTGGCGTGGCGGGCTCTCTTTGCTTGTTCACTGTGCAGAAATGAACGATAGATTGTAGACGACCATGCCTCCTTGGTCCTGACCGAATCTGGTATGCGCTAGGGAGGAGCACTAGCGCATACTAGCCAACAACGTTGCTCCTTACCCGTTCCCTCACCCCGACTCCCGATGAAACCAACTCATCGACTTTCTTTTCTTCCTCTACTTTGGTGCAACAGCGTGCGTGCGACGGCTAAGAAAACACCAGTACTGTGGCATCAGTGAAAGCGTGCTTGTGAAGCGAGCGCCGCGTCTTAGCCTCCAAGTTCCACAACTTTAATCCCTCCTCGCGTGCGACAAAGGGTGAAGAGGGAGACGAAGTGGGACTCCCTCTATCGTGTCCTAGGTGCTCGAACTGGGCGCCGCATTGTAGCGAAATCAAAATAAACACGCCCTCACTCGCCTTTTTTACCGCCACAAAAAAAAAAAAAGCTCCAGCCGGGTACCGCACGCACAGCTTCAAGCTCATGGTTGGCGCGGCCTGAATACTATACGACGACTAGAATAAAAACAAGCGGTGGGGCCGCGTGCGCACTAGACATGTCAGAGAAAATCGGTTGCTCAAGACAGGAACCGCATTGTCACTAGGCGATAGCGACTGTCTTCAGCGCAGAGCAAAAATAAAGCATAGGATAAAAGTTATATAGATTCGCCATAACGGATGCATATTGGAATTCGTCTTTAGGCTGAGTATTACGCGGTGGCGGCAAAACGATTCGGGAAACTGGGAGGGGGAGATGAATGGATACGCTGATATGGCTTTGTACAACTATACAATCATCAAAACATTTGATTTGCACAAGGCTAGAAAAACTTTTATATCGAAACTGTTCTTATGCATATTCGCACGAACTCGATGTAGAAGACGACACAATCAAGTTGCGTAATTCGGCGAAGTATCTATGCACCAACTGTACTTTCAGTAAATTACAACAAGGACACTGTTCAATGTAAACATCGCACTGGGTCAAAGACCATGTCCTAAGAACAATAAATGATCACATGATGAGATAAATACAGACTTATTATTCAGTCCCTGTTGGCTCAAGAGTGCTTTTACCCAGCAAGAAGAGCCAAATATTGGCCTCGAGGACATCGCGTGGCACCACCTACATCGTGCCGTCACTCATAGGATGCCGGGGTATGACATCTGCTGGAACACCACATTTTCACCACTTTTGTCACCAAGTGGTTTTGTTGGGTGCTCCGCGCGTGCTTTCCCCCTGTTATGAAGCACGCCTAAACCTGCTAAAGGAGCGCCGAGACCAGCGTGTGGCGAACGCATCGTTCCCTCCCCGTGTTCGTGGCCATGACTTGCCTTGACATAGATGCCATCGTGAGGGCGCAACTAAATACAACACACAAAAAGAGACAGAGGAAGACTAGCACAAATCCCTGTCTTCGTATGTCTCTTCCTGTGGGTTGTTTTTAGTTGCGTCCTCACGATGGTTTCTATTTTAAAGCGCCCACTCGTCCAAAAGTCAACTCTTTTGAAGTAGCTTGCCTCGTCATTCCAGAGCGCTGTATTAAACGGCTTTGTGCTGGTGTGCGAATGATTACATCGTCAAGGGCGTGTTGACATTCCTTTGTGGGCAAAGCGAACACTTGAGTGCACAGTATGTTTGAATTTCACTCTCCTGCAAAAGCTTAGTGGCTTGGATTTGCGTAAGACTACCACTGATTGACAGTTTTGATTTCCTTTGACAGACTAGTGCCACGCATGAACATTGTTTCTTATCCACTTGCTCTTAGAGGGCTGGTTATATCAACGATGCTCATTGTAGTGTTTCCTTTAACAGTTGACGGTACTATACTTGGTTGACACTGCGTTAATATGATGACAATAACGATTGATG
This sequence comes from Rhipicephalus annulatus, assembly GCA_013436015.1. Taxonomy (NCBI): domain Eukaryota; kingdom Metazoa; phylum Arthropoda; class Arachnida; order Ixodida; family Ixodidae; genus Rhipicephalus; species Rhipicephalus annulatus. Next base: position 455,263 of record WOVY01011549.1, on the reverse strand, counting down.
GCTGAGCACTTTGAAGTAAGTTTGAATCCCACGTACGTGGCGCATTTCGCATTGCCTGATCACTAGTTGTCATCTTCTGAATGGTAGATCACCTATAGGTTAGTAGGTTATCCTTGCCCGACATGACTCCTGTATAGGATCTTTTCGCAAACAAATTTGAAGAACCAGCATGTATTTGTGGTAGAATACTCGACTGTCATGGCAAAATCCCGGGTTTTACCCCTATTCTGTATTGCTTTACTTTTTGCTTCTCATGTTTTTATGATCATCACTTACTTTTTTCATGTCTATATACTAGGTACACCACCAACGGTGATGGCGATGCCACTAAACACAGGAATGAGCGCCTAACAGCTGTGCTGTAAAAGATAACACATATTGTCCGCAATGATTTATTTGGAATAATTGGTACTTACACTTCTTACAAATAAAAGAGCCCTTAGAACAAGTATCGTTCTTTCACATTGTCATAGCTACGGCTTCCACCCAGCATACATTACGCTTTAGGTAGCATCTAAAAGTTCATTGGTCAACTGCCACCTCACCTCGTGTGAAGATCATGTGCCTCATGACACTTTTTTGAAAAAAAAAAGAATTCAATACTCGCCTCTTTGGTTATCAGTAACGCTGTCAAACACTTTCGGGCACTAAACGCACATAAATATGACACAAGGTGGGTGAGAGAGCACCCTCACTTTCGTAAATCTTTAGGTGGTGCGATTGAACAGCATTCGAACAGGAACAGCAGAGTGTGCAAAAAAAGAAAAAAATGGTCCCGTATCTGCATTTAATCTGCAAATATCGTCGAAAGACGGTAGTCCTGCGTGTGGAGAGAGTGAACAAAACAGTTATTTTATGTTCTGCTCAAGAAAATCGGTGAATGGTATTCCGGAGGTGCTGCGTTAGAGTGCCTAGAGCGTGCAGCGGAGGCGAACGAGCGAATCAAGTCACGTCACACGTGAGACATGACCGTCATCTGGCAGTTTTTTTTTTCAAAAACAAAGCGCGTGGCTCTGAGACGTGTATGCGCGTCCGCCTCAGAAGTGATAAGGTGTAGAACGCAAGGCAACGGGTAGGTGCCACCACCATCTCGTTTTAGCAAAGTGTTGGAAGCACTCGCCTTTCCGTGCAAGCGTTAGATGGTCAGCGCAGTGTGATAAGCACTACGGTCCTTAGTATTACTTATGTACGTGTTTTCTAGTAAAAGACGAACATGCAGAATATATACGTGTTGTTATGTTGCCTCAGATATGCGCAATAATTGCTTTTTATTTGAGAATGCGTTGTATCCCCTAAACACTTGCAAGAAATTTTGTGCCAATTGTTCATGCAGTGGCTGGCAACGATGAGGAATTATGCCTGAAGTGGGTATGTGCCACAGTTAATAGGTGATAAAAAACAAGCTTTTGTAATGGGTTGGAGCAGTAGACAACCCACTCGTAAAGCTATTCGCATTGTGTGACGCCTCGTTGTTCTTTTGCTGTTCTAAAACGCTTTATTACTCATATTAACGTGATTACTTTCCAGGCATCAAGCCTGCCTAAAGCCGGTTTCCGAACAAGTCCCAGGCACCGGCGTGGCTCATTGGTAGAATACTAGCTGGCAGGCAGCGGATCCAGGTTCGAGCCCAGCTGTGTCCATGGTACTAGGTTTTTTTTTCTTATTTCGCGATAGTGTTTACGCACACCAGCGGTGGCGGCGGACAACTACGGCACCGCGCGTGACCATAGTTTTGAACTCATAACAGTTTTCGCTGTAAAATCGGCAGACCGATATATCCTACAGTGTATGCACATATATTGTGCGGAGCATGCGGATGGAAGCTGGCTGCATTGTACTTTTTCTATTCAGTGAAACTTTACGAAGTGACGTTAAGGATATGTACAAATGTTGCACGCACACAACACGTTAACACTCTAATATGTTTTATATGAGCAGTTGTTTACAGTTGCGTAACGGATGTCAACACCAACATGGGTATTATCAACACCAGACGCGTTTAGCTGATATGTAGCGCTTGCGCTCGTGTGGATGGTAAGCCTGGACAAAGCTACATAAATCAACTTTAGCAAATGACGCCTAACTACAATTGACGTTAAGCTGACGTGACGGCTGTATCATAGGAGTGCATATGTAATGTCTATGAAATGGGATAGCCAGCGCTGTCACACCAAGGGTGCTTCAGGAAGATTCGGGTGTATTTGAAAAGCAGTTCCGGGACCTGAAGTGGCTTTGTGGTAGAATATTTAAATGCCACAAAAAATGCTGGGGTTCAATTACTGCTGGGAGCCCGACATTAATTATTTCCACTCATCGGGTCAACGCTGCCGTAGTCACCTTTTCAACGTTCTCGCGTCATCATTACCAATGTCTGTTCTCGCCGTTCCTGGGTATATATAAGCTGTCAATCACCTGTTGCACATGCCCGCATAGTTTTGACTCATACTCGCTCGTGATATACGGGTTCATGTCACACGTGTCTGGCGAAAAAGGATTTGCTGATGTACGCGATGGAATCAGACAGTTATAGTTTACCGTTAGCGTGATAGTGGAAGTTAAAAGAATGGCGTTACCATGCAGCAAACGTTCGTTGTGCACAGCGTCTTACAGTTTAGACAGATAGCATTTACGTGGTTTACGTGCCCCAGTTGGGATGATGATGCTACCTATCCAAGGGCTGAAACAGTGAAAGGGAAATCAAAACGAGAATGTCTGCCTGTGTCACCACGCGAAGCATTTAACAAGCTTATTTTAGTTAAAGTAGAAGTTAATAAATATGAACCATTCACCAAACGCGAAAACATTTCTTTGCCAATTTGTTTACATCGATCTCGTAGTTAGGCCAAGACACGTTCAAAATGCGAAGCTATCTGAAAAACTACGCTAACTTATCTGTAATTCTCGGTCGTCGAAGCTAACTGAAGGCAAGCGAAGCCACTTTAAATAGCCGTTTGGTGCGAACGAAGTCAATCTGTCAACAACTACGCGGAAATCACTTCGAAGCAGGCGTCCGAGAGCACCACCATGTTTTACGTGCACTACGTACACCCACACTAACGTTAAATTCGAAAATAGCATGCGTATTGTCAGCGGTACGGGTAACGAACGTATCTGCGCATGCGCACTTCGATCCCGCTATCACGGTACGCCCGATATCCCGGTAAGCCCGGTATACTATAAGTCTATTGTTACATTATTCATGTCTTGACCACCAAGTCATATTTTCATAATTATCTTACCTTTCTACGCTTACTTTAACGTGCTAGTGTTAAATAGCTCATTTCACAGAAATTCCGGCGTCGGCGTTGGTGTAGGCGTCGGTGTCGGCGTTGGCATCTTTGGTTGTGAGCAAAAAATTATCCTTGCGTCACTGCAAAATCATGAAAGATGCAAATAAAATAAATATTACAAACTCTTGGTCTGAGTGGGAATTGAACCCAGGTGTTTGCATGTCAAGCGGGCATTCTACTACACAGCCACACCTCTGCTTGAGGGTACAGCTAAAATAACTTCCTTTGGTTAGAAATTCAGTCAATATAACTCATGCTTCACAAACATACGCATCCTCTGTACATGTTCCACAATACAACGTTAAATACTGTTGTAATAATGCGTGCAACAAGCTTATATTGCCATTGGGTGTCAGGACATGAAATTATCACTAAATCATAGTTAAAAGCAAGTCCCCCACTACTGAAGGCATACAAGCTGCTACGCCCTTAATGCCAGGTATAGTGCTTGGCTGCATAGCAAGTTCGAAAATGTTTTATACACTAAGTGTTTGAAGTATACACTAAGAACAGAAATGTCACTGCGTTGAACTCCTAAATGCCAAGCTTAGAAGTCCCTCAACTTTCGGTTTCCCCAAGTAAATGTGGTGGTCTCGAAAGAGCACAGATCTAGGTGGTGAGATATATAGCTATAGATAGGTATATACGTAGGTAGACGGTAAAATGACCTACAGTATACGCAAAATATGCGAAAATGAAGGAATAAGGTAAATATGCAATATACATATGGACACTAATATTAGAAAATAAAAAGAAAACAAAGAAAGGTGAAATAATAATGAATGCAGTAACAAAATGAATTAGGCAACAAGAATACAACGCTCAATGCCAGAGTCAGCCAATATTTCCTAAGCGCACAAAAAATGTCTTAGGTAAACTCCACACAGTAAATTGGTTGTCTGACGAATTTCAAACTCGGGTGTATTATCCTCTTCTAGATTGGATATTTCGTATTGGTTGGTAATTCCATCTCGTTGCACATTACGGTTGGACAATTCGTCTCGCCCCGCCGCGGTGGTAGAGTGGATAGATACTCGGCTGCTGACCCGCAGGTCACGGGATGGAATCACGGCTGCAGCTGCATTTTCAATGGAGGTGAAAACGCTGTAGGTCCATGTGCTTAGATTTAGGGGCACTTTAAAGAAGCCCAGGTAGTCGATATTTCCGAAGCCCTTCACTACGGTGTCTCTCATAGTCATATGGTCGTTTGGGGGCGTTAAACCTCACATATCAATCATCAACATTTCGTCTCATTGGACATTCAGGCTCGTTGCACATTCAACATCATTGGACATTCTGACTCGGTTGGCCATTTATTTTCGTTGAACATTCAGTCTCACTGGTCACGTGACCCATTTGACATTCCCTCTCGATGTACATTCCGTCTTGTTGGACATTCAGGCTCTAAATCTTCCCGACGTGACCAGGCCCATCGGGCTGTGCTGCCTTTTCTGTACCAAACAAACCTGCCACTCCTTTATAGAGGTTTTGTGTGTTTAGTTTACTTGTACTTCTCTAAGTCTTTGTCATATTTTCTTTACTTCCCTCTTTTCTTTCTTCTCCACAGTTTGATTTCTCCCTCTTTTCTCTGTGTCATTCAGTACCCATGTATGCACATTGAATAAATAAGCATGTTTCTTTAAGAAAGGGTATTACCTGACAATCCGAGCAAGTAAACCATGATTCCGTGCCCTCGGTAACACCCACGTGTACAGTTTGCTACTTTTGTCACCTAAAGTCAGTGCAGCTAGTGCTCTAGAGGACGGTGTAAGTGATGTCGTGAAAGCTAAGCTGCTATTACGTCAGAAATACTTTCCCCGAGTGAATTTTCAGACTGCACAAAACGAATGATACAACTTGCATCAACGAGAGAATCCTGCCGCTGAACATTAACACCCACCGCGCGTGTGGTGCAAATGCACAACTGTCAACGAACACGTTAGAATGGTTAGCGGAGTCGCCACACATGATTAGAAATGCTGGTGTAATCGGCCAACAAAGGTTAGATTTCCCCTCCACTGCTCATTTTCGTTGCGCTCCGATCTGACTTGCGATTATCACAATTTTGTTTTTATACATCTCAGAAAATTGCTTTTTGCCTTGACTTAGATTTGTCTGCAACTATCGATGTTAATGTTCAGCGCCTTCGATGAGGTTGCAAGCGTGACAAAATCTTTATTTGGTAAACACCTAGGCATGAGAGATATTTGAGACGAGGGTGCTCTTCTTTATACTTGTGAGCGTGTAGTTCTCCATCACCAGTAAGTTCCTCAAAAAACGCACATGATGATTTGCCTCGAGTGCTCTGAAGCGTACGTCACCATTCACCGAACATGTTAGCTAGCTGCGGCAGCGTACACGAAATCATCGTTACGAAAATGCTTTCTGCGCACCCGCGAGTTTGGGTTGGCGTCTGTTACCATCTTGAGGTTTACCAGCCAAGTTTCACGCATTTCTTTGCACTTAAGGTAGTGATTTAAAACTATAGCGGAATATGGCACATGTGTCTGTGCATAGGCATCAAGGAGTACACCAACAAGCTGAAACTGATTGCATTCTGCCGCGGCGTTGTAGCGGTTACGGTACTCGGCTGCTGACTCGAGCGTCACTGGTTCAATCCCGCCGTAGCGGTTGCGTTAAGTGGAGGCGATATGCTGGAAGCCCGTGTGCTGTGCGATGCCAGTGCTGGGTAAAGAACACGATATGGTCAAAATATGCGAAGCCCTTCACTACGGCATCTCTGAATCATAGCGTGGTTTGAGAAGTAGATTGCCAGATTTTATATTATCATTATTATAGTTGCTTGCACGCAACCTAGCACTGCTTGTACGACGATGAGATCTCCAGCTGGCCAAATTAAGCTTTACACGCGGAGAAGTGAATGCCGCGCATCGCTGTTACACCCGAAGGTCTCGTTTCACAACAACATGGCGAGCAGGATTACCTTATCTGTGACGTCAAAACGATAACAGCGCCGGCCTCTCCAATAGAGGCCCGCGGCCAACAAGGTAAAATAAGCAAATGGCTTAGAGTGTAGTGTTAGTACGCTATTACTATACACGCTATTTAGGCGAATTATATATTTTAGTGCGCACATTGCGCTCGGCATTCGCAATCGCTTGTCTCGTACAGTCAATATAGTCAAGACCAGAAACACTGCCTCATGTGGGAAGTGCGAAATTCCTTGACCACATGTTGTCCAGACATAGGTGAAAATTGTCATTGATATCGCGGTTTTTGCACTTCGACGGTTCCCTCATGGGTGTTCAAGAGGGATCGCCTTCTACTGTGGTCCAACAATACGCGGTCGCCTTCACAAATGAGTGCAATGAAATATCCCCATTGCACCATTGCAGTTCTTCATTCAGGGCTATGAATTAGTAAGAATTTTTGATAAGTGTGTTCCCACTGTTTAAAGCAAATTAAAATATTTAAAAAGAGTCCATAAATATTCAAAAAAGTTCGTATTTTAAATGTGAGCTTATAACTGCGTGATTGAAACGTACTACGGCTATATAGTTCCGTGTAATGTTCTCTGTAAAGCTTTCTTGTCTCGACAAAATTAAACAGTGCAAAAAATTACCTGGTAAACATCTCTTCATCAGGGACATTACTGGTTCACCCAAGTTTTCGCTGACGTCTGAAACAGTGTTACTGTTCATATCTGGCATTATATTTGTGCCCTGTGTAAGCCACATAGCTGTTGCCCAAGTTATTTCAATGTGGAGTAGATATAGTGATGGTTGTTTGCCTCCGCTGACCTCCACTGCTGAACTCTAAAGGATAACAGAAAGGAAACCGGCATGCATCTTGCAGGCAGCTTCTTTCCAAAGACAAACACATGGCAATCCCTACACAGAGTACTATGATTCTCAAATAGTCGCCGAGGTGTTAGACTGCCACCTCTGAAAACGCAAACACGATCCTGAAACACCCCGTCGACTCAATAAACCCGTCGCCGGTGGTCCAGCGACCACCCGCGGTCTTTCGGAAAGGCGACACCCGTCAACTTGGCCGATGATTCATGAGTCTCTCGCTGAGCTCCTGTCGTGTAGGGAAACGTTGTTCACGCGACAACCCGTTTTGCTCGTGACCGAGGTGCGAAGCGCGTCCACGACGCTTTTCCTGGACAGTTTACAAATCGACCCTCCATACTTTTTCTAACTTTATTTCATACTTGCTTGTCTTGTTCATTCTTCTTTTATTTTAAGGAATGCTGGAGGAGTTAGAACCAGGCCAAGTATCTTTTTCCCCGGCGAAAAAAGAAAAAAAGATAACAAAAGAAATGTGCGGGCGTGAGGGAATGTACGGCTTCAGTGAATAAAACCTACGGAACAGCACCAGTGGTTCACGATCCGGAACGCGTGCAACCGTGTCACTTGAAGCGGTTCTTGGACGCTTCTTGAGTGACACCGCGAACTCGAGTGCAGGAATAAACTTCTTAGGCAGCGGAAACTTCGGTGCCATTTTGGTCATGCCTAATTTACGACGTCGTTTAGAAACAGCGCGAGCCTTGTCTGGAATGTTGAGCGGATCATTGGTGTCAGTTTGAATGAGGGAGCACTCTGACGTGCAAGCTAGGAAACCCGGAAACATGACCGATGACACCTCAGAATTAGCACTCGTTGTCACGGTGGAAATGTTGGAAAGAGAAATGATATACGGAGAAAATTGTGAGACAGGCAAGCTGCGTGATTTCATATAGGATCCATCCGTAAAAGAAAAAGATGCTACGATGGCGGTAAGGTTTACACCGTGTAGAACCTACACGACACGCACCCCCATATTATTATGAAGCGGCCGAAAATCAGTGTCAAACTAAATTCACCTAGTGCTGGCTTTATGTTCAACATATTGCTGCGATATATATGCTGTATCAGAGCATTCGTTCGTGCTACAATTGTTGCCATTGCTTCTGTCTGATGGTTTTCATCCCGCGTATACGAAACTCTCACGTTATGTCAGCCGCTTTTATCCTGAATGGTTCCTGTGCACCGTAATGGTTAATAAATAAATGGGTAAATAAATAAATAAACGTAATATATTACAAAATATGGACGCGGAAAATTCCCTTCCATGAGATTGTGTATTTCTACCACCGTACAGTCATTCTCGCCGTTTCCAGAAAAATGGTGGCTTTGTTCCTGCTGCTTCAAAATATGCGTTGAACTTGCGTTGTTTGGCATAGATTTTTACTGCCGGGTGGCTGCTTCAATTATTTATTCATCATTATTTTTCTGAATGCATGGCAAGCGCCACACGCTGGCTACGCACAAGTTCGAAGTTCACAGCCCGGATGACAGCAGCCTATCAGCTTCCGCTTATTGCTGTTCATCTTTACGTTCAGGTTCAGTTTTGTTTGTTTGCAATCAGCTTCACACAGTGCCAGTCGTATAAAAATGTGCACGGCATTTACAACCACAAAATGCGACGGCAGGATTCATGTACCAGGAGTGTTCACGCTCTCCTCTCTGAAAGACTGCATGATATTGCGCCAGCATGCTTCAGTCACAAAGACGCACGCCCCATGGGTTGTTACAATGGCGCCCTCACAATGTTATTCACAAGGGGCAAAACCGAAAGCTTGAGTAGATCAACCATAACAAAGCGCCGAGATCCCGTGGCATACCGGGTTATCCTTCCCACCCGCAGAACGCAACGCAGATCTTTACATGCGCGCAACTCTTCACGTTCTGCATCCGTCAGGGTGCCTCAACCTACAAGTGTCGGTGACAAAAAATGAACCTAGCCACGCCCCGGCAGCCTAGTCGATCAGCTGCACCCAGGGTTCGACGCACGTAGTCGCACCGAGAACCTGAACAGTCCCCAACTCGCTTCGAGAATCCGGATGGAAACAAACCTTACCCTAATTGGCGAGAGGATGGATGGCCACTCGCACCGGCACTCAGTGCCAGTTCTCCATTCAGGCTGCCAAGGAAGAAAGACGTCGTGGCAAATGCCCGGGAGTCATCAGTCAAACTTCCCTCATCTCCACTTCCCCCATTTTCCCCCACGCCGTAGAATTGCAGCATTGAGTCTACAACCCTACTTTCGTGGCGGACCTTCTGCATGAGCGTCCGACGGGATGCAGCTGAGGGCACCCAAGAGGCATGTACCCCCTCCCATATCGTACGAAGGATTTCCCTTGTCACGCCGACGACGCGGGACGTCAGTCTCCCTTCGCCCGTCATGCGTCGCGAAAGCGCCCTTCAACAATTTTGTCATTTTTCTGTTCCTATTTTTTGTTCCCGGAAGTGATGTCGCGCTTGAGTGAGTCGAAAACGAAGACTTTACATCGGTCGAAATACGCAGGGTCACTCTTCTTCCGGCAGGCACGGCATCTTGGGCCTGGCGATTGCGGGCAGCTCGTCGACAAGCGTGGACAATCACGACGTCGTTATAACCTGCGCATTCATCCACTCGTGTTGTATCGTCATCCATCACCATTGCCCAACGCTCGCGCCCTCTTTTGATATAGCGGTGAATGCATGGGTTGCAGGTCTTCTGGAGACAGATTGATCGAAAGAAACATGTAGCAAAAAAAAAAGCGACCGGAATGTAATCGTTCTTCCTGTTGGGCAAAATACAGCAAGAACTACTCGCAGACCACTGTGCCCGTTTTGACTTGAGGTTGTGTATACATTTATCAGCTTTCGATGAAAGTGCGCCGTCAGTCTTTTGCATGCAACGTCCTCAAAGTGTCTTCGCATCTGACCCTTGCTGCTGAATCGTGAAGTTCACTGCTGGAGGAGGGCACCACTTCCGCTTACACGTGTAGCCAAAGGAGGATAAATGGAGGGATGAGGAAACTATAAAATGACGATAATTACGGTTTCCGGGATAGTTCAATTGGATATTCGATGCTGGAGTCGGAATTTCAAATGCACAAAAAAGAAGCAGCAATTACACTTTTTAGAGTAAAACTGCCACGCCTATTGTTATTTGGAACAAACGCGTTCCGAATATTCTATTATGCTAAGGGAATAGCTGACACAGGTTCCAGGAGCGGAACTGAAAACCAGGGTAAGAGAGAAGACAGACAAGGATAGCGACGTCCTTGTGTGTTTAGCTCTGGTGAATGTCATTTTCGGAATTTTTATATTTTTGATTTCATTGCGCGTTTAAATTGTGCTCAAAAATCTGCATAAAATATTTCGTTGATAGATACTACAAAACGGCACCAAACACACAAAAGTAAATATTGTGGCATTCTGCTTTATGTCAAGTGGCCACTTCCGTGAATGATATAACTCGCAGAGTGTTTGAATAGAGCTTGTTCTTACGAACAGTCATTGTGAAGGTATTATTTCGGTTGTGGCAAGCACGTAGCATTCGGCTTCTCAATAAAGCTAATGCTCTGGCACTGTTCGTAAGAGTATTCAGAAGTGAACTGTGACATACAGGACATATTGTTATCAAAGGCTGCCAGCCTGTCCAGAAGAGCGCTTTCGAAACAAAATATAATTTTTCGGTGTATATTCACGTAAACGTTCTTACTGGTTTTTTATATTACCATTACTATTACCAATATTGTCACTAAGGCAAAGCTATGATAAGAATACAGGTAGTAATAAGTCGTCATAATGGGCAAACGTCTACCGAAAGCAGCTGTTGGGTTAAATGAGATCAGCCCTTTCTAATGTTCTTGGTTGTATAACTATATTCCCTGGACCCGACTCTCCGTCTCCAAATCTCGGCCGCGGCAGCCGCATTTTCGATGGAGGCGAAAATGCTTGAGGCCCGTGTGCTTAGATTTTGTGCAATTTAGCGAACCACAGGTGGTCTAAACTTCCAGAGCCCTCCACGGCGTCTCTCATTACCATATGGTGGATTTGAGACGTTACATCCCATCAATTATTATTATTATCCAGCACTCTACCAAGGTAACGCTACCTATACTGTGAAGGGTTTGGTTCTGTGTCACATTTACATAAGCGCTGACGCGTTCTGCATTAGAATGGCCGACACCTCAGCTTTTTACCAATGCGGCAGTGACAAAACAATTATGCATATTCTATGCAAATGTCCACAGTGCTGTTCGAAGAGACACCTGCCTACTTTGCAATGCGCTCGATGAACTGGACGCCTAGACTCTTTCGGAAGAGATAATCTTGCGCCATACACAGGACTCGCCATTACAGAAAATTCTGCTGGCGCAACTGTGCCTTCTGCGTTCAACCGGTTTCTCCAAACGACTCTGACTGGAAGGTCCTCCACTTTTTTTTGTGCATGTGAGCATTCTTCTTTTTTTTCTCTCTCTCTCTTTCTCAGTCGACTTTTCGAAGCCTATTTCCCCAACCAGTTGCAGGGTAGCAAGTCAGTCATTTACAAGGGCAACCTCCCTGCCTCTTTCTTTCCATCTCCCTCTCTCCTCTCTCTCTTATATATATATATATATATATATATATATATATATATATATATATATATATATATATATATATATATATATATATATATATATATATATTATAAACCACAACGTCACAATTACTGTATTGTAAGTCCACACTGCGTGTCATTCTCGACTGGTCATCTGCAATGCTGACTGTGCAAAACATTTTTGCAATCGTTCTCTCAAATGTTTTATGAATTGTAAATCCGCCAAATGTAGGCATAATACTTCGTGAGAGAAATTATTAGCATGGGTGGATATTCACACGGAAAACTAAGAATACAACTTACCATATGTCATTATTTTTTAAAAGCTGTAGTAAGTTTTCATGACGTACAGAAAAGTAGGGATTGATATGTTATGCTTGCTGAGACACCGGACGTGTTTAGTTTCGCATACATTTCATTACAGAACTAGTGCATAGTGTAAGCGCTGGTGAGCACATGCGCAATTTTTGAAATAACACTGGTGGTCAGTTGTTTAGTTGTATTTTTGTTTATAGACTTAAAGGCCCAAAATCTTGTTCTAATACATAATTTCAATCTAAAAATTATGAGATCCCGCCATGAATAATAGAAATGAAGATGTACTAGTTTTCATGGATGAATGAACAGAACGAATTATTCATGGGCTGAATACGAAAAGCTTTGTGTTGATTGTCTAATCATTTATGTCGTAATCACTAAAAACTGCTAAACACTAAAAATAAAGTTCTTATGATTTCCTGGGCGTCATTTCTTGGTTTCATTATGTCGTGTCGAACGCAGAAACGAGCTCCTCCATCAATTCTCATTTCTTGTTCGGAAGTTTTAGGCATGCATACAAGAACATAACAGAACATTTTAAAAAAACATATTTCTCTTCCCCATGGCTTTACATTTGGAAATTATATTTGGAAACAAGCTCAATTTCTTTCATTTGGACATAAATTTTGCCATTGGTGTGCTGCATGTATTGAACGCTTTAGAACGATGCCACGATTGGGTGCCGGCTTCTATACGCGCACTTCATACACGTAAACGTTTCCCGTCAGTGGAGAAACGAAGTAGCATGTTACTAAACGAAACTGCAGTAAATAAGGCTGACGCATATAGCTAGGCCAGAATCAACAAAGATTTGGCATTCAAGACTGCGTATTGCTGCCTAAACTGAAGATACAATCAGTAAAAGTGTGGTGAATGCTTAATCTTCTTTGTTCTTTCATATTCATGACATTGACTTTTGACAGCAATCGCTTTGGCGATCGGGGCAGAACGCGGTGCTTTGAGGCACGTGCGACGCGTCCGTGTACAGCGACCCAAACCTCAGTTTCCCGATGAATGAGGCGGGAAACGATAGCTACCTTGCTGATGACTAAACTAGGATTTAGGCCCACTACCCTGCATGACAAGCTAAATCGACGAGATTGTTACGCTGAAGCGGCAACGTGTGAAGGAAGGAAGAGGGGAGCGAAGTAGTCTGTTTGGAAGCAGCTCAGTGTCGGTGCGGCTACCCTTCGCCATTCGATCCTAAATAAACAAACCCCATCGTAACAGTTTTTAGAGAGAGGTCCTGGGTACGATAAGGGCGCCTCCGACGAACGACGACTCATCGACCGCTGAGGCGCAATACGTGAAGCTTCGCCGAAGTCGATGACTTGCTGGTCTGCCACCTGCGATGGCGTCTCACGGCAACAATGACAACGAGTGACCTGCTTCCCGTATTCCGTGGCAGGCCTACATCCAGGCCCCATCCTTCGCTGGACAAGCTGAGGAAGATGTCAACGCATGGCTCAGCTCCTACCAACGGGCGACTCGGTTTAATGGCTGGGATGCGACAGGCCTGCTCAACAATGTGGGACTATTTCTCAAAAGGACCGCATCCGTATGGTTTGAAAACCATAAAGAAAGTCTGACGACGTGGTGGAAGTACGTTGATGAAATCAAGATGTGCTTCGGGGATCCGGAAGCGAAGCAGAAGCGTGCCGAGTAAACTGTTATGCAACGAGCGCAAGTCCCAGGGGAAACCTGCACGATGTATGTCGAGAAGGTGCTCAAGTTGTGCAAGGCACTGGACCCCTGGATGAAAGAAAAGGACAAGGTTGGTCATCTTCTAAAAGAGATCGTGGAGGACGTTTACCTGTTCCTTATCGCAAAAGAAAGTTAGGGGCATGTGAGTGACGTCATCAAGCACTGCCGTATATTTGAAGTGCTGAAAGTGTGGTGAGTTACACTAAAGTTTGGCCGCCTGCCCAACGTCACTAATGTCGCCAGCGTCGTCTTGCATACAACCCCATCGGATCTTGCGTCCATGACTTGCCAAGTAGTGCGCGAAGAGCTTGACCTACGTGAGGCGGCTTCTCGGCCGCCACCTAATGTCCAAGAGCCCTGTCCACCCCCTGCGACTTCAGCGCGACAACTATCAACGCTACATCCCTTGATGCCTACAACTATACGCCTCGTCTTAGACGGCCAAGCCAAACTATGCGTCCGTAATACCCACTGTATGATGACTACGCACGCAGACCACCTACCATTTATTAGGCATGGAACGGCCAGGCTATTTATCCTTCTGCTTACAGCAGCGCACCTCGGGAACGTCCCATATGCTTTTACTGTGTCATCCGCGGTCATGTCGCCCGAGTCTGCCCCGATCGCCGTCGCATGGCAGCGCCGTCCTATGGGCGACCACGCACTTTATACGGGCGCAGCAATCAGCACGTTGACGAGGCACCCTGGCCTTCAGACTTTGACAGCAGGCCAAACCATCGGGAGAATCACCGCAGTGACTCACCGGCGTCTGTGTGGAGCTCGACGCCACCACCTTCACGCTACCGAAGATCCCCATCTCCTCGACAACTTCCGACTTCCACGCCACCGGCCAACTAGGTGGTGTGACCGATGGAGCTGAGGTCACCAGTCATCTTCAGCTACAGCAAAAAACTTTAGTAGACACGGGAACAAGTGTCTCCGTTATCAGCATGAATTTCAAAACACAATTAGGCCGTAAGGTGATGTTCAAGTGGGATAATGCGGGCACGTTTTTGTTGAGAGTGGAAAATTGCTACGACCTCTTGTTGTGTGGACCTCAAACGTCTATTTCTCTAATAACGTCTATCAAGCCGAATTCACAGGGCTCGCTAAATCAACGTATATAGTGATGCTGGGTGTAGATTTCCTGCAGCAGTGTGGTGCCACTCTTGATTGCGGTACCGGCGAGCTCTTTTTCTCTGCTTTTGTTGCCGACCAACTTGCTACTTGTTTGCACACTCTCGCCGTCTTATAAAATTTTGTCGTACCCTGCCGTTCGTTCCCCAGCATTCAGGTTACTGTTCCTAATGCCGACAACGATGTATTCGATGCTATTGTCGAGCCGATGCCTTCAAATATTGAATAGAAGGACGTGCTCCTGCCTCGCTGCATTGTCTCTGTAGCCAGTGGCACAAGTACAATGTAGGTGTCAAATTTATCTAACCAGTCTGTTGTGCTTCCAAGCGGTGTGCTACATGCCTCATTTGAAGCGGATACAAGCCCTAATATCGACACCTTAAGCAATGACGCCTTGAACAAATCCCGTGCGCATGAGACTAGCCCTGGTGTGCCTGAATACTTTTTGCCGTTTTTGAACATGATTAACAAGGCACTACCCTCTGAGAAACATCAAGCCCTGGTCAGCATCCTTAGCAGGCATGTTTCATTGTTTGATTTTAATTAGCACGCTATCAGTGCTCGTGTTCCCAATACGCGGGCTCGCCACAGGATTGAAACGGGGTCCGCGCATCCCACAAGGCAGAAACCATACCGTGTGTCTTCATCGGAGCGCAAGGTGATCGCTGAACGGGTGGAAGACATGTTGGCTAAGGGCGTCATTGAAGACTTTTATAGTTCCTGTCCTGCGCCAGTCATCCTCGTGAAAAATAAAGACGGGTCCTGGAGGTTTTGCGTCGACTACCGGCGTCTGAATTCGGTGAAGAAAAAGGATGTGCATCCGTTTCCCTATATAGACGACGTTATCGGCTGTCTTCATTCGGCATCTTACTTCTCGTCTTTGGGCCTCTGATCAGGCTTTTGGCAGGTACCTATGCATTCCATCGACAAAGAGAAAACCCCTTTTGTCACACCAGATGGGTTGTTTGAACTCAATGCTATGCCGTTTTGTTTGTGCAACGCCCCTGCGACATTTGAAAGGTTTATGGACACGGTACTGCGTAGTCTCAAATGGGAGATTTCTTTATGTTACCTCGACGACATCGTCACTTTTGGACGCACTTTTTTTAACCCAACCATTGACTTGACGTTGTTTTAACATGCCTTGAACAAGAGGCCCTTGTCACGAACCCCGAGAAATGTCACTTCGGTCAGCGAAAAGCACTTGTACTTTGTCATCTTGTAGACAAACATAGTGTGCGCCCAGACCCTCAGAAGAATGCTGCAGTTAGTTGTTTCAAACAACCTCAGTCACAACGCGAACTAAGTAGTTTTCTGGGTCTCTGTTCATACTTCCGCCGATTCGTGCCCAAGTTTGCTGATACTGCCTACTCATTGACTTCACTACTTTGCAAAGAGAAGGATTTCATCTGGACAGTGGAGTGCGATTCCTCGTTTAATGAACTTAAATTTATTCTCACGTCTGGAACCAAACTGCGGCGTTTCGACTCATCTGCCACGACATAAATGCACACCGACGCGAGTGGCATCGGTCTCGGCACCGAGCTCATCCAGCGCTTCGATGACGCCGAGCATGTCATCGCCTACGCCAGTCGTTCAACGTGTAAGGCTGAGAAGAATTACACGGTTACTGAATAAGAGTTCCTTGCTGTGCTTTTTGCTGTGCATAAGTTCCGTACATGTCTCTACGGGTGGCACTTCACGATTGTGACTGACCACCATTCACTATGTTGGTTGGTTAGTCTCCGTGACCCTTCTGGGCGCCTCGCGCGATGGGCGCTACGTTTGCAGGAATTTAACTTTACAGTATGCTACAAGAGTGGCCGCCATCATGCAGACGCAAACTGTCTCCAGAGGCTTCCCTTACCAACTACATATGTGACGCTGACAATTTTGACGATGGTACTGACTTCGACGATACTGATTTTCCTGACGTCGCCACCTTCCAGGAAGAACAGCGCAACAACCGCAGCTTGGATGATCTCTTTCACTCAGCCGCACAACCAATATGTAGCCATGGCTTTATCGTCCGAGATGTCTTGCTTTACAAGAAAAAAAATTACGCGGCTGATGATGCCCGCCTTCTTTTAGTGGTTCCCAAGAATGTGAGAACGTACGTACTATATTTTATGCACGACGACGCATCAGCGGGGCACCTGGGGTTCGCCAATACGCACCACTGCTTGCTGGCTTGAGTCTACTGGCCTACCATGCGACGCAACGCAGAAAAGTATGTGGCCAGTTGTGATAAATATTAGCACTTCAAGCGACCAAGTACTGCCCTGGTTGGTCTCCTCCACCCCTTGACGTCAACCTAATCTCCTTTCAAAATGGTTGGAGTGGATCTTCTCGGTCCATTTCCGCACTCAATGAACAACAGCCGTTGGATTATAGTCTGCGTCGACCACGTGACACGTTATGTGGAAACCAAAGCGCCACCAACAGCCACGGCCATAAATGCATCTAAGTTCCTCCTCTCTTCTGTGATACTGCGCCATCGACCGCCTCGGATTAATCTGAGTGATCGTCGTCGACAATTCGTAGCTGATTTTGTAGAACTCTTGCGTCTTTGTGCTTGCCAGTTTCACCACTCGGCCCCATATCACCCGCAGACAAATGGTCTTGTCGAGCACACCAACAGAACATTTACCAACATGCTTTCGATTTACATTGATTCTAGGCACAAGAACTGGGATGACAACATGCCAGTTATCACCTACGCCTATAACGTGGCAAAGCATGAAAGCTAAAGCCCTGTCTACAGTCCATTTTATCTTCTTTATGTCAGACTACCCAGCCACATTCTTGATACCATTCTGCCTTTTCATGCTCATGAGGACTCTTCCATTGCCCAGACTCTCTGCTGCGCAAAGCAAGCACGTCGCCTAGCTCCGCTCCGTACGTTGGCATCCCAAGACCACTTAAAGTTCGCCTATGATTCAGGGCACAAGGACGTGTCGTACGAAAAGGGAGAAAGATTATGGCTTTGGACGCCCTTTCGCGAGCGTGGCCTCTGCCAGAAGTTCATGACTTGTTACACCGGTTCTTTTGTCATCGTCGATCGCTTAAGTGATGTGACATATTCAATCGCTCGTCTCGTATCGCACGGCTACCGTTCTAGTCAGACGCAGCTTGTTCACGTCGCCTGCCTAAAGCGCTTTCATTCTCGTGACTGATGCTCACCCAGTGGGCTAAGTCAGGGAAAAGGGGAGGGGGGGTGTTACGCTGAAGCGGCAAGGTGTGAAGGAAGGTAAAGGATAACTAAGTAGTATGCTTGGAAGGAGCTCGGTGTCGGCGCGGCTACCCTTCGCCATTTGTTTTTGAATAAACACGCCCAATCGTAACAATATTTGTAACAATATAGCTGTGACTGGAGTTTCCTTGGTCCCGTAATTCAATGTACTGTGCGCGAAGCTGCAAGCCACATTAGTCGGTTCATTACAGACAGTGAAGGTGGTCACCACCTGAAGGATGTTCCTGGAATATCAGGCGTATATAACGAATATTGGTTTGCAATTGTAACACTGACCCTGCAGGATCATCTTGGTGTTTCATCATCACAAACACAGTGAATTTATTTCCATGTTCCGTGTTTAATTGTTTACACCCTACTTGGAGTGTGATGTCTGCCGAAGATTAACTTATAAACGAGCAGACATCATGAGCGCAATGCACGTGGTACCAAAGCAGCTCGGTGCTCCACTGACGACCGCACATTTTGTTTGTATCTTTATTGCTGCAGCAGGCTGCACACAATTTCACATAGAGCTGGTGATGCAAATGGTCACCAGGATCAACATGGGTGGGTACTTCTATATACGTATATTTTGCGCCCAGTTCCCACGTTGGATTAGCTGCAGGCAAGTGCCGAAGCTATGCTTGATTCGCACGCCCATTTTGATAGATTGACGCAAAGGGCCGGACCACGAAGGCTGTTTATTGATCAGTTCATGGGACGAAATACGGACCTTATTTAGTGGTGATAAGGCGCAGTGCACTGCGCGACATAAGCGAGCATTGAAGGAAAGATTACAGCGCAGGAAAACGATGCTACATATTTAGGCTATACACACAGTTTTCTAGCCAGTGAGCAAAGAATTGATTTGTGGGGTTTAACGTCCCAAAACCACCATATGATTATGAGAGACGCCGTAGTGGAGGGCTCCGGAAATTTTGACCACCTGGGGTTCTTTAACGTGCACCCAAATCTGAGTACACGGGCCTACAACATTTCCGCCTCCATCGGAAATGCAGCCGCCGCCGCCGGGATTTGAACCCGCGACCTGCGGGTCAGCAGCCGAGTACCTTAGCCACAGGACCACCGCGGCGGGGCGGAGCAAAGAATTGCCCGGCAGAACCGAGTAGGGGTGCTATGTAGGATCAGCCGAATTTCGCCTAAGTTTTTCGAAACTCGGGATATTCTCAAGATCTAGTAACACCCCCTTATGAGCGAGCCAACACTACGAAAAAGTCAAATTCACCACTCAGGGTACTGCGTTTCATTGGCTACGATAGAACCAGTCATCGCGTCAAGGACAGTCGACGAAGTTGGGCTGTGTTTCTAAACCAGAGGCATTTTTTTTTCATTTGTTTGTCGTTCCACTGAGTGCAAAAGTGCACCCATGCAATAAAAGTTTCATAAACTTTTCGCGATGATAATTTTTAAAGGAATGGCGTGTTTAAATTTATTTTGACGCCTTTAAGGTCTGCACTAAGTTTGTTTTAAAATAAATAGCACGGTGGCTTTTGATATCAGTTCCGGCCGAGCGTCTTACAACATCACGAGAGCACCTAAACCCGAGGCCACGAGTTAATCATCGTGGCCAGCCTCTACTTTCTTGCGCGCTGCTAGGTGCGCGTAGACTTTGTTGCCATCGCCCGCTAGCACTAGGGCACGTGGGACAGCTAATTAGCTATCTGGCTGGATGGTCTACTTGGCGTATTAGGCCAGGACAGGCTATGACCAAGCTAACTGCGCCAAGTCATGGTAAGGCCGAGGTAATTACGGCACTTCCTAAGAAAATTGGGCTGATAAAGCCATGTAAAGCTTAAACCGGGCTAACTAAAGCATGTTAGTTGATAGGCTAATTAAAGCAAAGTTAATCATGAGTACGCTAAGTGAAATCATGCTGATTAGTGTTTACTGATACGATGACAATTAGTATTCTGCTAATAAGGCTTGCGTATAATTGCTTCATAGTGATCATGGCCTTGTTAATAGCGCCCGAGATAATTATCTTTTGTTTGAAGACTTATCAATGATGACAAAGCAGCTCAGTGTAATGGTCATTAGGCCTCAGTAAATTAGTTCAATCAAAGTTAAGACAAAGCTGATGCGGTCTTCACTTCGAGGCCGACCACGCACATGAGTAGACGATCAACTCAAAAAGCTGCAAGAAGCTAGGTTGTCACAAGCTACTCTATGGCTCCAGCCTTGCACATGTAGTGTAAGCTCACCAAATTATTTTATATGCAAAGAAGCTGCCGCTTAGCATTCACCGCATCAAACGCTTCACAGTCCCACCGGCATCGTCACAGTTACGAATAGAACTGTGGCCTTCTGAGAATGGACGAGCTTGTATCGGAATTCACGCGTCGCCCCGCCGCGGTGGTCTAGTGGCTAAGGTACTCGGCTGCTGACCCGCAGGGCGCGGGTTCGAATCCCGGCTGCGGCGGCTGCATTTCCGATGGAGGCGGAAATGTTGTAGGCCCGTGTGCTCAGATTTGGGTGCACGTTAAAGAACCCCAGGTGGTCTAAATTTCCGGAGCCCTCCACTACGGCGTCTCTCATAATCATATAGTGGTTTTGGGACGTTAAACCCCACATATCAATCAATCAAATCGGAATTCACGCGTCATTCAGTGTGATTGACAGATGCCCGCAGCGAAGATCTGGTATCACCCAACAAGTTTGCTCTTGCCGAGGAGCAGTACTCACAGCGAACGGCACGACTAATCTATCAGCTTTATCGCGCAGAATATGCGCCCACGCAAGCAAAAGTAAAAGTGATATCACCACGTGGCTACGTTGTTTCGGTCTCAATTTCACCGCACTCACGACGTTGCCAATAACAGCTCCATTGCCACCATGATGCGAGTGCCCCTGGTGACCACCCGTCCATATATTTATCTCCAATATTTTATAGAAGCGAAACGAGATGTACAGTTGGGTGCGATTTCAAGGTTATCACGCGAGCGACGACCGGCCAAGCATCCAGAGGCCCTATCGGAAAGTTTAAGAAGAATAAAAATCAAGATTTCGCTTTCTTCTCTCCCTAGTTGGCTGTTCTATGCTATGACA
The DNA here is from genome assembly GCA_013436015.1 of Rhipicephalus annulatus. Classification (NCBI taxonomy): domain Eukaryota; kingdom Metazoa; phylum Arthropoda; class Arachnida; order Ixodida; family Ixodidae; genus Rhipicephalus; species Rhipicephalus annulatus. Next base: position 434,131 of record WOVY01011549.1, on the reverse strand, counting down.
ATCACTCTGTTTACGAACTCGTCCCCCCCCCCCTTTCTCTCTATTCTAAGTGTTCCATTCATTGCGATCAAGCGTAACTTGGTAGGCTGTTATCTTTCCGCACGACAACAACGTTAGTGGGAAAGCTCTTGTAAACCTTCATTTGAGTGCCGTGCTATGTCACGCAAAATATAAGGATCGCACCGTAATACTGACTTCACCAGCCAATAGAATTGTGCCAAACGTTTTCGCACAGGGGTGTCAATGCTGCAATGCTGGATGTGACCCCAGACCACATGTCGCAAGAAAATGCCTTGACGGCTTACATTAGAGCAACGCCGTGAAATTATTTCTTTGGGAGGGTTGAAGTCCCAGCGAGAGATTTCCCGTAAGCTGAACCAGCCACAGAAGACAATCAACCGCATTCTTCGAGCATTTTACCAGGAAAACCGCTTGGAAGATGCACCACACCAAAAGAGGCCTAGAAAAACAACTGAGGAGGAAGATGCCTTGATAATAGCTGCCGTGGTCAAAGATCTTTTCTCGACAACAAAAAAATTAAAGAAAAGCTTGGCCTTTCCCTCAGTCTTTCGGCTATCCGAAGAAGACATCGTGCTGCCGGTCTGAAAAGCCACGTGGCGGCTAGAAAGCCGCTTTTGACCAGTGAACATCGAAGGAAAATTTGGACTTCGTGCGTCAGCACGAACATTGAAGGGCTGAAGACTGGCAGCAGGTCATCTTTGGTGATGAATCGAGGTTCACCTTTTGCTGGAACCAGCGACTTCGTGTTTGGAGAGTCCGTGGCAGCCGGTGAGGTTCATATTGCTTGTGTATCATTTCACACAGACAGCGGTTCGGCACCGCTCTTAGGTTTAGGAGCGTACTCTTAATCATCATAATTCGCAGCAGCATCACTTTGACTGACCTAACTGCAGCAAAGGTCTCTCCCATACTACTCTAGATAACCCGGTCCTGTTGCCGGCCATGGTCCCGTAATTCACTCGAGCCTCTTAATCTCATCCATCGAACTGATTTTCTACCGTGCCGAGCTGTGCTTTCCTTTTTTTTGCAATCCACTCTGCTACCATTGATTACAATTGATTATCCTTCTCTCTCATTTCATGTTCGGCCCACTTCCCCATTTCGACTAGTTAGTAACTCACATTTTTCTTTGACCCCCTGTGCCATTTTTGTGGCTCGACGAAAGGGTTTTTACTTAGTTACCACGCTGTGAATGTTGTGCGTAAAAAACGGATTTATCGCTTCTATTGCAGGTACGAGCATCAAAATATTCGCAGTGTCGGTGCAAGCGGGCGTGTATCGGTCAACGTCTGAGGCGCAATAACATATGCCGGTCTGGGTCCGCTCTTCCGCATCCCCGGAAGACTTACGGCCGAAGTCTACAATGAGATCATCGACGATGTTCTCCTACCTTTCGCTATCAATGTATCATTTCCTGGCGGATGCTTTTATTTCCAACACGATGGCTGCCCTGTTCACAATGGTCTACAGTGCAAAAAAAAATTTAAATGCTTCTGGCATTGCACAGCTCTGCTGGTCTCCTAAAAGCCCCGACCTCCATATCATCGAGAATGTTTGGGGACTAATGAAGGCAGGAATAGCTCGTGCCAATTTGACAAACGATGACTAAGACACTTTGTGGAAACATGTTGCGATGGAGTGAAATGCTCTCAGACAATACCCTGATTTGGTAAAATCTCTGTTTGCTTCTATCCCGAAAAGGCTAAACGACGTGAAGGAGAGCTCGGGTGGCGTATCGAAGTATTGATTAAGTTGTAAGCACTAAATGTACTGTAACAGCGAGTTTAGAGAGACCCCTGAGTTTTTTCGTCTCCAATAAAGAATATTGGACATTGATTTTTGTAGTGTCTGCAAAAAACATCTCGATTTCAGATGTTCCTTTGTTATGATAATATAAGATGTCATGCTCTCTCGTCCGAAAATCACGATGCTCTGAGTCCCTCAAACTTCTCGACGACCGTAAACCAAAAATAAATCATGTTTCAAACAATCCTTCTTTCTATTTTTTGTCAAATACGCGACTCTGCGAAACAGAAAGCAAAATAAAACTGAAGAGAGCCCGCACCTTATGTAGTCAACATGGGCAGTGTTTGCCACGGCAGCAGTGACGTAATGCACTTGCTAGATGCACCCTTCATGCCGTCCGATTACTGATAATAGCGGAGAATGCGTTGCATTAAATACCATCCCCTTCTATTATCGGAAGCCAGTAAAGAAAAAAAGAAATAAAAAACACCTTTCTCGGACGGGAGTGACCGCAGCTTCAGGAACAGCAAAAAGAGTGAGGGAAGCTTGCCTACTGCTTCCCTCTCCTGAAAAAAGAATTCTGGGCCGTGGCGCTGTTCTCGCTATTGGTCGACGCTCGCGCGATTACCTTCATATCGCACCCGACTGTACGAGAGTGCTGCGTGTGCACCCTTGCCGCCTTCAAGTAATTTCCATGCTGCAGGTGGAACGAAAGAACCTATCCGAAAAGAGGACGTATTCGCTCTCGAACACGCCCGTGGGAGGCGCGTGTTGAATCGGCAAAAAGATAGTGCGACATTCACGCTGACTTCGCTGCACTGCTAAAATGTTGACTGAGTGGCGGCGCTGATGTGTTCGCACGCAGTGTTTCTTTGATAACGGCTGCAAATGTCCCACATGCGTTTCCAACGCCACACGCGTTTCTGTAGCCATTTTTATCAATGCTACTATCACGTGCTCCGCACTGTCTTCATGCCACAGAGCGAGCTCGAAGGGAATTCGTCTGCCCAAGAAGCTCGAGCCATCTTGCATGGCACCCTAGTTTGAGGCTTGGTAGAACTCAATCGCAGCAGAATACTGCGCAGTGTGTAGGCGGAGGATATATATGTAGTGAGACATGGCAGCAAGGTATCTGAAAAGCAGCTACTGTAGCACGTACAAGTACACTTCTGGAACACCAAGACATTGCTGCAATTTCTCTAGAACATCTCTGCCGAACATTGCTCAATATGCATCTTGCTTGTAGGAGATTTCACAACTCTGCACTTAACAGTATTCTTATATACAGCTCTATTGATTGGACGCTACTATTTCAGTCGGATTTCTTGAATCGTGTTACGCTTCCGGAAACTAAAAACTGACGCGCGCATTGTCGTTTCACTGAATTCATCGCAAGAACACTGTGAATTGTTTCACAAGTTTGTATATTACATGACTTGTATAATGTGGTGCTGTGCTGTGACAATTTAGTTTGGAAATCATACAATTCAGTAATTATTGTTAATTTCCTAACTGGAAGAAAAACATCAAGTGATTCACGTTATCTTAAGCGCACTTTTAATCTCGAGGAATGTTCTAACACTTGTGATTCACTAATGATAATTATAGCAAAACGTTATGAATACTTATGTCGCATCATTCATTGCTGCATAATTTGTAGGTAAGTACCATGCACAACAGAGCCTCCTGTTCCTGTGAGTTTCCCTTGAAACTGTGAGGTCCCCCGATGCTGATTTGTGCAATGGAATATATTGTAGCCCTTTTCTGAAAACGGCTAGACCACATTTTAGGAAACTTCAGGTCATCTTCATACGAAAATAGTAGTTCTCATTTAAAATGATAATATATAATAATAATAAAAATTGACTGAATGTAAAAGACAATTTATCCAAAAGTCGAGCTAGTTGGTGTTGTTTTATCTAAATGGTCACAGTATTTCAAGTTGAAAGGTGAATTATCGAGAAAATGTGGAAAACGCGCTACCAATGAGCAATTACACAGGGATGAGTTTGGGAAAGAAAGTATAGAGAGGTGTTTTAAAATATACTATACTGCATCGCCAATCGTGAGGTTCATCTTGGCTGGCCCTTTTACTCTCGGCGAGCTTCCGTTAGTTGATGCACACATGCGTGCAGCTATCGTAATAGATGAGGTGCACAAAAGAACAAAGAAAGAAAAAGAGGGAGCCACGAATGAAGAATAGGAGCGAACGGTCACTTCCTCTCTTGTGCCCAGGGGTTTGCGACGCCCCCGCACAGCCATTCCCTAAATGCAGCCTCGCCGCGTCAGCCATCTGTGGCGCGGTCGTATACTGTGTACGTCTCTGTATGGCCTCCGATGATCTGCCATAGACGAGGACGACACGATATAGGCCTGACACACAATAAAAGAACGCTCGGCCGGTTCAGGCGGTCAGTACCAGATTTATGTGCTTACCGTTCGTTGCTCTAGGGCCAGAATGGCCATAATTGAGATTTTTTTGGGTCCACAGCGGGTGGCATGTGCGCACAATGCACACGTCAGCCATGTAACTCAAAGGCGCTTGACGATAACTGACCTAGTGTAAACAAACGAACAAGAGAGCCAAACCTCATTCCTATAGTATAACTTACGTACGAAAGTCCTGCGAAAGTTTACTAGAAGTAAAGACAAAGTGGTGAGTTAGCGCTACGGTGCAGTGTAGAAAGCCTCATCACACATGCAGGTCATCATAGCGTTCTTTTTTGAGGCCGTTATTTTCGATGCATCGTACTTAAATTGACAACGCAATACTTCATGTCACGCAGTTTTTCGGAATAGTTGCTCTTCGTACCACATCTATGTTCCCTTTCTATACCCGCAAATAGATATCCCGCTAATAAAGACGAAATTATTTGTCGCCCTCAATTCTCTATATAGAGACACGGCTTGTCTGTTTTCCTTTGAGGACCTGCCACAGCAGTGCAACGTACACCAAACTATCAGAGATGCGGCCATCCTGCGCTATATGAGCGGAAATAAAACGCTGCACGTAGGGGAAGTCTTTAGAAAGTTTCTTGGTCATTTTTTTTTCATTAACTGCAGCGTTCACACAGTGCTTATACGGGGCTCGGCTGCTGACTAGAAAATCATGGGTTTCATACTATAGCCGCAGTCGACGCATTTCGATGGAGGCGAAACGCGGTGTACTGCGTGATGTGAGTGCGCGTTAAACAACTTAAGGAGGTCGAAATCAGTCGGAGGCCTTCGCTGTACGGCGTGCGTAATAATCATATTGTCATTTTGTGGCGTAAAACCTAAGCAAATATTGTTTTTTTAATTCTCAATAGGCTTGGTCGACACAGTACGTACAGAAAGAAGTTGCTTCTTGAAATATCATTCGAATAAGATTTGATGGCCTTATTTTTACGCTCTATCTCACATTTATCCCATAAATTCAAGGCCACCACACGGCTGCCCATGCAGCAAAAAATATAACGCTGCACACTATTGCAATCGCACAAAAAATTATTTAGGCAATAAATAAATAAATAAATAAATAAATAAAAGCGTCGAGCTGCACCGTACTCCCATCATAAAGAGCAGGCGTAAATGATTCGGTGTTACGCCAATAAATCAGGTCCTTCCCTTTTGCTTACACCAATAGCCCACCCATGTATTCTTTCCTGGGTGGAGGAAGGGGAGGCGAGAGTGTATTGTTCTTTTTTTCCCCTAATTTATTTTCGTACATTAGTCAGTGGTAGTTGGAGCATAAAAGTGCATAGGAGACACGAATGGCATTAGGTGCCGCACGATACACACCATTTTTAAACCATATGCGTGTTTTATTCGTAAGGGAGTGGCCGTACGTGGAGCACATGCCCGTGTTTTTTTGTAATGTGCGAGTGTGCATGTGTGAGGGCTCGCTTGGGCGTATGCACCGAATTGCCTTATTCATTGGGTCTTTCCATTACAGTGAGTCATATTGACGCTAAATTGGTTGCAACGAAACACTGAAAGTAATTAGTCCTGAGAATAAAACAAAGCTTGAATGAAATGCTTATTGTTATTTCAAGCTTGACAATTTCGCTTTACGTCAACAAAAAACGTTAAGCAGATATCAGCTGTTGCAGAAATTTATCAGCCCGTGGCAATACAGAAGCAGGTTCGTTAGACTCGTTGTCCACGTTGAAATGGATTACGTTCGTTCCAGGAGTATATAGATGCACATTCTGGCCTCAGAGACTGACTTCTGCTAACAGCGCCGTACTGGGCGCTGGTCAGCCGTAACCCGAAATAAAGGAACAAAACCCCGGGAGGCGGGTACCGGTGTCTGAATGACCTTCACCCCCCCCCCCTCTTTTTTCGCCCAATGCAATCCTGTCCGCACACACACCGCTGGCTGTGCCCACTGAATGCGTTTAACTTGCGACTCACAACGGCGTGGTTTATGGGATTAGACAACCGAAGAAAGGAAAACATTGACTCCTGCCTGAATTGAGCCGTCTCGTCTTTATGGCTTCTAAATAAGGGTGGCCCGAGACTGACCCTGTCCGCGTGGACTGCACATGTCCAAAACGTGGGCGCTCCGCTCTCATTCTGCCCGCTGCGTGATTTATTCGTCGACCAGTGGTCTCACATACTTTCTTCTCACCGACTTGGAGGGCTTTCAGTTGGCTTGTCGACTTTGGTAGAAAGAGAGAAATGCCGCTTCACTGTAAACAAGAAAAAAAGAGGGGGAACTATATTCTTTGCGGACGTCAGAACACCGGATGTGACTCTGGGAGTGAATGGTTGAAGCAATAATTCGATGAGAAAAAAAAAGCATCCTTACATTCTAAAGCTATATAATGCAAAGCTGTTTTTAATACTACTCACAGTATTAGGCAAATAATCGAAAAACCTGGACGATATCACGTGTGTCCACCTTTGCTTTCATGACAGCCCTTAAAGAAACCGTGAGCAAAAATCTACCTTCTAGGCATCCAACTAAAGTGAATACGCCTTTGTAATATATTCCCCGCCTGAACGATAGTGAGAAGGTTTTAAGAAAGACCCACCGACTTCAGTATTTTTTTCGTGAAGGCTGTCGCTAAAGGAACCTATTAGCAGCCCTTTACAAAGCCATCAACAATTTCTTGAGAAGTTTTTTGTTGTTTTTTACATGAAGACAGCACAATTGTAAACCTATCAGTGAATAGACAAATTATACAAGGCCTTGCATTGCACGAGTAAGCGCTTCCTGATTCGGTAGACGAACCCGTAAACGTGTGACTATAGCTGGCAAGCGATAGGGCTTTCAAGGTGACGAGCAAGATGTATAGTAGGCGTGAGCTTGAGCTGTGTGGCCACTGCACGTTCACGAGTTTTTCATGCCTCGGACACTGCATAAATGATTACCAAAATATTTCATCGTGTTCTGGAGTATGAGTTACATGAATTTAACATGATAAATAACCGAACAGTCTTTCGGTACAAATAGCTTTACACGCTGTTTTTGTTCTTCCATGCACCCAGTGAATTGGGCCTCCTTGTTAGACGCGCAAGACTAAAATTTTCAAATGTTTGAAAGTTGCCCTTTTGTTCTCTTTCACCGTCTATCCTTCTCTCTTTTTATGCAAACAAAAAGCTTACAAAGCGCTCACGATTGCCAGCCTAAGATAAAGTCATTTGCAGACGCGTTTTATTTTTATGTGTTTGGTTAAGAGAATTCAAGAAAAAGTATCTAAACTGCGCTGTTTCAGTAATGGAAGCAGATGAATACCATTCTATGTGAACATGTCAAGGGTTAAAATCGGAGCCCTTTCGTCACCTCCTGTACGCCGGTCTTCGCTTTCGCTATGACCAGCCTTGATCGCTGGATACACGATAACAGACTCCACAAGACACTGCTTCTCCTAATTTGAGACACTGGCATTAGCATGTATCTAATGCACATATGCACAAAAAATATTAAGCCTTAATTACAAGTCAACTCTATGTCGCAATAACAAAATATAGCGAAAAAGACAATCTTCATCTTCATTGTGAGGGCAATGGGCAGAATGTCATAGAACTTTGAATGAGTGGAACTTTTATTGCAAACTTCGTCAAATAGAAACTTAATACATCATCTTGACCATATGCGTCACACCACCACTTCTTCATCAAGATCCACATCTTGCAACAAAGCGCTACTTTATATCGCAAAACTGAAGGCCTGCTTACGTCTGATTAAGAGAAGACGTGTACAGAAGAGAGTCTAGTCCACAGACGTGCTTGATTTCGACGGAGTAGATAATTCGCACTCTTCGAGCCATTATAGTAACTAATAACATTTTATATAAAAAGTATTCAGTTATTTGAATTTTGTTGCCATTTAGACGCAGAATGAGATATGCTGGCTAGCTTGCATTGCTACCCACTCCAGAGGTACCTTGATTTTGGTGTCGATTTTTCTGATGAGGTTATCGATGGGCAATTTTTATTGAAATTATTATGCCATATATTTTTCCAGTTTGACTTGAAAATGCTTAATTTGCTCCCACAATACAGTTATGACCAGGATTTGGAGCCATACGCACGTAGCGCCATCTCTTGTTGGCCCTAGTGGTGGCCTGCGGTAACTGAATATTAAATGGGCGAAAAAAATCACATCTGACGAAATACGTTTGTTATCAAAAACGAATCCTGGTTTTATACAGCACAAATTTACTCTAACAATCTGGCAAATTTACAGTGTCACACCACAAACTGTGCGGCTTCCCACAGCGTTTATTATTTACAATTGGGACCCCATATGTTTCTAGGGCCGTGTTCAATTTACCTGGGAAGCCACACGCTTCGTAGTGTGATACTGCAGATTTCACCAAAACGTAGCAGTAGACCACTGCTACATATATCCCGGAGTCGTTTTTGCTAAAAGAACTTTTTCAAGCAATACACTTTTTCTCATATATTTCCCATTCAGTTACAGCAGGATGCCGTTCCTGCTGCCGAAAGATGGCGCCCCATCCAGATTTTCCCATTTCATGGAAATGAATACATTTATAATACTATACAACGTAACTTGTAGCCACATACATTTTCGGATTTCTTACAATACAATCAAATAATTTTTAGAATACGGTGAGGTTCCGGATAAGTCAACTACACGTTTTTGCAATTCACTACGTCTTTTTTTTTTCAATGCCAAGGTGTAATCATTTTTTTGCGTCAGCTCTGGTCTCGAAAAATATGCGATTGTTTTGTAGAAACGTCCTGCCAGAGGAGAGTTCCCTACAGAGCGATTGCATACTGGAGTGTCATGATAAAGTGATAAGGCTGCGAAAAAGGTTTCGTTGGCCATAAAGCCAAAACAAAGGTGCTAATACTGTAGACTACACTAGTGTCAAAGCACTGTGTAACTACTCGCTGGTGTGCAAAGTGTTCCTACATTATAGTATACCACACTTCCCTGCAACGAAAGAGTGTTCAGTGTAGCTGCTGAACAAAGCAACATAGAGGAAGCAGTGACGATAACTTTTAATAAAAACAACTCTTCTTGAAATTTAACAGCGTGTAAGACTATGTCACAGAAGGCACAGTAAACCGTAAACCTACCAGGCTTCACGCAAGCCGTCAGCCTCCTCTCTACCATGCAGGCCATTGTAGGTTCTTGTAATTGTGTGTTATTATGTATCGTCAATAAAATGTTGAATAAAAATAACGCAAAAGAGTCGATTACATCACGGTATTTTCTTAGATACTTTTCGGGATATAATCTATGACTGTATTTAATTATAGTTTAAAGGAAGTAATTCTAGTTGTAATGGGTTACTTCTTTTTTGTAACAGGTACAAATCAGATAATTATGAAGAGCTGAGCAAGGGGTTTGCATTGAGTATTTTTAAAAACGTACCAGGGCAAGTATTTTTACCGCTTCACTTGGGTCAGATGAGTAAATAGTGCTTGAAATTCCGAAATTTTATTTATTACGTATATCCCACAGGCCATAACAAAAAAATTGTTGTAGCACAGGATGTCACCCTGGAGTCAATGTTTCGACAAGCGGGCTTGTTTTCTTTAAAGAGGCATGATTAGAAAATCGCTTGAAGAAACATTGGCTCGAGGGACACGCCTTGTTTAAGAATTCATAACGTTTTCAAGCTTTTACCTTCACCTGAACTTCTGCCTTTTTTATTAGTAGGGCAAGTAAGTTAAAAAAAAGCTTTGTTATCCCGAACAACATCTCATGCCCGACGGGTGTCTTTGTATTGAGTTCTAGTATTAGGATTTGCTCGAATTACCTGCTCTCACAAACAATTTCAGCGCGTGAATTCTTGGGGGGGGGGCAGGGGGGGACTAATAGAGGACTTATAACAATGACAAAAAAACACGCAGAAAATAGATTCCCGAAATCTAGCTTTCACTAGCGGTTGGCCATTCACCTTTTAAGGATCAAACAGGAAGCCCCTCGGTCCAGGCTGAGAATTGCGCATGGAACGAAATGCAGTGCACCCGAGCTTCCGTGACATATTTCAAACACAAGGGCCACACACAGCTATCGAGATTTGGCAGTTCCTCCATAACTACATTTAATACCCTTCCTTGAGATGTATCTATAGGATTAAGTCATCATTGGCACAAGAGAGAGAGAGAGAAAATGAAAAATAGCAATCTATGAAGCCTTTATAGCTTGGCTCGATCATTCCAAGATAGGACAATAACGTGAACAGAAGCAGCGTACTTGGAAAGTTGAGATAAAAATACGGATCGATTTGTACGTATTCTTTCATGTGCGCACTCCCGTAGTCGCACGCAAATAACTAACAAGCATGTAAACAAACGAGCTTTCGACTGTCTCGTTCTTATTTCGCTCACATCATTACGTCTACCGAGTAAGCGTTTCTTTTGAAGTTGTAGAGCATTTGGGCGATTTCAGAGTGCGTGTCACTACCTTCGCCAAGTGTGCATGCATATCACTCACTGAGTGCATCCATGTGCTTTACCAACCAACTTGACGCCCACATATATCGATCAATCGCTCCAACAGTCGAATGCTTAAAACATTCCCTCGACCCCATAAAAACAAATATAAGCGTTTTCCGCAAAAAGAAAAAAAAACCAAAGGAAAACGAATAAGTCAGAGAGTGCTTCTATGCTCTCGTACTTGACCACAATGCAGCGAGAACCGTTGCCAGCTTCCACGCGCTTGAAACCATTAACCAACGGCACTGGTGCACGCCTATCAACGGTTACGACTCAATCTGGACGCTAAAAAGGAAACCGAAAACGCAGTTCACTCTCACTTTTTCTCCCTACTAATGGAAGGTGTGATGCAAGTGCGGGCATGGGGGTGAGTCTCCAATGATGAGGCTATCATTGACAAAGGCCTAATGATCGCGTCCGGTGTGTAAACACCACGCCTGCTTCGTTCCGTCCCATTAACCCCAGTGTACACGGTTACGTCACGCACGACGGGGAAATGCACGGAGCCCGTTGATCCATTTCACCACGGGAGGTGTTGTCACAGATATGTGCACACTATATAGTTTTTATGCTCCAGTAAAATGCGTCCTGCACGTGGGTGGGCCAGAAAGTTAACTTCCACGACGGTCGAGATTCGCAAAATTTCATCGACAGGGCGACTTCGGACATCGCTCATTGTGATGTTTTCTACGTGACTAAGTTTCTTAATACATTATACACTGCACCGGAATTCTCAGCACTGATACAGAAAGTAAGCCGTGGCACATCCATATGAAAGACATGTGGGGGGACCCGGAAAAACACGAAGCGGCTCCTCCTCACTAAGTATTCCTGGTTAACAATAAGATGGGAGTACCTATAGGTATGGAAGAATTACCAGTCTATTACCTTTTTTCTAGGGGCTGCACCTTCTTTTTCTTAAAGGGACGCTTAAGTATTAAAGTTAATTGACTTAAATTGACAAATTGCCTTTTGATGATTGAAATGTCGTTAATTTGACCACTATAGGTTTATATTACAAAAAAATCAACGTCGAAATTTACCTTTTGAATTTCGCACCGAAATCTTCGCGTGTGACAGCACAGAATTCACCATTTTTTTTTACTTTTGGCGAAATAGGCTCAACAATTTTTGCAACGTCCCTGGAAAGCAATGCATTCTCATACGCTTAATGCAATCCTATTTCTGAAACAAGTTTGGCAGACATTATTCGTATTATCCAAAATTGGACAATACGACTGCGAAGGTTGATGTCCCTGCGCCAATATATCTGAAAATTAGATGTTCATTCTTCCATATCCTAACTTGAACTGCCTTCTAAGCAGCCGCGATCCTCATGTTGCAGAGACGCTGAGGCCGCAGCAGCGCCGGTTTTGTAGAGGAAGGTCGCTACCAACAGGAAGCGACGCACTGAAACAGTTGAACGCTAGACATTGCTTTGTCGTGAAAACGCAGCTGAATGAGAAAATTGCAGTTTTTTTTTACTTTTTAGATGAATTTATTGGTAGACGTTGAAAAGAATTGAGCTCTGCGCAAGTGCACCAGATATACTTCAATGCTACTCCTTTAAACCTTAATGTAAACACGTAAAAATTACTTTACTGATGTAATTCGTATGTACCCAACATGTCACTGAATTTATGAACGGTCAGTTACTTAAAACTTATTTTAACGGTGGGAACAACTATAGTTTTATCAACTCATGTAGCATCCATGAGTCACTGAGCTAAAGCCCGAGACAACTTAATAAAAACACGCACTACCTCCTAACGAGGTCCACGTAGTCAAGTAGGGGGCGTCATCTTTCCCCTTAATTCAGTTACATGTAAGACTTCATGCACTAAAATGATCAAAGTATAGAGATGTCATCACTGGCGATGAGCATCCCCTCTATAATAGTCACGGCGCTTTTTTTAATGTACTGCAGGCAACTGAACCTTGTACGGAAAACGCGAAAAGTCATTACATTTCCAACACGAGTCGTTATTATCACGCCAGTGCTGATGCTAAAATATAATGTGCCATCAAAGGTGCTATGCCCAGCAGTGATGTAGGAAAATGCATGCATCAAGAAGAAGCGAGTGCGTTCTACTTTCCAACCCTCAGCCGCTGATGCACTTGAAAAGGGGGCAAACTTAATGATTGGCTTACTGAAAGGTGGCTTCACAAGTTGGCTACAGGGCATGGGTAAACACTTTAACCTACAGAAAATGATGAAGTAACAGCGAGACACGAGCTCAGATACGTAATATGTGAGATATGCCTCTTTAAGTAACAATTATCCTTCTTGGCTGGTGATAGATCGATTAAAACAGAATAACGCTGCATTGTACTTATCAATCACTCAAATTCAATGTCAACAAAGGAGAAAAGCAAAAACAAAGAAGGTTCATTGACGCACTGCCTTTGAGGTGTGGTTGCAGAGCCGCGTAATAAATACCTTGTTTCTTAATTTGACACTTTTTTCTTAATTATTTTACGCACTCTCGTTATTCCTTTAATCGCAGGTGTCGACTAAATGCATTTCAAGAAAAAAATGTCGTTGAAGGGTAACTGTTTTACTTTTTTTGTAGAAAAAGACAACTGCAGTAACTTCTTCGTCTTAATCATAGTTTGCTTCAACGTTTTGACGTAATCCATCTACCGTATTAAGGTCGTGGTTGTCTCGGCTACTATACAGATCTCTGTAAAACTCCTCCGCTATTTTAACTATCCTATCCATATTGGTAGTTATTTTGCCTTCTTTGTCCCTTAGTGCATACATCCGACTTTTGCCTATCCCAAGTTTCCTCTTCAATGCTTTAACACTTCCTCCGTTTTTCAGAGCGTGTTCAATTCTCTCCATGTTATACCTTCTTACATCGCATACCTTACGTCTATTAATCAACTTTGAAAGCTCTGCCAGTTCTATTTTGTCTGTTGTACTTGACACTTTCATGATTTGACGCTTCTTAATAAGGTTCTTCGTTTCCTGGGAAAGCTTGCCAGTGTCCTGTCTAACTACCCTGCCTCCAACTTCCACTGCACACTCCGTAATGATACTCGTCAGATTATGATTCATTGTATCTACGCTAAGGTTGGTTTCCTCACTAAGAGCCGAGTACCTGTTCTGCAGCGACACTCTGAATTACTGTACTTTCCCTCTCAGTGCTAGATGATTGATTGGCTTCTTGCGTATCAGTTTCTGTCGTTCCTTCTTCAAGTCTAGGCGAATTCGAGACCGTACCATTCTATGGTCACTGCATCGTACCTTGCCAATCACTTCCACATCCTGCACGATTCCAGGGTGTGCACTCATTATAAAGTCTATTTCGTTCTTATTTTCGCCATTAGGGCTCCTCCATGTCCACTTGCGGTTTTCTCGTTTTCGGTAGAAGGTATTCAAAATCCATAAATTTTTGCGTTCTGCGAATTCTACTAGTAGCTCTCCTCTGGCGTTTCTAGTACCGATGCCATAATCTCCTACTGCCTGGTCTCCAGCCTGCTTCTTTCCTACCTTTGCATTAAAGTCGCCCATCACTATAGTATACTGTGTTTTTACCTTACTCATTGCCGATTCCACGTCTTCATAGAAGCTTTCAACTGAAGCGTCATCATGGCTGGATGTAGGCGCGTAAGCCTGTACCACCTTCATCTTGTATCTTTGATTCAGTTTAATTACAATACCTATAAGAACTAGCAGTAACCCAGATTACACCCCACCAGTAATGATAGAAGAAGTCAGAAAAGCTATGGAGAGCATGCAAAGGGGCAAAGCTCCTGGTGAGGATCAGGTAACATCATATCTGCTGAAAGATGGAGGACAGATTGTGTTAGAAAAACTAGCCACTCTGTTTACGAGGTGTCTCCTGACGGGAAGAGTACCAGAGTCTTGGAAGAACGCTAACATCATCTTAATACATAAGAAAGGAGATGACAAGGACTTGAAGAATTACAGGCCGATCAGCTTGCTCTCTGTAGTATACAAGCTATTTACAAAGGTAATTGCTAACAGAGTAAAGAAAACATTAGAATTCAATTAACCAAAGGAACAAGCAGGATTTCGAACAGGCTACTCAACAATCGACCACATTCATACTATCAATCAGGTAATAGAGAAATGCTCAGAGTATAAGCAACCACTATACATAGCCTTCATAGATTACGAGAAGGCGTTTGATTCAGTAGAAATATCAGCCGTCATGCAAACACTGCGGAATCAGGGCGTAGATGAAGTATATATAAGCATTCTGGAAGAAATCTACAGGGGATCAACTGCTACCATAGTGTTTCATAAAGAAAGCAACAGAATACCAATCAAGAAGGGTGTAAGGCAGGGGGACACAATTTCCCCAATGCTATTTACCGCGTGCTTACAGGAGGTTTTCAGAAGCCTAGAATGGGAACAGTTAGGGATAAGAGTCAATGGAGAATACCTTAGTAACCTGCGCTTCGCCGATGACATTGCATTGCTGAGTAACTCGGGGGACGAATTGCAACTAATGATTACGGAGTTAGACAAGGAGAGCAGAAAGGTGGGTCTTAAAATTAATCTGCAGAAAACGAAAGTAATGTACAACAACCTCGGCAAGGAGCAGCGCTTCGAGATAGGTAATAGTGCACTTGAAATTGTAAAAGGCTATGTCTACTTAGGGCAGGTAATAACCGCAGAGCCGAACCACGAGATTGAAGTAACTAGAAGAATAAGTATGGGGTGGAGCACATTCGGCAAGCACTCTCAAATTATGACAGGTAGACTGCCACTATCCCTCAAGAGGAAGGTATATAACAGCTGTATCTTGCCGGTACTTAGCTACGGAGCAGAAACCTGGAGACTTACAAAGAGGGTTCAGCTTAAATTGAGGACGACGCAGCGAGCAATGGAAAGAAAAATGGTAGGTGTAACATTAAGAGACAAGAAGAGAGCAGAGTGGATTAGGGAACAAACGGGGGTTAAGGATATAATAGCTGAAATCAAGAAGAAGAAATGGACATGGGCAGGGCATGTAGCGCGTAGACAGGATAACCGCTGGTCATTAAGGGTAACTGACTGGATTCCCAGAGAAGGGAAGCGGGTTAGGGGGAGACAGAAGGTTAGGTGGGCAGATGAGATTAAGAAGTTTGCGGGTATAAATTGGCAGCAGCAAGCACAGGACCGGGTTAACTGGCGGAACATGGGAGAGGCCTTTGTCCTGCAGTGGACGTAGTCAGGCTGATGATGATGATGTTGATCTACCGTAATTTGAGGCTATAACGCGTAATGAATGTCTAGCATAATGTCAGCAAGGTTAAGTGTAATGGCAACTGAAAGACTTTGCCTGAGCGCGTTCCGGAGATTATCAATTACCAACATTGATGACCTTAAGGTGGCTAAGTTCGGCAAATGCCTAACGGAACAAATAAAACAAAGAACTGAGAGGGTATCTGAGATGACTGGAATGCTTAAAGCATCTTCTTTTTCTTCTGTGATGATGTATTAACGCGATAGCGTTAGAGAGCTCATGTCGTAGAAATTCAGCCATCGGCATCGGCACCATTGGTTCTGAACAAAAAATCGTCCGTTAGCGAAAAATTGAAAAAAAAGCAAATAAACTAAAAACAAAAGTTGAGGAACGATTGAGGATCAAAGAGCGCAATAAGGGGCCAGATTTCGCTATTGCGTTCAACTCTTGAAGGCAAAGCTTAAGGATCCTCTAATTTTTTTTTATCCTGCCGTGCAACCCTCTGCAATGTTTCTGCATCTAAAATGGTTTTGTACAGCCTCGAGGATGAACATCACCTGGCTTGGCACAGCCTCTGTGATCGTCCGACCTTCTACCAAGCTGTAATGCCCTCTGATGACGCGATCACGTTACATTACGACTCGAGATGTCACTATGACGTTAAAACTGACGATATGTGATCTCATGGGCACGTCATCACATGATGTTTTTCTTTTTTACATCACTCGTGTTGACGCCGCTGACGGGGGACGCCGACGCGGGACGCCGATCAATTTTTGCATTTGAAGGGGCATTTAGGGCTTCTCCTGAAATTATGAGCCAATACATATGAAAGCGTCTTAGACGAAGCTTCACATCAAGTTATGCGTCTCTTTGATAACAGAAAAATGGCAGGAAGATTAAGATGAAAAAATCCGTAAATGGGGGTTGTGAAAGAGCCCACAACCCCTGTTTAAAGACTTTTTTTCACTGCGTTTTTTAGCATTATTTAGTGGTCAGATCTGTCCTGAAAAAATAACTCATATCACTACTGACGCTCGAGACAGCTTGTTCCGCGTTTCTTCAGTGCTAAGTACAACATTAGGAATGAAGAAGCGGTGCACTTATGCGGGTAGTTATGCGTCCTGCTTCTAACAAAACCACCAAAATTTATATTCTTTGTACCATCTGTCCACTATATAACCACATGGTTCTGGCAGTGCTCAACCACAAAAAAAAAAACATGATGCCAGGGTGAATATGAAACCAGCGCAATTCAACGTGCAGCAACGCTCTTTGTGTGAGAACTTAAATTATGAACGTTTGACAGCGTGCATACCGTATCTCGTGTGTTGCTTCACAGCACATTCGGGCCCTCAACAGGCGCGACAGCCCAGCAGAATGAACCGCTCTGGAGCCTCGTTCTCACGCAAGTGGTCCGTAAGAGGGGATGATGCGGTTGGCACTTGTGGCAGAAATACCGCCTCTTTTCACACCTAATACCTCCTGTTTTGCGTAAAGTTTTAAAGATAACGTCCTTCTGCAGATTTGTCAAAGTGGCAGTCAATCGGTAAAAAGGTGCGCCTATATAGTCTGCATCATCCAAGTGAGATTTTATACCTTCCACAGCGCGGCTTCTTTCGTGCCCCGTTTGCACAGCTGCGGCGAATTGAACCAACCGGGCGGAAAGCTTTTAAACACCAGCATTGTGACATAAAAATAAAATAAAGGTGATGTTTGTCGAGCGAATGCCCCCATTTTTCTGCACTTGAAATCACTGGAAGTAGCCTTGGCCACATATGGCGTTCCCTGCGAATGTGTGCGTAGTGGGACCCATGCTCTCCGCGGAGGCGTCCCTTTCCATGTGGATAAAAGCGCTTCCCTAGACTGGCGCAATTCGTTACACAGCCAGAAATGCAATCATCTGAAAGTTCCTTTCGCGTTCTGGCACGTGCCTCGACGCTGGCATGGGGATTGCATTGGAGCGAGGCGGGTCTGGGGCCCCCCCGACATTCCCATGACGCCGCGATTCGAGCCGCCAATTGCGGCTCTGAAAGCATCTAGCGACGCGCGGCGCTGCACAGCTCCGAGCGTGTCGCATTTACCAGCGTCAAACTGCCCCCTCTTCTTGGTGGCTTTAATTCTCACGCTGACGACTGGAGATCAAGGGGCATGTGTGGGATGGAAGTGCGTGATCTTCTTTGCATATGTGCGAAGTGTATTTATGTATGTTTACCTTATTTCATTCTTCTCCCACTTATTACTGCCACTTACGCTAACTTTCAGAAAATTCAGGAGGACGTGATTGATGGGAGATGGAAAGACTGGATGGTTTCATGGAATCATGTTGACGCATTAGGGGGTGGCATTTAGATATATTTTCGTTCATAAGTGCTGCTTGCTCTGAATCAGCAATCCTCGATAGCGATACACTTTGCATCGAGCAGGTTGAAGTTTTTTCCTAACGGGTAATGTACTCTTTGAGTATTTTTTGTTTAGTTTTTTTTTCAATAAAGGAACAGTTCAGAAACACAAGTATCATTCTTTTAGATTGCAATTGGCAGAATGTTTTAACTGGTACTGGTACGTTCAAGAACTCTGAATATTCCGTTTTTGTAATACCTTAGCTCAGGTGTGCAAACAGGCTAGCCTCTTTAGCCACAACTTCAGCAGTGAATGTTATACGGTAATTTTCTGGCAAGTATCATTTAAATTCTGTGAAACCCATTTCAAAAATGATTTTTGTGCGAGTGCCATTTGCCATTGGTCAATCACGTTCCACAATTACACATCTAAAGTCATCATTGGCTGGCGCATACTATCACGAACAGTTACAGCATGGAACCATTAATGTGAGTGAAGAACGTTGGCCCGGTATTCAGAACACTTACTGGGTAAAATTAGCACATATGACGGCTATAGAAGGCCGGGTCTAATATTTTACCCTCTAGCCTCATTGTCAGCCGGTCTGAACTACATAATCTCGCCGACCGTAACGTACAGAGACATCCCAGCTGCTATGCTATTCACGCTGTGCTGACGGTGCGTAACTTGTGACCCAACTACAACCACCGACATCGCAAAGTACAAACCGCAGCGCCGGTCGCCTCTCGGAAGAAAACCAGATACCCTTGTGCAGGCACCGTTTACGTGGCTCGCCACCACACGCTGCCTGTGCCCGCCGAGTGCGAATGTGCAGCTTGGAACCAGAGAGGTCGATAACTGACACGTCGTTTCATGGCAAGTTTGTGTCTCGGCCAGTCCCAAACGCCGCCCGCTTTCAAAGAATCCACACCGATACTGACAGTGTGTTTTATGGCCGTCCGAGGCAATGGAACAGAAAAAAATAAACAAGAAAAAGTTCAAATGGCCGCACTTACGCGGCTCGTTTTCTCTCCTTTCTTCGAGCCGCTTTCTTTTCGGAAAAGCAGAACGCTTCGTGGTAACAAAAGAGGACGCAAAGGCGTTTTATGGATTGAGGTTTGTTTGAGGCCCCTGACGGTGCATCGCTTATAGAAGCAAGGCGCAGTTTGTGGTTTTTGCCGAGAAATAGTACTTGCAGCGAATGAATACGTGCAACAAAATGGTGTAAAACCATAACATGAATGGATATTGCGGCATTCCAGCAACTTTCAGGGACGTGTTTTAGTGCTCCTTGCGGTTGTGTTGTGTGTATACGACGCGTATTTCCTGCTACCCGTCCAACAGTCTCATCTTTTTTTTTTCAGTAAGAGGGTATTCTTACACTGCGTTCGTTTGTGCACTGAGATTTTAATGGTAACGACATCGTTTATGACTTACATACCTATTACCATAGGCGGCTTATATATAATAGTAGGGCGGATAATAGCAAAGATGGATCGGACGCATCCAGCATGGCTTCAATCAGCCCTAACATATGGCGTTGATATCAGCTCACTTTCAGTGCCGTAAGTGAAAGTATCTTGTGGTATTAAATGGTTTTGAAAATTGGCTTTGTTTCTGAAAGTCTCTATTATGTCGTCGAAAAGCTTGCGTTCCACTGACTACATGGCGAGCGTATAAAGGCCACACTATGTTTATCAAGCACACCATGACTCCGCATGAGAATCATTAGCGTGCTGGATTGGCACAGTAAGCAAGCATTTCTTCACCTGACGAGAATCACGAGTCCGCCGCTGGGACAGGTTACTCGAAGGTCACAGGTTCGGTCCCTGACGGGTTCAAGTAGCCTTTTCATGCAATTTACTCTGTTCTATTTACAATGTAATCACCGCAAATAATATTTTTTGTACTTTCTTTGACTTTCTTCTCTGGAAGCTCTAACTTAACTTGTATAACACTGTGTGATATGCTAGAACTTCCCTAGTCATCTACCTCCACCGAGTATAATAGTTCCTCTTTCTCTCTCTCATTCAACTTATTTAGGTCATTCAGAATGCGCTGTAGCCCCTGAGTAATATCCACTCATCTACCCTGGCAGGAAGCGTGAGTTGAGAAAACTAAGCCCACTTTAAAAGGTTTTCGGGGCCTGAGTCAGTGAGAAAGATTGTAAAGTGCTCTAAGAAATCACACTGCGAACACACGTGCACACAGCTGGTACAAACGCACATGTGCTTGCACCCAGTCTCCACCTTGATACATGTTCTTATTGATTGATTGATATGTGGCATTTAACGTCCCATACATGTTCTTAATGAAGTTAGCGTTGAGCAAACCACAAATACAATTATTAAACTCTTTCAATTTACCGGTATATAAGATACTTCTGGCCATCACTCCGTAAATCTGCCGAAGAAACTGAAAGCTAAAGGAGGCTCAATGGCTACCACGACTTCTGATCAGAGTAGAAGTATGGTAATGCTGGAGAGCGGTAAAACGCGAACACAAGACAAAAAAACCGCAATTCCACTTTTTATTCCCCATACGCTTTATTCATGTCAATCAAGATTTGTCACACCTTTCTCAACCCTTCGCGTATATGGCAGCTTTCCAGAAGTTTTCTTTCTTTTAGTACAAGGTTCAATTTATTTTTAGTTTATATATTTTCTCTTTTCTGCTGCTGTTGTCACAGGGGCAAAGTATTTTGTACTGCTTCATTTCTTAGCATTACGTCTCTTTGCCACTTCGTGCACTTTCTCCGCACTATAATGCCCGTGGTCTGTTTGAAAAGCATCGGTCGTTCGTCACGTGCCGAAAAAGAGAAAGAGCGAGCATGAACGGAGCCACTTCCAGTGTGTAACGATGTGTGCACTCCCAAAAAGCCCCCTGTGGCGCAGGGTGAGGAAGTCGCCGCCACCGCCGCAGCTGAAAGACAATCTCAGCCTGAATACCACTGAGGCGGCCTTGCTCAAACCAACCTACACGGGGCCTTGACGTCACGGGGGCTTGTCTCGTCGGCAGTATAGGAACGAGTGCTGTTAGAGTGCGTGCTTCGTAGGTGCTGAAAACACGATGAAAAGGCCAACCAACCGCCATCATTTGAGTGATTTTAACTAGGATGTAAACTTCGGAGAATGCTTTCAGTGAGCCCTTCCCCCATGCTGCTTCCAGTGAATCAAAAGAATTCAGAAATTTGTTGTCACAGAAAGGGATCACATGATATTCGCGTGGTTTTTTTACGAGGTGATTGCCATTTTTTAATATTAAGATTTTAGTAAAAAATTCATTTGTCACTTCTGATGTATTTAGTATCTATTTTACGTAATAGAAGGAAGTATACAAGTAGAACCTCATAATCTTAGTGTAAATTAGTTGGTGAGTTATATAATTTAGGAGATCAACAGTGCAAAACAGACGCATGCAGAGGACGTGTACACAATAGGACAGGAGCCCATCCTGTCATTTGTCCTTTGTTCGCCTCTATTGTGCGCTGTGAGTTTTCTAAAGTTTGGGTTCACAAATATGACGGCGATACAGAGAATATATTTACTCTCTTGTTATGAGGCAGTATTGCCTATAACCACATATATTAGACGTAATTAACTGGGACACCAAAACGCATACTTTGCGCAGCGATGCAGGAACGAAGATCAAATTTGCTTGCCTTGTCGAAGAGCCGCTACTTAAGATCCGATATATCCTGTTGAAAGAGAAAGAGCTGATGATTGGCCACCAACTTTTGGAGTATGTGGAAGAATATGTATAAAAATTCAATTAGTAACAGTGCTGTCTACAGAGGAAAATCGAAATATACCCGAAGACTAAAGATTTGCTGCAGCCCAGGCGACAAGCAATATCAAAAATTTAAAGGTAGTCTGCCACTGTTGCTAAAGCGAATTTATCACATATATATAATGTAAACACAGGGTGAAAAGCGGCAGCGGCATCGGACAGAAGCAGCAAGAGCTGGCGGGGTATACGGGCAGCGTCGCAGCATCAACCAGGCAGTCCTAGCTCGCGCCTCGCGCCAACGTGTCGATGTCGCTGCAGTAGTGGGCATTCCTCTTCACTACACATAATACAAGTTATAACATACGCAGCTGAAAGTTGGAGAGTAACAAATATGCCTACATAAAAAGAAATGTTAAGGATCTTACCGCGCGCAGTTGAGCTGAACATAGTAGGCGTTACAATAAAGAGACTGTAAGACAGCATGGGTCAGACAACAAGCCAGGGCAGCTATAGGACTAAAGTTGACATTAAGTTAAAGAAACAAACCTACACTTGTCACGTACTGCACAGGACAGAGAATCCGTAGTTAGAACAATGAAACAGTTAGTGAGTTATGGGAAACGCCATCGAGGACGCTGCGAGTCAGGTAGAGTGATGAAATTAAGTAGTTTGCAGCCTGGAATGTGAAACAAAACTGCATATCATTGCGAGAGGCCTTCGTGCTGCATGCACTGGGCAGAAAATAGGCTTATAATGGTGATGATGATGAAAGCTTAAAGCACTAAAGCATTCTCTAAGCAGAGTCATCATTCGTATACTGCTGATCAAAAACAACTATTTGCTCACATGTAAGAGAAACTGAGCACGAAAGATTCGAATCTGTTCTCATTAATTTCTCTACTTGTCTTGACATCAAGGTAAAGGCGTGTTTCAACATAGTGCGTGAAAATGCTAAACAAGTTGAAATGATGTGAACTGTGTCGTTTCTTGTTCTGCGGTTGTATATGCAAACGTAGCCTAATGCAAAATTACTATCTCATGCCTCGTGCTACACGTCCACATACTTCGATATCATGTCAGCGAGAATTTTTTTGAGTCTTTCGGTTAATTTGTTTGCGGATGGTATGCTGTAAATCTTCTATAGTCGGTATAGGTGAGCTTCATTACGGACTGCATCAAACGGGCAGTATATGCTGTTTCTTTGTCGGTAATGACAACCTGCGGTGCACCACGTCGTAGTACAATCTGAGTGACCAAAAACAGGGCTACTTCACTCGCCGTTCCTTTTGCGAGAGTCGGCGTCTATCGAGTCATGCAGTCTGTTGCTGCAACAATCGAGCGCTTTCCTGATGAATAGAGGGCAAATGTATTAAGCAAATCCATTCCACTTAATGAAATGGACATTTTGATGGATGCATGGGTTGAAACGCACCCGCTGGCTTCGATGGTGGTATTTTACGTCTTTAACAATCCCGGCATGACTTGACATAATGGTTCACCGAATCTCTTAAATACGGCTGATAATACTTCCGGCTTGTTCTGGCCAAAGTGCGACTGCTACACACTTAAAAAATGGAGTGACGTTCTCTCCATTTAGGGAGGAACGTTGATGTCCCCAATGTTCGTCTTTAAATAGAGAAACGTTGCTCCCTATGAAAATAAAGGTGGCTGACCCCAGGTTAGCGAAGCGAGTAGGCTAAGCAAACCCATCGATTCTCGACTGATAAGGAGTACACGGCCCTGAAAGTTACAAAAAAAAAACGGCCCCCCTGAGCTTGATATCGAACGAAATGATTATAAAAACAAGCAGACGAACCTGTGGTGATGAAAACATCGCGAAAGATAACGACGGAGCAAGTAGGTTTCGTTCGGCCAGCGAGGCGACGTTCACTTTGAAAGACACGGATACTGCAGAGTCCTCACCCGAAGAGTGCATGCTAGGCTTGCTGTATTTATTTCTCGCAGAGTCACGAAGTGCAGCGCCGTTATCGATGCGTTTACGGGGCCCCAGGTCAAGAGATGTGCCTCTAAACCATAGACTCGATCGCAGTGAAACCATTCCGACTTACTAGTGCAGTGTTTATAGATAGATGTTCAACGTTACAGAAGTAGCTGCAGGTGTGAGAGCGTCAGAGCCGTGAAGTAGGTGGTAGCTGGCGCCATCTGGCAGTACTGAACGATACTAAAACATGAAAGTTGCCCGTGGCGACGTACGTTGTCATATATATATATATATATATATATATATATTATATATATATATATATATATATATATATATATATATATATATATATATATATATATATATATAATATATATATATATATATATATATATATATATATATATATATATTATATATATATACCCACCATCATGACTCTTTGCGCATAATTGGCGACTCAGCCCATTCATAGATTACTCACTGACACCGGACACCTAATTTATGCTGATGCAATGCCAATAGCTACACATCCACACAATGCCACTTACTACACATCATACGCATATAGAGTGAGCTCAATGAACGAGAGTACAATTAACCATTCTTCACAGCGACACACACTTAAACTTGTTTACTCACACCCTAATACGAAGGCGCACGAGTTTATATAGCAATGAATTTCGACTGACCATAGTGACACAAGTTACAAGTAAGTTTTTGTCAACTTTTTTTACGTTTTGTGGCCAAACAACAACATGCGCACACGTAAATATGTTGTATTTGATACTTAGACAAACGGAAGTTTATGAACGGTTGCACAACGATGAACGGAAAAATTACTAGAGCTTATCAGGTTTTTGAGAAAACGATTATCCCAAGCCATGCATAAAATCCGAACGGCATTCCGAACGCTGCGTCATCTCTCGACCACTGCCAAGGTTATATTTTTTTCTTGAAGACTCCGAGAACGCAAACGCTTGCCTTGCACTAGCCATTTCGGAGGTCATTTCTTTTTTATTTTTCCACTTTATACTTGGAGAGGGTGGCGCACGCAGACCAGACTTTGTCTCCGTCGTATACGTGTTCTGAGGTCGCGTCGACCTCGTTTAGTTGTTTCGTGTTAACGTTTGCTTATACCACAAGTGTGACCGTTAGCCATGGATACAGTACGCCGCTAGCCCTTCAATGACAATGTTTTTGATGCGGTAACGACCATCCTAGCAGTGTATACGCACGTTACAACGCGGGTCTTGAGAGAGAAATAAGCGATGACCTCGCATCCGACGGTATTTTTCGTGAGTGATGGCAGTGGCTGTTGGCGTCGCGGCAGCTCTATTACTTGAGTGGAGCAACTTGCGCTGCATTGCGCAAATTTACTATAACTTTATAGCATACTGTGCCTACATACTTTTCTGCTTTAGATGCCTCTCGCGATTCGCCTCGCATGTCAACTTGCAGTCATAGTGCGTGCCTGAATTTTGTTGTTAGTGCTGTGGCTGTGGTGGTTACTATTACTCGAGATTTGGAAAACCCTTTTCACAAAGGTGAATGAGTGTTAGTAGTTACCTGCTGTGTACAGCTGTTACTAGAAGTGCATTTTGTGTTAAGTTTCTCACGACAATGGAGAATCATGGACGAGAAAGGCATACTGCATGCGTGCATAATTCTGTCCTACCTCTCAGTGCTGGCTTGGGTAATTCAAAACGCATGCGATTGAGAATTTAGTTTAACTGACAGAAGTCATTGGTTTACTTTTCACAAAAGCGTAGTTATGATGATGTTTAAAACGCTTACGATGGTTGTAACCAAGTCTGTCAAATAAGCGCTCGGTGAAATTTCGCAGCCTGTTTTCAGTTGCGCTTCCACCTGCCGTGGTAGCATAGCCTTATGGGTGTCGTGTGACTACGCTGGAGGACGCAGGTTAGACTTCCGGCCACGGCAGTCGTATTCGAATGGGGGCAAATTGCAAAGAACATCCACATGGCGGTAGGAGCACGTATAATTCTATCACTTGTAAATGATCGTGCTTTCACGCATGAACTGTAGAGTGGTATCAGATTTCCTAGAATGTTGAAAAATTAAGTGTGATGCTTTTTTATGCGCCTCGTTGAATTCAGGAGTATTGTTGGTGCCATGTGAAACTAAAAATGCGTGGGCTTGCCAAGTATGTCGACACCAAAAAATCCATTATTTGTGCGCAGTATAATGTAATCGATAAAGCAAGACTGCTTGGAAAGCAGAGCTGCTTGTATTCGTGATAAATTGGTAGTATGAAACAACGCGAGACACACACGAAAGTGTGCGTAGCATCATGCGAGTGCTTGGCGATAAAAAAAAATCAGAGGCGTTTAGTCTACACCAATAAAACAAAAAGAAACGTCACTCCTGCACTGCTTGCATTAATCATAGGTAAAAGTAATCGTTCGCGACTTGCCGTGGCTGGCTAGGCTCGGTGTGCGCATGCGCGCGCGAGAGAGCCCGTGATTGAGGAGTACTTGAACGCTGAAGGAGGAACGTTGCTCTTTTGGTCCTTGCCGCGAGAGGGCGCGACGGGTAAAGCACTCGAAAAGGAGGAGTCGCTGCGCCGAAGGAGAAACGGATTCTGTTTCTCCATTCTCGCTCCCTTTTTTATAGTGTACCCATACGGCCAGCCGATGGGTCGTCATGACACGCTTCTAAGATTTCTACTCGCAGTGATGATGGTACGAGAAGCAGAAACGTCTCGCTGCTGTTACCGAAGTTTCGCTTGTATAGGACGTCATTTCGGAGGACATAGGAGGTCAAGCCACGGATGAAAACTCGTAGTACTTTAATTTGATGACCCTTTAAGTATTGGATAAGCGGGCGTAGCTCCGGGTCCATTCGCTGACGACGAGCACTCTCCGACACATTGACGACTTCAAGAAATGGGAAGTCTTGTTCTTGGTCAGATGATGGAGACTCCACAGGTGCGCGAGACAGGCAATCCACGTCATTGTGCTTGAGACCGTACTTGTAGACCACAGTGATGTCATGTTCCTGCAGACGCAGGCTCCCTCTAGCAAGCCTTCCAGAATGGTCTTTGATATTTGCCAGCCAACACAATGAATGATGATCGCTGATCGCTCGAAATTGTCTCCCATAGAGGTATAGGTGAAACTCGCTGATGGCCCATATAACTGTGAGACACTCTTTCTCCTCGCTGAGTAATTGGACTCAGAATTTGATGGAGTGTGGCTCGCGTAAGCGATAACCTTTTCTTCTCTATTCTGTAACTGAACGAGGATGGCACTCAGATCAACGTTACTTGCGTCGGTATGAATGTCTGTGTCGGCATATTCATCAAAATGGGCAAGTATTGGAGGAAACTGCAAACGGCGTCGCAACTCTGAGAAAGCTGCTTTCTGTTCTTCTCGCCAAGAAGTGAGTGGTACACTTTCTTTTGTCAGCCGTGTCAAAGGCTCACCGACCTCACCAAAGTATTAAACGAAGCGTCTGTAGTAGGCACAGAGTCGCAGGAATCGTCTGAGAGGCTTTTTGTTTTGCTGCAATCTTTTTCGGGTCTGGGCGGAAGCCTTCCGCACTATGTTCCCGAAGAACCAAACTGACGAAATCCAAAGTGGCACTTTTCTGGTTCGATGGTCAGTGCTGCCACGTGAATGCCATCCAGCACCTTTTTCAGTTGGGGGATGTGCTGCTCGAAGGTAGCGGAAAAAATTGGCCCCATATCCGCATTTAATCTGCAAATGTCGTCGAAAGACGATAGTCTTGCTTGTGGAAAGAGTGAACAAACATTTATTTGATGTTCTGCTCAAGAAAATCGGTGAATGGTATTCTGGAGGTGCTGCGTTAGAGTACCTCGAGCGTGCAGCGGAGGCGAACGAGCGCATCAAGTCACGTGACACGTGAGACATGACCGCCATCTGGCAGTTTTTTTTTTCATAAACAAAGCGCGTGGCTCTTAGACGGGTGTGCGCGCCCGCCTCAGAAGTGATAAGTATTAGAACACAAGGCAACGGGTAGGTGCCACCACCGTCTCACTTAGCAAAGCGTTGGAAACGCTCGCCTTTCCGTGCAAACGTTGGATGGTCAGCACAGCGTGATAAGTGCTGTGGTCCTTAGTATTACTTATGTATGCCTTTCCTAGTAAAGGACGAACAAGCAGCTTATATACGTGTTGTTATGGTGCCTCAGATATGCGCAATTATTGCTTTTTAATTGACTACACGTATGAATGCTGATTCTTGAGCAACATTGGTGGTCGCTGCGGATGGCGTCGGCCGTTCGGGGTATCGGCTGGTGCTGTTTAGAGTACCCAGTTCGTGGTAACGGTGGACAAACAGACAAAAGGACAGACAGACAGACAGACAGACAGACAGAAAGACTAAAACTTTTGCGTTGAAGGTCCCCAAGAAAGACAATCGTCTTTAAGCACCACTACATCATCGAGGTAGACAAGACACAATTGCCATTTGAGTACGGAAAGCACAGTGCCCATCATCCTCTGGAAGTTAGCGGGAGCAGATCACAAACCGAAAGGGAGCACTTTGAACTCGTATATATAGTCCGTCTGGTGTCACAAACGCCGTCTTCTCGCGATATCGTTCGTCCAGCTCAATCTGCCGATATCCGCTTGTTAAGTCAAATGATGAAAAGAAGTGAGAATCGCATAACTTATCCAAGGAATCATCGATCCGCGGAAGTGGCTAAACATCACGCTTTTGGACTATAGTTCAGCTTTTTGTAGTCAGCGCAAAAGCGCAGAGTGTTGCCGTTCTTTTTGACCAGTACTACCGGTTATACCCATGGACTGTTGGATGGCTGCATCACGTCATCGTTGAGCATTTCCTGCAGCTGAATCTTGATGGCTCCCTTTCTTGTGGGGGCTACTTGGTAATGGGCGCTGATGCACAGTTGTCACGTGTTCCCCGACTACGATGCGGTGCTTTGCGACTAGAGTAGTTTGATTTTCGAAGAAATGAAAAAGCACTCCGCTAACTTTCTGATGAGGTCAAGTATAAAGAAATTGTGAATGACACTTAAGCGCTCGTGCAAGAATGCCCATATGTGGAAAATAGACCATTATACCAAACGTACATTAAGCGTTCGCATACATCTCTTACACGACGAACCAAATTAGA
Organism: Rhipicephalus annulatus; assembly: GCA_013436015.1. Lineage (NCBI taxonomy): Eukaryota > Metazoa > Arthropoda > Arachnida > Ixodida > Ixodidae > Rhipicephalus > Rhipicephalus annulatus. Next base: position 405,116 of record WOVY01011549.1, on the reverse strand, counting down.
TGCAGGTTTTGCGTATACACCGCCAAGGTATACATGAATAAAATATTCCTGTAAAAAATGTAAACTTCTTCACTGAACTCGTGTTCCGCATATACTTTTCATAGCTAGTTTAAACAACAACTTCACAGCTTTTTTTTATAATCATGTGTTCCCCTTACAGCAGGCAAGGTGGTAAAGGTATGCAAGCACGCTTGTGTTCCACATATGTTGGAATTTATCGCAATCGCTACGCTTTGCTCATCATAAACATGGCATATAGATGCGCGAGTCGCACGTGTTTCGTTACACACAATACTTGAGTAAGTCGACGCATTTTTTACATTATCTCGTGCGAGCACCTGATGAGTTCAAGAGGTATGAAATAGCGAGTGAGAAACTCAGTCTTGTTCGGTTTCATTCCAGGAATAATACGACGTTTCAATCATTCATGTAAAAGTAATTTTATCCATGATTCAATGAAAGCAGCACAAGAAACGCACCAGATGGTCTAAGGTTTCTTTTCGCATACATTATGTATTGATGGTCGTCATAGAAGCTGCATCTTGTTGCGGCACAGAGCGGACTGCTATATAGTTGAAAAGAAATGCCATACTTTTTATTGCGATAGCAATTATATGGACACTCTCGGCAAGACTTTGCCAACATTGGCGTAATTCATCGTATATATATATGCAATCAAGAAAAATAATCCAGAACAAGGCTTCAGCGCGTGGAATTGAACGTCTGACCTCTTGCTTGTGAGCGCAAGGCGTTAGCCACCGAGCCATGAAGGAGCACCTCCTTCACCATTCAGCAAGCAATTTATATCTACCACCTACCGCTTCGAAGGCCATCGAGGGGGAACTATCGTATTTTCAGCATCACCAGCGAGATGGCACAATGAGCACGCGTCGCCTAGAGTTACTGTATATGCTACCTTTAGGTAGCAGAGTTGCGCCACTGTTTTCCGGGCACCGCTCGCCCCGCCTACAGGAGTTCAGCGCCCCTATTCGCGGAGCGCCATCACGTGGTCATAGGTGGTTCATTTGCACTGCGGAGAAGCCAACGCTACGCAGATTTCGGGCAGAGCAAGTGGGGTTGACAACGGCTGTTGTCATTCTCGCCGTGCTTCTTCGGTTGCCTGTTGTTCACAAGAAATGCGGCAGCAATTGCATTCTGTGTTGAATTGTACTACGTAGAGCCCATGCGTTTAGACGCGGGTGTAGGGGTTGTTGCTATAGAAATATCAGAGTTCAGCCGGAAGGAATAAACGCTTGGCCAATGTCGTCGGCAGGATTTTTTCTTGGGGATGTAAACGATTGTTGCATTGCGGCTTAGGGAGAACGAGAGCACTTGTCTAGCTTGGGTGAGGGAAAGTGCTGATGTAGCTTGAGGGGGGCAAGGGCCCCTTTTCCACTTCTTTGGTGAGGCCCATGCGCTTGGATTTTTTTTAATCTGTCCACAGCTCTGCAAAACTTGCTCCACAGATGCCGTAGTGAATATGTTACCCATGCAGAGTTGGGCAGCGCGTGTCAGCTGCCTACGTTCAAATAAGTCTGCTGGTCAAAAGGCTAAAAATAAAGGGAGAATTTAAACTAGAGCTATTTGTATCGGCAAGGTATTGCTGCTAGTGCGTGAATTTAATGCTGCTTTAAAACCTTAAGCGAAAATATTGTGGGACACGACAGGCTTGTTGAACGATGATTCACATCATTTGTCATGAGCCGCTATTGTAATACGAGATGCGCTCTTAACGCGGGCGTCGCACGGCCACTCTCGATCGCTATCCAGCTCGATTCAGTTGAATACTACAAAGCTTTAGCTGGTTAACTCACACAGTTAATGAATTATCTCGACGTGATGAAAATATTCCATCCCTGGCTCGATAGCGCTCAAGAGTGAAAAATAATTTTATATATGTAAATGGGAAAAAACAGTCCAAAAGAAGCCGAAGCTGGTACTATAAATACACATATGTACCACTGGTTCAATGAGCTGACGCACGTTGTTTGATATTACTTACCAAAAACGTAAACAAAAAATCAAGTCTTCCAGGCGTGACCACAGCAGCTGAGTTTGTCTCGTACCTTCGTAAAAAATAGAAAGAAAAGAAAGCAAAAAAATAAATTAAGCAACGCTATACGTGCGAGCACTGCTCCTACGCGGGTGGTGAGTGGCCTTCCCGCAAGACATTGGAACCCAAGATGGCGTATCATGGCACAACTCTGCTACCTAAAGGTAGCATATACAGTAACTCTTGCGTCGCCAGATCGTCACGACGCAGAGGCGTGTGCTCTCATCTCCCACGCCTACTTTGCCCCTCAAGAGGGGGGGGGGGGACGCTCACCTGCACGCGCAGTTATCTCGCGGCGGGGAGAATCATACGCCTTGAGCTTTCACCGAAACGATTCTGCGTTAGTTACCGGGCGCACAAATGTCACTGCACTCGCTGCGCAATTTCCGCTTGCGAAAAACGCACGCCTTTTGAGACGCTTACGCACGTTCATCTGTACCTGTGAGTACGTTTCGTGCGTCATTTGTGCGTGAGAAACGTGGGGCGCGTTTCGATCTGCTTGCCATTCTTTTTTTTTATTAAATGTATGTAAGGAAAGGGTTGCCATTCTTCGGGTGACCTTTCGATTTGTGGCTATCGGTTCATTGCTTTGCTTTTGTGGCAAATCTGGTACTTTGTTGTTGTTTTCTTGTACTTCCTATCAGTTTACAAGCTAATTTTTACGTTGCGTTTCCTTTCTATAATATTTACTTATATGGTTATATTAAATCGTACACGTATAGATTTTGTCGCAAGGTTAATATTTAGTTCTTTTACAAATATATCAGAGAAAAACACAAAAACAGCAATTTCTTATTGGTTTATGGTGATGCGACGTGTTCACTGCATATTATGACAACCTCGGTGACAAAAGAGATTTGTTATTTGTTAGTATCGCCATGGTTGACGTCATCATCAACATCATCGCAGTTGACGTGGTGGTAGTAGCAGTAGTAGTAGTAACGGCTGACTTTTCCGGGGATATTGCTGCTGGAGCAACCTCATCATAGCCATTCATTTTCGTCTTATGGCAAAGTAGGGAACAAAAATTAAGAATGTGCAGCAGTGGGTTTTGGGAAGACGCATCCGGAGTACCCCCGTCTAATCATCACCCCACCTTAAGGCAAAAGAAGGGAAGTGGCTACGTACGCGCCCATGCGCGACACATTTGCAAAACTATCGGGACGCCACCACGCAAAAAATATTAAAAAGGTGCCCCTCGAACTGCTCACTCCTCCCAGACGTTCGCCAAAGCTGCCCGATGAACATTTTCCCCAGCAGCTGCAAGGCCGCGCGAGTCTTACGCGTGATCGCTCACTCACGCCGCGGCTCGTGGCCGATCCCGAAGCTCCCGCGAGAGAACCGCGAGGTGCGTCCGCGTTTGCGCTCACACGTGTCGGCGGCGCACGCTCGCCGCTGACGAAGCGCAAACGTTAGTGTTGGGGCGTGCGCCCACCCCTCCGAAGGCGCACGTGCCGCCGCTGCCACTGGTCGGGGCGCGTCCCAGCTAGATACAACGTGCCGCTCATCGCCGCCCTCTCAGACATCCCCCCCTCCCACTGCACGCGCATGCACGTTTATTCCGTGCCTTACACGTTCTGTACACGAGCGGAGCTTAAGGAGCGAAGCGTGCGATGTGAGAGAATGAGCGATCTCGTTGCCGAAACGCATAGGTAGGATATGACCCGCTTATTTTTGCTTTGTAGCTGACCCTGGAACCCCACCCTCTGACTATTATATTCCGCGCAATGGTAAGTACATGATTGACGTCCTAGATTAGGCTCGACCGGCAATCGGTAAAAGTGAGGTGCGTGCGTGCACGCCTACTGGGTTTCGTATTCGGATCAGTCGCTTGCCGCTTAAGCTGAAATCTCGCCGTCGGAAAACAAAATTTTCATGATGAAATGCGGGATGGTCAAAACATCGTTGTCTACTCTGAAGGCGCATATTATGTATAGGCTGTTTAGGTATTATTTAGGCTACAGTTTTGTTCACTGCATGGTGAATAGTCGTTTGCTCTCTATGGGTGAAGAACTGATACCCTAACTTTGATCATCATTTAGACCACCCAGAAATTTGTACTCGGTATACGATGATGTGAATACCACGCAGTTTCGAACTACTTTCTATCATTTTCTATCTCAGTACTAGTGTAACACGGTGCCCCGCCGTGGTGGTCTAGTGGCTAAGGTACTCGGCTGCTGACCCGCAGGTCGCGGGTTCGATTCCCGGCTGCGGCGGCTGCATTTCCGGTGGAGGCGGAAATGTTGTAGGCCCGTGTACTCAGATTTGGGTGCACGTTAAAGAACCCCAGGTGGTCAAAATTTCCGGAGCCCTCCACTACGGCGTCTCTCATAATCAAATGGTGGTTTTGGGACGTTAAACCCCACAAATCAATCAATCAATCAGTGTAACACGGTGAATGTTATTTAAGCTAATAAACACAATTTTTTGTTTATGTGCTTTTATCCAATGGCCGATCACTATGGACCTAATAATAGGCTCAACATTTCATGAATACCTGCTCTCGTACAATGACTTCTTTACTAAGAGCATTTTCATGAATACAAGCTTTCAATTCTGTATCTAAGATTATCAAGGCCTGCATGGATGGGATGGACTCCACGTGTTGTCGGCATTCATCTTTCTCGTTTGTGGTTCTTTAGCTTACGAAGATTGCTATTATGGCAAGATTAGATATTTTGGCATTGTAAAAAGTCACAGCATTGCCGGAAAGGCGAAGCAATCAACACGATAGCAACAAATAGTAAAGTCACGCACAAATGACGCACGAAATGTACTCACAAGTACAGATGCACGCGAATAAGCTTCTCAGTTGTTACGTTGATGTGTCTGAAAAGCATGCGATTTTCGCAAAGGGAAACTGCAATGATTGCAGTGGCCTTTGTGCGCTCGCTAAATACAACAGAAGCGTTCCAGGTAAATCCCAAGGCCAGCCAAGACATACAATTCTCCTAACTGCGAGATAAGAGCCCGCGAGGGAGCGTCGCCCCCCTCCTACAAGCAGGCAAAAGTGCGAGTGGAGGATGAAAGTGCGCGCTGCCACGCGATTTGGTGACGCGCGCTCATTGCGCCATCTTGGTGGTAATGCTGAAAACATGATAATTTCCCCCGAGATGCCCGTCGGCAGCAGCAAGTGGTAGATATGAATAGCTTGCCGTTTGACGATAAAGCCGTGCTCCTCGGTGGCTCAGTGGTTAACGCCTCGCACTCAAGATGTGCAGGACCAAAGTTCGATTCCGCGCGCCTGAGACTTTTTCTGGTATTTTTTTTCTTGCATCTTCACATATATAGATACTGAGTGACGGCGACATCAACGCCGACGCCGGTGACAAAATACAGCTGATAAAGTCCATATGATCGCTATGAAAATAAAAAAGTTGATTATTGATATGTGAAGTTTAACGTCCCAAAACCGCCATATGATAGTGAGAGACGCCGTAGTGGAGGGCTCCGGAAATTTCGACCACCTGGGGTCGTTAACGAGCACCCAAATCTGAGCACACGGGCCTACTGCATTTTTGCCTCCATCGACATTGTAAAAAAAGTGATTTGGGCATACCACTTATGCTATTTCCATATTACTGACTGCGTGTATATTCACAGCAAAGCCACTGATTTCTCAAATTTATGTTTCGATGCGGCCTCTGCAGCGTAATGTCTTCTGTGAAAGTCGGCTGAATTCGCAAAAAAAACGTGTAAAGTTCAAAATAATCGAACTTATTAGCACCAGTTTGAGAAAACAACAAGATGCTTTACGGCTGCAAGAAGGAAGAAAGGCGCAACTAATTTTATCTTATATACTCAGCAGTATAATATTTTAAACTAAACACACATTTTCAACAGATTTATGCAATCTGTTCGTCTTTCTTCGTTATTTTTCAGCGCAATAAACACACCGTGGGCAGGATCCATCGCAGACCATCCGCAAAACACCCGCCATGGAGATCTAGTGGGTAAGGCACTTGGCTGCTGACCCGCAAGTCACGCGATTGAATCCCGGCCATGGCGGCCGCATTTTCGGTGGAGGCGAAAATGCTTGAGGCCCATGTCCTTAGATTCAGGTGCATGTTAACGAACCCCAGGTGGTAGAAATTTCTGGAGCCCACAACTGTGGTGTCCCTCATATCGTGATTTCAGGATGTTTAACCCCTAAAATTATTGTTATACGTAAAATAATAAACATAAGTAGTAGTTGTTTCTTCAGCACTGGAATCAATAGTAATGACAAATATTCATTTTAGAGCAAACTTTAGCTTCATGCTTATGCTAGGGTATGCAACAGTGAATGAGAACTTAAAAAAATAAAACTTACGAGAGAGTGTTTGTCTATGGACTGTCAACTCAAAAAGACCAATTTCCCATTCTTTGAAAAGTCAGAAAAAAGCCGCAGAGCTGCATCGCCTCGCACGGGATATGAGCGCCTTCTAATACATGGCCTCAGAAAACAGCACACGCCGCATTGCCAGTCATTATGTAAGACTAACGCTGATGAATAGAATGTACCAAACTTGTTAATGAGGGCGAATATTTGTTTGACACTCTGCTGCGCCAAGAAAGCTTTAGTAGTATCTCTCCAGCCATCAACTGAGCAGTCGCCAAAAAGTCCCTATAAGGCAAACTCAATGAAAATGCTATCCAATGCCTCACATTTCAGAATGTTGACTAAGTTTCAGCAAGTTTGAGTTGGTGAAGTCATGAGGGTATTTCCTCGTATACTTACGGCCCTCAATTATAACTTTATCTTATCGAATTGCACTTGACGAGCCCGCGTCTTCATGACGTGATATTGGAGTAACTAAAGAATAACATAGGGCTTCCAGTTTCATGGGGAACTAAGGTGCAAGCATATAAGTAGAGCGGACGAAGAATACTGACCATTGCCGCGCGATAAAATTAAAAATGAGGTTTAGATTTTGGGTGAAGGCTGGTACATAACCAAAAAGATCTACGACTGGATAGCGGAACATGTTCAAGAGAACTTTATCGTGTATCAGCCCGCAGGGTGACACACGCATATGGTCCAAAAGCGAGCAGGCGGTATATGGCGACAAAGCAGAGGCAGCAAAAGCGGCGCCGACCGGTGGCGGCGAAATTCGACCCGCTCCAACGCCGTCTCGAGGACTCAGGTTCGTGGCGTTCCCACAGTGGATTAGCAGCCGCATTAGGCCTCGCTGCTCCCCCTCCCCTATACCCGCTATTGCCGGAGGCTAGTGGCGACAGCGTTTTGTTACGACCTCGGCGCGCACGCACACACACACGTAGCTCCTGTGGCATACGTGCACCAACGAGCATACGACCCTTTTCGGCCGGGGGTGCAACAGCATGAGTGCGTGCGAGCATGGCTCCGTGATGCCTGCGCTGTCCGTCCTCGGAAGAGAAATCACGTGCGCTGTGTAGCCACATGCGACGCTTTCCTGCACAAGCCGCCGCACCGGTGCGGAGAATGCTTCGTAAACGTGCCGCGCACATGCTGGGGGCTTACGCGGCATATAGGCGCGATACGGTGCCGGCGTCGTTCGCACGCCGCCCTGCGCACGCTGTCCGGTGTGGGCCGGCCTGTAGCAGCCAGCGGAGCCGAGCCACGTGCCCGATCGAGGCTAATCCGTAGCACGCGGCGAGCAGTGCGCGTGCACCCTGAATGCTGCAGAATGTCGGCGATCGCACCCGTGCGACGTGCCACTTCGATGACGTCTTCATCCGCTTGGCAGCCATAGTTTTGTATTTTTTGTATATAATGGTTTGGTTTCTTGTTTCACTATTTTTTATAATTTTTAGATCTCAGTGAATGATTGCCGTCATCACCTCCCACGTATAACATGGTCTGGTGTTGCAGCTTCTGGCACCATAACGTAAACGTCTCTCAAAGTCGATTGTGAATAAAAGGTGCAGCATGGGCTACGCAAAAGTAAACGCTCGACGAGCTCTGCTTTCGATGTAGAAGCTGGACTGTGGAAGGAAAGAAGAAGCAGTGTGCCCAGGATTACGGCTCGCCATGGTTCCCACAGCTTACGTTTTCTATATTTATTTCTTTTGATCTCCCTGAACGATGAGATTAACACATCATGCTGGTGTTCTCATTTACGCTGATCATTTTATCAATATTGCTTTTGTAATCAATGGGAAAAAACTCGCCACAGTGTATGTCGTGTGCGCAAAAAAAAAAACGCTGGCAAGAGGATTACGATTGCAGACACGCGCACTGCATTGTTTAGCCAGGCGTCGAACTTCGCTTTTGCCGTACAAGGGCGCTTAAACAACGCATTCCCGAAAGCTGGCGATGATGACTACGTGTCGCGTTAATGCCATACGTGAGCTCCCACGCCGAACGAAAGCGGTCGTTTAGTCGCACTATTACCGTGAAAACGGTTGCCACATCACTGTAGTATTTTATCGAAGCTAGAGTAGCGTGTTCACCTTCGAAGCGCGGAAACTGCAATGACTGACTGGAAACAGCATCAGAATAAGTCAAATGTCGTGGATGCATCAGGCGCGTTTACTGTATATAGGCTCGCTTCAGCGCACAGCCGCACGTTTGAGGGGATGCTTTCACCCGCTCGCACTGGGGTGCAATCATGGAACGATGTCTTTACTCATCTGGATTCTTTCCATGCATTTCGTGCTTGACCAGTGGCCAGGGCGATGGTCCGTCCACGTTATGAACGCGATCAGGCATCCGTGATCAGTTGGTGATAAGAATAGCTTACACCTGTTACAAGCGAGGCATTTTATTAAATGCGAAGCATTTCTGAGCGAACGTCGGCGATATCTATCTATCTATCTATCTATCTATCTATCTATCTATCTATCTATCTATCTATCTATCTATCTATCTATCTATCTATCTATCTATCTATCTATCTATCTATCTATCTATCTATCTATCTATCTATCTATCTATCTATCTATCTATCTATCTATCTATCTATCTATCTATCTATCTATCTATCTATCTATCTATCTATCTATCTATCTATCTATCTATCTATCTATCTATCTATCTAGCCATCTGCGACTTTTAGGTCTCCTGGCCGTTTCGATGATGGTATCAATACCAAACTTTGTGTGGCATAACATGACTGTATAAAGAACACGTTTGACTGGTCATAACATAAAAACCGTGACATGTACGTCATGAATGTCATAATTTAGATTTCATGGTCTTGCTGCTCTTGTGGTGGTTTCGTACACATGGCATATTGCAAAACTGGTATGGTATGACATGAAAGCATGACGAACATAAGTAACAGACCCTAACGTGGAAATCATGACATGCATGTCATGCAATTTGGTTGTTTCGCTAGCTCCACATATACCAAATTTGGTATCACGTGATGGGAATACACGACGAAGGTAAATAACACGTCCAAATATGACATGCGTGTCATGTAAGAACATAACTACAAGCCACGCTCATGATGCGCCCGCGTTTGTTTCGCTAGCTTCACATATACCAAATTTGGTGTTACGTGACGTCAATTGATGACAAAGTTATATGACTGGTGCAAGCATGATAATCATGACATGCGTGTCATATAAGAACCTGACAACATACCACGCTCATGGCGCGCTCGCGGCCGTTTCAGTAACTTCACATATACGAAGTTTGGTATTACGTGACGTGAATGGAGGACGAAGATAAATGACACGTCCAAACATGACATGCGTGCCATGTAAGAACATGACTACAAGCCACGCTCGTGATGCGCTCGCGGCCATTTCTCTAGCTGCACATTGCTAAGTTTGGTATTGCATGGCGTGAATAGACGACGAAGGTAAATGACACGTCCAAACATAATATTAATGGCATGGAAGTGATGTATTGCATAGTTTACCTCCGCCTCGTAACTTTGTGCCGATTTTAAAGTGGCACATCTACCTTCCTCATTCAAGCTGCGCATATGATCGATTCCCACTGTGCGTGGGATATGTCATTTTTTTGCGTACTGCAGACACTTTCAGCGTTCATATCTGCGTATCTATCTTGCTGCCTACACCTTGGTGCTCTTGTGATCACTTTCTCAACTTGAGGAGACCAAAATTATTAGAACAGGTTAAAAAGGAAATAGAAACAGTGAGAAGAGGCAATGGTAATTTAAACACGAGAGCGTGAAGAAGAACTGACGAAATTAACCAATAAATGTTATGATTCCAGCAAGAATCAAACCCAAGCACTCTGCGTGGCAATCAAGAATTCTACCCCAGATCCATGATAGAACACGGAATTGCTTTGGAAAAAGACCCCATGTAGGCGTAATATCGGTGAACGGTCAAATCTGGTTGCAGTGCTGCCCATCTAGTTTTATAAACGTTACATATATACTGCAATGATTCAGGCTTCTTGTCGGCTTAGCATCAATTGTAGTTAAGCGTCATCCCTTCAAGTTGGTATATATGTAAAACTATCCAGGGCTACCATCCTCGCGAGCGCAAGTCCTACATTTGAGCTTGCTGCATTTCGTATTGGTAATGCCCATGTTGCACTTGGCACCATTGCACAACTGTAAACAACTGATTATATTTAACATATACGGCTATTCAGCTTCCATTTGTGTGCGTATTACATTTCTACATATGTCTAACGCCATTTTGAATCATTTCGCTCAACAAAAACAATTACACCACAGTCACGCTCCATCCACATGCTTCGAACTACATTGATTCCCATGGCACGTGGGATATGCCAAATTTTAAATGAACGAAAGGCCTATGACTGTGGTATGCTGGTTTTCGATGAGCAAATGATTTCATTCAGGTACAAATCAGGTACAAACTAAACAACTCCAACTTTTCGGCAAGTGAGCTGCTTTTTTTTTCAAAAATCTGCATGAAATATATTGTGGCTTAGCGCTAAAAGCAGGTTGTTGTAGATTTCCCTTTCTCTCTTGTGTTGCTTCCTTCATTCTGGGATCTGCCCACCATGACTGCATTTTGTTCCGTGCTTCATCAGTGTTCAGAATGCAGTGATTTCTCGACTCGAGAAGATGGTCGTGCAACCTTCAGTACGCGCACTACGTACATGGATGTATACTAGGTGCGCGGTGACGTATTGCTGTGTTCCGTATTGCAAGTCCCGTTCAGGAAAAACACCCAGTGTTTCTTTTCACCAATTCCCAAGCAAAGCTGAGCTGTGCGTTAAATGGCAAAATAATATAGCGAGAGACGACTTCATCATCAACAAGTCTGCATCGACTGTCGTATGCAGCATAGACACTCCCATGAGAAAGACTATGTGCCAGTGCGCCGCATAAAAAAACTTCTTCCCGACTACGCATCTACTGTCTTTGAGGACTATCCATCCTACTATATTCCAAGTGCAATGAGCCTCGCAAAGATCCTGCTTCACAAGCTTCGCCCCTACGTCAAACATCAAGGAAGCGAAAAGCTGAGACTAACGAGCCAGATCTGGACATTGCGCATATAAGAAGTCAAAATAAACCATTTGTGCGTCTGCGACGATTAGAAAATTTGTTTTTTTAACGCGCGGCGAGTGAAGAAGGGCGCCCGAACTCGAGTGATGGCATTGCGCGCGCAGCATGGAGCGGTGGAGGATGGATGGTCGAATGGATGGATGTATGGTTGCTATGAGCGACTCTTTTATGACGAGGCGGAGACATATGTACCACTAGGCTCGCAAGAAAAAAATAAAAAAAGTTTCTTTTTATGTTGGCCTAAGGTCTTATCTACTTCGATGAAATCGATCTTATTATTAAAAAATTAATTTACGTTCCATCTCTGCCTTTTCAGGCATCGTTACTTCATTTACCCACTATTTCTGTCCTTTATCTCTACTTTTCTTCGCCCTGCCGCGTTGGTCTAGTGGCTAAGGTACTCGGCTGCTGACCCGCAGGGTGCGGGTTCAAATCTCGGCTGCGGCGGCTGCATTTCCGATGGAGGCGGAAATGTTGTAGGCCCGTGTGCTCAGATTTGGGTGCACGTTAAAGAACCCCAGGTGGTCAAAATTTCCGGAGCCCTCCACTACGGCGTCTCTCATAATCATATGGTGGTTTTGGGACGTTAAACCCCACATATCAATCAATCTACTTTTCTTCCACCAATACTCTAACCGTCTCTTGCTTGTTTCTCTCACGGACGTCATTTTAACATGTCGTGTAGTAGCGCAAAATTGACGGCGACACAGAGGACAAGAAGAAACACGTGTCGTGTTCCTTCTTGTCAACTGTGTCCCCGTCAAATTTGCGCTACTACACCATATTTGTATCTCATCAACTATCCCAGCTCTAGACCCGACTGATCGCGGACGTCTCCAGCTTTTCATGTTTGCCACTAAAACCCAAAGTCTCATATAGGTTTGTACCCACACATATACCTAGGTGGTTATCGCCGCACATTCAATCAGAACATGTTCCATCGTTTCCTCAGCTCCCCAATAGCATGTACATTGTTGCTCCTTTTTATTAAATTTCGCTTTATACTACAAGGTCTGAAGCAACCCGACCTCGCTTCGGACACTAACGCGCTTCCCCTTGAGTTATCATAAAACCTCTCCCACCTTATTTCGTTCTTGCCCTTTCTGAAGTTACTGAGAGCCGGCTTCTTTTCAATTGCTTTCATCAATTAAATCCTCTTCGCCTCTCTGACTTTTCGATTAATGCTCCTTGTTGCCATAACGCGCCCACTGCCAGCCGTATATTTACTGGTGAGCCTCGTAGTTCTGTTTCTTCACTTTGTGTCCATGCTTTAACTATACAAATACCTTAGGACTTTCCCGGCCCATTTACTCTTCTTCATTTTTTAAGCCTCTCATGAGATCTCATTTTGCTTTGAGCTTCCCTCACTTCAAAGCCAGTTCATTTCATATCCTATTTACGGCCTAATTCGTCGTCTTCCCGTGAGCGCCCAATGCGAGGCGTCCAACAGTCCTTTGGTTTACATCCATTCCTGATTGCACCTCTGACTTCTTGCACATAACTGAGTTCCCAAATGTAAGCCCTCGAGCCATTACGCCTTTGCACAGACCTCGAAGCACTTCGTACCTATTATATCCCCATAACGCCCTGTGCTTCATTATTGCAGCATTCCTCTTTCCTTTTGCTGCTGTTTTTTTCTTGTTCTTTTGAGAAGTTGAACCCCACATATCAATAAATCAATCAATGTTTTTTTCTGTACCACCGTATATATATATCTCCCTCATTTACCCATACTCCGAGGTATTTGTAGCCGCTTATCCTCGGTATTTCTGGGCCCACTATTGAGACCACCTGGTTTTTGTGATCATTGAGTACCATCAATCCATATTTTGTAGCACTAAATCCTAGTCCAAGAGCCTTGCCTTCCCTACTACATATATCCAGCCGCAGTATATCGTCTTGACTGTCCCAAATTATTACAATATCGTCTGCATAAAACATAGCTGGAAGCTTCAACCCCACCAACGCATCACCCCGTTTGTGTGACAGATTAATCGCAATGTTGCTACCTTCCAGCGCGTTTTCCATCCTCACCATGTACAACATGAATAACAGCACACACAAAGGACATGCCTGTCTCTGTCTTCATGTGTCTTCACATGTGTCTTCGTAGACACAGAGTTATAGAGGGGAGTGTGTGCTGCTGCCACAAGTATGTTATTCAGCACAATATCATGGTGATGATCATTGCAAGACAAAACGAAACCTTTCGTTTCACAAAAATCTCACCGACACAAGGAGCAGTGTTTTTTTTTTTTTTTGCTCTGGCCCCTCTCGTGGTGGCACGTAGTCGCTCGTATAACTTAGCGCCTGGGAAAGATGTTAGTACTGCGTCTATAATAAACCGTGTAGCCCCCATGGGCGCTTCTACTGTACTACCGGTACATGGATCAGTATATTTGGTAGTTGTTCTTAAATATTCTAGCTTGAAGTAGAGCTCACAGACTTGAAAACCATTTAATAATTGATTGACCGTAAGTGTCCACATGCATCTAAATTTGAAGGAAACGTCTTAGGCTAAGGTGCGGACGAGACTGGCACAAAATTATAATACCGCAATAAATTGGTAGGAACACCATCAAGAAAGTACTATGCACAAAACCGATGCACTAAGCAATGCAACAGTACTCCTTTCATTTTTCTCAACCAATTAAACAGAGGTAATACAAGAAGTCCGCGGCGCTAATCACCAATAGCAAAATGTTCACCGACCCTGAAGGAAAAACGCCTCTTCTAAAACCTACTGCTACGTGGGCTTATTAGTTTATAGCCAGGACTTACGCCAGCAAATCAGAAGCACACAAGATACCATTATTTTAGAGCAAGAATGAAACATGATGGAGATGGTACCATTGGAACGACTTAGAAATATGTAGTGCGGACACACGTATACTTCAGGTCACGGAGAAAACGGATGTCGATGTCAGCTTGACGAGTGATATGCTCCCATTTCGTTCTTCTGTTATCCTTAGGAAACGAGAACACTCGCAACTTCGGTTCCTCTGCCACGACAGTTTATAGGCGGTAAAAGACTCACTCACTGGATTTCGTGCCGACCGGTTGTGCCCTTGCGATCTCCGACGACAGTGCAGCTCTGGCCGACTGGCTCGCCCTACGTCATCTCCTGATGCCGACAAGAGCTGTCGCCGAGTGGTGCCCCGTCCTCGGACTCCTGCTACCGTGCTCATCTTTCCTATCTTCTCCCTACTTCCGTATATGGCTGTCACTGCGCCTCTCACTCTCCTTCTGTTCTCTCTATCTCTATAACTTTTAATGCTATCCTTTTAATCCCTCCTTAGCCCCACCCCTCGTGAGCTACAGTTGAGGAGTCCTCTCCATGAGAGACAGCTACAGGGCTCACTTTTATCTTCCTTTCATGTGAGAATCACTTACAACTGCCAGGCGGCATCGCCCAACCGTTCGGATTTGCAGCCGTACTGGTTGCGAATATCCAGTGCACAAAGCACATCACATATCCACGCTGCGAGTCACAGCGACAGAACAACACGGTGTCCTCCAGTCGCCAACAAGCACACCAGCACGCCACGAAAACGTTCGTCAGGCTTTGCAATTCATGTCTGTCGAGCGAGAGCGAGCTCACTGAATGCGTAAGGTGCAGTAATTAACTGAATAGCCAAAAACATGTTTTCTTATATGTGGGGTTTTACGTCCCAAAAACACAATATAAAGGGTTCCAGAAAACTTGACGCTGTAGTGTTCTTTGACGTGTAATGACATCGCACAGTACTCGAGCTTCCACTATTTCGCCTCCATATGCACGTCTGTGCAGCGAAACACACCGCTCTAAACCAAGCCCGGGGCAGATAGAGTCCGCAGGCCTGAAATAATCTAGGTGGTATCGGCTAGGCACGCGTTCGCCTAGATGCATGCAACGTCGACACTGTCATACTGCAGCCATCCCACACGTTGTGTTTGAGTGCTTCAATGCGCACCAGACTCCTCGTGGGTGGAGGACATGCTTGCACATCAACTGACACGACACAGAAGCTGAAAAGCAATATACATTATCTGCAAAAAAAAGGAAAAGTGGCTACACAGTGTCCCAGAATAGAACTTAAACGTAGGCAAAAAGAAAGTCATGGAGTCAACCTGAAATTTTCGTATTAGTAGCCATTTCAGCGGAAGGTAACACTAATGGCTACCCAGCCACAGGATGGGCAAAAATCAGAGGACGAAGGGTTGTCTGGACACTGACACTGCCTTATTTATATGTTCGCTTATGTTCACAAGTTGTAAAGATCGTTAAAAAAGGAAAGGAAGTTCAAAGCAATCCCACTGCTAAACACTCCCCCCCCCCCCTTAATAAAAGATTGCGCGGAGCAAAAAACACAACACTTCTTTCATAAATATATTCCTATGATCGATGCTTTTGCCTTCTTTCTTGGCGCGTTCATGAGTGAACTTTTAAGGCTGCGAGTGAAATGTGACTTTTTGGATGTACCGAACAAAGAGTGAAACAATATACCTATTCATGCAAGAGGATATCTCACAAGTGTAGCCCCCTGTTGCATACTCGCCGAGGACGAGAACTGTGTGGTTAGTTCTACCTCCAATTTATTATTATAGCAGGAAGGGTATGCATCATTTAAATAACGTCTTTCAAGCAATGCAGCACGCGAAGTGGTACGTACTAGGTGCCCTTTTTTTAAAAAAAAACTAACTGATTAAAGCGGTAGCGGAACTGCTACCTCAAAGGTGCCTGCACCAATGGGCACACACTGTTTAGATAACCAACATCGTAAGCCAGACTGCCACACCATCGGTGATTATGTGGCTAGGAAATGTGGTCGAAAACATAAGCGGTTCTATTTTTATAGCCACGCACTCTGCCGCAATCCTAAACTGCTCCTGACTTCAGAAATGATGAAGCGTGTTAGCATTGCATGCTGCTTTTCATAATTATAATAATAAATTATTATTATTCTTCCACTTCGCCGCCTATTTCCACTTTACGAAACGCCAGAGCCAACAAGCTTTTATCACTTCCAAGCAATCTGTTTGCATATTTGTAACGTCATAGCTCTTTCGAATGAAAAGAAAAAGAAGGACGGGGTGGTCTGAGGTTTGAACTTGGGATTTCTTCCACCCTAAGCAAGAATTATACCCCTAGACAAACGAGCCTGTGACAGCTGGCTTTGCCAGCGTGCTTCCACCTTCGTAACGTGGTCAATAACAAGGTATACACGAAAAGCAATATGTATCCTTGGTCGCATTCAGACTGTCAATGTACTGGGAAAAACCATAAATGGGGCTTGGGCTTCATGAACTTATTAACACGAGAAAACTCATACGGTCCCGGATGCATTTGCCCAAGACGACTTGAAAGTGAAACCTACCTTTTTTTTCGTCTTTGCAGCCAATGTATTGATCTTCCCCTATCTTTCTGCACCTAAGGAGGTTTTGCACTGCCTTCGTAATCGGGCGACCGTTGAACAGGCGATAACGTCCCCGTGTGATCTAAAGGTACGTAACGTAAAATTGACGTCAAAATGACCTTACAGATTTAAGGATCTCAAACGTCTTGACGACGTCATATAGAGATGTTATCACGACGTCATGACGCCTATGGCACGGTACCCCAGTGGTCAAGTTGCGCATTAGGTGAGCCCTCGAAAGCTCTCACCCTAATAAAGTGCCCATAGACTGATTGATTGATTGATATGTGGGGTTTAACGTCCCAAAACCACCATATGGTTATGAGAGACGCCGTAGTGGAGGGCTCCGGAAATTTCGACCACCTGGGGTTCTTTAACGTGCACCCAGATCTGAGCATACGGGCCTACAACATTTCCGCCTCCATAGGAAATGCAGCCGCCACAGCCGGGATTCGAACCCGCGACCTGCGGGTCAGCAGCCGAGTGCCTTAGCCACTAGACCACCGCGGCGGGGCAGTGCCCATAAACTATGAGTTGTCTTCATTAATGGGGGTGTCTCAAGAAAGCCAATTGTACCTTTAACATTCTTTCGTCTGTGTGACTACAATGCCATTTTTAAAAAGAATTTCGGCATCCGTCTTGCCATAACAACACCACTCATGATAAAGAATGTAGTCGTTATCGGCTCCACACATGTATAGCTTCCCCCTCGATAGGAGACAAAGTCGAATCATTGCACTGCTCGAGCTGCATTAATTGACCACCTCAGTAAGACATCTTAAAGAGGGCTGGGTTTCGAATCATATTATTGTTCCATTGAGCGCATATCTACTTGGCATCATCGATCAGCAAATGACTAGCACAACATCTAATAGCGCGTTTACAATTTATGTCCAATCGATTCGCGTGCACCTTCTGAGGAGTTAACAATAGTCTGAACGCTATGGTTTGTTTCAATTTTACAGTACAGGCGCAGTAGTAGTTCATAATTTTTCTGTGCACCCACTCGGTTGACGGTGCTGGCTTGGGGCGGACGTGCGGTTACGAAGCTGCAGCGCAAGAGACGATGAGGCTCATGGACTTATAGCACCACTTTAAGCCCAAACCACATAAGCGCGAAAATGCACGCGACAGCGACGAGCGACGCGACGTAGATCGGCTTCGCGCGATCAGTCGCTAGCGCAGACGATCCTCATTCACGCGACGGCTTCGGCGAGCGAATTCCACTGTTGCTGGCATGAGGCCGTCTACTCGCACCAAGAAATCCGCGTAGCGAGCGGTATGCAATTTAAAAATAAATTATATTGTTGTGTAATGAAACGGAAAGTGTTTATTATTGCCTTGCAGCACTTTTTTATATGCACATGCGTAATAAACATTGCGTTATTTTTTGTTGCGCATACGTGACTCGGGCAGGGTCACGTGCACCTATGTAGTCTTTGTCTTTTTCGGTTTTTCTCTATTGGCTGCTTGAGCCCAGCACTTCCAGGCGATGAGCGACGGTTTCCAAATCTGGAGAACCGAGCGATCGCGCGAAAACGAGCACGCGACACGTCGCGCGAACGCCCTGTTTCGTCGCTCATAGCGTCGCTCGTCGCTGTCGCGTGCATTTTCGCGCTTATGAAGTTTGGCCC
Organism: Rhipicephalus annulatus; assembly: GCA_013436015.1. Classification (NCBI taxonomy): domain Eukaryota; kingdom Metazoa; phylum Arthropoda; class Arachnida; order Ixodida; family Ixodidae; genus Rhipicephalus; species Rhipicephalus annulatus. Next base: position 386,602 of record WOVY01011549.1, on the reverse strand, counting down.
TTAACCCCACTTGCAAGCATCTGCTTTGCATTTGCAACAAAGTACGTTTTCCCCTCAGAAACCGGCCTGCAGAACGCCATATAGCTGACGAAACATATTTCCTTAAGTTAGTGAGCACATCGCGGTTCGTTGTAGTACCTGTGCCACTAAAAAAAAAAGAGAGCTGCAAAACTTTTTCTTACTATGTCGTCGCGCATGCCGTTGTGAACGGGTTCAGAGTGGCGTAGATGAATCAAACTGGGATTTTGACGTCGTGTAGATAAGACTAAGCATTGATAAATTTTACTATCTATCAACTGCTACCATGACACGTAGTATTATGCACTTATTATGATCAAAGCGGTACCCTGGCTGGATTCTGTCGTGTTATTCATATATATATATATATATATATATATATATATATATATATATATATATATATATATGTGTGTGTGTGTGTGTGATGCTACGATGACTGGGAAACGTGGCCTGGCTCATACGCCATGTTTATTCCATTCTCCACTTCTTCCTTCTCGGCTTCTACCAATCATCGCTTCATACGTCACACGATTCCCCCTCCCCCCGAAAGAAGGCATGGATTACTAACAAGGCAAGGTAAGGTAAACAAGGCAAGGTTGAGAAGTCACAAATGTCAAAATGCACAATTGGTTTCATGGCCCACTGGTGTTCCGTAAACTCACAAAACTTCAGAAAAGAGTGCGGCAGTTCGGTGAATGGGGAAGTTCTGGTGGGCGAGGTTGGCTGTGGCGTTCTGGAGATGGTAACCACGTCTTGCAAAACTGCACTGACCATGACATGACTTGAGCAGCTGCGAGGAACGAACAAGGTTGGAAGTCCTTGGAGCACTTGAAGGTCGAATGTCGTAGGCGCTGAATCCTCTGTCGTACGCGCTGTATTTTGTGTCGCGGCTGAGACAGAATTAGTGCTTGCAGCCTGCGTGTACAAGAACTGAAGTTCAAGGAATTATGTCTATGTTCGTGCGTTGTACAAATTATAACGTTCAGTCTCTTTCGTAGTTTTCTGTGGCGTTGGCTCCGTTGTCGTAAACTAATGGGATGATGTCTGAATCTTTGCATGGTAGAACTGGTGACTTCTTGTCTTGTTCGGTGTTTCCTGAGGTTTCGGAGCTGTAATCTTAGGCGCAGTCTTGATATTTTGTGCCAAATGCGTTTCTGGCGCCGATCCTTTATGCGAAGTTGCCTCGCTTCTTGAATTTGTTTTAAGAGGCTTGCTTTGCGTCGTCGTCCTTGTTGGTGTGTCCGTTGGAGTGTCTGCGATTCACGGACTTGCTTTTGCTGGCGTTGATGACGTTGCTGTGGACCATATTGCGGTGGAAGCCCTTCTTGAACATCGCGCTGGTTTTCATGACAACCTGATGGGGTCTCCAGTCGGCAGCTGGTAGTCTTTGAGCAGTTGTCATGCAATTCAGGCAATGTAGATGATTCCTCAGAGTTGATAGAAAGTTCTTCAGAAGCTTTTTCTGCACTGTTCACTACGAGAGGCTCTTGCGCATAGCAGCGTCTGACGTTCGATGCATCTGAGCCTTGGGTGTTGCTTCGACTGTCGAGTGTGTATGCACCGGACGGTGATGCATGAACCCGTGCGGAAGGAGCATGGCTCGACTGGGTATTTTCTCGGTGTGTCAACTCGTCTATCGTGAACATGTTGTCTTTATGAGGCAAACGGGGAGCGTCAGGAACGCTTGAAGAGCCGCATGATGGAAGGCCGGGTGGTGGACCACGTATTCGAGACGAAAAATGAAGTGCATGAGGTGGGTAAGCAACGTCTCGTGTTGTATGCTGGAGCGACGACTTTGAAAATACCAGCTTTCGTGAAGGGAAACCTGGTGGAAAGCTACGTTCCTTGAGAAATAAGCGTGGACTGTGACGGCCGCGTGTGGTTGTATGCAGATGGCCGGTAATGAGGAAGTCCTTGTCGTAGTCATTAAAACGGGCAATCATCTCTTCTCTGATCTTTTGCCATGATTCGTCGTTTTCGAATATGTGTATCAGGTAAAACTGAAATGCTTCACCGGAGATGTAGTCAGTGAAGTTGGTGATCATTTCCCGTTCCGACCATGATGCAGCGGCGGCACGGAGCTCGAACAGGTTGAACCAGTCCTGTACGGGTCCGTCGTCCGCTGATCCGGTGTACTTAGGGATGTCAAGGTCGTCTGATGCTGCTGTCATGATGCTTGGTGGTCTTGATGGTCCACGTTCTTCTGTGGTCCGCGTTCGGTCACTGCGTCTCGCTGAGGTCTTCGATGATGATGGCCGGGCGGTGAAGTGGTTGCGAGGTCTTCATCCTGTCGACTTGTGTGATGCTACGATGACTGGGAAACGTGGCCTGGCTCATACGCCATGTTTATTCCATTCTCCACTTCTTCCTTCTCGGCTTCTACCAATCATCGCTTCATACGTCATATATATATATATATATATATATATATATATATATATATATATATATATATATATATATTTAGGGAGTGTTCCGATGAATTTAATTTACCGGAGCCCAGCAAACCTTGCGCCTGCGCAGTTGAATTGCCTGCAACCGGCGTTGATAGGGGTAACGGAAAGATTTTAATTTTAACACCCTGCTGACAAACTCTTATGGCCCTTGTGGGTATATCTGCGAAAATCGTAATTATGCCAGTAGAACAAAGTTCACCCAGTGAAGTCCAATTTGCTCAAGCCAAGAAAATTCCTTCTTACCAAAAAAAAATAGAACAGAAACATGCTTGTTTACTCCCATATTCAGTAATTCAAATGCAGCTTATTTTAGGTACTACTGTATTGCGAGTTATAGTTACATCCATAATAAAACATTACAAGAAATAAAAAGGAAATGTTGATAGATCAGGCGTGACACCTGTTACTTGTGGGGGTATGTACAAAGACTGCCTATTGTCTGCTGCGCAAGAAATGGGAATAGGGGGAGATTACTTAGAAGAGAAGCAAAGACAAATGGCAGAAGAGGCAGAGAAAAATAAGCTAGGAACATCAGAAACGTGTTTGACGAATGGGACGGCAAGTCAATTTTGCGAACGGATGAACCCAACTTAATGAGACATGTCAAACAATGGACATGTCAAACATAATCTTTCGCTTAATAATAAACCAATTTTATTATGGATATCCTAGTCTGTGTCGTTTTTTTTGCACTTTTGCAGCAGCAGTGACGGAACAAAGAGTGACTGATTTCTTGTTTCTGTTTTACGATTTTTCAAAATGCGCACTGCCCCCAAAATCCTCGTAAAACGCACAACAGTACTGATAAAATGAAAAATAAATAAATGAATACAAGCGTGTTAGCAAACTTTAAAAACTCAGCCTGTATTATCGGTGTGTAATAGAAGATGGATAATAAAGGCTGCGTGGCAAATCTGATTGGATTGTTAAGCATATCTCATGTTGTCGACACGCTGCCAGGGCAAATAGCGTATGTGTTCTTTTTGAACTGAAATGTTGAACCAGAAAGGTTGCTTTCTTCAGGGTCGCATGGGCTACTGCTTTTAGTTCAGCATTTTAGACGAACGCTACAAAGAAAAAAAACAACGGAGAAAGATATCACAGAAATGTGTGGCTCTTGCCTGCATTCGCATAACGGGTGGTGTAACAGAAGGCACATGCAATGCATTAGGTGATTTCGATGGATTACGTGAAGCGATGGAGGTGAGATTTGAGAGGCTAAGTACGAGTGAAAGCCTGTGCATAATATCGCCTCCGAGCATGTGTGTACAGGTGCAGCTTCCCGGTTCCCTACATCACAAAAGAATAAAAAATAAACTAAATACAGAAACCAAACGCAGTCAGGAGATACTATACTAAAAGCTTTATACGTAGACAAGCGTCACTCTGTAGCAAAGCGAAGTGTAGTCGCAAGCATACAGTGTGCAATCGCGCCGGATAGGCAAAGCACATTGGACACACAGAGTCATAACGTGGGTCAGAGAACAAGCGCACAGCAATACAAGTGAAGATTCAAGGCTTATGGAGACACACATCACTCTAAGGGGTGACCAATTGGCGTTTGTCATGGAACTCAGCCCCGCCCGCAGAGCGCCGCACTCTTGGCTCTCGGATCGCCACGTCGGCAAACACAGCTAGGCCTTTGTGCGTCAATCACCACTCCCTGTGCAGAAGAGCTAATGAGGTGACCTCCCAGAGCCGTTGTCATCCCTGCTTTCACGGCATCACTCCGAGTACAGGGATGCTGGGGACGTTGGCTGCATCCGCCAAATTGACGGGAGATATTTTCTTGTTTTCTGCTTTTTCCTGAAGGACGTGGCGTGGAGGAAGCGGGAAAGCGCGTAAACGAATGCATGCATGCACACGCTCGCGAGAATTCGTAGAGCTTAACCGTGCCCCCATAACGGGAGGCAGAAAATAGTACCGTTTGCTATCTTTTACGAACCGCCGAGAGAAGCGTGACGGGGCAGCTATAGTTAAATAATACATATGTACGGAATTGACAGTAAAGACAAAGAAAGCGAAATCAGAAACCAACAAGTGCGTAACGTGAGTGCACGCATACATCAAATGTAACTGATTTCAGAATCCATGCGAACAGTTTCTAACGTTTATTTCGTCTTTTCAGTGTTTATATCACGACTTCATCTATTAGAATACCGTATGCCCTTTAGAATTTCGGATTCACAGAAATCACGCGACCGAGAGAACGCTTACTACTCGTACTTTCGGTGCGTGCTATAGCACCTGAAAAATATGAATAGTACGAGCAGCTTATAATAAGGTGTTCTCGCTTCACCTAACCGCAGAAGATTGGCCCCGAAGAATTAGGATTCGAAATAAATGTTGTTTGTTCCATAATGAACAAAATGTTTTCTTTCTCAGAAACCACTGCATAAATTTTACTGAGATTTGTTGCATTCAAGGTAAAAACATGGAATTCAGCGTATGTACAAAGCCTATTTTTTATTTTCATAATTTTATTTTTAAAATAGAAAATAAAGAAAACCAAACAGTACTTTTTGATATACTCAAATGTTACTATACTCCACTTTTCACAGCTGCGGGCTCCAACTAAGCAGTGAAAATCCATTCATGGTTCTGTAAAATGAAAGTAATGATACGTCTACAGAAGAAAGAGTTGATGATTGCGGCAAATCTTGATAATATATCCCAGTGGCTCGGGCTTTCTCCAGACATTTTGAAATGACGTGACAGTTTCACGCAAGCCCCTGGTTTATAATTTCATATTTTACGCTTTAGTTGTTTTATAAAGATGCAGTTTACAGGAATGCGATAGCAACTGTAGTGACATATATAGATTAGTAAGCTTGAGGCTTTCCTTTTCTTCTTTTTGTAACTCATCAGCTTTCTCCTGCCATTGAGAAAAATGTCTAAAGTGGGGAGAAAATTCTACTGCCTAGCATCATTACACGTTTATCTTCACTCTCTTGTTCTACCAATGTAACTCAAACTGGTATTGTCTTTGTCTCAATAAAGAATTTCTGCATCTCCTATGTATAAAAACAATTACGGCGGTTTTGCGCTAATGGGGCCAAATCTCAAGGAAGAGCGTAGCTGGGTGGCATTTCTTGTTTATCTTATTTTTTCCTTTATCTGTCTTTTCCTCTATTTCGTGAATCTCTTCTTTTGTATCTGTTTCTTTTTATTTATTTCAATTTTTCCATCTTCATACTTTTTATTTCTGGCTCTTTATGTCTTTATTTATCTTTCTCTCTTTTCCTACACTAAGTGCTATCAGCGTCCTTTTTTTTCTCTTTGTTTCTCTTCATTTCTGCCCTTCTTTCTCTTTCTGTGTTGTTCTATGTCACTTCTATTTCTTACCACTTTCTCTCTCTTTTGGCGTCTTTATTCATCTCTCTATGTTTTTTATGTTCCGTTGCTTTTATTTCTGTCTGTTTTGTTGGAACAGCGGCTAGGGTGCACGGCTACTGACCACGAAGGTCATGGGTTTGATTCCAGTCACAGCAGTCGCACTTCGTGGAGGCGAGATGATAGAGGCCCGTATGTGCTGTGGGATGTCAGTATACGGTAATGAACACCAGATGGTCCAAAATTTCCTGAGCCCTCCATTCCCTACGGCGTCTCTCATGGTCATATCGTGGTTTTTGGACGTCAAACTCTAGATAATACTATTGCCTTTATATGTATCTTTTCTTTCTATTTTTTCCGTGTTCGTTTTTGTTTGACACCACTCGCACCTGCTGCACTCGGTAGTGGAGCTTGCCAGAATATTATGGCGCATTGGGCAGTTTTGCATGACGGAGCACGATCTCATGATACTCAAAGAGCTTCGCTAATAAAACTAGTGTTATTGCCGAGTTACAGCTTCCCCTTAAACATGTCTTGCAACACTATTTGAACACGTTCAGAAACACTGCCAATTAGTAGTCGTGGCTCCGAGAACAGCCGAGCCAAATATTATAGCGCAGCACGTGCGGCCTTGATTTTACAATAAACACTCAAGGTCACCGAGAAATCACTTTCTCTTCTCTCGACGATTGATGCCGTATACCTAAAAAACCATTCGGTCATAGGACCAAGTATCAAGCCATTGGCTTCTATTGGCATGACGCTCTCAAGAGGCCGCGACATGTCCGCGCGGGCGAGTGCAATCACATTGAAAGGCCACGCGTTTAAAGAAAAACAGGAAAAAATGCTAAAGATTATGACGCGTGCATGCGGTACCTCCTTGCCTTGCGCCATCCTTCCCTGTTTAGGTCCCAGTGCTTCTGCTGTCACGAGAAAAGAGAGTGTAAATTCAGCATGCCACAAAACTTTGTTAATCCGCTCGTACGAAACGAATTCTAAACACTTTTGCGGTGGTCGACCAATAAGCTTCTATCGTGAAGCCATTGAATGGCTACTTGAAAAAGTGGTGTAGAGCCATTCTAATGCGAGAGCTTTAAAGAGCTCGTTTCGCAGAAATTCCGGCGTCGGCGTCCTAGGTCAGAGTGAATAAGCATCATCTTGTCCATGATCAAAAAATTCGGAAAGACGCAAATAAAATAAATAATAAAAATATCCGAGCCCGAATGAGCATCGAGTCATCCAGTCGGGTAGCTGATGTGAGCGATACGTTAAGCGCCTATTTAATGCGCCAACCAAAAACAACGTGTAAAAAGGGATATGTTTGTAACAAAAAAAAAACGCGGTATGGTTTTATTTTTATTTTAATAACTTCTGAAGTTTTACGTGCCCAAAATACAACATGATAAGGCGGCTTTTTAATGGACATTTAAACAACTGTGAAAGTGTTCACTGACATTTCGCGATCGCAGAAATGCGGCCGTGGTGTCCGAGAATGGAGCGCTTCATATTGCTTGTTGGTAGCAAAACGCTTCAGCCACGTGGGCAGCTTGCGCTGCTCTGGGCTAGTTTGCGATGGGGCGAAAGAAAAGACGCAAGAAGGATGTCTTATTGGCGGTTGCGCACAATATTTGACAATGCAGTCACTACAGGATTGTTGTTTTCTGATACACGTGATGCAATAGAAGAAGCTGGCGCCTTTAATACTCGTCGCTCAACAAAGTAAAATATTGCCACAGAATTTGGCACAATATTTTTCACCGATGTGTGCAATAGGTCAATGCAGTGAAAAACAAAGAAGCGCTCTAATCTAAAAGCCACAATGTTTGAAGAAGTTGTCCATGTTTCATATGTGTACATTATCCTGCTGTACGTGCTCAAACTTCACCTCGTCATGCTGCAGCGTTACCGCTCGAGTTAACTTCCTCACACAGTCTGCAATGTTCTGTGAGCGTTCATATCAGCAGGGACATGTGGACAGTCTGTAGTGTCCAAATTGTGATTCCTATAATTTTTATCACCGCATGTTAGTGTACAGCCACCCTTGAGCAGTGAACGTCAACACGTGACCAGTGATGTGCGTACTATAATGCACTCAAACGTGATATATGACTATGAAGAACGCCACGGCTAACCATGTGTCTGCCGTTCCCCTCGTTGACGTAGAGGTAGATAGCGACGCGTGTCTAAGGGAATTTTTTCTTCGCTAGTAATACACAGAGAAATAAGCCTAAACACCTATACAGATTACGTTATTTCATCAGTAATTTTGATGTACTAAATAACACCCTAATATATACAGTATTCTGAAATCACTGCACTAACCCTGGATTGTCATGAGGAACTGGCCCGGGCCTGTCTGGGGACCGGGGTTCAGCCAAGTAAGGAACAGTGGGATTGGGCCCAGGTAACGCTTGGGCCTGAGTCAGGCACGTAACTGTGGGCTGGGTCACATATTAATCAGTACTATAGGTGCGGGCGTGCTATGTGTTACTTCAGAAACTGCACTCTAAAAACTGCGGAGGGTATCGCCTGAGTAAAAAAAGTTAAGTTAATAAACTCAAACTCAAACTCAAGTTGCACTTCACAGGCTTTTACTTTCGCACAGCATCAGACAGAGTGAAATTCATTTCCACTGTGCATGAAAGGAGAGCGTGAAACTGCTTTCTACTCTAGGTCTCTCTGAGAGAGTGTAATTCCCATACACGCTTAAGGCCTGAGAGAGTACACGGTTATACTCGTGCTTGTCATCTATAAATCTATGCGCGAGCACCTCACGGGATTTTAGCACTGCTTAATAACCTTACATCTATGTAGTAAAATGTACTAAATTTTGTTGGTTGCTGTTGCTGTTGTTGTTGTTGTTGTTGTTGTCGTTCTTGTCTTTATTTCAGAAAAATGTATGTCTCGGATACAAGGGCAAAAGGCAGATGTCCTCTGCCTGACGGGACCCAAATACCCGAAACCACCACTCAGAGCATGGTCAAAGAAATACAATATAACACACTAGTAATGCATGCGTAACATTGTTTTTGTACAGAGTAATTGGAGTATATACTTGTACAGTAATAAAGAAAGAGTCATAACACTACAAATAACGAAACCAGAGAAACATATGACTGCTATATACAGAACTTATCAATCTTGACGACAGGATAGAAGGTAAGCTTTGATATATTTTTGGTGTCAGAGACGAACTAAGAAAAGAACCGTGCATTTCCTGTGCATCCCAATGAATTTCACTGTACGAGAAGGCACTTGAAACTATTATTACCCGTGTTTTGAGCTGCCGATTTCTGTAGCTGAATAAGCATATATGACCTCAGTCAATCGGTCACGATCAAAACTCTAATGGTTATTGCTTCTACTTATATACACAATCATGTTTTTTTTTTGCCACCAACATCGCGCAGGAGGATGCTGCCGTAAGCTGTACGGCTACAGTGAAGTATGGTGGTTTAAGTCATGGAACGTGAACAAAAATGAGACAAAAACTGAGTTGTTCATTGTACACTTCCGAAGCGCAATGTTTCGCACACAGAAATGACAAATCACTTAGCGAGCAAATGCAAGTACCATTCATTTATACGGTTGCGTTTTTATTTTTTTTCTGTAGAAGTGTCGTATAGACGTTCTGATCCCATGAAGCACAAAACAAACACAATAAACACACGACTTAAAGTTCAGTTGATTGTCACAAGTACAGAAAAAGCTGAAATCTGCGTAAGACTAATGTTGCTTAGTGCATATGCGTAAAATCACAACTAATAATATACCCCATACAAAGTAATTATGTGTCGTTTGCATGAAACAGGGACCACAGTAAAAGAACATAAGAGCATTTATCTTCATACAGTTCAAAAATGTAAGTACATTTCCATAGAGTTTTCACAGCGCATCTGAGAATAGTAATAATGGTTATAAACACATTGTTACTTCCACTAACAAAAAAGTTTTAAGATGCCAGATTTAATATAAATTATACCAGTACTCTTGTTGGGCTAAACAATACTACAGATACCTAGAAAAATAAGAGTCAATGCATGCTATAGCTACATATAAATTAAAATAAACACTTTTATCTCTAATATGAGGAAAGCTGCATAGATGATAGGTCATTTGCATAGTACACAATTACACCATCAACAATCATATCCAACAAAACACTACATTAAAAAGTAACACTTACACAGTAGAGACAGAGAAGTAGACGGTTGAAGGACAGACAGGCAATGGGATAACATTACACAAGTACTAAAAGCTAGTGTTAGATATACTAGGAGTAGTGATGATTCTCTCCCTTCCAAATAAAATAATCAACATAGAAGCACTTCCCAGAGCTTATACACACATGACATCATTGGTGCTATACTAATGAGTGTATATGGAAGAATTATATGGACTAAGTACAAGATTACCGCATCCATGGCTTTATTTTTTGTACTACAAACAATGCAAACACAGTTACCATTGCCGACCACGGATGCTGTGATTTATGGCAGTGAAATGCAGAGACACGCAAGCACTTTGATTAACATGCATGTTAAAAACTTCAGCTCATATTTATTTGCCCACTTGCACTACAGCAGTCTTTAAATCAGTGTCATAGTTTGGTATCTTCTATGCAAAATTTAACTATTTGGAATACTCAAGTGCAAAGGACCCGCTGAATATTACAATGTTAAGAAGTTAAACTGCAGCTACACAGAATGTTACTACGTATACGATTCAAACTGCTGCAGACATCACAATGTGCTCTTTCTGCTATTGCGAACTTTGAGCAGAACACAGTCACTGGCAGTCTCTTTCTATTTGTTGGTCTTCTGTGCTCTGTTCATGATACTCTGTACATGACCATTGAGCACCTGATCCCTTGTTACAGCTGGAACATAGAAAAATACAGATCATCGTAACAATAATACTACATGCAAAAGTGTACAGTTGTTAAATATGTGCTCATATTTACATGTGCCGTATTTTCAGAAGCCGATGAAAGTATGCAGAAATAATAAAAAGTAAGTCTCAACACACACACAAACAATGATAAATGAAAATATATTTTATTATGATATAAGTGCAAAACTACAATGTTATATATGAAGGAATGAAACTTCTACCAAGCATAAAAATCCAATACAGTATCTTCTATTTCGACTTTACACTACATGCGAGAAGCCGACCACAAATAAGTTCACTAGGGAACACAAGTTAGACTGCATTACAAGACAATATGTAATGTTCATAATTTTAAAGCTATTTAACATAGCCAGATCAACATACAGCGTATAGGAGCAGATGGGCAGTCTAAAATACACAAAGCACTTGTGGACTATGAGTGTGCTTGTTGCTCACATATATTGTTCCAAACAAAGAAAACCATCAAAAGTGCACTTCATTAGAGGAAATACTCATACGCAACAAACACAACGGGCTCCTACAGGTGCCACCAACACTCACCATTATTATTGATGTCAGTGTCTAGTTTGATAGACATGCTGTTTCCTGCACAGAACACTAAAGGAGCGCTCCATGACTTGGCTGGCATGGGTGCTGGCTGCACAATACTGCTGCTCAAGTAGGCTAGCCACAGACAGGGAGATGAGGAGCCATGGCTTTGAGGCATACCGAGCGTCACCTTCAGGGATCAACAATGCATACTTAGGTCAGGTATAATTTGTAGAAAAAATATATTGTGAGCATTTGTTACTTACAACGTCCTCATCCCTGCATGATCACAAATAACCATCATCCGCTTGTCTCTCTGTCCGCATTGCCACTCTGGGTCATCATGATCGTCATCGTCTGTGTACTGGCTCTGCCCGTTCGTTTTGCGAGGTCTTTCCTCAAATAAACGCTGACGCAGCCAAGACTACCAAGACTTCATAATATCACTATGCGATTGTAGTGAACACGTTTGGCTGAAACACATGATGCCACAGCAGTAAGAGAGAAAAGGATACATCAAGTAAAAGATGCAATTACCGGCCCTATGTCGTCTGATGCTTGTACGATAGGTCTTTCTCCTTGCAAGTTGTCAATAGCCAGGCAATTTTAACCCAGTTGCTATTTTCTTCCAAAGCACTTATCCCACAGAGTGAGTCACAAGCTCGAGAGCTCAGTAAGGAATCAAAGTATTTGTGCTCGTCCAAAAGCACTAACATTTCAGCCTCAGATGATTGGAGTTTCATTAATAAGCTGCATGCTTTTAACTTTCAACATTCTCAATGATTTGACAATTTACTTCTATTAATGTTTAATAAGCATTATGTGTGAGAATAATACAGGTATCCTCTGCAAGCAACCATGCTTCGGTTTTCCATTTGTGCAGAGTTAGTGGTGTTTACCTAATCGTATGTAATTATAAAAATCTAACCTTGCAAACAGCCGTGAGGCTGTTTTGTGCTCTCGAAGCTTTTGGGCAGATCACCGTCCTTCCAGACGAGGCTGTCATGCATGCTTCCAGGTTACTTCCACGTCCGCTGAATAATAACAGTCCTAGCAGTGACATAGACTTGCACAGTTAGGGAGCGCGTGTCCTTCCTATTTTTGTACAGGTGCTCCAAGTCATGAGAAGGCTTGATGTGCCATTGCGTGCAACCGATTCATCACAGGATCTTAAACTCTGCAAGCTATGAAGAGCCACAAACGATATATTTAAGAACACTCATTAAAAGCACTCACTTCTATACCTATCTGACGAAGCTATCACTTCGTCAAAGTGATCAAATCTGCTATAATCACTTTGAAACAGACTGAATCCCCATGTAGAATTTACATATGAAATATATATATATATATATATATATATATATATATATATATATATATATATATATATATATATCCTGCTGAAGTATAGTGCTACCACAGGCCCGGAGGGAAGCTTGAGGTTCATGGGCTCTCACTGGCACACAGAACTCTTAAGTTCTTACGAAAGAATAGTCTAGGTGTGCTGCCAAAGCAACACGATTCACAACAAAATGTAGCATCTCGGAGCTTCGGTTCGTCACATCATGGCGCTCGGAATATTGCTATCACAAAAAGAAGAAGTTACGATTTAACAAACAAAAACACCAAGCCCCATCACCACAACTTCGCAGGGCAAAACAGTTATCAACGCTGTCTTCAATTTTACGAGCACAGCCTCTTCACAAGTCTAGCGAACGTCAACACAGCACCACTGTTCACAACGAATATCATTTCACTCCCGAAAACAAGATTGCTCACAAGAAAATAGAAGCGTACGGGATAACCAGTGGCGAAGCAAGAACCGAACACAGCGCGTAGTTCATACGTTTCGGTGCGTACTTGGGGTCACTCAAGTAACGTGCCAAAACGCTGTCAATCCGAAATTTCGCACAACACCCAACTGAGAGACTGGAAAGTGAAGCGAACAAACTGTTAGCAGCGCAAGGACACAAATTGCAGCCTTCTTGAGTGCTAGTTGTGGTTTATGCACAGGCGCCGATCTCGCTTGATTAACACACCAAAGCACAGGCTTTGCTACGCGTCACCGTGAACCAATACACTGCCGCTGGTTTTCACACCACTTCATAGCACCGAAAAAACTGCGGTAATCACAAAACATCTACTCGAACGCTGAAGGAACTCAAGCGACAGGCGTTTGTTAAAATTCGCACCGACCGATACGCTGTTTCCGACGCAATGTTGTTTTCGACAACTGCACAGCACGTAAGAGAGCTCAAGTATTTGCACAGTTTTCACGGCACGACGAAATTTGCTCCTATGTGCGAGGGGGGTGATATGACGAACACAACAGGCGCGCCAGATGAACGCCTCCTAGATTTTCCTTGCCTGCCGGATTATCGGCGGTCACTTGGGAAGCGGCGGTCGACGGAACTACTGTGGCGGTGCCACTCAAGTAGAAGTGTCTTCAATCAGGTTTTTACGTTTTTGGAGATTATATGCAACAATGCAACAAAAATAAAGTAAAAAAGTTTTAAAAAGGCGTAAAGGTAATTTTACTTAACTTTACGTAAGTGACACCGACATTAAGCAAGCAACTTTTTCAACATAAGGCCAGTCACCCGCTACAAAAGGGACATACACTTTTGCGCCTATTCGATTAAGGCCACGTAGTGTGCACATAGCTAGTTCACATTGGTTTCATCCACTTATAGTACGCACTTAGAATAAATTCTTGGTCTGGGTGAGGATATAAGCGTGGCCGTATGCGTGGCACGCAAATGTTCTACCACTCACCCACATCTCTGCTTGAAAACACACAGAAAATAACTTCCTCTGCTCGGAAGAACCGCCTTTATTGCGTACAACCCACTACACGTAATGCAGGCACACTTGCATTTAGGAACGTGACATAGCTATCTCTATCAACTCTTAAAGGAGAAGCTTAATTGTCCCCCATTTTTTTCAGTTAGTTGCTGTATCTGCAATGTACCAGCGTCAATAGAACACTGTTTGTTTGGGTGCAAAGATGGAATTGTGTTCTGGGACATCCTTCAATGAACCATAAAGAAGTCGCAGCTTTGCCGAAAAGGCGAAGAGATCAATGCAATCGCAACAAATTGGAACATCACGCGAAGAATGGCAAGCAGATCGAGACATGCCCTGCGTTGCTCGTGCACGCACAGATGACGCATTAAACGTACTCGCAGGTACAAATGAGCATGAATAGGTCTTTAAATTGTTCGACATCTTGCTGTGGTGGTATTGCGGATGGTACAACTACTGAAAAGTTCTTTAGAAGCGTTCTAGGCTTTTGAAAGCGTTGCTTTAGCTAGGCTAATAAGCGGTCCACAAACTGATTGAATGGGGTTCTGTTAAAATCTTATTCTACGCTGTCTAATTCATTGGTCCCACAATCTTCGTTCCGGACACGGGCTTGGCGGCTGGTGATTTCCACATTCAGGTTTTCTCCCAACGCCTGCCCTAAACAAATATTATTGAGAACGGTCGCATTCTCGCAGTCATTTCGGATTTTCTGCTGCACCGCTTCTATGTCGTCAATGGCAACGTTAATTTCCAGGCTTCTCGCCTGCAGCTTCTTTGGCAGTGGCAAAGTCAGCGCTCACATCTGATCCGCCACATGCAGGCTTACAAGGAAGGCTGGTGAGAAGAGTGCCAACATTAGACTGTTTGTCTGCGCTGGATTTTCATCCTTTCCGTTGAATGTAATACTCTGTAGTGCGGATCAACTGCTATACAAAGGCTCACCTAAGACGGCATGGTCTTGTGCTTCTCTTCCTGTCGTGTTCCACATATTCCTAAAAGGCACTGCTTTGTAGACTCCGGAAAGCTCAAGCTTATCATTTTTTTGCAAAGCGTGTGAGCAGCTAGAAAATTTACGGGAAAAGGAGAAAGTTGCCCCTAGAGTCCCTCTGATATTTGTGATGGAGCATGCCACCCACAAAACTAGATTAAAGGAGTGACTGGCGCAGCGAGTGTAGATTGCGGCTAGATATTTTTCCCGAACAGCAGCTTAAACACCATTCGTTTTGCCAGCCATCGAGCTTGCACCATCGTACCCTTCTTGACCACGAAGATTCTGCCTGTCAATACCCATGTTTAGCAGGAACCTTATGATGGTGTTTGCAAGGGCCCGTCCACTTTGGTCGGCCATTGGCAGAAAGCCTTTTTTAAAAAGACATCTTCAATTTTCTTGGCATCCTTATTAAGGTACCTTGCACAGACAGTATGCTGCTCGATACCAGCAACATCTGTCGTTTCATCAGTGAGCATGGAAAAGCAGCTTGCGTGCAGCACTTACTTTTGCGACTAAGCTTTCCTTAATTCCCGCAGAGATTTCAACAATCTGGTTTTGCACAACTGGACTAAGGGCCCTGCAACATCAACTCTTCAGCATGATCTGAAGACTCTGCTTGTTGAAGACTCTGCATGATCTGAAGACTCTGGTTGTTTGTAGGATTTTGGGAGCAAGCGAGTGAAACGTATTAGCAACGCACGCGGTCTGGAATTTGCGAATAATTCTCAATCAGCCTAAAATAGTCCCCTATTTTATCGACAAATGATGCCATGCACTGATTTGACAGCACCATGAACCCGTAATACAACTGGAGTTCATTGGCTAATGAAAGGTCTGCTCAGTTACTGCAGCCATCGCTGAAGGCCGTCATGCGCCCCGGCGCGCGTTAACAATCACGCTGAATGGAAGCTGCACGTTCACATAGAAACAAAAAAGGCAATAAACAGAGGTTGCTCAGGGTCATAATGTGCGCTAATGGTTGCAACTTATCACCGGTTTGGTTTTGTTACCTTCGAGTTTGTGGGAATTATTTCCTTTAAGAATACTGTCACGCATGTAATTATGATGTGCTAAGTTTAAAGCCATACACTGTCAGCAATGCTCGGAGCAGATCGCCCCTCACGATTGTGGTAGATCGTTTCCTTAAGATTGCTCGCATGACGCTAACCATGCGAGCTTATTCTAGAGCTTGTGCAGCAAGCAGTGATAAGGTTGAAGGGCTAGATGCGTGATGCACTAAAAAAATTGGCAGATCCTATATACAGTGCGAGTCGATGATAAGCGAAGCAAAAATGAGGAAGGCTGATATGTCACTTTAAAATCACCGCGACGTTACAAGGCACATGAATATTGTACACAGTAGACGCCAAGTGGTAGATGTTATGCGCACTAAGGTATCTGGATAAGATGCAAGTATGTTGTTTATGGTCGCGTCACGACGGCACCACTAACGTTTGCAATAGTAGCCCCAACAGTGGTAGGCATGTAAATTATGCCGTGCATGACATCCATGTCATGATTACCGTGCATTTGGGTTCACCATAATTTCACGTCACGTAATACCAATCTTGGTATATGTGAAGCTAGCGAAACGGCGGAGAGCTCGCTCTGAGCGTAGTGTGTAGTCAGGTTTTACATGACACGAATATATTGATTATGATGTTTGAATGTCACCTCTGTCCTTCATTCACGTCACGTAATACCAAATTTGGTAGATGTGAAGCTAGCGAAACAGCCATGAGCGCATCATGAGCGTGGTATAGAGCCAAGTTCCTACCTGAGACAAATGTCATGATTTTATGTTTGCACTATAGTCATATACCTTTATCCAGTCACGTAACACCAAATTTGGTATATGTGAACCTAGCGAAACGGCCATAAGGGCACTATGAGCGTAGCATACAGTAATGTTTTACATGACATGCATGTCATGATTATCATTTTAGAACTTGTCATCTCTGTCGTCGTCCGTTCATACAACGTAATACCAAATTTGGTTTATGTGAAGCTAGCAAAAAGGCTGCGAGCACATTATGAGCGCGCCAAATAATCATGTTCTTACATGAGACGCATGTCATCATTGTGTGTTTTCAACAGTGATATACCTTCGTCATCCATTCAAGTCACGTAGTTTGGTATAATTGAAGCTAGAGAAGTGGCCGCGAGCGCACCATGAGCGTGGCGTGTAGTCAAGACTTACATGACACGCACGTCATGATTCGTAAGTTTGAATGTGATTTACCTTCGTCGTATATTCATGTCACCTGATACCGAATTCGGTATATGTGGAGCTAGCGAAACGGCGGCGAGCGCGCTGTAAGCGTAGCGTGTAGTCATGTTTTATATGACACGCATATCATGATTATCATGTTTGACGCGTCATTTACCTTCATAGTTCATTCACGTCACGTAATACCAAATTTGGTATATGTGACGTTAGCGAAACGGCCACAAGCGCATCATGAGCGTGGCATGTGGTCATGTTCTTACATGACACGCATGTCATGATTGTCGTGCCTGCACCAGTCATATGCCTTCATCATCAATTCCCGTCCCGCAATACTAAATTTGGTATATGTGAAGCTAGCAAAAGTCATACAGTACCAGTTTTGAAAAATGTCTTGTGAGCGACACCACTCCAAGAGCAGCAAACCTATGACACCCAAATCATGACATTCATAACATGCATATCATGATTTTCATGTTATGACTAGCCAGTTATGCTCGTCACACAGTCATGTTATGCTATAAAAATTTTGGTATACATCCAGTCATCGAAATGGCCACGAGAACTAAAAGTCGTAGTCGGCTAGATAGATAGATAGATAGATAGATAGATAGATAGATAGATAGATAGATAGATAGATAGATAGATAGATAGATAGATACATACGCTTAATATCGCTGAAGTTCGCTAATAAATGCTTCACATTTAAAACAGCACGACCCCGCGATGATCTGTTTATCGACCGCCGACGCTTTGTGCGCTGCTCTCAGTGCACAATGTGTGTCATTTGTAGTCTGGTTTTGCATTTCTGGGGCAAAAGTTCACTCAAATAAACCGTTTCATCTTAAACTCGCCAACTCCTTCCTTCTCCAATGTCACGACCACGTGACAATACCTGAGCCGTGGCTAAGTATTTTTGCTTCGACTTAGGGTATGCGGAGACGACAGGAGCCTGACTATATTAGCATTTTTAGAGAAAATTTTTTGTCTACAAAAAACATCTATGAGCGCTGACATGTGAACTCATGTGTTATAAGGATTGTGAGTTACAGTAAAGCACACACACACACACATATATATATATATATATATATATATATATATATATATATATATATATATATAATATATATATATATATATATATATATATATATATATATATATATATATATATATAGTGGGTGTAATAATTCAATGGGCCAGTTAGTCTTCGTGAAGGTATGGGATATGGCACAACGGGAGCGTTGTCAACAAGGATAGATATGTTTATTTCCCAACAGTTTCAGTAGGGGTCCTCCCTTCATCAGGGGATGAGTTATGCCCTGATGAAGGGAGGACCCCTCTCGAAACTGTTGGGAAATAAATATATTTATCCTTGTTGACAACGCTCCCGTTGTGCCATATCCTGTATATATATATATATATATATATAGAACTTGAAGGGAAGGCACGACAGGTCCGGGTATTTTCTATATTGAAATAACTTGCAGATAGCACATAAGAAAAGGATAGTATTTACTAACGTTTCGGCCGTGGCACGGCCTTCGTCAGAGTAAGTAGGTATGATAAAATGCAGCCGCTTTTATAGGCTCACGTGATGAACTCTCGGTATAGCAGCTAGGACAAAGTACAAAAATGGTAATCTGTCAGAACCTTGTGTTGGCATGACTGACATGTGACGGGTGCATGAATATACAAGTCTCAAATTTCCTTGCGCATCGACACGCGGGGCACAGTATGGTTGCCAGGACATGCAAAAGAGCTCTGAAGTAAGGAAACGACGGTTGACTAATATACATTCTAATATACACTAAAATATTTTACTAATCTAAGAAGTCGTGTTGTTATAGTGCGAGGCAGGTGAGCTTTCCTACGTTTTCATTGATACCTGAACGAATGGTGTTAAATTTATGGATCAAGAAGGATTCCCTCACTTCCCTATCGTGATTTGTCTTGAAACCGGACTGAATAATAGTGGCCCTAATTTTGTCGAAACCATGGCCAGGCATACTGACGTGCTTCGACAGCGGTAGATTAGGGAGGCTTACGGCATGTGCACGGTGATTATTAAAACGAATTCTGAAACTTGTCTCTGTTTGACCTATGTACTGAGCTCCGCATGTTGAACACTCGAGAAGATAGATGACGTTTATACTATCACACGTGTAGTTCCCATTTATTTTTAAAGAAAAACTGGACGATGTACTTAAAACTGTTTTAGATGTCGTCATGTGCGCGCACACTTTGCAACGTGGTTTGTTGCAGGAATGACAGCCTTCATGATGTGAACACGTGGTTTTAGATGAGGTTAGTAAATCACGTAGGTTCCGCGACCGCCGGTAGACCACGCGTGGTTGTTCTGTAAAGATTCCTTTGAGCCGCTCGCTCTGTATTAATATGTTGAAATGTTTCTTTAAGATATGGTTCACATTTGGAGCTGAGGCCGCATGTGTCAAAATTAGATTAGTCCGCGAACAGTCTTTGGGTCTTTTGTTAGTACTCAGCAGGTCTGAACGGTCAAGCTCTTCGGCACGTTTGATGGCGTCTGTGATTATGCTGGCCGGATAACTCTGTTTTTCGAGCGCGCTCCGAAGTTGTTCGCAGTGGCGGGAAAATTCGCTGCTATCGGAGCATATTCTTTTAAAACGGACTGCTTGGCTGTAGGGAATACTAGTTTTGTTGTGTTTCACGTGACTACTGCTAAAGTGAAGATATTGCTGCCTATCCGTGGGTTTTCTGTAAAGATTAGTTATCAGCTTCCCGTTACGTAGAGTGACCATGACATCAAGGAAGTTTATGTTCACAGGTGAATATGAGTGCGAAAAAGAAATCGCCGGATGGGCGTTGTTAAGATCTGCTATGAAAGAAAGAAGTTGCGATTCACTATGGTGCCAGATTAAGAAAATGTCGTCAATGAACCGCTTATAGTAAAATGGCTTATATTCACAATTTGCAAGAAATTTGTTTTCAAGGAGTCCCATAAATATGTTTGCGTAGTTTGGTCCAATTCTTGTGCCCATAGATGTACCGCTAACTTGAACATAATGTGTCCCATCAAATTCGAAATTGTTAAGTTCAAGAATGAGCTTAAGCAATGTAGCTAACGTAGATGCAGAAACTGGTTTGTTGGCGTCGCAATCGTTGTACGCGCAGATAACTGCCTCGATGCCATCTGAGTGAGGGATATTAGTATATAGTGACGTGACATCTAACGTAACGAGAAAAGAATTTTGAGGAACCTGTAGGTCAACAATATCTGATAGAAAGTGATTGGTATCTTTAATGTAAGAAGAAAAGCTGGACGGAATGGTGTTGATGAGGCTGTCTACATAACGGGAAAGGTTCTCGGTCACTGTTCCAATACCAGAAATTATCGGTCTACCGGGATTATCTCTCTTATGAATTTTGGGAAGAAGGTAAAACCTGCCAGCTACTGGGCTCAACGGTATTAGGGATTTCAGAGTGCCATAGCTCATTTCTTTATTATTAAAAAGCGCAGTCAAAGTATCACGAACAATATCTTTGAACTCGTTTGTTGGGTCATGATCTTGCCGCTTGTAATATGATGCATCACTGAGCTGCCTATGGCCTTCGCTGATATATTTGCTTCTGTCCATTACAACAATGGCGCCTCCTTTATCTGCAGGTTTTATAATTATGTCATTACGACTAGCGAGGGATTCAATTGCTTGTTGCTCTCTGTCAGTAAGGTTGCGGTGCAATGGTGTACGTTCTTTATATGCCTGCATGACATCGCGTTGTACAGCTCTGATATAAAGGTCCAGACATTTGTCTCTTTGGGAGGGGGGTGTCCAATGCTTGTAAGATGGCAATGATGAGCTATCGGTATTGTGAGCCGAGGACCGATCATAAAAGTACTCACGGAGGCGCATGTTACGTTCGAAATTGTGAAGATCCTTCACCAACTGAAATTCACTATAGCCTCCTGTTGCAGGGCAAAAATTAAGTCCTCGAGATAACACACTACGTTCCTCAATTGATAAATTATAACATGACAAATTTATAATGTTATCCTGTCCAGAAGATTTACTTTCCAGCTCGGGCTGGCGCATTTCAGCTGTAGTTAGAATGTTTCCTCGTCGGGAGCATTCCTTTTTTCCTAAGTTGTCACGCGCGACCTTCTTTGACTTTTTAGCATCCAGCTCGGCTAACTTTTGTGACCGGCTAACTTTTGTGCGTGACTTACTGGATCTAGTGCCCCGCTCAGCATCCTGTCTTATTCTTCATGTTGGGACGGTCGATGTTGCTTCGAGTTCGGGACACGAGACGTTTGCAAAATACCGCGATCTACTTGAAAGCATTGCAAAAGACCGCCCAGAAATTCGGCGAATTTACGCCACGCTGATACTGCCTAGAAGTGGAAACCGTCGACAAAGGAACGGTAACCTGACATTCGTCCGACGCTGCAACAGAGAAGCATCAGTCTTCAACAACATGCTTCGGAATTTTTGCCGCTATTCCCGGCTAGTTTGCTACCTCGATCATGAAATCGAATGGTTACCACCCACACGCGTCCTCGCAGCAGACGGCCTTCATATGAGCTTCGAGGGTGTGTCGTTGCTTGCAAGCCACATCCGCCATCTGTGCTTCAGGAGACCGGTGGATGCGACATCAGCTGCCTGGTGCGATTCATCAATGAATGACGACTCTCCGCATCGAGTGGATCGAGCTGGGCGACCTTCAGCACCCAGTCATCCTACAACACAGTCAAACTCAAGAAACAACACCGCCCCGACAGCAACCTTCACCCTGACGAACAAGCCTTCCGTAGCAGAGAACGTCACCTCGAAAGCATCGCGCGCCCACATGAACAAGTTGCAATCTACACGGCCTACGTCTTGCCTACCACCGCCTGCGGTTGTTGCATCACTTTCGCCGTCTCAACCACGCTACGGACTCCGGAACAGGGGCACAACCACGAGAGGAACGAACTGACTAACACAACGCCAGCTGGGTGAGAGTACTTTATCTATTGGCTCAATGAACTTTTTAAGGACCAGGAAGGTTATAGAAAAACGTACTCGTTGTGAATCGCACATTTCTATGCTTAGAATGTATGTCGCGGCAACAAGTGCTCCTAAAGGTTTACAACTAAAACTGCAGCCGGCCACATCAGAGATGTCAAAGAAAAACCTGTCACGGTGGCACAACACCTTAAATCGGGCGTCTGTTGAACTAACCAGCATACTTATTAGCCATTATGAATCATCGGAAAAAGGTCTGCGGAATCAGGAAAAACAGCTTGTGCAATCGTCTCAGTTTACGACTGAAGAATTAAAAACTCTCGAATTATATCGGTCACAAAAGTTAGCCGAGCTGGATGCTAAAAAGTCAAAGAAGGTCGCGCGTGACAACTTAGGAAAAAAGGAATGCTCCCGACGAGGAAACATTCTAACTACAGCTGAAATGCGCCAGCCCGAGCTGGAAAGTAAATCTTCTGGACAGGATAACATTATAAATTTGTCATGTTATAATTTATCAATTGAGGAACGTAGTGTGTTATCTCGAGGACTTAATTTTTGCCCTGCAACAGGAGGCTATAGTGAATTTCAGTTGGTGAAGGATCTTCACAATTTCGAACGTAACATGCGCCTCCGTGAGTACTTTTATGATCGGTCCTCGGCTCACAATACCGATAGCTCATCATTGCCATCTTACAAGCATTGGACACCCCCCTCCCAAAGAGACAAATGTCTGGACCTTTATATCAGAGCTGTACAACGCGATGTCATGCAGGCATATAAAGAACGTACACCATTGCACCGCAACCTTACTGACAGAGAGCAACAAGCAATTGAATCCCTCGCTAGTCGTAATGACATAATTATAAAACCTGCAGATAAAGGAGGCGCCATTGTTGTAATGGACAGAAGCAAATATATCAGCGAAGGCCATAGGCAGCTCAGTGATGCATCATATTACAAGCGGCAAGATCATGACCCAACAAACGAGTTCAAAGATATTGTTCGTGATACTTTGACTGCGCTTTTTAATAATAAAGAAATGAGCTATGGCACTCTGAAATCCCTAATACCGTTGAGCCCAGTAGCTGGCAGGTTTTACCTTCTTCCCAAAATTCATAAGAGAGATAATCCCGGTAGACCGATAATTTCTGGTATTGGAACAGTGACCGAGAACCTTTCCCGTTATGTAGACAGCCTCATCAACACCATTCCGTCCAGCTTTTCTTCTTACATTAAAGATACCAATCACTTTCTATCAGATATTGTTGACCTACAGGTTCCTCAAAATTCTTTTCTCGTTACGTTAGATGTCACGTCACTATATACTAATATCCCTCACTCAGATGGCATCGAGGCAGTTATCTGCGCGTACAACGATTGCGACGCCAACAAACCAGTTTCTGCATCTACGTTAGCTACATTGCTTAAGCTCATTCTTGAACTTAACAATTTCGAATTTGATGGGACACATTATGTTCAAGTTAGCGGTACATCTATGGGCACAAGAATTGGACCAAACTACGCAAACATATTTATGGGACTCCTTGAAAACAAATTTCTTGCAAATTGTGAATATAAGCCATTTTACTATAAGCGGTTCATTGACGACATTTTCTTAATCTGGCACCATAGTGAATCGCAACTTCTTTCTTTCATAGCAGATCTTAACAACGCCCATCCGGCGATTTCTTTTTCGCACTCATATTCACCTGTGAACATAAACTTCCTTGATGTCATGGTCACTCTACGTAACGGGAAGCTGATAACTAATCTTTACAGAAAACCCACGGATAGGCAGCAATATCTTCACTTTAGCAGTAGTCACGTGAAACACAACAAAACTAGTATTCCCTACAGCCAAGCAGTCCGTTTTAAAAGAATATGCTCCGATAGCAGCGAATTTTCCCGCCACTGCGAACAACTTCGGAGCGCGCTCGAAAAACAGAGTTATCCGGCCAGCATAATCACAGACGCCATCAAACGTGCCGAAGAGCTTGACCGTTCAGACCTGCTGAGTACTAACAAAAGACCCAAAGACTGTTC
Organism: Rhipicephalus annulatus; assembly: GCA_013436015.1. Classification (NCBI taxonomy): domain Eukaryota; kingdom Metazoa; phylum Arthropoda; class Arachnida; order Ixodida; family Ixodidae; genus Rhipicephalus; species Rhipicephalus annulatus. The sequence goes on along the minus strand of WOVY01011549.1, from coordinate 362,293 downwards.
GCGGACTAATCTAATTTTGACACATGCGGCCTCAGCTCCAAATGTGAACCATATCTTAAAGAAACATTTCAACATATTAATACAGAGCGAGCGGCTCAAAGGAATCTTTACAGAACAACCACGCGTGGTCTACCGGCGGTCGCGGAACCTACGTGATTTACTAACCTCATCTAAAACCACGTGTTCACATCATGAAGGCTGTCATCCCTGCAACAAACCACGTTGCAAAGTGTGCGCGCACATGACGACATCTAAAACAGTTTTAAGTACATCGTCCAGTTTTTCTTTAAAAATAAATGGGAACTACACGTGTGATAGTATAAACGTCATCTATCTTCTCGAGTGTTCAACATGCGGAGCTCAGTACATAGGTCAAACAGAGACAAGTTTCAGAATTCGTTTTAATAATCACCGTGCACATGCCGTAAGCCTCCCTAATCTACCGCTGTCGAAGCACGTCAGTATGCCTGGCCATGGTTTCGACAAAATTAGGGCCACTATTATTCAGTCCGGTTTCAAGACAAATCACGATAGGGAAGTGAGGGAATCCTTCTTGATCCATAAATTTAACACCATTCGTTCAGGTATCAATGAAAACGTAGGAAAGCTCACCTGCCTCGCACTATAACAACACGACTTCTTAGATTAGTAAAATATTTTAGTGTATATTAGAATGTATATTAGTCAACCGTCGTTTCCTTACTTCAGAGCTCTTTTGCATGTCCTGGCAACCATACTGTGCCCCGCGTGCCGATGCGCAAGGAAATTTGAGACTTGTATATTCATGCACCCGTCACATGTCAGTCATGCCAACACAAGGTTCTGACAGATTACCATTTTTGTACTTTGTCCTAGCTGCTATACCGAGAGTTCATCACGTGAGCCTATAAAAGCGGCTGCATTTTATCATACCTACTTACTCTGACGAAGGCCGTGCCACGGCCGAAACGTTAGTAAATACTATCCTTTTCTTATGTGCTATCTGCAAGTTATATATATATATATATATATATATATATATATATATAATGTGCTCACTTTTGTTGTTAATTTAAAATGGACACCGTTGCAATGAAGCTTAATACAGCAATAAAACATGCCTAAACCATCTTGATGCGTCGTTCCACATGAAAGCCGCCCCTGCGTTTTACCTTCTTATAGAAACTTCAGTAAACTATAAATGTCAGCTTTATTTATTAGCCTAAGTTGGACGTTGTCTATTGCGATTGTTGTTGGGAATTCAATTGCAAGGTTAATTGGCTATAGCGCTGTGTTCATGAGACAGCCAATTTCGCCATCACTTGTATTTCTCTGTAAATATAAATCACAAGTGTCTTATCAAATGTGTAGTTTGTCAGATTTTCACTAATGTAACTAAGAACACTAGTAAAAATTGTGATGCAATCACGAGTCCTCATAACTCCCTCCACAAAATATCTTGCGTAAGACTGTAGCATATTCATGATCACGGAGAATGGGACAACGACTCGTGTATGCTCAAACTGGATGTACCGGATCTGGGCGAGCACTGACCGGGTATAGGCCATGTTCAAAATCACCAGGCCGAAGTATGGCATTTTACGGCTTCGGCCAAGCCGAACAAAACTGACCAGTGCAGTACTTTATTCTGAATGTCTTCAAAGCATATGTCTACGTCTCCTCTGCAAGATCGCGTGACATACCGGTATTCGCAACTTTCTGTTGAACGCTGATTTATGAGTCTATAGGATGTCACGAAAGACTTGTTATATGGTGAAATTGGGGGACTCTTAAGCTTCGCCTTTAAGGGTTGAACGCTTTAGGGATATTCTCTTCCTAGTGCGTATACTTCAAACACTTCGTGTATGAAATCTTTTTGAACATACTATGTACCCACTACGTGACCTTAAGGGTGCTGTAACGTGTGTGCCTTTTGTAGTGGGTGGCTGGCTTTAAACTATGAAGTAATTATGGCAATCACATGTTCTGATGCCTGATGGAAATGTACGCTTGTACCGCGCATTATTACGGCAATATTTTATGTCGTATTCTGAAGCATGTACACAGGACGCGCGTGTTTGTAAAGTTTGAAAGTTACTTTCACTGCTTTTTTCAAGCAGAGTAAGTTATTTTAACTATATTCACAAGCAGCGGCGTGAGTGCTTGGTAGAATGCCTGATTGCCAGACAAGCGACACCAGTTAGACCCGCGCTTCAACCCAGAATTTTCATTATTTCTTTTATTTTCATCTTTTTAATTTTTCATTCACGCAAGTATGATTATTTTTCACTCACAACCAACTATTCCAACAGCCACGCCGACGCCGACGCCAGCATTTCTGCAAAATGAGCTCTGTAACGCTATCGCGTAATAATATAAATTACAGCACAATAAACACTTATGGAATTGTGTGTGCCCGAACCACGATATGGTTTTGAGGCACCTCGTAGAGGGGATCTGCAGATTTATGTTGATCTGCCGAGGTCTTTTTAATGTATACACCTAGATCTGTATACACAGCGTTTCTTGCATTTCAGCTTCATTAGAACCTTGGCCACCATGACTGGTAACCCACGTCCTTGGATTTAGCACCACGTCACCTAGTCTGATAAGCTACTATTGTGTTTACTATAGTTTACTATATTTATATATGTATGGAGTATGGTATTTACACTTCCTCCAAGGTTCATAACGCGCAGAAAAAGTGACATTAAGGTAAGTTGAATGCTGGTAAACGTGTTCAGTGGATTCAGCGCGATGCAACGAGCTCATTCGCGTCTTTTATATACCTCTGTCTTCTCGTTTAATCGCACAGAATCCACTCAACATGTTCATAATACGTCCTATAGTGGTGTTCAGTCACGACCCCTTCACTGCCCTGCTTTTTTAGACTACAATTTTTCTTAAAAGTTATAAAAATACTGACATTCTGGAGCATCTGCACACACGACTTTTTCGTCAAGTTTGACTTTTGCACGACTTTCAACCTTTTGAATGTCGAATGCACGTTCCTTAACAACCTGCGTCGAACCCTTTCCACTAGGTGTGGGTAATTCATTTCTCAACAGCGCAGAGTGCGACATGCTAAATTAAATGGGAAACGCCAGCCCATTCTCGTCACTGACTTTTCAGCGGCGTGTGAATCCGCGCTAAATCCAATCGTTGGCGCACAATACGCTGCGTCGATGACTCGTCCTCCGTCCAGAAAGCCGAGGCCACAGGTTCATGCGAGTGCGTCCAGTGTGGTAGGGGGGCAAAATGAAAACGAAACGAGGCACGACAGCAAAACACATAAACGGAAACAGACCACGACACGCCATCTGTCGGCTGGATGCGACGCGGCGACGCTGGAGAGGAGGACATAAGGCGCGCGATTCTGCCAACGGAGATGCTGGGGAAAAAGAGGGAAGAAACAAATAGAAAGAAAAGACAACGCCGGGATGGGGCACGCAATAGGTAGGGAAATGAGCTCGCCACCCTCCCCCGCATGAAGGGTTCGGGAGCATCCCGAGGGACGAAGCTGGGAGCACTGTTTTGGAGGAATATGTTTTTTTTTTCTTTTTCTGGGAGGGCGCTTTCACGGGCCAGGTTAGTACTTCCCCGAACTTCGCAATGCTCCCTGCGTGACCGGCTTAGGATGCTAATATTCCCCCGACGTAGCTATAGGCGGACAGCATGATGTTGCCGATTAGGAGTTGCTTTAAGCTATTGACAATGTTCTTTCAACCCTCGGCAGGTCATCCTTAATGAAATCTGAGAGTCCCGCCTTGACCCGTCTTTACTGAGGGTACTTGCATCAAAAAGCGCGGTGCTCCTCCACAGGATTGAAGTTCCCAACAGGATTGAGACATTCCGCATGGGGGACCAACTCTATTACAGTCGGCAGACGTCTGTGTTGTTTTTATAAATTGGGTAGTATGTACGGTGCGCAGACGTCCCGGTGAGAAACAGATTTGTTTAACGTCATATTAACACTCATCATTGTACAAAAAAACGGAGGGGGAAAGGTGTAGTCTTTCGTCACAGGGAAACATTTTGCTGATACAGCAACGAGTAAGGTCGTTATTGTGTGCTGGTGTGAAAATCAACTATTTCAGTTTATGTTGGCGTATACTCTGTGCCTACACACATTCTTTCATAAGCATATGATATCTGCGAATTGAGCAGCTGGTATATTTGAGTATATACGATGACTAGATATCTCGACGTCAGAGTAATCTCTGGCACGATTAAAGCCATGCATGCATGGTACTCGACGTCCGATTCATTCACTAAATTTAGTGATCTACACACCTCGTTCCTATGAAGATGAACGCTTAATGCACAAGTGGAAGCGCCCATAAAATTTTATGCCACGCGTGAGACTGCATAACTTAAAATATAATTATTTTCATTTCTTTGCGTACTAAAATTGTGTAATTTTTAGGAACGAGAATAAAAACATATGTGGCATAGAATGGTGGTCTGCCTTATATAAGGAAATGGGAGCGTTACACGGTGTTCTTTACAGAACGACCGTCAAGAAGCATTATATATGAAGAAAATTGGTGAACCTTGCTGACAAACTACAATGCTGAGGAGACAGCAGAATTGATTCACTTTTGTAGTCTAGAACTTACTGTTTTGCCAAGTTCTGTTAATTTTCTCTTTCTGACTTTCTTTCATGTTATTTTTCTTTCTTCTCTGTTTTTTCTGTCTTTTCCCTTGTCTATTTCTGTATCTCGTTTCGTCATCTCATCGTCTTTCTCTTTCTTGCTCCTTCATTCTTTTATTATTTCTCTATTTCTAACTTGCTTCCTACTTGTTTCTATCTTTTTCTCTCTGTACCTCTCCCTCTATTTCTTTTTCTCTTCCTTTAATTATCTCCATATCTTTCTCTTTCTGCATTCTTTTTTATCTCTTTCTCTTTTTCATTTTCACTCTCTGCCTTCTCCTTTCCCTCTTCCTGATCATCCCATTTCTCTTCCCCACGCTCACTTTCTTTTTCCAACACTTGGCACACTATATTATACATGACTATTACTCTCCTAACGTGCTCGGATAGGACTTATTCAGATGTTTGAGAATTATATAGACCAAGTTGTTCAGGTTGTTTTATTGGCAGAAAGCCAGACACGACAGATCAAATATTTTTATTGTTGGGAAGTGGTCTATTTCTGGGAGGCTTTACAAACACCTAAAAAAGAACTTCCCTGTCACTCACTTGACATTATGTTTCTACCAATAGAAAGTGAGGATGGGCTGCCAATAGATCTAATAATGCTTGTTAGCATACATTGTCTATGGCAGGCTAGAATGGCTGGTTTTCACTGCGACCGTGATAGGGGACCTGCACACGTGCTGTTTCGCTAGAGTTGTGGTTTGAAATATTGACGTACAGAAACAACACGACTTAGTACTAAAGTGGCTTTCCAAAAGGAACGGTAATGAAGTTACTCAAAAGTTGGTTGACGACTGTCTTGCCATTGTTGAAGTTGAGTCTATTATTGTGGGAAGTGCCCGCTATTAATGCCTGCGACATGTTAAGAAACCGTTTATACAGAAAAAATAGCGAAGTGGCTGGGACGCTCATCTTTGAACAGAGGCTACACGAGTTAGAATGCCACCTCATGAAGACATCTTTCTTCCTAAAAATTTTCGCTGTCTTTTTCTTTATATATATCTCTTTCTCTTCATTTTTTGTCTCTCTCTCTTTTTCTGTACTTTATCTCTCACCCATCAGGGGTATTACCGCCACCATCGGATAACTCTGTGCTCGTGTTCTAGGAGCAAAGCAGAAGAGGATGCGCACGAAGGAAAGGAAGTAAAAAGCGCATACTAGTTCATGACGATGATCGTTTCCGTTTCCGACATACAAAGTACAGTGAGCCTGAACAGACTCGCTGTTTCGAAAAAATCAAGCCAGCTGGGCCTATTGTAAAAATGATCGTACAAACGATTGGTTCTTTTTTAACTTCGTCGCTGATGACCCTCCATGGTTGTAGAATGACAATAACTGCAGGTAGTTTTCCTCGCATTTAGAAGTTACTGTGGTGCTCTGCTTAATTTATATACCAGCATAGCTACATGCTTCATTAGTTGTGTCCCATGAAGAAGTCGTAGCGGAAATGTTTAAATGCTAAAATACGGTTTGTGTGTGTGGTGGTGGGGGATTAAATGGTTGGGTTGGTGGAGAGAATGGCAGCAGGCAGTAGAAACATAGCACTTCAATTTTAGTATCTTTCCCAACTTGTTCTTCAGACCTTCAAACATTAGTTCGAGTGGTAAAATATGTCGGACAGCTATAGCATGAAAGGTCAGCTGTCGAATTAAGCTTAAGTTGAAGTGAGACATCTGTATTATGAAAGCCTGAGCTGCATTGCAGTTCATAATAAAGAAACTACCACGTACAGCAGCTTACACAAAGAAAGAAAAAATGAAAACGCAGTATTGTTATCATACGTCGTCACACGTATACCGGTGTGCCTAGAGTGAGCGGGAAGATTAGATAATGTGCTACGCGAGAGTATACTCGTCACAAGATCAAAGCAATATTTCCTTTTTTTCTTTCAGTTATGTGATATTAGTTGTTTTGGGGCACAAATAAGGTACCAGCTATACTGCATAGCTCTTGAACGGGTACACCACATGCACATTTGGCTCAACATAACCAGTGCGAACAACGTTTTCACATTTGCACTATAGACGTAAAAAATGCGTGATAAAACATACAGACTGGGTCCAGCATGTATACACGTTTAGTGAAACCGGGACAGAAGTAAGTGGTAAGAATACTAATAATATTGTCAGAATAATAAGTTCTTGGCTTCCGAGGCAATCTCTGCGGAAGTCAGCTCTGAGGTGCCCGGTACTTGCGCGACAATTTCATGGCGAGCAGGATGCACGTCCAAGCTCCACTTGGTCCGTGCCACTGGACGAGCAAGCCATTACTCCTAGCAACACAGTTTCGACACCATCGTGTGTTGCGCGCCTGTCGCACACCGGCGCTGTCCGAACTGTCGCGCTGCGTCCCCTTCTCCCCTGATGATAAATACCGAGTTTTATGCGCGCACTTCCGGAGCAACCAGGCGCCGGTACGAAAACTGACGCGTCCTTACCGAGCACACCAGGTGGTCGCGCAGAGCAGAGAGACGCATGAAACCGTTTTTCCCGGTGGTGGCAGACTACACTCCTCGCGCTGAAGGATGTTACTGCATGAGTGACAGCCAAATAGGGCCACTTCTCAGAAACGCTGCGGTGAAAATGAGGTGTTGCGAGTAACGACGCTCGCGTGTCGTGTACGGAAAAAAACTGAAACGGTGGCGGGCGCCTTTCACTAACATTCCACCACCACAGTCATACAGACGATAAACTTCTAAACAGAACACGAATTCTATGCTGGAAGCTTAAGGCGATTCATCTTTATTCTCCTTTCTTTTAATTATTCTCTCTTTCTCTCACTTATCTTCCGCTACCTTGGACTTTGACAATCTCATTATTTATACCTAAAGACATCCTAATTTAATCACACAGCATCATTTTTTGGCATCTTCGAACGCATTTACTTTCACTTGGCACCCATTTCGTCAATGTTTAATACCACTGGTAGTCTGTTTTACGCATAACTTAAAGCTCCCTGCCCCATTTTTTTTCTCTCATCTGTGTAATGACAGCTGTAGGTTGCCGGTGACCCCTATTTGAGCTCTGGGGCCCACTGCTGGAATAGCTTCTTATTTCTCAGTGCTACATTTAGTTTTTTTAAATGCTTAACATTTCTACGCAGACTTAACTAGAAATCTGAGTTCGCCTGTGCGTCCGCCTAACCCTCTGTGCGTGTCTGTAGCGCTCAATTTTGATATGTCAAGGATATGGGCCATACATTTTAATGATTATCTCAAAGGATCGTGTTTCTTTAGATTTTTAAAAAAACGTTAGGTTCCAAATTGTCAAGCATTACATTTACAACTATATAATACTACACTATAAACAACTGCCTTCAAGGTAATGAGAGAACAGTTCATTAACGAGCCTGTTAATTGGTTATTTTAGAGAAACGTCATGTGAGGCAAAGTTTTCCATATCGTCGTAGTGTTAGTTGGCAAAGTTTGCCAAGGCTACAGAGGCCTGACAGTAATAACATTTATTTATAACCTGTATTGCCTAAAAACACCCTGAGTAATTAACGTTGGTGTGTGTAGTGGGGCCGACCACTCCTTTTCCTACTGCGCATACAATAAAAGCACAAAACGATTGAAAATATTTTAAAAGCACTGGAGTCCGAAAACATTTCTCAGTTCTAAACACGTGCAAAAGCACAACTTGTCGTTTTCCTTATTTCTTGCTTCATTTTCTCTATATTATACTAACCCTAATACTGTCACTCAGAACTAGGGGAGAGCTCCTTCAAAAGAGGACCCTATCATGCGTGGCCCTGTCATCGTACCAACATGGGTCAAGAAACACACGGACCTTCAGAGGTATCTTTACTGAAAATCTCTGAACCTGTATGCACACTACTGGGATAAATGGACGCTGCCCTTTTCTACTTGTGCAGGCCACTTGCGCACGAAGTATATGTTCTCTACCGTCTTGCTTGATATCTTTGTTTCTGTTTTTTTTTAGCTCCGTAGAGATAAGATAGTGTAGTTTTTGTGCAGCAGGTTGCAAGGTACACCAGTGGAGTAGCATTTGGGAGTGAAGGGTAAGCGCAATGGCAGTGAGCGGAACAGTGACACTGCGCTATTTCAACTTTGTGTTCTGCCCCTGGATGGTTGCTATCACTTTGTTATGGACAAGGCCGTAAACAACCTTTATATTCACGTGAAACACAGCCGCATGGCGGCTTCAAGTATACATATTTGTTCGCTCTTTACGTCTGCCCCATTCAGTACCTATGGGGGGGGGGGGGGGAGAATGCTCCGACCATGAGAAGTGAGGCTCTTTTCATGTCCACCATTAGACGGTATGAAAAAAGTATTTTTTATTGCATTCATCCAGCAAAGTTAAATTAGAAGCATTGCAGGAGACGTTGTTCATTGGTATGTTGGTAACATATTTTCCGCATGGGATAGCTAACTTTTATTCTGTTTGTATCATACATCCACTTTCATCAAAAACATATAATGTGTCCTTCTTTCACTCTCAACGTAACACGCTACGCCAAGAGCATCTTTCCCTCCGCTGTGATGACTGCAATCTGTATTGGCGCCCACTCTGAAAGTGGGCGGCGACCAGCATTCACCCAGCCAATCTTTTTTTAACATAAAAGCGTCGTTTCATGCAATACACTTCAGCATGCTATCTCTCGTTTTATATCGCTTTTTCTCTAGGAAGTGACTGGGGTGTTGTCTTGAAGAAGCAAAGTAGCACATAATAAAGCTAATGAATGAACTCCATGCTGGCCCTAATGCACCGCTGATGATGCGTGATGCGTATAGTTAACATAAGCGGAAATAAAAAAAGAGAAAAAGATAAAACTATGATATATCGATTTGAGGCCTTTTGTAAAGACATTCAATGATTTAACCATCACACAACAGGCACATATCTGTTCAATTTCAGTAGAACATTTTTAGGATTGTCCGGCATAAAAATAAGTACTTTAAGACGTTTGACAGGATTTCAACATTGCTGACGGCTTATTCAAGAGCTTTTGTCGTGCAAGCCAGCACGTTCATACATTTTCCCCGTACACATGCTTGCTTGACCTATCGCGCACTTACTCGCCCGCTGGCCATGAATACAGAGCAAACCAAAGCCCGTCGTCGTAGTTCATCAGGCTGAGGCTTTAGGCTCCCAGGCCAGAGCTCGCGGGTCTGATTTCCGGCACAGTGGCCGCAATTCGATAGGTGCGAAATGTAAATTAACAGCTGTGAACTTCAACTTAGGTGCGCGTTAAGGAACCCCAGCTGGTAGACTTAATCCAGAGCGTCCCTATATGAGACGCCTCTTAATCATATCGTGGTTTTGGCGCGTAAAATCCTAGACGGTGCTGGAGGAAACCTGCCATAGCTGGCCTCTTCAGTGCATTCACAGCGCATCTTGGGAGAGTTGACACGCAGCGATGGACACGCTTTGGTGTGGAATGTGAGGTATTAAGAATATACACCCATTAGCCGGAAAGGGTGTCTTAGGAACCGGGCCCCCCTTCCGCCCCCTAAATAGGGATGAATGAGGATGTTTAACATGAAATAAATATTGCAAATACCGCTTTAAAGCCTTCAACAGGTGCCCCCCTCCCCTCAAAAATTTTTTTTTGGATTGAGGTCTGTCTAAAGCAAACGCGCTCACATTGTCGCCACTGCGTGAGACAAATAACCGTGTCAGTATAACCGCTTTTATTACAACTTTATTTATATTGGCAAAGGCGCATGTGATTATCTTGTTTCGTGGGAGCTATACTTTTCCCGTTTCTCACAGGTCACACACACGCATATATATATATATAATATATATATATATATATATATATATATAGTATATATATATATATATATATATATATATGCGTGTGTGTGTGACGCTATGATGAATGGGCGACGTGGCCTGGCTCATACGCCATGTTTATTCTACTCTCACTTCTTCCTTCTCGGTTGTACCAAAATCGCTAACCTTCTTATGTCACATGATTCCCCTCCCTCCGGAAGAAGTCGCGTCCAGACACTTAACAAAACAACAAAAACGCAGAGTGTTTAAAACGAAAAGTGTGAAAATACACCGTAGTTCCATTTCAGAAGGCAGTTCCTTAGCTCGCACAAAAAGTCCACAGCAGAGGGAAGCAGTCTGGCCATATCTAAGAGAGCTCGGGTGGACGACGCTGGCTGTTGCGTCCTGGATGGCATAGCCACACCCTGGAGATCTGCACTAGTGATGACATCCGTTGAGTTCTTGTGAGGAACGGACAGGGTTGTGAGTCCCGGCAACACTTCAGGTTCGGATGCCGAAGGCGTCAAATATTGTGTCGTGGCGGGAACAGACGGTGTGCTTCCAGTTTGCGAGTGCGATGGTCGTGGCTGACGGGATGGTATTTTGGTCTCTGCGTTCTACAGATGATGCCTTTTCGTCTCTTTCGTCATTTTCTGTGGTTTCGGAGCTGTAATCGTAGGCACAGTCTTGATCTCTTGGGCCAAATGCGTTTGTGGCGTATATGCCTCACGTCTTGAGTTTGCTTTAAGAGGCTCGCTTTGCGTCGTCGTCCTTGTTGACGTATCCGTTGGAGTGTCTGCGATTCTTGGACTTGCTTTTACTGGCGTTGCTGATGTTGCTGTAAAACGTATTGCGGTGCGAGCCATTCTTGAATGATCTGGCGGAGTTTCTTTGACAACTTGATCTGGTGTCCAGTCGACAGCTGGTAGTCTGTGGGCTGCTGTAACGCTTTTCAGGCAGCGAAGTTGGTAGGGCAGATTTGAGTGGAGGAACATCAGAGGCGCCTTCGACAGCATTGATTACGTAGGCTTCTGGCACCTGGCAACCTGTCGGAGTCACTTCCAAGCCTCCTGTGTTTGGGTTTTCAGGTGGCTGCACTCTCAATGGCGACGCTGCAACAGGCGTGGTTTGGTCAAATTTTAGTTGGGAATAGCTGCCCTTTCTGCGCAACGAACAATGCGTGCTCTTCTGGTGCATGAAACTTAACTGTAGGTCCCGGGCTCAACTAAGTACGCAGCGAGCTCCTCTGCTCTATTCAGACCACAGTGAACATGTGAGACGTGAGCTGGGCGTTGTGAGCGACCGAAGATCCACGCGATGGAAAAGCAGAAGGTGGGTTCATGCGCGAAGACTGCTTTTGACTGTGACGACCAAGCGTGATTGTCTGTGCATGGTGGGTTATAAGCAAGTCTTCGTCGTAGTCGTCATTGTATTCTTCAAACCTAACGATCATTTCTTGTTTGATCTTTTCCCATGACTCGTCGTTTTGAAATATGTGGGGGAGGTAGAATTTGAAGGCCTCACCGGAGACGTAGTCGGTAAAGTTGGCGACCATCTCCCGTTCCGACCATGATGCAGCGGTAGCGTGGGAGCTCGAACAGGTCGAACCGGTCCTGTACAGGCCCATCGTCCGCTGCTCTGGTGTACCTGGGGATGGGAAGGTCAGTCGATGATTGCCGTCATGATGCTCGTCGATGTGTACTGCTGGTGCTGGTTCGGTAGTTCGTTTATGGTCAGGGTGTCTTGCGGAGAACCTTGCCGATGATGTGCGACTGATGAAGGGGCTGGCAGGTCTCGATCGATTGATTTGTGGGGTTTAACGTCCCCAAAACGACCATTTGATTATGAAAGATGCCGTAGTGGAGGGCTCTGGAAATTCTGACCACCTGGGGTTCTTTAACGTGCACCCAAATTGAGTACACGCGGCCTACAAAATTTTCCGCCCCCATCGTAAATGCAGCCACCACAGCCGGGATTTGATCCCGCACCTTGCGGTCAGCAGCCGAGTACCCTAGCCACTAGACCACCATGGCGGGGGGCAAATCTCGATCCTGTCGACTCTGTGTGACGCAATGATGACTAGGCGACGTAGCCTGGCTCATACGCCATGCTTATTCTACTCTCACTTATTCCTTCTCGGCTTGTACTAACCATCGCTACCGTCTTAAGTCATATCTATAATATATATATATATATATATATATATATATATATATATATAATAATATATAATATATATCTCTTTCGTATGACTTTACTCGCACAATAATCACGATAGCGGTCAGGTAGACAGAATTACGCCAAATAACAACTAGCTTAATTGTTCAAGAAAATAACAATTTTCTAGTATAATAGGCCTGTAAATGTTAACCAGGAAATGCTATACTATGCATGATCCACGTTCACGTGACCTGTCGACATTTATTAAAAAGAGAAGCTTGCCCTCTGGATGTGTCTTTATGTGACCTATCATTACATTATCAGGTAGAGAAAGTGCATGGTTTGTCAGAGTGATAGTCAACGTTTACCACGGTGTCTGAGACGGATAGATTGAGACTAAAGACCAGCAAATTGTGCTCGCAAAAGGTGAAGCTCCTTTCGATGAAACCAGGTGCATGCCTCCGTTGTCTCTTATGCCTGTTCATGTAGTGGTATGGCACGTAAACATAAGCAGCGACCTACCCGAATGGTCTCCATGGTTACAGAGGCTATATGGCTATAATACCACCAAGTCGAGTGCCGTTACAACGTCGAGCAGCTGCCACGCGTTGTCCCCTCTACTGGGCTTTCCCAGGAGACGCCAAGCCTGCACCGTTACGTATTCAGAGCGCACCTGGGGCCAAAGTCCTGTGCATTGCTTCACCGTATACGGAGGGCCCGCTAACATAGTGGCACGATGTTTGCGCACGCATTGCCGCCAGTCGTTGCCGCCTCATCAAATGCAGACCTCTGAGGAACGTTCGCAAGCTGTAGGTAATAGTTGGTCGCCACATTATTTTTCGATTATAGTTTAGCATTATACATAAATGACATATTCGAAAGCAGCTTTTGTGTTTTTTAAACGACATTGTGATTGAGTTCTGAAAGGGTACTCACAAAAGGCAAGTAGAACTGTTTTCCTATCGATAATGCGCAAGTCTGCTTCTTGTCCGTATACGTATACACGGCCATGTACAATGCATTGTCTGTGCAAGTTATAACTGCCATTTTGTTTCAATGGCAGTTATGAGGAACTGCATGTTTGGTGACTAGATTACCCTCGAGTTTTCAGTCATCTTTTTCTCTAGGCTGCTTCGTCACAGTGTGTACGTTGGCGCAAATAACTGAATTCAATTATTTCAATCCATGTCTTCAGGGCCGACTTTCAGATGTCACTTTTGTCAATGATGTGTAGGCGTTCGTAACTTTTGTTTGTTAGTTACTTTTGTTTGTTTCGTTGCTAATTTTCAGTTTCGCATTTGTTTTTGTGGTTGCAATTCATGTTGTCCTCTGCAGTGCATTATTAGCAATCATCACGCTGTTTAATCAGGACTTTGTGAATATAATCGGTTCATAGAACTGTAACTTATTTCTGCACGCGTCTGTGGGAAGCTACAGCAGGTTACGTTCTGATTTGCCACCACTCTCTATGTTCGCAAACCAGGGTTGTCAAACTCACATCAGGTACTGGGCCGAAATCACGAATTTAGCCCCACAGAGGGCCGGAACAGCAAAAGTGGAAAATCTGTGGGGTTAGGGGGGGGGGGAATAAAACCTAACGCTAAAAAAGGCCTTCATTATATATCATATATGGATGGTCTTTGGCATGTAGTTTACGTGATAATTAAAAAAAAAACGTATGGATGCCGATATTCAAAATAGCTAAAATTTGGACTCAAGTGCAGAGTTTTTGTTCCGTGGCAATATCATAACAAAAAGGCACCGCACGGGTTTCCTCATGAAAAAAAATGCATAAGACCAAACACATCTGTGTAGCTTACCCGAACGAACCGCTATTATTGACGATAGACGAATATATAATACGAGCACCATTTAGTAATGTCACAAACAGCCACAAGGTCATAAAAAAACTGAATTGGCCAAATGCGGGCCGTGGGCCACTGGCGGAAGGTCGGTGGGGCGCGTGTTTGAGACCCCCGCCGTAAACTATACTTCTACAACGCAAGGTGGGAAAGAAACGAAGTCAGAGAAGGCAAACAATTAGTGTCCATATTATTTGGAAACGTCAATCAGCAGTGCAGTTATAGGCGATGCAATGAACAGGCGACAGCAGTATTTATATAAAAAACTTTTCTACTGAGGAAGAGTTTTGGAAAGAGAAGGAAGTACCGATTGAGTGTTGATAACTTTCTCGACATCACAAGCAAGCGCACGTCAGAAAATGCAAAAAACAAACGACTCTGCAAAATTTTCAAATTGGCATAACTAACTTTTAAAAAAGCGTTACAAATGAACTTCGAGTGTGACAAATAGGTGCGTTTCTTGTAATATTCAAAATTTAACTGCATTTAACCAAGTGAATAAGAATGCGGCGCCTGCAGGTATACAAAAATGTTCGTCAAGCGTTTCTCTCTCTCTATCTATCTTCAAACTGAACAAGAATAATGACACTCCATTCCGATATCCACGTTTCCTGTTGTCGTTATGAGCGTCCACTTGCACTATCGCAGGGACTCTGATAGCTCTACTTTCAGATCAGGAAAGGTCACAGATTTAAAAAAAAATCTACCAACGATCTCTTCATTCTACTTTAAGAGGGAAGGGCGGGAAGGGATCTATTCAGAGTGATGAGAGGCTCAAGCATCGCACGACTTCCCTCGAACCCCGCAGAGAGTAGTCCCATTCTCATCGCTCCTCTCAACCCCATAGACCCTCAAAATCACTCCGGTGGCCTCGTGAAAACGCCGTGAACTAAACTATCCCGTGTTCTCTCGAGCTCGAACACAGCATGCATATCCTACTTCAACGCGTGGAACGCATCGCTAAGTCGAACATTTAGCGCAGTTCTGGGTACAGCTCCGGTTGGAATTAAATGAATATTTATGTGTGCTGAATACTGTCTGTCCTTTTTTTTTCATCCCATGTCATTCATTCGGATCTTAGTACATATGTGCCACACAAGAGCTGTAAAGCATGAGTGTCTGGCCCCTCGAATTCTATAGCTCAATTTTAAATGACAAGCTTCTCAAAGGCGAATGATTGTGCAGAAAGCCTTGCGTTTTTCAAAAATAGACCAGGCTATTTGTACATAATAAGAGGTCTCGAAGAAACTTTTATGGGCCCATGTCATCTTTAAAAAGACAATAAAGACGTTCTGCGACCCCCAGTATTGACACAGGTCTTGAGGCCGAATTGAAGCTTGTCGACTAACAAGAAAAAAAAAGACACCGTGAAACTTAAGCTGGGAATAGATTATCACGGTGGTGACGTCAAGAAACCTCTCACAACGAGCGACGACTGTTACCGTTCTTGTGATTTTTTGATAGAGCTATCGCGTAGTCAGAGTGACTTCCTCCTTGATCTGAAGCACACATATACAGAAGTCAAGCAAAGCACAAGGGTTGTTTTCAGTATACTAATGTATGGAGTTTTACGTTCAAAAACCACAAAATCAATACGAGAAACGCCGTAGTGGAGGGTATCAGAAATTTCGACCATATAACGCTTTTGAACGTGCAGCGGTCATCAATTAGTTTTTAATTGCAGTGTGCTAACTAAGACACAAAGCGAATGAAATAAAACTAACAAACAGCTTGCCGCGGATAGTTTCAGTCACCAAAGACAGCAAAATAGACTCTTTGAAAAATTTTTTGCGTGGTTTATTTCTGGGCAATGAATGTATGAATTTTGCGTTTCTTTTTTTTCACTTGCTTGAGAGCCTTTTGGTATCACAGAAATGCCTAGCTGAAGCAGATCTGTATTTTTTGCAACGCGTGTAAGGTTGCGCCAACCCAAGGTGGCAAGAAATATCCAAATGAAGGTAACTACGCAATTCGTTCATATAGGAAGAAAGAATGCGTGCTGAGAAGTGTACGGAATTTCAGCAATCCGAACACAAGCCTCCCTTTTTCCTCTTGTCTCTTTATTTTTCCGATAAGCTGCCTGACCGGCCATGAATAGGGCTGCAGTCTTTCAGAGGTTTCCGAATGCGAGATTGGAACGGCTCTTTCGAATCACCGCCCAATTTAGGCACCGGTGCTAGAGCCAGCTTGAAAGGGTTGATGCGCGAAAAGCGTTTAAATCCTTTCATGTTGACTGAGCCGTAGCCTCTTGTTCGGCTAATAGCGCGCTTCTAGTGCCTTTTGCGCGCTGCACACGCAAGCTTTTGAGAAGGCCGCACAGGGGACGGCAACTGCAGCTTTCGTACTCTATCAATCAGGCGTGGAGAGAAACCTCTTGAAACGAATTGGGGTCCAGAAGTGGGTTCGAGAAGATCGAAAGATGAACACGTGTGTTGGATTTGCGAACAAATGTTGTGCTAACAGAATTCAACGTATAACTGCCAGTGCCTAAAATGTGTGCAACAATTTGATTTTGGTGCATCTGTATCGAGCATCTTAATAGCGTGTTTCTACGTTCATTCACATCTTCATCGAGGCGCCGCCACTGTGCGTTCTGTCCATCAGGGGCATAGCCAGAACTTTTCGGAGGTTCAGGGGAAGGAGGGTTCAATTAATATGCTTTACGCTTGTTCGTGCGTGCGCACACATATATACGCAAGCAAAACTGAAATTTTTTAGTGAGTTTTGACTCTCTTTCCACCACCCTGTTACGCCCCCGCTGTTAATAGCCGTTTAGCTTGTTGGCACGTTAGAGACTAGCTGCAAAGGATACAAACATGCAAACTAGCACACAAACAAAAACGGAAGGAAGAAACAAAGTACGGATGAAACATCGAGCGTACGCCGAAATGAAATCTTTCGCCAACGACTGCGACAGCGCATTGCGTTTGCTTCCGAGAGATGGCAGCACCAGAAACTCAGCCGTTTTGCTGCTCACGCGCTTCGCGCCGCCTGGAAACTCGCCTTCGCCACTGCGCCCTTATCCACTAGAGGGGGAAGTTACAGACTTTTTACACCACCCTCCTGCTCTAACTGTATATCTAACGGTGACGATATCTACGGCAACCCCTGGCATACTTATTCACGGTGGCATAAATGAGCCCATGCTTTTCACAACTATGCTACCAGCAATGAGTGCAGGAGGTTGTGAACATGGCATACCTGAGTCGTAAAGCCACCTAGTAGCATACTGTGGGCTCCTCATATATATTATAATAAGATCATCTAACGGAAAATAATGCAAGAAAAGTATAGGGGAAGTTATTAGATCTAATAATAATGCAAATGTGAAGAAAGAAAAGTGGATGAAAACAGAACTTGCCGTTCGAGTAATGCGATCGGGGCTCCACCAACTGAGCTACCATGCCAGAAATACCCCCAACAACTTTATTGGGTATAAATGTGAATTGAACGTGGGGGTGTCAGTCAGTGCCACCAACAGCCATGGCGGTGAGTGCGAAGCACTCTTTATCAGCCTGTTTGGCGTCACGTAGCACGTGAACCTATTGCGAGCAGGCAACTGACCATTAATTCCTCGTATACTACCTAAAGGCACCAAGTATGCCAGTACGAGACCCTCGTTAATGAATGAAGAAAGCAAGTGTATATTTAAGGGCTCCTTTTTTTTTCTTGTTAGACCCAACTATGTTGAGGTCTAACACACAATAATGCAAGGAAAGTACAGGGGTAGTTATTAGATTTAATTGTAATGTAAATGTGAAGAAAGAAAAGTGGAGGAAAATATAACTTGTAGTGGGCAGGAACCGAACATGCGAACCTTCGACGTTACAATTAGGTCCAATAACTTACCTATACTTTCCTTTTTTTTGTCTGTTAGATCGCAATATTATTGTGTCTATTAAGAAAAAAACTAGCCTTTAGGTGCACACTTCCTTCTTTCATTCATTACCAAGGGTCTCGTTCTGACAGACTTGATGCCTTTAGGCAGTATACGAGGGATTATTGGTCAGCTGCCAGCTCGCAAAAATTCACGTACTACGTGACGCCAAACAGGCTCATAAAGAGCGTTCCACACTCGCTGCCATGTGTGCTGGTGGCGCTGACTGACACTCCCACGTTTATTTCACATAATCATCACCACCACCACCATCATGATCAGCCTGACTACGTCCACTGCAAGACAAAGGCATCTCCCATTATCCGCCAGTCAACTTGGTCGTGTGCTTGCTGCTGCCATTTTATACACGCAAACTTCGTAATTATCTGTCCACCTAACTTTGTGTCTCCCCTTAACCGGCTTGTTTTTTCTAGGAATCCAGCCAGTAACCCTTAACGACCAGCGGTTATCCTGCCTACGCGCTAAATGTGCGGCCCATGTACACTTCTTGATTTCAACTCTAGTATTCTTAACCCTGGTTTGTTCCCTGATCCATTCTGCTCTCTCCTTGTCTCTTGAGATTACACCTACAATTTCCCTTTCCATCGCTCGCTGCGTCGTCCTCAATTTAAGCTGAGCCCTTTTTGTAAGTCCCCAGGTTTCTGCTCCGTAGCTAAGTACCGGCAAGATACAGCTGTTATATACCTTCCTCTTGAGGGATAGTGGCAATCTACCTGTCATAATTTGAGAGAGCTTGCCAAATGTGCTCCACCCAAGTCTTATTCTTCTAGTTACTTGAATCTCGTGTTTCGGCTCCGCGGTTTTTACCTGTCCTAAGTAGACATATATACCCATTAAAGTGGATGGGGACCATAGCTGCCGTGGTAGCTTGGTTGCTAGAGCCTCAAACGCGTTATTCGAAGGTCGCAGCAGGTTCGGTTCCTGCCCACAGCAAGTTATCTTTTCAGCCACTTTTTTTCTTCACATTTACATTAAAATTAGTTCTAAGAACTTCCCCTATACTTTCCTTGTATTCTTGACGGTTAGACATCATTAATATTGCGTCTAACAAGAAAAAAAACGAGCCCTAAAGTATGTGTGTGTGTAAAGTAAAGTATGTGTGTGTGTGTGTGTGTGGTGTGTGTGTGTGTGTGTGTGTGTGTGTGTGTGTGTGTGTGTGTGTGTGTGTGTGTGTGTGTGTGTGTGACTCATTTGAACGATTGCCCGTCGCTAACATGAGCCCACACACCCACGAGGGCTTTCCTCTTAGGGCTTAATAGCTTGCAACTAGATTTGCTGTGTCCGTGAACAATGATTTCATCTATCAATAAGTTTTGATAATAATAATATGTTAGGTTTAATGTCCCAATACCACCATATGATTATGAGAGACGCCGTAGTAAAGGGCTACGGAAACCACTTGTGGTTGTTTAATGTGCACCCAAATCAGAGCACACTATCGTCGTGAATATACCTTTTTTGTTAAATTGCTTGATAGCATTTGTAAGAAGGAGGTAGCATACAAATATCACTGCGAAACAAACAGCCTATTTCAATTCGTCCCTGTAAATTGGCACCTCTCAACTCATGGTGTTCCCACCACAATGTATTGGCTAAATAGTTTTCCTTTGATCGCCCCCCAATAATACACCATGTTTTCGCAATAGTTCACGTTTTGACCCTATAAAGAGCATAACAGTCAGCCAGAATGTAATCGAACGTTTACTGCAGTGCACGTCAAATTCCGACGTGGCATCTTCGTTCCCTCTGGTATGCATTGCAGGAATGAAACTATAGGTGCAACTGCCTTCAAAGTAAGTCCCTGTTTTACGCATCGGTTCAATTACAATGGCGGCTTCCATAACTTCGGCCAATAACCATATAGTCACAAAAAAGTAACACTGGATTCAGCCACTCACTTCTTTAATCAACTATACGAATATAAATTTGCCCTGTGAGTTTGCTGCAATGTTCTCGGAAACCAACACTTTACAAACATTTATTGGATTCAGAAGAATGACGTTTCTTCATCAATACTTTTCTGAGCGATTTGATTCTTCATGGAATAAGCAAGTACCAACTCAGACAAACACCCACAAAAAAGATGCCTGCAGGTATACATAGGCTTACGTATGCAGGATTGCCTGTTAAGGGGGACAAAGTTTCATCGCAGCTTTTTTCCTCATGTTGGTCGAGTGCAAAAGGGAACACTTGCCTCACAATCGATACAAATACAAGAATGAATCGATGACGTGCATCTCACGGTAATTTTTCTTTAGTTCCTGTCTTCTCGGGAGTGAAATAGAAAGCAAACAGCTTTTGAAATTGCACATCAGGTGCCTTCGGCCACCGTTATCGTAGGAAACTTGCGTCGTCATAACCGCTGCTTTTTAATTCAATGATGGGACAGGTGCGACTGCGTAAAATCATAGGGCAGATATTCTGCTATCCATTATACGATTAGAGGGAAAGGCCGTCCCTCTTTTCTTTCTTTACCTCATGGGCACGCCTTTCTGTGTGTAAATACGTGCCATCATTTTGTGGGTTTCTGTTTCCGCTGCTACTGACTCACTCTACGGTGTTTCCTAGGTATGAATACCGTCTGACCTCCATGTGAGCGAGGAAATATGCACTGACATCTACTTGAGTTGCGCTGGAAGTTTCAAGGGGTACTTTTATCAACTCTACACCTGACACCTCTAGTAGACGGTGTCAGATTACTTGAATTCCTATCCTTCAATTTTTAGTAAGCTTTCCTCACTGTAAAATTGCAGTAAATGCCAATGAAGATAGCGATGTTCCTTCACATGCACTGCCAACCTCCGAAACCTGCATGAAAAGTGTTTGGTGCGAGAAGAACAAAACTTTATTTTCAGTGAAAGGGTACATAGAAAAAAAGGGAATTCGGGGTTATTTTGAATGAGGCCTCAAGGATGAAGCCACTGCTTTGGTACAAGTTCTTCGATTAAAAACTTCGACTCCTGAACTTCCTCTACAAGAGTAAATGATACAGCGCAATCAGACGCTGTTTGTGTTGCTTTCTCAATTTCTAGCATCGCTTTGCTTCTTTTAAGACACTTAAACCTTGCCGTACGAAACAAAACGTCTGCGCGCCGGTAAATCAGCTATATTAAACCACTAGGGACCACGAAAGCAGTAATGGTTAGATTTTATTGAGATTTCGCACGTTTAATTACTTGCAGCAGACAACAACGCGTGCAAATGTTCATAAAGGTTTATGAGTTTTTGCAGAAGATATGGCACTGTACTTTAGAAAGTATCCTGGTCTCTCGAGATAGCATTAAGAAAGCTTGTGAGATGCAAGAATAGGGAGTACGCTGGGTTTTTTCCAAACGAATACCGAATTCATCGTGGTCCATACATCTTATTGAAGCACCAACCCTTTATAGGAAGCGTAACGTCACGCTTCCTGCAATACTACTTCAGTGTATTGTGGAATACTTGCATTGTTTTCTAGGATTTGTGAAAATGTCGGCATATATGGATCGAGTGTAAGAGCAAGGCCAGCCAACGCCTTCTAGATTTCCCGTGCCTGCCGGATTTTTGGCGGTCACTTGGGAAGCGGCGGTCGCCGGAACTACGGTGGTGGCGCGACTCAAGTAGGGGTCTCTTCAAATAGGTTTTTACGTGTTTGGAGCTTATGTGCAGCAAAAATAACGTAAAAAAGTTTTAAAAGGGCGTAAAATTAATTATAATTAACCCTACGTAAGTGACGCCGTCATTCAGCAAGCAACTTCTTTGATACAAGGCATTCTCTGAAATTAGTAGCAAACGCCAAAATTGCCGATCTCTAAGGCTAAGTAAAAAACTCTTACGTAGGTAGCGCCGCCATAGATGACCGGCGTTTCGCGCTCATCCGTTAGGCATGGGAAATCTAGGAGGCGTTGGCTCAGCGGACGCTAGAGATCTCTTGAAACTTCCGTTAGCTACAATAACGCCAAGTAAGTGTCTTAGTTATTATGTGAGTAAAGGACAATAGTCGTCTCGTAAGGAATCTGCTGAAACATGGAGTGCAGTTGCAAACCCCGTATCCATTGTTTGCGGCCATTTCCATCATGCTGGTAAATGTAGGCCTGTGCCACTTTGTCTCAGCCATGAAATATCTGTAGTTATTCGCAGCATGGTCGCTAGAGCCCAGCTCTTTCCATGACATTGTTACAGATGCTGATAAAAGTTGGCAGTGGGACAAAGTTTTTTTTTTACAGTGTATGGCCATCCGGTTGCAGATCATAAAAGCTACTGTGTGATCGTTCGCCAGCGTTAAAACTATGCCTTTGTCTTTGGCCTTTACGAAACAGGGTTGTTTCTAGTAATAAAACAGAAACTATATTCTCTACGTTTCTTTGTTTCCTTATTTTTTATTGTTGTTGACAAATATCACCCTTCGTACCGTCCTCAGTCTTCTCCTCTTATGTGTATATACTCGGGTCAGATGCGACAATGAAACCTAAGAAGGGCTCTCCCATATTCAGAGTAGTATATGTCCCAGCCTCGTGGGCATGAGAGAACCAAAAATGAACGTCATCATTAAAAAAATGGCTGGTGCAATCTTAGAGGCGCCACACAACATTAGATACGAGCGTGCTCGCACGAAGTCCATTGCACTATAAAAAGTACACCCGGATTTGACTTAATCTCCGAGCAAAACTGTGCACCTCATACACTCCTCGCGTTTTGCAGGGAGTATTTTGTTCTTGCTGAAGCACAAGCAATCCGTTTTTTCAACAAATAAATTGTAAAACCTGAAACAAATTTAGGATGATCAGCACTGACCACGTGCGTTTGACGGGCACTCATTTTCCTAAAGTTGAACGACTCATAGAGCAGAAAAAATAGGACAGAGTCAATATGCCTACTTATCATTATCTTGCTGCAACCCTTCGCAGCCTCACCGTGGTGGCCTAGTGGCTAAGGTACTCGGCTACTGACCCACAGGTCGCGGTTTTTAATCCCGGCTGCGGCGGCTGCATTTACGATGGAGGCGGAAATGTTGTAGGCCCGTGTGCTCAGATTTGGGTGCAGGTGAAAAAAACCCCAGGTGATCAAAATTTCCGGAGACCTCCACTACGGCGTCTCTCATAATCATATGGTGGTTTTGGGACGTTAAACCCCACATATCAATCAATCAACCCTTCACATTCAAAATTCCAATGAGCTAAATCAGACTATAGTGTTATGTATTTTTTTTCTCAGAATAAGGAAGTGTACTTTGTAATGCACACGAGTTCCTAATCGGTTAAACTGTATATTGGAATGCCTACTTCAAGTATAGTTGCGATGTGCCCCCTATGCCATATTTATTTTGAGAGTTGGCAAGGTAACCACCTAGGGTCTGCAAGCCAACGTGTACGCCTGCGCACTTTGTTCATGCTGTTGATGATGAGAATAAATTATGCCTTGTAAGTGATGGGCCTTCAAAGCACTCGTCACGCGATTCCCATGCCTTTAAGCATGGTGTCATTCCGCGCTTCTGCCCAATGGTATATTACATGTGTTAATGACATTCTTCCCACTACACATAACATTCATATAGAGTTTAATTTTTTTCTCCGTAGCATACACACAACCGGGTGGGGCTCAGCGGTAGGACATTCGATCGCCTGATCGAACGTCCTACCGCATAGCCCAAAGAAATCCTTAGCGCTATTCAAACTGCGCATAATGGCTGCTCGCGCAAAGGTCGGTGCATGTGCGTGTTGCTTCTTCAACAAGCTGGCAGATATACAGCCCAGGGGCTGTGTGTCGTTTATTGGAGTAAAGTGGCAATTTCGGGAGGCGATCGAACGTTACTCCTCTACGGCGATAGAAAGGGGTTCTCGCACGAGTCACATCATTACTACACAGAAATCCTTTGTGTGGTTACCGCTCGAACAAAGTATTTTTGTTATTTCTTTATTTGCATCTGTGTGAAATGTTTGGTCATAGACAACGCTGACTTATCGCTCACGACCAATGATTCCGACTGCCGGAGCCGGAATTTCAGCAGAACGAGCGCTTCAATGCTGTCGCATTAATATACAGCTGAGGAAGATAGAAAAGTGAACCCAGATAAAAGAGTATACAAGTAATGAGTCACCCAATAGCACCTCAGGAAAGTATTTTAAGGGAGTCATGCATTCAAATTAATACCGCAAAGAATAGCACGGAACTTCCTAAAACGTCATATGGTATGCAGTAAAGCGTAATAACTGAAATCGCATGAGAAACACTTCGCCTCTCTTTAAATTGTGACCTTGAAGCATTTGCATTATTTTGGGCAACATTTGTAGCCTTCAAAAGTGGTTTAGGTGTGCCGACACTAGCAGAGCAGTGTGACTAATGTAAACAATGGTGCGCACTGAGACAAACGCCACACTCTTCGTCAAAACCGCCTACGCCCGGTCTTTTCAGTCTCCCGCCAAAAGTTTTCATCCCCGACACTCCTCGAGCCGATCCCTTTTCAGTGTTCCCCATTGGCCAACAAGTCCCTGCGGGACGTCCAATCAGGAAACTACGGCGCCAACACCCCCTCTTTTGAATCCGCCGGCAAGGGGGCATTGAAAAAGTCTGGCCCCCACCGTACCCACAGAACAGGGGATGATCCCCCCTGCCGCGAAGTACCCAACAGCAAAAAAAAAAAGGAACAAAAATTAGAGCGGCGAAACAGGATAAGAGTGCAGGAAAGAGAGCGAGAGAGATAACTAAAATATATATGCACGCGTGGGCTAGAAGGCACAGCACTCACAAACAGCCTCGTGGCACGAGCCTCAACTCCCAGCTCGAGGCGTCTGCCGGGGGGGTAGACGCGACGGAGGGTTCAGGGGTGCGTCTTTTCGAACCGGGGGTGTGCGGGGAACGGTATGAAAGAAGGGCGATAAAGGTAGGGGGGTGGGGATGCAGCGATGGAGGGGGTTATGGGGGGGGGGCTGAAAGGGGACTAGTCAAAAAGAAGGTGGTGCCGCCGGTCGGGGTGGATTTATAAAAGCCAGAGTCGAAGCCGGTGGCGAGTCAATCGCGACCGAGCGCTCCTGGTTTCGACGACACCTCGTGCCATAGTTATATAGAGCAGTGCAAGCGGCAACACGTTGCACCTCGTGGTTCGAGCGGCGAGTGATTGCCTTCGCTGAACCACAGTGAACACGAACTGTACCTGTACCTACACGAGATAGGTGTGCAGTGTGGCTCGCTTACGATATTCCTCTAAGGACGGTACTCTGAACAGACCCCGAGCCCCGTACTGAAGCGACCGCATCGATTCCCGCCGAACTCTGTTGCTTGCCCGTGCGAAGGGGCAAGGACGATCGCTGTGGTGGCACGGCATCTGGAATATCAGGTTCTTCAGCGCCAGAACACAGAACAGGTCAGTTTTTATAGTACACGCTTGATTTTATTTGAGTATTTCACTTTGCCGCACACGTGAAATGCCGGTTTTATTGGCCGGCATATCGCGCGTTGCTTCGCTGTGAGTCGAGATATATAGTTATATGAATTTGAATTAGGCGGTGCCTTACAAGATTTTGGGGAAACATATAGTTAAAATGAGTCGCCTAAACAAACAGCACTGGAACCGATATGTTCATTCAGCAATAAACATACAAATTATTTCGGTAGTAGACGCGATATGCTGCCAGAGAAAATTAAAATGTTATCTTATTTTGGTAGAGAAACAAATATTACTTTGATTTTCTCGACGTTCGTGGAAGAACGTGCTACCAGAAACTGGAACGAAGCTACATTCTGCGGTCATATACAAGCCCCACAAAACAATTTCCTCTCATTATTAGAATAGTATTGCTGCCACTCACAAGGCAGAGCCATCGAAGAATTTATGCTTGAGGGACGGCGCATGCCATGATCAACCCATGGTTGTGTCGTTGTTTTTTTATTGTTTGGGGCTCTCCTATCATCTTTGAAATAATTTTCTACGTATAAAGATAAATGCATATTCCTGCTTTTGGGATACTGCTGCCATCAAAACAAATCCATATTTGACAGTAAATTATGTATAAAGTAAAAAAAAGTGCTTAAGAGACATATGACGCACTTATATGGGTGAACAAACATTGTAGCTTACTTACACTGGCACACATAATGCAGTAGTTACATAATATTTTCCCCCATTATATCTCTTAAGGCATTAATCGAGCATGCTTTATGCGTTATAAAAACACAAAAAATTGAAACTTCTACTGTTCTGCAAGGGTCGAAACAAATCTAATGGTTGGTGTATAGTTGGTGAGAGAAAGAGGATTGTAAATTTTTTCTTCAGTATTGTGTATGAAACCAAAGGGAAGACGGAACGCAAGCCGAGACGCCTACCGTCTCGTCTCTGCTTGTGTACTGCCTTGCATTGTCGGCGACCACACACACAGGTACAACATGAGAAGAAGCTCAATAACTACAATCGTTTTCGAGCGAAGACTCACTGTTCCTTTTTTTTGGAGTATTCGTCAGTAAGCTTGCCAACTGCCTCCTGGGTCAAGATTCGCGATTCATCGCGTTACCTCTAGCAATTTGCGCCAATATATGGCTGTACAACCACACTAGAAAAGCAAGGGCCAAACGCCAAAGCCTAACAGCGTTTCAAGGTGGATCACAGAATACAGTCAGCGCTTGTAGTATAGAGCGATGCTATGCCGTGGAGACATGGCAGCAGATCACCACCTCATAACTCCATGTGGTTCGCCGCGTATTGCTCTTCACGCGTGTCTTATATGAACGTTTTATTTCGCTTTGCGCACGCCTCGCATATAGGTGCATTCCTTTGGATTGAGTGGATCCACATCCCCAGTCGATGTGCGTTCCGAACAAATTTGAGTAAATTTGCGCCATGCTGCCTCCTGCGACACGCGGGGTTCTGTTATAGGTATTTAGGTGCAAAACATCTCCCTTTATGGGTAATACGATTCCAGGCAGTGTGTACCCGGAACGATTGAGAGAACACCGGAGTAATGAATATTTTAAAGCTACAGAATAGTGTTCGCGTTGCATAGTGTCCTGGCAACAATGACCACACTGGTTTCTCTGAGTGAAGGAACTTCAATTGAAGCACGCGAATATCTTGAATTTTTTTGACGAGGTACTAACGGGATATTGCTCCCTCCTGAAATGTTGTGCACGGGCCTCAGGAAAGTAACCAATATGAGCTACCCTCTAGAACAGTGGTTTTTAGCCACGGATGTTTCAGGGGCGAGTGGAAGTTATGAGGTACACTTTACAGTGGGAGAAAAAGAGGGGGGGGGGCATATACCAATGCTACATGCAGTGCGAAATAAGCGCATCTTTTTGTTCTCTGGCAAGATATGCCGTAGAAGAGTGCAGATGTTGTAGAAAACTGAAGAAATGTTTTACAGACATCTCGTGCATAAGTCAGTTTTGCTGTGATGCAAAAATGCTATGTGGTGAAAACTTCCAAAAAATAAGAAGAGTCTGTTTTATTAAACATGGTCTGTCTCCAGAAAAAAAAATTAAGAATGCATTTCGTCAACCGATTGGAGCACAACTGCTCTAAATTAGAAGAATTCGAAATGCCTCAGATCACATATATATTTTCTAGCCCTGCATGCCAATTGAGAACGCGTGTGGTCTTCACTGTTTTAAATAAAGCCTTGTAATTAAGAGCAGTGTGTACCCTGTGTCGTGGCACACACGCTGAATCGTTGGGATGCAGCATGGCAGCCATTGCGCATTTGCGAGCGAGCCTATGCGCAATGCGCTATACAGCCACGCGACATAAGAATACGTTTGAAATGGTTGGATCATGTGCATAATATTTAGTTAGTCTTTGCAAAGAAAAGTTCGAATGGGGGTAGAAACATTAAGACGAATAATAAGCATTAGTAGCACTGTAATGTGTACGTAATCTTCACCACCCATACCGACAGGAATCTCCAACTTGTTTTATGCATCCTTGGAGGCTCAAAAATTAATAGGTTTGGGCGCAATATACTTCTTAGAAATCCAGGATATAGTCTTTCATGTGATCTAGAATTGCAGCGCTTGCTTTGCTGTGCATGCAATCGAACAGCGTTTCGTAAGCGTGGCAGCGTTAAACAACGGGATATTCAGGACCACATAGTTACAGCGCAGTTAACAATTTGTATCCTAAGAAACACGCATTATATAAGTATGAACACCAAAATGCAAGGTCTCTGACATTGAGGAGCACCTCTTTGCAATTTCGTTAAGCTGCACTATATGGCACAAAGAAATACGAGGAACCTTTTTCTTTCCCTTAAATCATACTTCTGCGTGACGATGGGTGTTAAGTCGTGTAACAGGCTGAATGTGGATTGCAAATCCAGTGTCTCGAAGCGTTATTTGATTTGGGGGGGATTCTGCCACTTGTTCTTCACGTTGCGTCGATGGGAACGCACTGATAGGAAAAATAGAAACTTCGAGTTTTTACTCGGCCACCAGTAAATAACTAAGAGAAATAGTTCAATCTACCAAGTACCTTTGCTCAAAGGAGAAACAGCCACGTAGTGGTTGCTCATGATGGATTCTGCATAGTCTATAACAAGACGGCTACGAACATGCTAACCATTCCGATATTTCACTTACAATTAATTTCGCGAGAACAGAAGTAAGCTAATAAAGTGCTATGATTACTTGTACTGAGTTGTAATTATGTCGCTTGTAAACCTAAGAGATTTTATTCATGCGTGGTGAAAACCTAATGAACGCGATGCCGATTCAATTGATACGCCCCCGAATAGTTGCTCAAATGCTTGTCTTCCTATTTGAAACTTTTTTTTTTTTGCGGTGGAGTTTATCGACCGTTCCAAACCCCTTAGGGCAATGAACGACCGGCGGTTTTGTCTCCAGCCCTATTATTCATCTAGGCAGTGAATACGCTCTCGTACACTCCCATAGACGTCGCATTTAAAGTTCAAGACGGTCCAATCCAATGAACCACCACCCTATCGGGCCATAATCGATTGGCGTGTACCGCGTCTACATGAGGCCCGACCTACTTTATGTTCCCACACCGCAACCCTCTACCGCGTATCGATTCAGAAGCCATATCTGTATCCTTCCAAGCACTGTCTGTACGGTGATGTGACCTGTCCCACTGCACGCAGCCAGCACGACATGTATAAGAAAAAGGCAAGGAAAAACAATTGCACTTACTGCTGGCATATTAGTGTACAAAAAAAAAAACGTGTGCGCGGCACTGGCTACTGCACGCATTCTAGATACACGTCATTTGTCCTTCTTAATATTTTTTTTTCGAAACAGAAATGTACACAATTGGGATCGTTCCTGGTATCTGAGATGCTTGGCAATAGAAATATATATAGAAAGAATAGAGAGTACTTGCATATGTTTGTGCCAAACATGAGCTACTTTTTTTGCTCTACAATCAATACGATTTCCCCCGTCTTAAAAAACACCCTACTCACCCACCCACCCACCCCTTAGTCTGCTTTCTTTGCCTTCTGAATGGACCATACCAAAATAAATGACCAAAGCGGAAAGCTATGCTCATTCCAACCTGTTGAGCCCTGTCCTCGTTGCATGCGTCTTTACCACATGCATCCTTCGCTTTCTCTTCGTACGAGAACCCTTCCTTTGATATGGACAGTTGCATCCAACAAACATTTCATTCACCCGCCTGCTTATGAGCCCAACAATCGCACAAGTTGCTTATGTCTGAATATTTTATACGAGAATCAGACAATGAGCTTCGCTATCACGTTTTTTTATTCACTGTTTTTAGTTATTTTTCTATTTTTTTAGTCTTTCACTTCAAGATGGTTGCGCTGAATGGTGCGCCTCTAGAAATGGGAAGCTCTCTTCCCCCGCAACCAATTTTCTTTCTGTATTTTTTTTTCTTCTTAGTTCCTTATTTTACAATGATTTGAAAAAAGTTTTACTATAAAAACGGGGGGGGGGAGAGAAGAGGTGAAACGTTAACTCTTCTGAGAAACGCAAATGCATTGACAGAATGAGAGTAAAAAGAAAAGTAAGAACAAGTGACTGTTTTTGCAGCTATTCTTAGCTGCTAACGCTCATTGATAACGCTGTACATTTTTTTACGTTCTTCCCGATTGCTTTCGGAAACCCACTTCTTCCAAGGTCGCAGAACGCCCGCATCAATGGAGCACAGGGCGGGTGGCTTTGGTAGGTGCAGAGTTTGCGAACCCCTCAGCCCCCGCCCTGCCTCTGTCCCGACCCCTTTCCGTTCTTTCTTTGCAGTGTCTCCGACACCCAACCCCGCTGATCTTCGTGCCGCATGCGATCTTTTTTTCGAGACGCTCAACTTCTAACCTTATTTTTTAATGCGCTTTCTTCTTTTCGCCCGCTTATCTTTAGTAAAGGTACTGTATCGCATCTGAAGCTACGCTACTATAAGCATCAGATTTGAATAGAAAGACACTTTTAGTTTGCATGGTTTAGTTTTTATTGTCTTCTTTTTCTTCACAGACGCACATTCTGCACTATAGAAAAAAGTAACGTGACAAAAAGATCACCCTTTTTTATGCGTACATGCCACAAACGAGCGAAAGCTAACCAGGCAAGTCGGGACGCGAAAATTAATGGAACACGCATAGATGCGTTGTGCCAGCAATAACTTATCTATCTGTACTACACTCGCAGGCTTTCATCGTTCATTCATCGCTCAGACTGTTTCCTTGTCTCTCCCCACTTCTCTCTCCTCTCTGTTTTTTTATAGCTTTCACGGTTGTATACGTACACATAGCCCACACACGCACCGAAGTGTCGAAGTACGCACTCAGCAGTAGGGCTATTCAAACTGCGCATAATGGTTGCTCGCGCAAAGGTCGGCGCATGTGCGTGTTGCTTCTTCAACAAGCTGGCAGATATACAGCCTAGGGGCTGTGTGTCGTTTAATGGAGTAAAGTGGCGATTTCGGGAGGCGATCGAACGTTACTCCTCTACGGCGATAGAAGGAGGTTCTCGCGCTAGTCACATCGTTTATCAAAGCCGTACGACGAAAGGACACAAGCGTATATTGTCATTGATTTCCTTTTTTATTGTTAAGATTCCGTTCATTTATGAGTGATGAAAGTGCTGGCTTTTGGAGTGAGAATAAGTGACGGCGGCGTGCGTGATGCAGGTCTATCGACTGCACGCCGGGCCTCGGCCATTATGTGCCCTTGCACCTGAAGGTACAGACCTCAATGCGCGCCCGCGCTGCGACGTGATCGTAACGCGTTGTGGTGACGAACGCCCCGTTTAAAGAAGGTGGCGACACGCGTTGTGTAAAGGCGTAGGGAAAATGTCTTGAGTTATGGCTTGGTGCGAAACGTCACCATCGACTATGGACGACCGCACGGCATGTTAGAAGAGGGCCCACGTCGTGCGAGCTGAGACCGCGCCACCATTCCATTGCCCTTCGAATAATGGTTGTTGACGCGACCGCAACATTCCCAGTGCTTGCTTTCATCTTTTGATCTTGTTTTTGCCGTCTTTGTTGCAGTGAAGTATTGATGCGTTTTCTTTAAAGACGTCATCCGCTTTCGGGCCGTTGCCTGCTTACAGCCTCCTTTGGGTCTTGCCGTCAATACAGGCGCTGATTCAGTCGTAATACTAATCTCACGCACAACTAGACCTTGACACTGCAGTTCGTAGTTGCTGTTCATAACATAGGGACAAAACTAATGTACATTCCACTGGTAGTGGGTCAGTTTGCAAATTTTATACTTGCCAAAAGCTGCTCTTAGAATGCTATTTCCAGTCCGTACTACAATAAAGCTACACAATTCGAGATTTCAATATTTGAGGCCACCAAAATAGGTCAAGAAAGAATAGCAGGCATCACGTATTTAACTTTTTATAATTTTGTCGATATGTGGCGTTATTTGGATTTACGGCTGCACGAATAAATAGTTTTATTTATAAATTATATGAGTGGCTACTTGCATGTCGTCCTGTTTTCTATGCTGCGTCGTCATCCTTGACGTGCCTGTTCACGTCACGCTACATATAATCACGACGCCATATTTGCATCTAGAAAAATAATAAAAGTTAAGTATATTGCTTATAGGCGTTAGTAAGGAAGTCGCGTTTGTTGCAGGTGCTGCTACGAGTCATTGTGCCGTTTGTATGAAGGCCAGTGCCGAAACATGCAGTGTTACGATCTTTACAATACAGGATGTGATATTTGCGTGATATGCTGGGTGACGCAAACTGACGTCAATGCATACTAACGCGTAGTGAGACTCTTATAAGGTACTCTAGATGGCCCATGTTCGCCCAGAAGGCAAAAAAAGTCTTTCCAATTGCTGTTGGGAGCCATTTTTCAAGTCGTGCGCATAGCGAAGATTTTCATTCCACGTATGTTTTACTAGAAGAAAATTTTGAGAAAAGAACTTTATCTTCTTTGTTATGGTCTATTGAACTATAGTTTGAACGCCAGCTTTACTAATACCAAATCAAGGATTATTATAAACGGAAAGGTAGTGTAACTCATAGTTACGCCAGTGATTTCAGGAAGTGCTTCTGGTGTGACACGCCTCGGGGAAAATGGCAGCTCCCGACACAGCGGGAATGCGAAGTAAATAGTAGAAATTTTTCACATATATATCTATTGAAATAATTATCTAAAAGGTTGTAAACATCCAAGTCAGATTTACGGTTCAAACGTGCCGTCCGCAACGAAAATGTCTTGCAAAAGGACAGTATCGTAAGTGGTATTACTCGGCTCCGGAAACTACCGGTACCAAGAGAGACGTGCAAAGAAAGTTCGGTCATGTGAGCTTCAGGTATTTCCTGGCATTTCCTTTTTTCTCGAAGAAGGCTATGAGTGACGTCATCCGGTACACTTAGCGCCACCAGCATCCCGTTTCTGAGGAGAAACCGGCTGGCAAACGATCTCTTCTGACGGACACCGCTGCAATGACAACGACCGGATAGCGCGGATGACAGATGTGAGAATCAGGCTCATATGGAGGACCGGCTTTCTGATGCTGGCGTAGTTGGGAACAACAGCTCCCCTCTCCCATGCAGTTCTCAAACATTGCAAAGTTGTTCGTCGGGCTAAAAAGGTCGGTTAACGACGCAGAGCGCTAAAAGGAGATGACCATTGATAAGAATGAAAAAAAAACGATGAACGATATAAAGAAGAAATGGGACACGTTCGTGTATCTCGTTGGGGAAGGTAGCGCCAGCAGCGCTGTCACCCCACTCTGAACGACAGGAGCTGGTGGTGGCGCCTGCGGTGAGTTGCGAGTGCGAATTGGCAACAAGGAGGCAGCGGAGCATCTAAGAATGCGGGTGACGCCCTTCATCCACCGAGCTGCGACCGGTAACAACGCACGCTACCCTCTTCCGAGACGTAAATAAAGAAAGCCGGCCCGAAGAGGGGGAGAAACACGGGAGCGCTCGCCTGTGGCTCAAAGGAGAGGCTTGTTCAGCGTTCCCTCTGTCGCCATGGCGCCACTTAGGTCTGCTCGCTGGCAAAATGAAAGGAGGCCGCGGCGGTTTCTAGAAATGCAAATACTACACTGACGCGTTTATTTTGTCGCTCGTGTGCCGTCAGCCGTCCTTGCTGCTTCTTTCCTACGCGGAGGGAAACAACTTAAAGCGATCCACCGGGGGTGGGAAGCGCCCATTGGAATGCGCCGTTTATACGGGTGCCGTTTTCTACCTTTTTCTCCCTGTTTTGCTCTCTTTTGAGCGGTGTAACATTACGGTGCCCCTGAACTTACCTCGGGAGCTGTCCTCAATTCTTGGGACGGGCTCGGCGTGTTTGGGAAAATTCCTGAGTGACTGACCGTTATGCAGATGGTGTGTCCCGCGCACAGCGTGAAGTTGCGTGTTTGGTGCCCAAAGAGAATATCAGGCGTGTCCAACCGAAAAAGCAGGTTTTTTCGGCATCCTTTTTCTGATGCCGTATTGTATAAAATTTTTCTTCAATAGAACAAAACCTACCGCAGATGGCTCGCGGTAGTTGTGCATGCATTTATGCTGGGACGCCTACGAATTAAAACGTAAAAATATTCAACAACGAAAAATGGGAACGTTTGGTGTCGTACTTGAGTCACTGTATAAATTTTGTGAGTGTTCTTGGTCTTTGTTCACACATATCGCCGTGTACTGCTCTCCTTACAGATTGCACGGTATTGACCGAGAGTGAAATTGTTCAACTTTCCGAAACGACCGCATACGGTAAATATTCTACAGCGCTCTAGAATTCAGCAAAACATTCCACTAGTTCATATTAACTGATCGTTTCGCCAATGAATGAGTCGTGAAGTGAATGTAAATTCAACCTTCAAAAGGCACCTAAAGCAAATTGAACTCACTGAGAGTGCGGATACCGTATCAGTGGATCCCCGTGATATGTTACCATACTTCAGGACAGTGTATGTCTTCTCATACTATATAAGTAAGCCGAGATTTGCATGTAAAAGACACGAGTTGCTGAGGCGGTATCTGCTTGCATTGCTGCCCGCTTTTCCCGAGACCAGACGCTCATTGAGCGAGTTAAGCGTGCGGTGGCCCGATCGGATGTCGGATTTACAGCAACAAAACGAACTGCACCCACTTCAGAACGCCACGCGAAACCAGACGTCAATGGGACAGCGCGAAGTCCTCTCAATAGAAGCTAAAGAATCCAAGACATAGCCCCTTCTCAAGAGCGTCCATATCTTCTATGTGTGACGCTCGTATATACCAGAGTCTGCAGAATATGTTGGCTATTGTGTTCCTCAAGTGGCGACTGACCGCAGATTCTTTCATTTTTGGTTAAGCACAGCGATATCTGCACGGTGTCGGTTAAACCTTATCAAAGAGTCCCCAGGGCAACCGTCACTAGTGTTGAAGAGGTCGTCTACCGTAGACTGCGAGCGGCACACGGCGCCATGCTGTGATCAATGATCTTCGCGCAGCGGAAAGGTCGCCAGGGTGTCTGCAGAGGGAGACCCGAGCATGCTTTCCTCTGGTGACCGTAGTCGAACTTTAAGGCGCACAAAGCTTCCGCTGCCTACATAAGACTCCCATGGAGAGGAAGGGAGCCCCATGGGGAGGAAGACAAAACAGAGAAAGGAGTCTTCCCCACCGAGCCTACCTTCCACTCCCAATCGACCTTTCTTTCGGCCCGATGAGCCAAGACTGTCCGGGTCAAAGTGGACCTGACGTGAGGACAACTGACCAGAAGATAAATTACCTTCGTGCTTTGAGGCACTGAATAGTGCGGGGGCCAGGGTATAGACCTATATAAGGTGGACCAGTCAACCTCCACTGGAAACCAAGCAAGGCTGTCTGTGTGTTCCAATCTACCTTTGCACCCCCTTTTCCTGCGCTAGCCGCACATATACGCACAATAAGGCTGCCTCCTTTGTCACCCTAACTC
Source organism: Rhipicephalus annulatus (assembly GCA_013436015.1). NCBI lineage: Eukaryota > Metazoa > Arthropoda > Arachnida > Ixodida > Ixodidae > Rhipicephalus > Rhipicephalus annulatus. The sequence goes on along the minus strand of WOVY01011549.1, from coordinate 326,688 downwards.
TTTCATTCAAGGCAGAGTGGAACGAGTACGCTGCCAGCCGCATGAAGCTGGGCAACGCGAACGTATGCAGGAACACTTCGAGGCGGCCTCAAGAAAGGACTACTCGCAAGTTGCTATAGAAAGGGCCAACGACAAAGAACAGTGAGTGTGATTAGGAAAAAAAAAGTCAGTTTCTGTGTACGACATCCGGACGCCGTCGTGAACAAGCCGAGAACGTGAAACCTGAGATGTACGGTTTCAGTGCGAATCATTGTGAACGGGCTTACAACTCATTCACGCGTCGTCGAGCGCCCGTGGCTCCTGCGCGGTCACTGAAATGGGTTTGTTAGCGGCGGTTTGCGGTCTCGTTTGTAGAAGCTGACCGCTGTTCAGGAGACCCACGCGTCGCTCAAACGACACCTCAGTATACTGAATACATCACTTGGTTACTCCCTCCTCGTGAACTTGCTTTCTAAACTATGGTTGCCTGAATAACACTGCTCCCTCTGATCCGCTACGCTGTCCAAAATGCAAGTGCTTGGTCAGAACGGTGCTCAGTTCACGCCCAAGGGCATATCGAATTTCACTAAAGAATTTCATGAGGTGCACGAGCACAGATAGAAAACACACCTTTGAGGGCTCGTGCGGCGTTAGGAAAAGTATCAAATGCCTTTGACAGAATCAAGCAAGTTGAAGGTGAATGTTTTTTTTTTCTTTACTCATAAGGTTTCTTGCTTTGCTGTCTAGAGATAAATTTTTCTCTCCTGCTTAGTACAGCCAAGTTTGAAGCTGATATATCGCGTGCTTCTGCGTCGTCTGTTTCGAAAAACAAGAGAATTTGGGTTAAAATGAACATTTTCGTTGACCCACGTTCATAACACCGATGAACGTTAGAACTTGTGCAATTGTTGCGAACACAATTGTAACTTAATTTGCAAGCAGTCCTTTTCTGGGGGCATTTAGTGATAGCGTAATTGGCATGATCAAGGAATCAACGCATAATTTTTTTCTAACAACTTCGCGCTCATTTGCCTAGCAGCCGTTTCCCGAAACTCAGACTTCCCCGAAGGTGTGAAATTAATTGCTTTTCAACTTACAACTATTCAATGCATTATTTTGCTACCTTTGAAGACGTATTAGCTCAAGCAGCATTGACTTTGCAACATTTTAAAGTGGTGTAAGGCGTCTAGGCGGTAACAAAAGAATGTCTTGCTCCGAGTGGTAGTATTCAATTAATTCGTTATTTTCAAAACTTATTCAATATAAATGCGCGAAATTCCTGATCATTCCTGATTAAACTGCAAATAATGATGTTAGTGGCTGATAAAAAAATTTGTGTGAACTTGTCTTAATTCTCCCTAGTTTAATTTACTTGTCTTAATTCTCCCTAGTTTTTAGCCAATTGAGCATTGTAACTACAGTGTTAAGGTCAGAAATTTTTTTCTGATCACAGCTTTTCAAATTTGCTGCCGTTTTCTCAGCAACGGAATCAAATTTCTGTACTGAAGCTGTATATCGCTGAATGCCGAAGCTATAAGCAGCGAAAAGAAGCTACTGTTGTTAGGTGCTCCTTGTTACTACGACGATGCGAATATACGGTATACAAAGGAGAAAACTATAGAAGGGAGGGGGAACGACAAAACCCGAGCAAAATATAGACAAACTTCTCCCAATCACGGTGTCGGAGATGTCTTACTTTTTTTGCGTGCGCTTTCTGGTAAAAAAACAAAAACAAAAACAAACACGTCTTTTGTTGACTGCTTGTTTTATGACAACCATCTTTCCTGTCATTGCAGGTTTTACATGTCGCCGCCTTGAAGAGAGACGGTGTTGGGCTTCAGTATCGCGTGAAGACCTTGGTGGTCCCATCCAGCACAGCTGCTACCTCTTACTAGGCCCCCTCATGACTCCGGCAATGTTGTCACTCAAGTCAGAGCTTCCCATATCGCCGCCAGATGACGCAGCCTTCCGCAGTGGCACTTCGGTAGGTTTCAGCGAGGACGATGAGCTCCCAGATGAGCGCTCCCCAACATCCTCCTCTCAGGAACTGTTGAGCCCGTGCCCTTCGTCATATATGGACGCTGATGATTTCGACGACGTAGAGTCCGGTGACTCGTCCTCGACAGCCACAGTGTCAACGGTTTCCTCGAGACGCAAGCGGGCCTCGAAACCTTCAGCGCGATCAAGGACTTCGAGCGCCTCAACAACGCTGAAGGCACCAGTGCAGGTCAAGATGAAGAAGACGCGGCGGTTGAAGGCAAACGACCGCGAGAGAAATCGAATGCACAATCTGAACAGCGCCCTGGATCGCCTTCGCTGCGTATTGCCCACTTTTCCCGATGACACCAAGCTAACCAAGATCGAAACACTTCGGTTCGCGCACAACTATATTTGGGCCCTTTCCGAAACGCTCAAGCTGGTCGAGTCCAAGGCTGAAAAGAAAGACTCCTCGGAGCTGGCTCAGGACGCGCAAATAACGATTCCGGCGCCACCTGCCACCGCTACTGAGTCGACGACGTTGGCAGCGACGCCGATGGCTGCGAATGGGCCTACGACGCCTCGAGGATACTACACTCCTCCGCTGTCCGTGACTTCATCTCCATCGCCCGCGAGACAGCACACGCCCTCTTCAGCGTGTCTAGGGTCGCCCTCTACGCCCTGGAACTTGTCATCTTGCGCGGGTTCTGTAGCCGTGTCGACGCCGGCTAGTTCTGTGGACTTATCAGACTCCTCGTGCTCGGGATCCGAGTGCGGCTTCACGACTTACGAGGCCTTATGAGGAATGCCTGCGCCTGGCATTAACGCAGACAAAGGCGCCGCGACTGGAGACTGTGCGTGTGAGCCTCGTGCGAGACTGAAGCGAACATTGAGTGCGTCGCGGGTAGGCGAACGAAGGCAAAGAAAGAGAGACTGCTCGCAGAGTGCGCGGTCTTAGGTGGTCGAGCCAAATTACCAAATACCTTCCAACAGTGCTTATAGAAACGACGTGGACATTGTGGCAATCATGCAGATACGCGAATAATTTAAGCCTTCTGTATTCCGCGCTTTTTCATAGCAGCAATATATGTTTTTGTAAGGTGATGTCTACAACTATGTGAGTTACATGCGTGGTGTATCAAATAAGCGTTCTAAACATCATCTTATAAACAATCGTGCAGCTGACAATATCCAGCTTTTGTAAATCAACTTTTTTTCTGTGCAATGTTGCGAAAGTTAAATTCATTAGTCTTTTTGAATTCAATGAATGTGGCGTAAATTAGGTAGAGGTATTCGTTTCAATGTATCGCGCTCGTGCAGGACTATAAGAGAGAAAAAAAGATTTGTTTAGAGGGCAGATGCCCGCATATCGCCAATGTCAACATAACGTATGAAGAAAGCTACCCTCAAGTTAGGAATCGAAAATATGTTTAAGCAAACACCAGCCATTATACCAGACCTATAAAATCATCTATTACCTAGTACCTAAATGCAAGTAAATGTAAGCATTTTGCTTCATTTTTTTGCTTCCCATGAAGTACTAGTACCATGTGCCTATGTAAACATTTCAAGATTTATGGGGCATCAAGTTTACAGTGCCCACTTTACTGCGACAGTGTTGCATTATTTATGTCATAATAACATTTCACCCTGAAATAAAAATGTTGCTGTACAGAAATTAACGTAACTCTCACTGACTCTTCATTTACTGCACAAGTGACTTGCCCACCATTCTGCCATTTTCAGTTCCTGTCTTCTTTCTGGCTCAATTTTCATGCATTCAAAGCCTACTAGAGGTCGCCCCTCTAATGCATGACAGGCGTTGACCTTTTTATTGAAACAATTACGCTCGTGCAGGGCCAAAAGAGAGAGAAAAAGATTTATTTAGAGGGCAGATGCCCGCGTATCAATGCAGTTCGTTAGGTAACAACTTAAGAAATATATCAGCACACATTACATTTTTTTACAAATATTTGTGAACCATAACATGCGTTCAAGCTTTTGAAGTTTTTAGGCATGAATTAACTAGGAAACATGCAACAAAAACTAGCATGGTGTACCCTTATAGTTCGAAGGGCGGCAGAGCGCAAAACTATACAAGTTTACACTAAAAAAATCATTTTTAAGCATTGTCCATTGACCGCACAAAAAAAAAGTTGTTGTTGCACAAAGTTGAGGCAATGCTTTATTTCTCTGCATTTCCTTAACATATTACCCGCTGTATATCAGCGTGACTTCATGGGTTTTGATGTAGTTTCTTCATTTAAATCATCTTGACCCCAGAGCGATGACGCCATATTTTCAAAATTTTTTCTTTGCAAATGCATGGTTGCTATCGGTCGGTTACCTTCGCAGTCGTACCCAACATTAAGATTGTCGTAAGTCTTTAGTGTAAGAACGACTTCGTGGAACATGAATCCTGTACCACTGGATCGTGTGTATCTCAAAAAATGCTTTGCCGTCTTTTTTCACCTTATAAACGAGCTACTATAGGACATAGACGCTGTATACTTCACAACGACACGGAGAGCCGATCATCGGACCCCAATCGGACGATGCCAACCGAAGGTTTTTAATTTCTACATGTTTGCTGGCCCGTGCCAAGCTTCCTGTGACGGTAAAATTTTGAGTTCCCGTTTTCTTTCTGCTATTCGTTTTTGTAAGAGTGATTTGTGAGTACACTCATCTATTTATTCATACTTATCGCCCTTTAGTACGTTTGCAGGGTCAATCTGAACGCTTGCATCTTCTTTTTTTAACACAGTCATAGCGTTCAATGCGTGTAGCATAGCAGTTGGGTAAACCTCCATGTGTTGCCTTTTTAAAGATTATAGTCTTCCTTGGGGACCTTCGACGTCAAAATTTTGGTCTTGCTGCCTGCCTGTCTTTCTGTTCGTCTGTCTGTACTTTTGTCTGTTTGTCCGCGGTAACGATTCCCCTGAAGACACCGAACGATATTTTAAACGGCCAACCCCATCCACAGAGCCCACCAATATTGCTCAAGTTTCAGCGTTCATACTTGTGCAATCGTCCATAAAAAGTAATTATTGCGTATATCTGAGGCATCATAACAACACAGTCGATGTTTTGTTTGTGTGCCTTTATACTAGGAAGGCACACACAAGTGATTCTAAGGACCGTACCGTTTATCACGCTGCCCTGACAATGCAACGCCATGCTCAAAAAGGCAAATGTTTTCAACGCTTTCCTAAGACGACAAAGTGGTGGCATCTGCCCGTCGCTTTGCGTTCTACTCCTAATCGTCTTCGAGACAGGCGCGCATCTTTCTCCGCGGGTACTAAAGCCTTCCTTTGTTTTCGAAGATAACTGCCAGATGGCAGTCCTGTCTAACGTGCCTCGATGCGCTCGTTCGCTTTCGCTGCACGGATCGAGACTCTCTAACGCAGCGCTTCCAGAATACAATTCACCTATTTTCTCCCACAGAACATCAAATAAACGTTTTGTTCACTCTCTCCACACGCAAGACTATCGTCTTTCGACAACATTTGCAATGAAACGTGCTGATACGGGGCCGTTTTTTTTTCTCGTGATGCCTGTTGTTACTTTTTTTGTTTCTTTGTATAATTTCTATTTGTTTATGCCTGCGTGTGTGTCGATGCGTGCGTGTGCCTGTACCTTCATCTAGCATTTCTCTAAATGCACATAGAAGCAAACGCCAAGAAGACACCAGCGAAAAAGCACAAAGCTACATTGACTTAATACTTGAGAGAAACACCAAGAAATGAAACTACCTTTTAAATGATATAGCAGCTTAAGCGAACCAAGTGAGCCGCGCCAGTGCAGGATGAACCAACTACTCCCAATCTTCTCCCAAGTCATAATTTGTTTTAAAGTTTTATTGTATGGCTAGGTCATAGTGTTGCAGTGTCGTAATGTCACTGTCCCCAGGTGGTCATGATGATTGATAACATTTGTTTCGATTATATCAGCTACATGCATCAAATAGCGCACTATGAAGTCTACGTGCATCCTGTAGAAATGTATCAAGTGACAAGTCGCAAAAATTACGTTTGTTCAAGTGTTAAACTCTTTAAGGCCAACTACCTGTGTGCTTCCGACACGAAATCGGGAACAGGACGTATCTCAAGCAGTTAAATAGGCGACAATTTACAAAAATTTAACAGAGTAACAAAAACAAGAAGGTTATGTGTACGTTAGAAAAAAGAAGTTAATGGGCAGTTAAAGTTGAGGTTTTACTTCAGCAGAAAGCTCTGCAGCCCCTCAACAGAAGGTCGAAGTAGGTTTTTGCCTTTATACCACGTACATCAATCCCATGATGTACGCACACAGCTTTCTGCTGTGTGTGGAACGGCCGAACTGTCGCACACATTACGTGGGAATGTGAATCCGAGCCCCGAAACATTATTTTTTCACTTTTTAGAGACCGCATCTCGTGCGAGAAATTTGGAGACCTAACTTGTTAGCAGGCGCCGGGAGAGCCCACTAGCTCTGCTCGATCAAGCCCAGTGGACCATAAAAGTCATTGATTCCCTGGGCTTAGTATTCCTCCCACTGGCCCAGAAACTGTATAGTCAATGAAAGTTTACACTACTGCTCCTCAAACGTTTTAAGCACTCCCCCCCCCCTTTTTTTTTGTTTTACTCTCGCGAACACTGCAGAATGAAGTGAGCGAAATGATGCACGTGCATCTTGTCCATACTTGCGCGCTCACTTCATTTCTTTTTTCGCACAGTTTGGCTTGGACCGCACAGGGCCACGAAACATCGACATTGAAGGTTTTCGCCTTGAATTGAATATAAACATGATCAAGAAAACCAGATCTCATATTTGCGAAAAAAAAGAAAAACGTTTTGCGAATAGTACTATGACCTGATTATGATCAATATTAAGGTTAATCTATGCGATTGAACTTCTCCGACAGTTCTTTTTAAATCTATGCAGGAAATAATGGCCAAATTTGGCAGGACGGCTTGTGCCTGACAAACTAAGGGTTCCTAGGGGCATACCAGGCCCCTTGCGACACTGGATTTACGAGAAGCGTTGGCAATGTTTCAAGGAAGGAGACCTGCTGGATACCGTCAATGTTAGTCAGCGCCCTATATAGAATAACATAGTTGCAGAATAGTTGATGGTTACTCCGACCTGTGAAACAAAGGATGGTTCAGCAAGGACTTTAGTGCGCGTACGTATTGTTGGCGTGCTCACCGGCCAAGTAAGCTATGGCAGACCAACGCTGTCCTGGCTTCGTCGCCTAACCGGTTCAGCGTAATGTTGATTATGCGCCCGCTTATCTTAGTCATTTTTGCAGCCAAATGCATTGCGCGTCTTCAGATATTCATGAATCCTCGTCGATGTCGATAAAGTGGGACAAGACGAGAGTGATGCAGACAAAACATAACGTTGCTGCGTTGAACGTCCGCACAACACTCACTGCTCTAGAAAAAAAAAAGTACTTATTTCTTATTTGTGTGAAAGTTCTAGAAGCTGTTGCCCAGCTCCTCTTCAGTGAAGGCGGGTAGTGCAGATCTCACAAAATAATTTTATTCGCAGCGTATTAGGAAACCGGCGAACTGAAACTAGAAATAACGATGGTTCACAATATGTGAGACTATGCATGCAGATAAGAAGAAACGCCTTCAGAAAAGTGAGAGTTGAACAAAAACCACAATGCTGAGGAAACGAAAGATAGTCGGTGAGGTGCAGGAAGCGAATAATTTCTTTATTAAGTGTTTCTTTCCTCCGCTTGTTTCGCCCTTCTTTGCGCCTTTCGCGAAATCAGTGAGCGCGAAAGTCGGATGCATGCATCGGGGCTGCCGAGCGGAGAGCGCTATTGTGGGGGGCACCGTGCCTGAATGGAAGCAGAAAAGCGCTGCGCCATAGGGGAATCGCGAAGGGAGTGGTGCGGGAGCACGAACCTCAATAAACACCGACAGCGATCATAAAAAAAGCAAGCATATATGCGGTGAATTCTGCAATTCTAGGAACAGAGTAACAAGAAACTCACACACATAACAGCTATCCTAGGATGGAGGCAGAAGCTAGAAGCAAAAAAGAAGCAGAAGAACGAAAAGAAAAATTTTCACGTTATAGTTACACAATAAAACTATTCCCTCGTGTGCAAGGAAACGCGGTTGTATAAACTACAATGCAAAAATGAAGAAGTTGGTGTCAGCGGCAGGAAGAGAAAACGAAAGAAGCCAAGGAGTCGTCGAAGCAAGAGAAGGGAGATATAGAGGGAGGGCTCGCTACCGAGCCCGTAAACATTGGGGGAGAGGAATGGGCCGGAGGGAGGACGGTCCTTCGGGAGGCTCCTCCATTCGAACCCGGTGACCTGTCGTACTGACCTCGGCAGCTCCCGTGAGAACGGGGATAGAAGCAACTAGCGACGCCGATGATCGGCGCTTCATTGCGTCTGCCAGGGGTAGCGAGGCAAAGTGCGAGGCGCGTCGCTCTTCGAATGGTTGGGAGAGGAGACGGAGGCATTCTCGGATTATTCCTGGGATGCTGCTTTTGGCTCGTCTCCACCAGCGGAAAGGAGGATGCACAAAAGGGAGTAAGAAGGATGCTTTGGTGGCCCCCATAGCATGCGTAACTGTTTCCTCCTAACGGTTCTGGGTAAGAGCGTACGAGTTTGATAGTTTGATACAAAAGGCGCCTGTCAACAAGCTTTCGTCGCTCAGTGTAGAAAACGTACACATGTAGAAACAACAGGGTAGAGGGTTTGAATGTATCGGTTTGTGTGTGCGTGCTAGTGTGCGCGTGTGCTTGCGTGAGTGTGTGCGCGTGTGAGTGTAAATACGCGCACATGTACGTGTGTGTGTGAACGCGCGTGTGCGTGTGTGTGCGTGCCTCTTGACGGTACCCTTGAAACAAAAACTGAAAGCAAGGAAATCCTTATTCGGCAATATTTCGTTTTTTTTTACCACTTTACACTGAACTAAACTTTTGATGTTGTAGCACCGAAAACATGCAGTATACTCTAAATACTGCGTCCAGCACTCTTTTATAACAACTCAGTTACTTCTGAAGAACACATCAATGTTATCATAGTCATTTGTTTTCATTCTCACGCCAATGACCACGATAAGTGTAATTTTTGTTTTAGGTTGTATTTCCGTACCAACCTTGACGATAAAGCCGATCTGCTGACCACCGCTAGACCAGCCCCGCTGCGACTGAACCTGGTCGAAAATCAAATCACACTGAAAACACGGTTGCCTAGACACGTGCACCTTAACCTATTGTATATTTGTACACAGTAGAAATTGAGACATGCTTCGGAAGTCATACACATGGTGAACTGACACATATATCAGTATTGTTTATATAAAAAAAGGATTCAGCTATCATCCTTGTCCTGGTGTCATGATGGACGTAACTGCCGAATGAATGTGGCTTATTGTATTCCGTTTTCTGCAGCAGAGTATATATCGGGCAGACTGGATGTTGCTTGAATGTGCGCTTGCGAGAGCATTGCAACGCACTAAAGTATGCACCTGGTTCGCACTTGTCTGCGCATTGCACAAAATGTGGTTATGCTTCGGAAGTTGGAACGCACAAGCTTGCACAACGTTTCACTCCATCCGCTGCAGTATAGCCTATAGTTTGCTTTGGCATTGCGCAGCTTGCTCCCAGTCTAGAGTTTGATGGCGGCCTTGAAGGCTGTTTTTTACGGTAGTTTATTATTCGCGAAGGCAGATGTACATATATTTATGAGTACCATAAAAGATATCAGGTGGTGAAAATGAATCGAGATTCTGCCTCTATTATGGGTTTGATAATCATACGGCACTTGCAGCTAGTGATACACCACACTTTATTGGCTTTAACAAACTTGAACCGGCATCGTTGCCGATGCACAGACAGTTCCGGTCTATGACGGAGCCTCAGGACGATTGTTATAGCGCGAGAACAGAACGACGACAAACTAACAAGGAGATGAGCACTAAGTTCCAAGGAGGGAGGTTAGAATTGAGCGCTCGTCTTCTTCTTGTCCCTTTGTCGTTATCTTCTCGCGCTGCAACAACCGTAATGTCATACCAACTAGCCCAAACCACTAATGAAAAATAATTTTATTTGAAAAGGTTTGTACCTGAGCAGGTTGATAATTCCTCGCAGAAAAATGGTGAACATCAGGATGTAAGAAAGACTGCACTGGCGCTGACTACGTGTGTTTATTTTTTCAAGCAAAAATAGATGCGCCTCCTCACGACGGGAATAACGAAAAGGGGGGTAGGGAGAGGGGAAATGCAACCATGAGCGAGTGGCCCAACCTGTCTCTCACTTTTCCACACTCGTTTGCGAAGATAAGCAATCACCGCACATTTTTGTTGCCATTTTTGTTCACAGTTTTATTTGCTTCCTGTTTAGTATCCGCCGCACACGTAAGGGTCAAGTTGTTCCCTGTGTCCAAAAACAAGAAGCATTATGACGATGCATTGCGCTAAGCGTACTTGTACCGCAAAGATTTACCAGACACGCATCGCGCGCAGTTACTACGATTACCACGCGCGGGAAATGCACGAAGCTGCTGTGATTAATTCCATGGCGCCTTCCTGAATCATGTCGCCAAGAGCCACACTAACCAACAACGAGAGTAATTATCGCTGCAAATTGTCCTGCTCTGTCAAGGACAGGCTGGGATGTATTCGCTTGGTTTCATTTCTTCATCGTTTCGCTATTCCCTTCCCTAGGAAGCGTATAAATCTCTCTTTGTGAAAATAAACGCACATGTTCGTAGTCTTGCAATGTCAGTCTTGTTCGTTTTTCTTTTCCCGTTTGTTCGCGCTGTTTTTGAGAATAAAGTTTTTATTTACGGCCATATAACGTTTTGAACGTAATAACTCCTCAATTCTTCTAGTTCACGCACATTAAGCACGGAAATGTCAATACAGGCAGCTGTCGATGACTACGCGTGGCAGTTTTCGAAGGTTGTTGGTGTATAGCACCTCTCTGCGCTTTCCGAAATTCAATGTCATTACACAGACGGGTCGACTTGTAATAATTGACTGCTTGCCATGTTTAATTTTTGGGACACGATACTTGCGCCCCATACCGAGCACTTTAATCTAAGGGGGGCCTCCTGAGAAAGCAACCGCTAGCAATCGTCGTTGTCACGAGCCAGCGGGGTCAGTGCACATCTGTGTTAAAGCCAGAAAATCTACAGGTTCATTTATTAAGCGCTCATGTCTGCAAAACTTTACCTAGTAATACCATATTGAACACGTATATTACATGCATGATGCCAATATACAGAAAGAAGAGCAACAGTCATTCCCAAGATAGCCACCGAACAGTTGTCATGGTTCTTTGACACTTTTCAAGGAGTCCTCAAACTGGCTCACCAGAGTCGTGTATGTACTCTCAGCGTCAAATGAAAGCCGAACAGCGGCAAGCCTTCGCGATGGCTTAGAAGTGTGGCAAAAAACGCAGTCATCAACGGAATACAGAGTTCAACATAGAAACAGGTATGCGGCATGCTCCCGGGAAGTTGTCTATAGGACCCCCCCCCCCCCTTTCATGCGGTGCTTGTTATGTCGGAACGACCGAAAGGTGTCTGAACGATCAGCTGAGAGAACACGCTAACGATGTCAGAAACGGGAAAGATGGTTTTCTGGCGCAGCACTGCACTGAGTGCAATTGTGTGCCACTTTTCAAGGACACAGCGACGCTGTACACGCACAAAGATGAGCGCACCCGAGTCATTGTCGAGGCGGCGCAGATGGCACGCAAACAGGTGTCATGCATTAGCAAGCCCTCCGTGGCTCTGTCCGAGAAGGAACTCAGGTTCCTCGAATGTTTTGGTGTGCGCAAGTAGTTATATTATCTTTACTTTTCTGTTTCGTTTTCCAATACATTTTTCTTTGCCATTTTTTCTGTGCTTTTGTTTTTTTGTTTTTTGTTTTTCTCTTACTCATGTTTCCGCTCCTTGTGCCATATGGCTTTTGTCACATGGTTACTGTCTCCTCTATACATTTTCGCGCTCTGCGTAATAAACTCGGTTGGAAGTTAGCGCTCGTGTCCTTCGTGTCCTTCTTGTCTCTGTGTCGTCGTTTTCTTCTCGCGCTATAACTATCGTAATCGTTCGCGATGGCGTAGTCCGTTTCCTCCAGTTATCAGCATTGACAAGCGCGTGCATCCTGTTCGGCAGCTCCGCGCATATATGAGTGCCTGTGCATGGTGATAAGCGGACGGGGCGCACTTTACCATGGCGAAGGCTTGCCGCTGTTCGGCTTGCATTTGACGCTGACAGTACAATTACAAACAGATAGGCCACGTTTTGCATGGCCACGCACAGGACCATTTACTCTTGTAAATCGGTATTCAATTGTATTTCGGTTTTCCTTGAAAATGAAGAAAACATTGGGGGGCGGGGGCGCTACAAGCAAGTGTAGGGATGAAGGACAGCAAATTTCGTAACCATTGTGTAAGCGCAGGAACAGAGTAGTCATTGCATTCAGTGTGTCGAAACTCACTGTTTAAAAGTCTCACTGTGTAGGGAGAATTCTCAGTTCGTCACACGGTCGTCGCTACACCATGCCTGTAGTTGGCCTTGGCAAAGTGTTACGAAGGTGCTGACAAGTTGAAGACGGCGGGGGAGCGCTTCCCATAGATGAGCGCTTAGTTCAGTTATAGTTCAGTGATTGTTATACGTTAAGTGCTGAACTTAGCCCCATTCACTTAACAATACCTATCCAGCGTTTGACGTATAATAAGCGCTTTGAAAGCCCGACGAGCCAGCGTCGCTGTGCAGAAAACAATTCCTGAGCATTGCAATACCCGTTGAAGCGCATATACTGCGCACTTCCTGAGCGCGAATCAAGACTACTGCAGAACGAGGGCAAAGAGCCTATATACCAAATAAACGAAAGTCGTCTTGCAAAATGACGGAACGAATGAAATCGCAAAATAAAGCAAGCACTGTATAACTTCGCCTATCGGGCGTCAAAAAGTGGAAAATATGAGAGTGAGCCTGATATCGTCCAAAGCAAGCCATTGACATATTATCACTTGCAATAAATGTTGCCCCACCTCTAATTAAGGCACGAGTTGTTCGGACACCTTGCTTTTCTTAGTGGAATCAAAAACTATAAATTTATTACGCTTCCATCTTTCCAATCAAAACATTATTAGAAAAAAAGGCTATAAAACAGGTACAATCAAAAATTCGGACACATGCATGCTGAAAATGAGTATAAATCAACAACGCGCATTAAAGTCACACTGATTTGCCCAAGGACATGCACCGTTGGGTGCACACAAGCAGTGTCAAGGTGGGGGGCGAACAAACAGACTTGTGATTGAGCGTGACATGTGCGGAAGCAGTGGCAGCAAAGATTCGAAGCAAGGGCACCACCGCCAAGCAATTTGCACAGGTAGGCGTTCAGCGCTACTCGTGCAAATGAAAGGAAACGGTACGTAGCAGCGGCCCAACAGAGCCATCGAAAAGTATTTCAGAGAACGACTTGCGCAGCAATCGCACCACACAAAAGCTCTCGAAAAAATCCACAACGGGATCGAAACAGGGGCCGGGAAAAGATAACGCAATAAAAATATTAAAAATGGGGACAAGGTACGTAAGGAAACAAGGATACGTCGAAGAAACCTTGTGTTCGTAAGGTATCGGTGGTGACTCCCACCGACTGAGCAGAGCGCAGAGAATAGGAGCGCTCGGTCTCTTCCCTTTCCACATTGCCAAGAGGTTCACAGGACTTCGCGCAAGGAAAAGCTGAATGACGCCCGACTGTCAAACGCTGACGTGCGGGTGAAGAGAAGACGCCCCCCTGTCTCGAATCGCAGGCTCTTTCATTGTACGGACCCCGGTATCGGGAGGAGGGCGCGTAGCTAGGCTTGTTTCCTCTTGCGCGTGTGCACCGTTGTGGTGGTTTCGCTTCCAGACGAAGCAGGCGACTTGTGGCTTTCCACGAGCGACGCCCGCATTGCCTGCCTATGTCAAGACGCCTGAGCAGTTGTGTGCACCACTTGACGAGCTGCGTAACCACTATAGGTGTGGCCGTGCCGCGAAAAAGTACACTTCGCCTAATTGTAACAAGTGGGCTTTAATTGGACGTCTTCTTACTAGGAGCATGAATTTAGATATGTTTCACAGCGATTGACGTTTTCCTCACTGATTACAGTGCAAAAATTTTAAAACGTTGGATGCTCCACCGAGGAATTGTGTGCGTACACGGCACGTCGCGGATTGTGCTGCATGGATTTACCTAGCAAAACCATGTGCGACGCAGCCTGGAAAATGATTCCCATGTCTCATCGAACACCGGTGCCTCGATCAGACAGGCTCTCTCCTGCCCTCGCTTGGAACCCTCGCCCAACCTCTCGCCGCGCCGTCTTCAAGACTCGGATCGAAACTGTCTACTAGGGGCAAGGAGGTCGAGCACTTGGATTAAATATGAATAGCAAGGACCGAATGCACGGAGATCCCGTACCTGAGGATTATTCAAAAATGGATCTCTGCAGCTTCCCCACGTTGCTGCGGCGACGACAGGAAGGAAGGCAGAGGAGCCCTAAGGCAGGCCGAGGGACGGCTTGAGGAAACACGACGGGCACTGTCACGTGCCTCGACCTTCCGTTTTTGAGGAGACGCTAGTCTGACACCCATGTCCCCCGAAGCATAAAGTACGGCGCAGATTAGGAATGCTAATCAGATGGAGCTTAGCGGGAGCCATAACTTGAGTACGAGGCTTCTCCGATCTGGATGAAGCTAAGGGTGCACAAAACGACACTTTTGACGCGCTTGTCAGGTATCAATGCCGTGCTCGCACATTGCACGTGAGGAAAGAACTCTGGCGATTATCGAGGTTGTCGACGCTACTACAAACGACACTGATTTTCGAGTGCTGCTGACATGCAACTTGAAAGGGAGGCAACTGCTTTTAGAATAGAACTAACTGGAAAAACATTTCGTCACGTCCGGCTTATATACGCTGCATCACACAAAGACCAGATTACTCCACTATTTGACGAGCAAAGAGGAGACGAATGTAAAACAGCCTTTAAAGGTCGGCGCAAGAACTGCTTCCATTTTCTTCTCTTTTTCTCAACCGTAGGCTTGAAACAGTACAATAAACGACTTATTGTTATGTAGTTTATCGCACGTTAGGGCCTCCTCAAAGATAGGTCTTCCGATCAAGTTAGTTATCGAACATACATCCATCAGCTTCGTTGACGTTCTTTACCCTTTTCCTGATCCTGCATTGCAGCAAGGTTTTGAGCAACTTTCTCGTAGATATTGCAGATGCGCACATATAGGAAGGTAGGCCACGTTAGAGCTGGCCACGTTCTTATTTTAAGTTGTAAAACTTTACTAGTCTTATTGTTTAATAGATACGCATAAAAATACCGCACAAAAACATCCTATTTTACGCAAAATAAATATAAATGTGAAACAAACTTCATCAAGCGACATCAGAAGTTATGAATACAAATGCACAATAACTTTGGTATATATATATATATATATATATATATATATATATATATATATATATATATATATATATATATATATATATATATATATATATATATATATATAGTCTAGTAGATCCTCCGTGAGCGGTCACAACGTGGTTTATTTCGACGTTTCGGCCTAGAGTCTGGCCTTCATCAGAAATTTCGTGAGACCTGCTCGACTGGAGGTGCGCCTGTGGCCGGTCTTGTGTAGGCAGGCATGGTGGTTGAGTGGCCGTAGCGTTGCATATAGTCTAGTAGATCCTCCGTGAGCGGTCACAACGTGGTTTATTTCGACGTTTCGGCCTAGAGTCTGGCCTTCATCAGAAATATATATATATATATATATATATATATATATATATATATATATATATATATATATATATATATATATATATATATATATATATATATATATATATATGCTTTATTGAAACATATATGTGACCTCTGTGCCCCGCCGCGGTGGTCTAGTGGCTAAGGTACTCGGCTGCTGACCCGCAGGGCGCGGGTTCGAATCCCGGCTGTGGCGGCTGCATCTCCGATGTAGGTGGAAATGTTGTAGGCCCGTGTGCTCAAATTTCGGTGCACGTTAAAGAACCCCAGGTGGTCTAAATTTCCAGAGCCCTTCACTACGGCATCTCTCATAATCATATAGTAATTTTGGGACGTTACATCCCACATATCGATCAATCAGTGTGACCTCTGTATATATATATATATATATATATATATATTATATATATATATATATATATATATATATATATATATATATCACGAAGACTGATTGATATGTGGGGTTTAACGTCCCAAAAGCACTCTGTGATTATGAGAGACGCCGTAGTGGAGGGCTCCGGAAATTTAGACCACCTGGGGTTCTTTAACGTGCACCCAAATCTGAGTACATGGGCCTACAACATTTCCGCCTCCATCGGAAATGCAGCCGCCGCAGCCGGGATCCGAACCCGCGCCCTGCGGGTCAGCAGCCGAGTACCTTAGCCACTAGACCACCGCGGCGGGGCACAGAGGTCACATATATGTTTCAATAAAGCATATATATATATATATATATATATATTATATATATATATATATATATATATATCACGAAGACTGATTGATATGTGGGGTTTAACGTCCCAAAAGCACTCTGTGATTATGAGAGACGCCGTAGTGGAGGGCTCCGGAAATTTAGACCACCTGGGGTTCTTTAACGTGCACCCAAATCTGAGTACATGGGCCTACAACATTTCCGCCTCCATCGGAAATGCAGCCGCCGCAGCCGGGATCCGAACCCGCGCCCTGCGGGTCAGCAGCCGAGTACCTTAGCCACTAGACCACCGCGGCGGGGCGTATATCACGAAGACTAACTGGCCCATTGAATTATTACTCCCACTATATATATATATATATATATATATATATATATATATATATATCTATATATATATATATATTATATATATATATATATATATATATATATATATATATATATATTGCAAGCTCGGATCCTGCCCACAGCAAGTTATCTTTTCACCCTCTTTTCTTTCTTCTCATTTACATTACAATTGGCCTAAATAACATCCCCTATACCTTTCTTGGCATTATTGTCTGTTAGATCTCATTATATTGTGTAAAAACATGAAAAAACGAGCCCTTAAGTATACACTCGTTTCCCTTATATATATATATATATATATATATATATATATATATATATATATATATATATATATATATATATATACCATTTAGGATGATTGAGACATCATTGGGAAAACTAATTATAAAAGTTAAACCAATTACCTTTTCAATTAGTGGAGTTAGGCAATTAAGTCAAAAAGGAGGATTGAAGTCCTTCATGCGGAAAACACATTGTCGCCTCGAGATTTTGGAAAAATGTCCTCTAGTAATAACTGCTAATTAATGAAATTCTCAAAATTTTCCCATGAAACCGAAACCAACACGGGAAAGGGCGCAACTACCATATTCGGTTGAGACGTCTGAAATGAGAGAGCGGTGTTATATCAACCATCAATCGACTTCATAGTGTGGGTTTGTGTGCTGGCTTTGCTATTATAGCAGGCATGACGCACTGACGTTCACGAAAGGGGAAGAACTCTAGCCATATAACCACTGCTTTGAACAGTGACGTTATTGTAGTCGTCTCCTTGTTGCGCTCATTGGTCTTTTGGTTTCAGTTTCGCTAGAGAATTGAGAAGAACTTCTTTATTTCAGTGTTATCACTAGAGGCCATTTTTCGCGATTTCCAAAAGCGGCAATTGATTATTCGCTTGAATATTTTCAATTATCCCATTTACCTTAACTGTCTAATCTCACTAATTAAAAGGGTAATTAGTGACTTTCTTATTTACTGTTCTAAATGAAGTTTCCAACCCTCTTAAGACGTCTGCCGCTACAGAAAAAGCGACTGTGAATAGAGCGAGCAAATAGTGACTTTTGCTGCTGATTAAAAAAATATTTGTTGGAAATATCAGTATATACACACACACACACACACACACACTTATATATATATATATATATATATATATATATGTGTGTGTGTGTGTGTGTGTGTGTGTGTGTGTGTGTGTGCATTCTTTTAAACCAAATTCACTTAACTTTGCGTGTACAGCGAGCAGTTTGCTATCTATAATATTATGATATCTGAGGTCTGATGTCCCGAAACCACTACATGAATATGAGAGACGCCATAGCGGAGGGCTCCGGAAATTTCGACCATCTCGTGTTCTTTAGCGTGCACTGACAGCGCACAGTACACGGGGCTCTAAGCATTTCGCTTCCATCGAGATGGGACTGCCGCGGCCGGGATCGAACTCGCAACCTTTAGGTCAGGAGCCGAGCACTGTAGCCACATTTTCATTGAGGCGTGCAGGTTGCTATCTATAAGCAAGCAATAAAGAAGCCAAGGAGCGAAGGAAAGCACACGGCGTGTTATTTGCAGTTTCAATACAGGAAATTCATCAAAGCGGACCAAAATGATTCGAGCACGCTTGAGCTTCGCCTTCGAAAATGGATCGCGATAGTGTAATCGGGCCTTGTGCACATTGCCTTCTGAACTGCTAACCTGATTCGGTTCTTCGTGCATCCCTCAACCGTGCCGTAGAGAAACTAACTACTATGCGCTTAGTACCATTGGCCATATCAATGGTGGCAGTTATATGGAGCAATTATAAGTAGTGTGATAGGTAGTGATAGGTTGTGTTAGGTAGTGATAGGTAGTGTCAAGCGACACTACCTATCATCTACGCTTTGATCGTTTTCGATTGATTATCTTCTGGACAACTTATGCAAAGATTATCATATCAAAAACGTTATCTACTCCCTTCACTTGAGCAAGTATATTGGGTGGAAGGACCTTGGTCATGCAGAAATAATCTGCCTATAGTCCCTTCCACCAATAGGCAATCTTTGTTTTTGTCGGAAAAAAACTGTGAATGAATGAATGAATCACTAAAGGCCTATTGCAAGCACAGTTGGTAAGTGCCCCCTACGCCATAAATACTCCTTTTGCGAATCAGCGAAGGGCCGCCTACGCAGCCGTAGTGCAACACGCGAACCTACTCAACTGTTTCCTTTGTTTGTTTAAATATTGTCACGTGGTTGTGGCGTGAAAGAAGACAACAGTCAGCGTGTCAAAGAAGCAGCTCTTTTTTTTGGCCGAACTTGTGGCCGGGAAACTGAAGGTCAGACTACAGCAATACACATGGGCACAGATAGCGGTGAACAGAGTGGTAGCCGTCGATCAACCGACAAGAGCTGACGTGCGTCTGCATTTATATGCCGTAGAATTATCTAACGTTATCGCTAGTAGCCACGTAAGTTCCAAAAGAACCTGTAATGTTCGCTTTGTATGCGTAATTGCATCGAAAAATTCTACGATTATCTTCATGGTTCTTAGTGAATTTGCGTGGTTGCGCAAAGCAGCACTTACACGTCAAATGGGGCAATAACAAAACGTGACAAAGGAACTTGACAATATGTCTAAGCGCTTTGTATAGAGAGGGCCTTTAAAACACCTGCAAGTTACCGATTGATTGACATGTTCGGCTTAACGTCCCAAAACCACCATTGATCATAAGAAATGCCGTAGTGGAGGGCTCCGGAAATTTCAACCACCTGGGGTTCTTTAACAAGCTTCTAGTTCTAGCTTCTAGACAACTTTTTATTTTCTGGCAAAATCGCCAGGATACATCCGGAAAGACGTCAATTTCAGCCAAATGTCGCTAAACAATAATGATGACAATATTTTAAGAGTCTTCGGTTTTTTATCCGATAACACACGAGAAGAAATTACATTTTATTGAAAGAATATTTTGAATAAGTTTGCGTTGTGGCGAAGGAAGTTCGACTGCGCTGCTACCGCCTGGCTACGTCACTGTGAACTGGTTAGCAGCTGAAGTCCACCTGTTTGCGGTGAACCATGAGCCGTTAAACTGAGCCGGTTCAGTTAATTCAAACAATCTGAGCCATTCGGAGCTGCTTTGCCCATCTCTAACAGCAACAGAAGGAGTGCTCCGAAAGGCCACATTGAACCCTAAAGATTGCAACGTCACTAGCAGCTTGATCCTGTATTCATTGGGCTCATTTATTGAAGCTCGTTGCGAGAATTCTATACTGTTCTCACCGTTGCCCAATTTTCTGTGTCTCTTTTAGAACAATCTACCTCAAGTTTGGAAGTCAGCAAAAAAAAAAAAAAAAAACTCGCTAAGGCTCCAAAGAGCCAAAATTGTCACTAGCATGACTGAAAAGACACTGAATTTTTGTGACTATCTCGCAAAGTTAACACCACGGATATGTGATGCGTTAAGGAGACTCCTTCCTCTACATAGAATTCATAGAGTATTTGTTTCATTCTTTTGTCTCAAAGCAGATCCAACATTTTTTCCCTTTTTGCTATGTGGTAGAACACCTGCTTGCCACGCAGACGGTCCCGCTTCCATCCACACTCGAAGCAGGACATTTTATTTATTTATTATATTTGAATTATCCTCAATTTCTAGGTCACGGACAAGATCATTTTTCGCTCACAATCAACGACGGCGACGCAGTCACTTATGCGAAACGAGCTCTCTATATAAGGCTGTCACGTTTAAACAACTTTACGACGCTAGGCATACCTACCTCCAAATTTCAAGTGCAGTGCACTGCCGATTTTAACTGCAGCCACTGAGGAATCTCCATCTAATATCTCGAGAACACCCACCAAGGTGGTCTAGCGGTCAAACCATTTGGCTACTGACGTACCCGCAGGTCGCGGGATTCAATCCCAGCCGCAGAGGGCGAATTTTCGGTGGAGGTGAAAATGATTGAAGCCTGTGTACTTAGATTTGATTTCCCATTAAAAAACCCCAGGCGCTTGAAATTTCCGGAGCCCTCCACTACGGAATCTTCCATAGTAATATGGCGATATTGGGACGTTGAACTAGAGCAACAAAACTTCTCGGGCAAGCACTGTCATGTACGAAAGATTATAAATAATTGTAGCCTAACGAAAGCGCATTTTTAAGCCTGTACATTTACATATGCTGAAATAATATTATCAAAGTGATTCCGGCTTGAACGAGAATTTGAAGCCCCCATCGACCAAGCCTCCATCGACTGTCCCATAATTAGCATTAATTAGTCTTTACAGTTGCCACATAATCAGCGCACAGGTAATTAATGGGCATGGAATTATTTGTACTTGTAAAATCTTGTCTGAATTTTATTTCTCGATCATCGCGTACTTGTAACCTAGCGAGCAGTAGCAGGCAACACTCGTCACCTCGACCGTGAATGTGGAACGTTTCTTTTTGATTGAAGACGTCCCGCGTGAGGTTAACTTTACGAGCTATCTCTTTAAAATGGGAGATCAGGCCAAGCGTTACGTGTGGTGCCTGAGAAGCAAGACAATAAAGCAAAGGAACAGCACTCTTGGCGAGCGAGTGCTGCCGTCGTTCATAACGTTCATGGCTTCAGCGACATACCCTATTCAAGAACACTTTTCTTTCAATTCTGCATTTTCTCGGAAACTTCTGCCTACTAAGGATACAGCAAGTTACCTGCAAATTAACCCAAAAGGCTGTTCTGTGAGCCTTTTATTATTTATCACATCATCTATCTTATCTAATTAGCATATACAATTTGTTTTCAATCAGTCTAGCTTCCAGGAAAAAAAACAGATTTAGGTGAAATAGAAAAACCAACAAAATAGTAGCGTATGGGGCCATTGTTTCACCACACAAAACAATGGAAAACCACTTCTCTATATGCGACATAAGTGGTTAAGGCCGCCTACGCATCAGGCCACTTATCCTCTTCAAACGATACATTTTTCATTCACTGGAATGTTGACTTTGAATCGTGGGAACCGAGAACACCTAGTTTAACTTTCCCGACTGCGCAAGTCGGCCCACTTCCGCCGGTAGCGAAGAGGACCGGCTGACTTCGTCAACACCCGGTGCCAATGATGACAGCGCGTGAGTGGTGGGCTCCCACGGCGGTGCTCTTCTCTAGCGATTATGTTTCGGCGCGGCTATTCGCGCCAGCGGCCAAGCAGTGCTTTGCATATGCGCAAGCACTTCGTACGTGCCAGAATGGACGACCAGCTATCACGATGGCCCCGGCGACAGAGAAGCCCACGACGCGAATGGAAACCTTGGAAAAGCAAACACGTGAGCGCAAACACTTTCGACTCCCCTTGATATTCATTCCTGCTGTTTGAGGGAAGCGAAGGTGATCTAAAAAATAGATCAAATAAAAAAAGGACACAGAAGCAAATATTGTACTTGACGTTTCACAGGAAGTAGATTGATCGTATAGTACTACTGAATGGGAAATAGCTCTTTAGTCTCGTGAGGATAGATGGAGAAGAATTCATCTAGGGCGCATCACTGATCTGGCGATAGTTAACTCAAGCTAATAAATGCGGCCGAATTCGCCTGTAATCGTTCTATACTTCGGATACTGTTTTTTTTTTCTTTTTTTACGAGGCGTTGTGGCTTCAATCGGCAGTGTTATTTAGCCAGACGCACTGATCCAGTGCACCAGTTTGAAACAAAATCTAAACTACAAAGTATGTGAGAAAAAAGAAAAAGGCAACCTTAGTAGTGTGGAAGTCATGGAAGTTACGCAAGAAATTTGATTTGTTCTGCTAGTACATACGCGTTCAACTTTCACTCTTTATGCCGATGTACGCGGTATCGGTAATATGCGTGCTTCATATCTTCTTCCTTTCTTTTTTTTGTAACTAAACGGACGAGGTTACAGCATCGCCGCTGCGCGTATCGCTTTTATTGATTGCAGGCGCTCGCTCGACGGAGAATCATGGTCACGTCATTTCATGTTATCTTTTACTCATATCTCCTTTTTTTTTTCTCCTGCAGTTCTCTTTGGAGCATCGCACTACCTCCGAAGAGGAGAGCTTTCGGTGCCTGGTGTTTGACTTTCGCACCACGGTGCCGCCTGCGAGCGGTTCCATGTCAAACCTCGAATCGAGTAGGGTCTAACCGTACAGGAAAGCGCTGCCTATACCGTATACTTAAAGCAATTTCAGCCCCCATCTATCGCAACATGCGTTTCAATGTCCACACACTTTCGAACCAGGGGAGCAAAATTTAGTGGCACCCGCTCATGCGTCAAAAATGAAATAACGAAACCTGCGCCATGTGGGGCGAGTACTTTACGCTCCTCGATACAGACAGCGGAATCATGAACTGGTCGAGCGGCATGTGTGTGCACAGCGCGGGAGCTGAAGACACGTGGACAAGCTGTTAGCTTGCGCTTTTAGAGATTATTGCATCTACCGCAAAACCACTGTGGAGCTTGGTTTAGAGGAAGCTGCTCGTTTTCCATCCTGTCCTGTTTCGCGAGAAAATGTTGGTGGTGACGCAGGGTGAGCGGCGGCCGCGTGTCTCCCTGCACGAGCGCAATTTTCTCCTTCATTGAGTGGCGCAAGCTTGATGTTTGTTCTTCACACGCTTAGTAGTTGCTTTAATAGGTGCCAGACGAAAAAAAAAAACAATTAACACACTCTAAAAACTGCGGAGGGTATCACAGGAGTAAAAAGGCCAAGTTACTCTTCAAAGTGTTCTACTCTCGCAAAACATCAGATAGAGTGAAATTCATTTTCGCCCTGTATGAACGAGAAAGTGTAACATCTTTCTACTCTTCCAAATTTTGAGAGAGTGAAATGCCCACATATTCTTCAGGCGTGAGAGATTAAAACGCGGCTTTACTATTACTTTTAGATGCGTCGTTACACCGCGATTGATTAGCACTACTTCATAATCACACACATATGCAGTAAAACGTACTGCATTTGTTTGGTGAGGCGTTCGAGATGATTAACAAAAGAACAGCGTTTCCAGCACACGCCAGTGAATTTCTGCGCACTGGAAGGCACTTCGAGCTCTTAATATCCACGTTTTAGGGGCGAAGCTCTTTAAAGCGGCACCCGTTCGTCCCTCATTAACGTAGTCGTAGTCGTAGTGTGTAAGCAGCGTTACATTTTGACCTGCAAGGTGGTGCCGGTGGGAGATTTCTTCCGTGTTTTGTTGAACAATAAAAACTTCGCGGCGTGCGCGTTAACTAAAAGCCGAATGCTCATGTCTCTCATTTCCCATTAGCAGTCATTGGCATGTACACTGAGCACTATCTGACAAGAAAGGGTTGCTACGTTATACTCGACCTCCTTAGTTTTATAAAGGTTTAGCGAGCGTTGAGTCGCAGTGCCATGAATACAATGAACAAGTATATACCATGAACTTGAGGTGGTTAAAGGTGGGAAGTAGATACAAAGCGCAAGTCGTAAGAAAGTAAAAGCCGAATTCTCCTGTCTCTCATTTACCATTAGCAGCCATTGGCATGTACATTGAACACAATCTGACAGGCAAAGGTTGCTACGTCATACTCGCTGGGCGGAACCTCCTTGGTTTTAGAAAGGTTTAGCGAGCGTAGGGCCGCAGTGCCATTAATTCAGTGAACTAGTATATACCACGAACTCGAGGTGGTTAAAGGTGGGAAGTAGGCCCGAAGCGCAAGCCGTAAGAAAGTGTGCATGTGCCACCTCTCGTTTTGCCCTTGGAATGTCCGCTGGATGGCGGTGCTTCTATATGGGATATATATGATGAAAAGATGCGAGATGGTGGTACTTGGAGTGTTGAATAGATGAACGAACGGACACACACAGAAATGCATGGATGGACGCATGAACAGACGCAGGGGCGGATGCATGGACTAACCCAGGTACGGACGCACGAACAGACGCACGCACGGACGGGCGGATGGAAGCATGGACGGTCACACAGACAGACGCATGGACGGATGGAAGCAAGAACGAATGGACGGATGAATGCTTCGCCCCACTCTCCATCATTCATTCCGTGGATATGCTGCCATTTTTTAGCTTTGGATACGTGTAGTGAAATAAGCGAATACTATCTCATTCAATAGGGGACGATCGAAACTCAACGCAGACGGCTATGACATTCTCCTTATGTTATTATTCATGTTTTTTGCTACGACCACCGCCCACGGGCGATGGTGCCGTAAGCCTGACGTACGGTACGGCTACAGTGAAGTATTGTGGCTTTAGTCGTAAAAAGTGAACAAGAATGACCGAAAATATGACAAAGAAGTGAAAAAAAAAACTAAATTTTTCAGAAGCGCGATTAACACTTCAGAAGCGCGATGTTTTGTACGCAGAAATGACTAACCACTTAGCGAGTCAGTCCAAATGACGTTCATATATTTGGTTGCGCTAATCTTTCTGTTTATACTGTAAAAAATGTGTAGAATAGACGTTCTAACCTCACGAAGCACAAAATAAACACAGTAAACATGTTAGCTACAGTCCGGCTGGTTTTCAGAAGCGCAGAGAAATTCAAATTTCTGCGCCTGAACAAAAAAATGCAGTCATGTCACCAAAACTACTTTTGACATAAAGAAATGAACGCCAAATTGCCGTTTATCAGAGTGGTGTTCATTCTTTCGCCGGCACTCGCACGCGTCAGAGGCAAGAATCATGGGCTCCCGTGGAGCAGCGAAGGCGGTTCTTGCTGGCCGCAAAAACACGTTTACTGATGAAAGCGATAAGCATTTTGAGATCATATTGCCAAATCTGCCAACGGGACGTGTTGTTTTGAACACAGTGTTTTTTGCGCAGAGATATTCGAGTGAGGCCTTTCAAGCTCGAATATTTCCGGGATGCTCAGAACAAAGAACGACTGCTTCCTGACGTGGTGGCGTTGGGCGCCCACCAAATCAACCATGTGTGGGCGATGACGTTAAACAGCATGGAGGTAATAAATAGATTACTTCAACTAAATGAACTCCAGGTCAAAAGAAAACGCTGCCTTCTCATCTACCACAGGAGCAGCAGGTGAGGCTGTGACTTCACTGCGGTGAAGCCATGGCTGTTATATATAACGGCCGTGGCTGTTATACGGTGTGGCTGACGACGATGAGCATGTAGAGCTGGCAGCGTTTGGTCGTGTGACAGAAGTTTCTCGGGAGGGTTGGTACGTTGAAGGTGCTAGCGAGAAGAGTTCTATAACACGTTCTGTGCTAATTAAGCTCAACGCTGGTATCAGGGTGGATTATATGCCACACCAGATCCGGATTGCTAGTGAATTAGCCCTACTGGTCGCCCCCGGTCGGCTATGCAATGCCTGCGCTGCAACGGAACGGGGCATGTGCGTCGTGAGTGAAAGGTGTCTCCGTGTTTGCATTGCCGGTGTTTCGGACATGTCGACGCACAGTGAGTTTGTTCCTACACCTGAGTGATGGGATGAGTGAACACAACGGATGTAGCACAGCATATTATGAACGTAGCCGAGGCAGATGACCCCACCCAAGACAGTGGTGATGTGAGTGTAGCCACACTAGACTGCCATGCATCAACGTCTACAAGGGACGGTCCACCAGAACCGGCGGACAGATCAATAGATAGTGCAGCAGCACTGCCCAAGGCCTCGGAGGATGTGAGAATGGATTTAAATGGGCAGGTTACTGGAGCGTCTGAACTGGCGTCTAAACAGGGCCGGCTTGCCTAAGGCGTCTCGTCGCGTGTGAGCACGGACTTGGATTCCGAGGAAGGGTCACGGAACGCCATTGGCGCCATGGGGAGCAACACTGTTAGTACATCATTTAAAATATTCCTGGAAGAAGCTTCTAGCCAAGGAGACAAAGAAAGCGAGAAGAGCGTCGAGGAACTGCTGGTGAAGACACCGACTGTGAGACGCATCAGCCTCAGAGGAAGATCTGGTAGTGCTATGGAGAGTAAAGCTGTGGACAATCCGTTCTCAGTGGGCAGCAAGACTGGTCCACCGGGAGGTCCCGAAGTCGTCTAGCGTTATGTTAGACGCGCTAGGTAAGCGCCATGGTCCAGGCCTACTTCACCCGCAACGCTAAAATGGCTCCTCCTTAGATTTGCAACTCTGAATGTTAGAGGCCTTGCTTCCAGGAAGAAGCAAGACCAAGTGTATCGGTTGTTGTTGGAGGAAAATGTTGATATATTGGCAGTGCAGGGCACGAAGGTGGATGATGATGATGATATGTGGGGTTTAACGTCCCAAAACCACCATATGATTATGAGAGACGCCGTAGTGGAGGGCTCCGGAAATTTAGACCACCTGGGGTTCTTTAACGTGCACCCAAATCTGAGCACACGGGCCTACGAAAGTGGAGGGTGAGGAAGAAACAAAGAGCATGGTGCGAAAGTTCACGGTGGGGTATTTTGTCATTGTGAGCTATGCAGTAAGTACATCAGGGGGATGCGTTCTTTTTGTTAGAAAATTGCCTGGTTAGGTGGTACAGAATGTATTGGCGGGTCCGTCAGGACGATTAGTAATGCGCGACATTGTTTATTGTGATACTGAATGGCGAATTCACGGCGTCTATGCTTCAACTACGTTGCAGGAACGCCAAAATTTTGTTGATAATGTGCGACAGTACATGTCCAATGAGAAGAAGCTCGCATTGGTAGAGTATATTAGTTGTCTATTGAAAGACAGAAATAGATCGAGCAGTCGCAAGTCAAAAGACAAAAACAGTGATCTGCTGGCGCAAGTAATTGGAGACTATGAGTTAGTGGGTGTTGAAGAATGCCTCCAAAGTTACAGGGCAGATAAGTTTACGCACTTTCAAGGTGCAAGCAATGCCCGATTAGACCGACTGTACATATTAGTTGACATAATTGCACACTGTAGTTGCTATAACGTTGTTGATATTGCCTTTTCTGATCATTGCCTAGTAGAGTGCCAGATAGGTGCGAAGAAAGAATACATTAGGTTTTCATGGGATCAGTGGAACATTACCTCCCATATTGTAAGTGACAAGTCTTTCAACGTAGTGGTGATGAATGAAATGAAAGTAATTGAGGAAGCTCATGTAGAAAAATAGGAGAAGAGTGGGACCTTTTCAAACAGTGAAACAAAATGATAGCGATTGAGCGATCAAGTGTCCTTGCCTTCGAATCGAAACAGCAAATAGAGAGCTTAAATTGTTCCTGTAGAAACTGACAGCACTGGAATGTGAAGAGCCTGGTGTGTATGCCGAGGATTTGCGCAAAAGTGCTTGGTTTCTGGCACCGATAGTCGTCATCTACACCGGATTTTTTTTTTGTCAATACGAAGTGGGGGACGCCACCTGGCAAATACCTAGGGTTACCACTAGAACACTACAAAGACAATGATGACTATTAGCAAGAACAGACAAGAGAAATACAGTTGAAGGCGAGTATAGGTCGCAGCGGAATCACCTATTAATGTTCTCGAGAGCAATGGCTTGCTATTTGTTCTTTGTCTCGAAACTGTGGTACGTGATGCAGGTGTTGCATTGTTCACGCGTCAATATACAAAAATTCCATCGTGTATTCGCAGTGTTCGTGTGGGCCTCAAGTTGGTAATGGTGCAGTCGAACTAATTTATTTAGGCGTGTAAAGAAATGTGGTTTGAGAATGTCACACCTATTCTTAAGGCAACTCATAAACAGGTTGTTTTTCTTTTTTCGTAACGTGAGTGATCCTTTCCTGCGTATGCGGTGTGCCAACTGAGGCTCACGAGAGCTTTACCTAGATATGTAGTGAGCGCAGACCACATGAATGGCGCTGTCTGCGGATATCTCAAGGAGGTGATCTTATTTATCCCCTTTTTGACTGTCAGATTTTCTAATGAGTATTTATTTTCAGTGTCACGCAAAAAGCTGTACAGAGATGCTTGTGATATAATTTTACCCGTTCTAATGTTCAGGGCTATATACAGTGGAGGTCAAGGGCAGGACGTGCTAAAAAGGGTGCAAATAATGCAAGTGCTCTTGCCACAAAGACCTTCTTTTTTTAGGCTTCACACCGGCACTGTGGACGCCAAGGTATACTTCAAGAAGAGCGGGGTGTCTTTCTACCTTGGGGGCGAGACTGTCGTTTGTAATAAGCCAAATAGTGTTGACCGCGTTTTTTTTTTGCGTTTCTGGGAAGGAGCGTATTTTTGGGATGTATTGCAAAGGACAATCAAAAAGGAATTCCCGCTAAACCCTTAAGGTATTACATTTCTGCCGATTGAAAATGAGGATAGTTTGCCATTTGACTTATTATGTAACAGGCCTCCACTGTTTATGGCTGGCCCGTATGGCAGGATTTTACTGTGATTCAGATGCATGACCCGCATGAATGTACTTTACAGAGTGCATGGCAAAATTTGTGAAACTTATGAAAACACAGGAGTCTGTTCCTGAGTGGTTGTCGAGGGTGGAACCCCTGACAGCTCTCAAGGAATTTGAAAGCTAGTGTCTATTCAGTAGGACTGCCACCACTTGCTTTCGCAACCTTTACGGCATTCTTCATGTATATAGTGTGTGGGAACAGGCAATAAAGCAAAAAAAAAGTCAGTGTGGTGTAGTGGATAGCGTGGCGGGCTAGCGGTCTGTAGTACGTCAAGAGGTTGAAGGTTCGAAGCACACTCAATTGTCTCTTTTTCACGCTTTTTTTATCGTGTTCATATATAGCTATTCTTAAAATCTGCGCGTGCATAAATCCGGCAAAACAGTTAAAAACCCAATTTTGCTTCAAGTGCTGCTATTTTTTTCGTGAAGTTTAGTGTTACTCTCTTTGGCGGGGTCATGCTACTCTGCTTTGGGCAGCGTTATGCTACTCTGTTGAGGTGGAGTGCTTTGACCCGTTCGGGGGAATCACTGTACTCTGCCTCAGCAAGAGGTGATTTACTCTGGAAAAGAGAGTGAAATACGGGACAAAAAAGTGCCCTCCCAAAAATAGTGCCCAGCCCTTTCTTAGTATTCACAGTGCAGAATCACTTGCTGTCCGACTAATGACGTCGTTTGAACTATAGCCCAGCACAAAAAAGAAAAGATATCAAAATAGCAGAATAAATGTACTTAGCTTTTGTAAGACAGACGCCTCTAATGCAGACTATCCCCGACGAAAATGAAAATTCTGCACTTGATTCGAAACACGGCTGCTTTTTGCACCTCGTCACTATGTGCCCTTCAGTTGTAAGTAATGTAATCCTTAACAAGGCACCGCATTATTTATATTCTTTTTGTCCCAACATAACTGTAACAGAGGGAGGTGTCTCTTCATATAGGACCACGCTGTGTAATTTCTTTGGGAAAATAATTCTACCTTCAGCATAAACAATAACTTTATTAGGTTTTATATAGGCCTGCACTACGTACGTTTTCAGGAAATATTTTCATCTTCCACATAAATATCAAGTATACTGAGGTTCTTGGCAAGTGGGAAGAAGACAACGAAGGTGCTGGTAGAATGTTACTGACGAAAAAATTGAGAGAGATATTGTTCACGTACTCAGCATCAGTGCCGACGATAGTAAAGTCAACACGGAAGCTAATAACCGACATGATGTTTTATAGTAAAAATGCAATGGCAGCCTGAAATTAAAGGGAATAGGGCAGGCACATCTTTGAAATATTTTAGTTGTAACGTGATAGAAGTGATGACTTAAAGAAACCGTTAAGCATCTTTACTGACTTGAACATCACGTAGATTAGTCAAACAGTGGACCTGGTGGCATCATATTGCTTTTTCATTGTTATAATTTGCTGTATAGGAGTATGCTCCCACCGGAACTGCTTAACTATTCTACATGACGTTAATTCAATAAAGCAGTGCATATTTTGAATTGATAACTATCAATGAGCAGGAAGGCAATAGTGAGGTTCGCCCAATTTTTTGGTGGTGCATATGTAACAGCGTCGTCCATTTTAGAGTGCTGAAGCTCAGAAGTGGAGCTTTCCCATTTCATGCGGCACATACCCTGTTGTAACTGCTTGGGAAATGCCTGCTAGACTATCTGTATACAGCTTCATTATTTTTTAGTGAAAAGAAGGTGAGTAGAGGGGCTTCCCCCATTCATAGGGAATGTACCCTCTAGGAGCTGCTTGGCGCATGCCCGATAGGCTAGTGCAGCTTCCAAAACCCACTAGAGAATAACCAAGCTGTGTACATAAAAACCGAGTGGATATACGACAAGAGGGTACGTACCACAGAAATTGAAAAAAT
This sequence comes from Rhipicephalus annulatus, assembly GCA_013436015.1. Lineage (NCBI taxonomy): Eukaryota > Metazoa > Arthropoda > Arachnida > Ixodida > Ixodidae > Rhipicephalus > Rhipicephalus annulatus. The sequence continues at coordinate 295,730 of WOVY01011549.1, read as the reverse complement.
ACCACTGATCCCATTCATTCCAAAAAAAAAAATCACCGCCCAAGCACTCAGTACAAATGCTTACCAGCGAAAACTGAAACGTGTGGCCGCGGGGTTTAGCAGAGGGCCCGACGAAGCACTGAAGCCTTTCTCAAGTAATGGTTAAATGTTCGTGCTTCTTGGAGAGATTAGACACATATTTTGTTTGGGTTTACCAGAGTGTTTATTAATGACGGTAGTCTTTCTTGGGATAGTTAGCCGCAAAACTTATTGATTTGATTTGTGGGGTTTAACGTCCCAAAACCACCATATGATTATGAGAGACGCCGTAGTGGAGAGCTCCGAAAATTTTGACCACCTGGGGTTCTTTAACGTGTACCCAAATCTGAGCACACGGGCCTGTTTCCGCCTCAATAGGAAATGCAGCCGCCGCAGCCGGGATCAGAACCCGTGACCTGCGGGTCAGCAGCCGAGTACCTTAGCCTCTAGACCACCGTGGTGTTGCGACACAAAACTTATGGTCTGTCTCTCTGAATGTCTGTATATTTATCGGTCTGTATGTCTGTCTATCTGTCTGGCTGTTTGTCCGTCTATTTATGTGTCTGTCTGTTGATTTGTCTGTTTGTCACATGAAATGGCTTTTGTCTTTTTTTTATTTCGTTTGCCTTTATTTCCTAAAGTCCACCGCATCTGCATTGCCCACCAATATTGCTTTGAACTTTTCATTCTTAATTTTTCGTAATATCTACTAAAAAGCAAATGTTGCTCATATCTAAGACAGAAGATGAACACGCCAATATACTGTGGCGGGTTTCTTTATGCTGTAAAAGTTACACGTAATTCTAAGGAACGTAGTGTTTATTGCGCTAAGCTGACAATACAACGCTATGCACGAAAAGGTGGTGGTTCCTGTGCTTCGTTAAGACTATGCCGTGGTGGCACATACCAGCTGCGCGCATCGAGGTACATTAACGCAGCGCCTCTAGGATCCCATTCACCGATTTTTGTGCGTAGAGCATCAAATAAATGTTTTATTCACTCTCTTCAGACGGAAGACTATCATCATGCGACGACATTGGCAATGAAACATGCAGATACGGGGACAATTTTTTACATGCCGCATACTGTGATTCGCATGAACATAATGATGGAGGATTGTAATGAGCGGTTCAGTGCGTTTCGCAATGTGTTAATCACAGTGGTTGTTCTCGAACCACAAGCGGCCACAGACGTCGCTTTCGTAGCCAATGTGCCACAAGAGAAACTCCCGCCGAAAGTGGGCGTTCGCACAGGCGAGCGCACACCCGCATCATCACATAGACGCCACAACGCCGCGTTGTTACAAGCGTTCCACATCGAGAGCTAATTCGGCGGCGTGGTTTGTAGTATCCATTCGTCACCGGCGCTTGCATTACTGTTCGTGATATAGCGCGGCTTGTAAGGCTGTCGCATCATTAGTACACTGTTGCTGCTGGGACTCGGCCTTTCAGGCCTGTTTTTGTGCCCGGACTGCACCATCGGCTCAATGAACGACAGCTTTCTCACGTTTCCACTGTTGGAGCTCTTCAAGAATTGTCTGTGATATAACCATGTGAAAGGCTTCGAGAGAAACTAGCGCATATTTGGCACCATGGCTGCGACTAAATGAACGACTTACGTCACACACAGCGCAGCCAATGGCACGTGTGCTTGAGTACGAAACTGTGAACGACGCAAGTGATAATTCAGCCAATGGAGAGTACTCGTGACACCACTACCAGACGGTTTTTCTTTTCTTTTAGCCATATGCAGCTTTCGCTGTATAATGACGAAGCTGTATACAGTTAACCTAGTGAGTTGCGTCAAGCAGCTCTTTGAGGGTAAGTACCACGGAAATTGCGAAAGCCCCACTACAGTCCTCACTTCCTATAACAAATGAAGCTGTATAAAACTAACCTAATGGGTATGTGCCATGCAGCTCCTAGAGTGTACGAAAAAGAGAAAATGAGAAAGTCCCACTGCTCCTCTCCATATTCTACTAAAAAATGACGAAGCTGTATGCAACTAACGCGTGCGAAGCAGCTCTTAGAGAGTACGTGCCACTATAGATGTGGGAAGCTCCCGTACTTTCTTCTATCCCAACAAAAATGACATAACTGTATACAACTAACCTATTGTGTTTGGTTCGAGGCACTCTCAGATGATACTTTGTATTGGAATTGCCCCGCTTTTAACCTCCTGGATAGAATGGAGGTAGAATCCCCACTTGCAACCGCGATTTCTGGTGGACATAAATGCAGGGGTCCGTGCCGTTCATGCGGCGTGACTATCCCGGCCAACGCTCGCCGAAAACTGCACCCTTAGGCAGCCAACAGCTCTACCATTGCGAGATATGATTAGCGCACTTTTACCAGTGCTTCGGGTCTCTGACGCACCTTCTGATGGGTATTCGTTGTTGCGTATGTACGCATGGCCATATTGGGTGCTGACTATAAGACCCATTTCGCCCTCAGGGTTGACCTCAGCGCACATCGACTCGTCGATAGATCGACCAGTATTCCCATGTAAGGTATTCTCATAATTTCAACAACTATCACTGGAACATCGCCTCAAGTACCATCATCTATGTTCACCTCAATTCTGCCAGATTTTCTAGCCATCACGATACCTTTCAAATTTGAGCTTCCATTACGTCACGCATCATGCTGTCACTACTGGCCCTCTAGTATTTTGCCGACCCAGACGCCTCTCTGAGAACCACGTTGCCATCGCCAAAAGAAAATGTGACCAAATGCAGCAACTGGGAATTTTTCCGTCCTTCGTCGAGCAGTTCTTTATCACATTTGCACATGGTACCAAGCGTGACCCAGGAAATTGCCGCCCGTGCTATGACTACCGTGCTCTCAACGCGCGAACCATCCCTGATCACTATCCCCTCTCTTACATTCACTTCTCTGCCAACCTGCGAACTCAACCATTTGTCCCTCTCCAACTTCACCGTGACATCTTCAACAAGCTCCATGGTGCCAGTCACCCCGAAGTTTGTGACACAAAGCGTCTCATTACGACCCGCTTTGTGTGGCCGAGTGTGAACTCTGACGTGTGGCGCTGTGCGCATGAATGTCTAATGTCAACGATCTAAGATGACACGACACGCGAAATTACAAATTCACTCATTTCGCCATCCCGATGCTTTGTTTGATCACGTTCAAATTGAAATCGTTGGTCCACTCCCACCGTCTTGATCTGGTCGCTGCATCCTCACTTATGTGGACCGATATCCCCGCTGGCCTAAAGCTTTTCCTCTCGCTAACATAACGGCATTTACCGTGGTTTCAGAGCTGGTGTCAGTGGCTGTATCTCACGCTTTAAGTGCCCCAGCGTTGTTACCACCAATCTTGGCTGACAGTTTCAATGCGATCTCTTCTGCAAACTGACGGGCCTGCTCAAAGTCCACCATATTCCTATTATACCGCGTACCACCTATAGAAAAATGGATTGGTTGAACGCTTTCATTGTCAACTTAAAGCCGCCTTGATGGCTCGCTATAGACTTGAAAAGGGAACGACAGAAACTGATACGAAAGAAGCTATTCAATGAGCTAGCACTGAGAGGGAAAGTAAAGGAATTCAGAGTCTCACTTTAGAACAGGTACTCGGCTTTTATCGAGGAAACCAGCCTCAGCGTTGACGCAATGAATGATAATCTGACAAGTATCATTAAGGAGTGTTCGGTGGAAGTTGAAGGAACGGCACTTACACAGGACACTAGCAAGTTTTCTCAGGAAACAAAGAATCTAATTAAGAAGCGTCAAATCATGAAAGTCTCAAGTACAACAGACGAAATAGAACTGGCAGAACTTTCGAAGTTGATGAATAGGCGTAAGGTATGCGATGTAAGAAGGTATAACATGGAGAGAAGTGAACACGCTCTGAAAAACAGAGGAAGCGTCAAAGCAGTGAAGAGGAAACTTCGGATAAGCAAAAATCGGATGCAAACACTAAGGAACAAAGAAGGCAAAATAACCACCAATATGAATAGGATAGTTAAAATGGCGGAGAAGTTTTACAGAGATCTGTACAGTAGCCGAGACAACCTCGACCTTAATACTATAAGAACTAGCAGTAACCCAGATGACATGAAGTCAGAAAAGCCTTGTGTGATGACGTTTATTGAACCGGAGAAGTCGCAACGATGTCGCAACAAAAAATGACCGTACGACAAGTCTGGCAAAAGCGGCCCAGGTTCTCGTGCAATCAGAGCACGGGGTTTTTCCTTCTCTTTGAAAGGCGCATACACGTTATTGCGTATGCTCCACTACAATACCCCCCGGGTTGAAGAGTAGCCATCCTGGCGACTCAGGGAGTAGGCACAATGAGGTGGTCGCAGTAGGGCTTGAGACGGTCGACGTGTACGGTCTCGCGTCCTCGACGGCGCAAATCTGGCGATTGTGTTAGGGGCTCGATGATGTAATTCACTGGCGAGGTTGCGTCAATGACACGGTATGGACCATGGTACCGGGCCAGAAGTTTAGAAGACAGGCCAGGAACGTGCGGGGGCACCCAAAGCCACACGAGGGAGCCAGTACGAAACGTAGGCGCTATGTGATGAGCGTCATCATGTCGGGTTTTTTGTAGACCTTGAGCCTCACTTGTCATAGACCAAGCCAACTGACGGCAGTCTTCAGCGTATCTGGCGACTTCCAAAAGCGGGGAGCACTCCGATGCATCAGGGTGGTACGGGAGTATGGTGTCGAGTGGGTGGGATGGTTCACGGCCGTACAACAGAAAAAAACGGGGAAAAACCGGTAGTCGCTTGCGTCGCGGTGTTGTAAGCGAATGTAACAAAAGGCAAGACAGCGTCCCAGTTATAGTGGTCGGAGGAGGTGTACATCCTCAGCATGTCGCCAAGTGTGCGGTTGAACCGTTCAGTGAGACCATTCGTCTGTGGATGGTATGTGGTAAATTTCCGGTGGATGATGTTGCATTCAGCGAGGATAGCTTGGATGACCTCCGACAGGAACACTCAACCCCTATCACTGAGTGATTCCCGTGGAGCCTCATGGCGGAGAATGAAGCTGCGCAGAATGAAGAGTGCAACTTCGTGGGCGGTCGCTGCCGGTAGAGCTGCAGTCTCAGCATAGCGTGTAAGATGATCGACGCCGACAATAATCCACCGGTTTCCAGAGCGACTATATGGGAGGGGGCCATAGAGATTGATACCCACGCGGTCGAATGGGCGACCCGGGAATGGGAGCGGCTGTAACATGCCAGTAAGGTGCCGCGAAAGTGTCTTGTTCTGTTGGAAAGTGGTGCAAGACTGAACGTATTTCTGCACAAAGCGATACATTCCTCGCCAGTAATATCGTTGGCGCAGCCTTTCGTTGGTTTTCAGGACACCTGCGTGAGCACTTTGAAGGTCTGCATGGAAATTCATGCAGATGTCAGAGCGCATATGAGTTGGGACAGCAAGGAGCCACCTCCGACCACCAGGCATGTAGTTGCGGCGGTACAGAATGCTGTCTCACACGGAAAAGTGGGCTGCTTGTCGGCGTAGCGCTCTCGTGGAAGGGACAGCAGACGGATCGGTAAGGTAGTCGAGTAACAATGCAAGGTATGGATATTTACGCTGCTCCGAAAGCATGTCAGCGGTGTCCATTGGTGACAAGGTGGTAAAAAGTGATGACAGAGAAGCCACATCTAGGGTTAATGGCGATCGTGAAAGTGCATCGGCATCCGCATGCTTGTGACCGGAACGATATACTACACAGATGTCGTATTCTTGCAATCGAAGTGCCCAACGTCCCAGGCGTCCGGACGGGTCTTTCAATGTGGACAGCCAACATAGAGCGTAATGGTCCGTGACCACGTCAAAAGGGCGGCCGTAAAGGTATGGGCGAAACTTCGTGAAGGCCCAGATTATGGCCAAACACTCCTTCTCTGTTATGGAGTAATTCAATTCAGCCTTCTCGAGAGCGCGACTTGCATAGGCGACTACGTATTTGGCTTGGGTGCCTTTCCGTTGTGCCGAAACTGCACCAAGACCGATGCCACTCTCATCGGTTTGAATTTCTGTGGCAGCAGCGGGGTCGTAGTGACGAAGAATGGGAGGTGAAGTCAGCAGGCGGCGCAGCTGGCGAAACGCGTCGTCACATGCAGGTGACCATGCAGATATACCTTTGCTGTTGGAAAGCAGACTCGTGAGAAGTGCGATGATGGACGCGAAGTTGCGCACGAAGCGACGAAAGTAGGAGCAGAGACCAACGAAACTTCTTAGGGCTTTCAGTGATGTGGGCAACGGGAAGTCAGCGACAGCCCGAAGCTTTTCGGGATCCGGAAGGACACCGTCTCTTGTGATGACATGTCCCAAGATTGTTAGTTTTTGTGCTGCGATGTGGCACTTCTTGGAGTTAAGTTGTAGGCCCGCAGAAGTTAGACACGTCAGAATCTCGTGGAGGCGAACAAGATGTGTCGGGAAATCAGACGAAAAGACTACGATGTCGTCCAGGTAACACAAGCAAGTTTTCCACTTATGGGCACGCAAGATGGTATCGATCATGCGCTCAAATGTGGCAGGTGCGTTGCAGAGCCCAAATGGCATCACTTTGAACTCATATAGGCCATCTGGCGTTACAAAGGCTGTTTTAGGGCGATCACATTCAGCCATTGGCACCTGCCAATACCCAGAACACAGATCCAAGGATGTAAAGTACTCGGCGCCTTGTAAGCAGTGAAGAGCATCGTCTATTCGTGGTAGCGGGTAGACATCTTTCTTCGTAATCTTGTTTAAGCGGCGATAGTCCACGCAAAATCGAACGGTGCCATTTTTTTCTTTGCCAGAACCACAGGTGATGACCAAGCGCTTTGAGAAGGCTGTATCACTCCACGTTTAAGCATGTCGTCTACTTGCTCCGTAATGACGCGGCGCTCTTCGGCGGAAACGCGATAAGGACGCTGTCGCAGAGGCGAATGTGAGCCGGTGTCAATAGTATGAGTGATAGTCGTGGTGCGGCCCAAAGCAGGTTCTTGAAAGTCCAAAGAAGAGCGAAACTTGTTAAGGAGAGCAACAAGTTGGCGGCGATGCGGGAGAGGAAGGTCTGCGTTAATAGCATTGTCGAAGGCTGACAAACTTGATGGCTCAGACGCATGAGTTATTGCGGCAATGTGATATGGCGTTTCGTCGGGAAGAATAATATCGATATGGTCGACAGGTTGCACATATCCCAACGTTTCACCACGAAGTAAGCTAATGGGGTAGTTGCAGTGGTTGGTAACCAGCATTATGGTTAAACCAGACGCAATTGTAAGAACGGCAAATGGGAGAACGATGCCCTTGCGTTCAGTAAAAACAGGAGATGGCGTAAACACCACCGTGGCGTCAGGTTGCACCACACATAAAAGGCTTATAGGGACCAAAGCTTCCAGGGGCAAGGTGATGTCGTCGTCAGCGATGAGATTTGCAGAGCCGAAGAGACCGCTCGGGTGGTGGAAATTCATATGTTGGCACAAGGAACACTTCGGCACGGGAACAATCGATGACAGCTTCATGACGTGATAAGAAATCCCAACCGAGGATAAGGTCATGAGAGCAAGATGGCAGAACAAAAAACTGTACGACGTACAAAACGTCTTGGGTGACGACGCGCGCCGTACACAGAGCCGAGGGATGAATGCGTTGCGCGCTAGCCGTGGACAGCACCACGCCACAGAGAGATGTGGTCACTTTCTTCCGTTTCCGACAAAATTTGGCGTCCATCACAGAGACGGCGGCCCCAGTATCAATTAACGCTAATGTGGCGACTCCCTCAACATCGACATCAACAACATTTTGCGGCGAAAACGGAGGCCTTGGGAATTGCGCACAAGTTGCAGTTCTTGCCTCCGGAACTGCACTGATTAGTTTCCCTCATCAGGAGGTGGTCGACGATGCATAGGCGATGGCGATCGGCGACGAGAGGATAGGAAACGATCAGTCGATGGGTGGCGATCCGAGTATGAGTGCCTTTGTTCATATGCAGATGCGGTGGCCTGCTGCGGCGCGTAGGTAGGAGTTTCGAAGTATGCGTTTGCAGGTGTGGGGCGACGGTGGCAGAAGCGTGATATGTGGCCAGCGATGCCACAGGCGAAGCAGATAGAACGATTGTCTTGGGTGCGCCACTCATTAGATCGACGGAAAAAGCGAGGTGAGGGCATGTAAACTGGAGGCGAGGCCGGAGGAGGTGGAGCTGATAAGGCGACTGGATGCGGTGGGGGCCGCGCGACCACAGCTGCGTAGCTGAGAGGTGAAGGTGGTGCAGGTGGTGCGTAGCCGACAGCTGAGAGATTAGGTGCTACTGAAGTGCATGGGTAAGAGGCCTGCACTCTAGGAAGGACATCACAAATTTCAGTGCGTATGGCCTGCTGCAGTGTCGAAGGCAGGCTTGCGGTGGGCGCGTCGCTATGCGGCAGCAGGGAGAGCTGTCGGGCGACTTCCTCCCTGATGAAGTCTTTGATCTGGTTGGACAGACTTTCTTGGCAAACGTTGGCATTTGTGAGTGCGACGGCCGAGATCGAATCCGGCGGTGGGACACTGTCGGGCGATAGAACGCTGACGGCGCAATTCATCAAAGCTCTGGCAGAGGCTTACCAGGATTGGCACTATGTTCGGGCTTTTCGCTAGACACATCTGGAATGCGCCATCCTCAATGCCCTTGAGAATCTGCCGAATTTTCTCTTCTTCGGGCATAGATGGATTCACACGCCTGCAGAGGTTGAGCACGTCCTCTATGTAACTAGTAAATGTCTCGCCAGGCTGCTGGGCTCGGTGGCGCAGGCACGGGTCAGCGCGGAGCTTGCGGACCTCTGGTCGGCCGAATGCTTCAGTCACGAGTGTCTTAAAGGAGGACCAGTTGGCGATGGCGGTTTCGCGGTTCGTAAACCAAAGTTTAGCTACGTCTGCCAAGTAAAAGATAACGTAGGCGAGCTTAGAGTCGTTGTCCCACTTGTTGCTGGCGCTTACGCGTTCGTACAAGGAGAGCCAGTCTTCAACGTCTTGCTCACCACTGCCGCTGAAGATTGGTGGGTCCCGTTGGCGAGTAGCGCCGGGGCAGGTAGACGGGACAGCCGGTGGTGCTGGCTGGGCTGGGATGGGCTGGTTGGCGACTGCGTCAGTCATGTTTTGCAGTGGTATCTCGGGCAACTTGCGAGAGCGGAGCTCCAGGTCTGCTTGGGGATCTCAGCAGCCTCCACCAAATGTGATGACGTTTATTGAACCGGAGAAGTCGCAACGATGTCGCAACAAAAAATGGCCGTACGACAAGTTTGGCAAAAGCGGCCCAGGTTCTCGTGCAATCAGAGCATGGGGTTTTTCCTTTCTTAGGAAAGCGCATACACGTTAGTGCGCATGCTCCACTACACTTGGAAAGCATGCAAAGAGATGAAGCTGCTGGTGAGGACCAGACAAAATCAGATCTGCTGAAAGATGGAGGACAGATTGTGTTAGAAAAACTAGCCACCCTGTTTACGAGGTGCCTTCTGATAGGAAGAGTACCAGAATCTTGGAAGAATGCTAACATCATCCTAATGCACAAAAAAGGAGATGGCAAGCACTTGAAGAAATACAGGCCAATCAGCTTGCTCTCCATTGTATACAAGCTATTTATAAAGGTAATCGCAACAGAGTTAAGAAAATATTAGTATTCAATCAACCAAAGGAACAAGCAGGATTTCGAACAGGCAACTCAACAATCTACCACAATCATACTATCAATCAGGTAATAGAGAAATGCTCAGAATATAGCCAACCACTATACATAGTCTTTAGAGATTACGAGAAGGCGTTTGATTCAGTAAAAATATCAGCACTCATGCAGACACTGTGGAATCAGGGCGTCGATAAAGTATTTATAAACATCCTGGAGGAAATCTACAGGGGATCAACTGCTACCACATTGCTTCATAAAGAAAGCAACAGAATACCAATCAAGAAGGCTGTAAGGCAGGGGATACAATTTCCCCAATGCTATTCACCACGTGCTTACAAGAAGTTTTCAGAGGCCTAGAATGGGACCGGTAGGGATAAGAGATAACGGAGAGTGCCTCAGTAACCAGCGCTTCGCCGATGACATTGCATTGCTGAGTAACTCAGGGGACGAATTGCAACACATGATTACGGATTTAGACAAGGAGAGCAGAAAGGTGGGTCTTAAAATTAATCTGCAGAAAACTAAAGTAATGTACAACAACCTTGGATGAGCAGTGCTTCGAGGTATGCAATAGTGCACGTCAAGTAGTAAATGGCTATGTCTACTTAGGGCAGGTAATAACTTCGGAGCCCAACCACGAGATTGAAGTAAATAGAAAAATAAGAATGGGTTGGAGAACATTTAGCAAGCACTCTCAAATTATGACAGGTAGATTGCCACTATCCCTCAAGAGGAAGGTATATAACAGCTGCATCTTGCCGGTACTTAGTTATGGAGCAGAAACCTGGAGACTTACAAAGAGGGCTCCGCTTAAATTGAGGACGACGCAGCGAGCAATGGAAAGAAAAATGGTTGGTGTAACTTTAAGAGACAAGATGAAAGCAGAGTGGATTAGGGAACAAACAGGGGTTAAGGATATCATAGTTGAAATCAAGAAGAGGAAATCGACATGGGCCGGGAATGTAGCGCGTAGACCGGATAACCGCTGGTCACTAAGGGTAACTAACTGGACTCCCAGGGAAAGCAAGTGGGTTAGGGGGAGACAGAAGTTTGGGAAGATGAGATTAAGAAGTTTGCGGGTGTAAATTGGCAGCAGCAAGCACAGGACCGAGTTGACTGGCGGAACATGGGAGAGGCCTTTGTCTTGCATTGGACGTAAACAGGCTGATGATGATGATGATGATGATGATGATGATGATGGTAGTGGTGGCTCGCCAGGCTCAGTCATAATTGGCTGAAGAGCTTCCTCTCGTCCTGCAAGGCGTGCGCTTGTCTTTCAAGGAAGACCCCGGCTGCACAGCTGCGGAGTTGGTGAATGATACAACACTGCGTAGGCATGGGGAATTTTTCGCGTCAGGCACTGTCACCACGCCCGATATAGGCAGTACGCTGAAAAGATCCGTTTCCTCTTCTCACGCCTGCGTCTTTGTCCTAGTCAGGATGCACAATCGACTGACACGTTTTGTCAGCAAGGACTCGGCCACAGCGAGCAACGTTTTTGTTCGGCGTGAGAGTAGCCAACTCTTCCTTACGCCTCCATACGGCGGTGTCACAAATGAGTGCTCAAAAAAGCGCGCACCTCCAAATTCTCGCAGCGTGGACTTTTCGCGGTGAGATCGGGATATAGGTGGCAGCACCGTTCCCCCGAAAATGTGGATAGGTGGTTGGCAGGTGGACTCCCCTACGTCTACTCCCCTACGTATGTAAGCTACGTATGTTTTTCGCACGTGCGTGTGCTGTAAGCAGTCTCGCTTATTTGTGTCGCGAGGTATACGCGTGTCAGTGACAGCAGCCCATTCTCAGCTGTTTGAAGACAATGCGCTTTCGCACGGTAACGTTGCATGGGTATTTTAGCGTGCCTACTTCAACATTTGCATTTCGTACGCGTGAACTGCTGCGGGCTGCACGCTGGGGCAGCAGCACCTTTTTAGGATTTCGACGATTACTTATTTCTGCTATTAGAATTTATGTGCATTATTTCGTGATATAGAGTGGTTTTTACTGAATTTCAGTCTTTTAGCTGATTTTATTTGTGGAGTGGCTACTCTTACCTTTATTCACCATCACACCGCTGTTCAAGTGAAAACCGAAATGCGCACCAAGCTCAAGTATGACGTACACAAATTTTTGCGGCGGACAGGTAGGTCTCCCTTCAAATAAATAATGCCTTTGCGCATCTCTTTCGCGAATGCCCACGTGCAGATTGGGTCAAGAAATGTTGCAGAACGAACCTTGAAATCTTTATTGTTACTGCATGCAGTTGCTGATTAGAAAATGGGGATTTTTATAGCTGGTACACTATCTCCACAGCAGTACACTGCATGGTTGCCTTGGTCGTGGTTCACTGTTACAAATTCATGCTGGAACATAAGAACTGTACTTAATATTCAACAAAGTGAGCAAATGTTGGTGGTATACGCTCTCCTGCTGACTGCTACACCTGACTTGTGTATACTTGATGTTCAAGGTCATCATTCAATTACACAACCACTAATCAAACATTGACCAACCAACTTTGAAGTTTGATCTTTCTCTGTCTTGCTGCCTTCCGTTTGTTTATTTCTAGCCATGCTTCCCTTAAATCATCAGTTTAATTTGTTTTGTAGAACACGAGCATCAACATATAGGCCTGTGTTTCAGTACTGTCACGCATGCACTATAAAGCGGCCGCACCGCGAACACCAAACTTCTCAGCTTCCACAGTTCTCACCTCTGTTTTTTTTTTCTCTCCCCTCCCTTCACGCGCACGCGCTGGAGAACATGAGCGGGCGCACGGCTCAATTTCTCTTATGAAAATTGCTTACGAAATATTTCGTTCATGATTTTTTGTACAAATAAGACAATGAAAATGTCATTGCTAAGTGCTCAACAGAAATATTGTTTACGGAACATTTCGTCCATGGTTTTTTAATAGAAATAAGACAATAAAAATTTATTGCAAAGTGCTCAACAGAAATATTGTTTACGGAATATTTCGTCCATGGTTTTCTGATAGAATTGATACAATAAAAATTTTATTGCAAAGTGCTCAACAGAAATATTGTTTACGAAATACTTCCTAATGGTATTTCAACGAAATGAGTCAATAACGTTTTTATTGCAAATGCTCAACAGAATAAGAAGGGTAAGAGCGCACTGAATACGAATACACAAAGAAAGGACACACACACACACACACACACACACACACACACACACACACACACACACACACACACACACACACACACACACACACACACATAACGCTACTTTCAACTTTTTTTGTGTGTGTCTGTCCTTTCTTTGTGTATTCGTATTCAATGCGCTCTTACCCTTCTAAAACATGGAATAACAACATGCCCACCTTTCCGCCTTGGTGAGCTCAACAGAAATATTTTCGAGGAAGTATTAAAGCAAGTCAATGAGTATTGCGGAACCATTGATCAATTGAGTCAATGATTTGGTCACAGTCCGACAAAGGAAAACCAACAGTGATTTTCATAAGGGATCATTCATCAGACTACCACCACCTACCACCCCCAAACGAATGGCTTGACGGAAAGATTCAACCGCACCCTTGGTGACATGATATCTAAGTATGTTGCCTCAGAGCACTCCGATTGGGACCTCATTCTGCCTTTTGTGAAATACGCATACAATACTGCTCCACAGACGACTAATTAAAGGGCTTTTCGCCATTTTTTCTGTTATATGGCCGAGACCCTTCCATCACACTAGATACCATTCTGCCCTACCACCCCGATTCCTCCGAGTCTACACCCACCTCTGAAGCTGCCCGCCGCGCCGAGGAATGCCGTAAGCCCGCCCAGTCGTTCACAACCATCGACCAATGGAGACAAAAATCTTGGCGTGACGATAACCACCATTGTGCCATTGCAATTGGCACATTTGGGATGATTCCTCGATGCACATTCTTTGTAATCATGTGCTCCTGCACATATTTTGCAGCGAAGTTGTCCATGGCACGATTTGGCAACATGTCCATATCGTTGACACTTGTAACCTCGTGTAGCGGGCTGTAGGTACTCTTCCACCGGGTGACTTGTGAAGCCTAAGAAAATACTAGGTGGCAGTGGCTTGTCGGAAGAGGACTCAAGAATTACACTGCCAAGTAAATGTGGCCCTGCTGAACCATCTTCACGACGGAGCCATTTAGTCTGTCTCCTGACCGAGATTACACCACTGTCTCTTAAATATTCAAGCAGTTGATCTTCACTGTATTGCACTGGTACTTGTCTAATCTTTCCTAGGTTCCTCACATACGACTGCGGTGTAAACGGTGCCGCTTCAAGACCAGCAACATGTGTTAACTCAAGCAGTCTGGAGGATGCAATAACTGTAGAGACACTTACGGAGAAGTTGCCATCTCTGTTGACACGGAACGACTCCACTTTCTCTTTAGCAGCAGATACGACTTCCCTGGCTAGTTTGTTCGGATTGACTTTCCAGAATGAAGCGCTAGGGTCTGTCAGCTTGAAAATTACGGGTATCCCTGCTGGTCGGGCTTTCTTGTACGTGACTGTTGTGAAAAGTCTGTCTTCTGCTTCTACATCACAGTTCATTTCCGCGGAGTCGATGATTGTTGCATCGCTGTAATCCTCTTGATTATCAGTTCGCGCCTTCTTCGGAGTAACACACTCGTCGTCGGCGTTAGGTATCGACGAGAGGCCGTCACAGTCCTCCTCGGGTCCGCGAAACACGGGATTGTTTTGCTGTTAGGACGCATTCATCACTTCGCCTTCATCTGATGGGCGCCGAGAAGAATGGTCACCACCAGTAGCCGAAGCTTTCGGTTGCCGTGGCACCCTAACATAAGGCTTCGGCGCCTTGAAGACGTGGCGCCTGGTGCACCGCGAAGGTGGTGGCTGAATCTTGGCAGTAAGATTCAGAAGACGAGTAAGAAAACTTACAAAATTGGCCTTCTTATGCGCCATGAAGTCCTGTCGGTAGCGCAGGATTCTTTTTAAAGACAATAGTCTTTCCTGGGGACCTTCGCCGCAAAAATTTTGGCGTCTGTCTGTCTGTCTGTCTGTACGTTTGTCTGTTTGTTCACTCTTAGCGGTATTCCAAACGGCATCGAAGTGACCAAACTATACTCCAAACGGCCGCCTCCATCCGCAGCGCCCACCAATATTGCTCAAGATACAGCGTTCATATTTGTGCGATCGTCAAATAAATATCAATTATTGCACATATCTGAGGCACCATAACAACACGTCAATTATATGTATGTGTATTTTTTACTGGAAAAGGCATACATTAGTAAATTTAAGGATCGTAGCCTTTATATTTTTTTAAAAAGTCTGGTTGTCCGTTTGTTCTATTGCATTACAGAGTGACAGTCTCTGGGAGCAGTAATGTGGACAATCCCAAAGAACATGCCAAGTTGCTTCGTCATTGTCGCAATGGTGACATGCAGTAGTGATGAAATGCACTAAAACTAATGAAACAATATATTCTTAACCTGGTGGGCATACGCTAAGCAGCTCTCAGAAAGTACGGGCCACAGGAATCGAGTAGGCCCCGCTACTGTCCTGTATTCTACAAAAAAATGACGAAGCTGTATGCAAGCAACGCTCCGCGTTTTGGGCCAAGCAGCTCTTATACATGGGTTTCACGGAGGTTACATCGTGGAACTAGAGGACCGAAAACTGCGATGTTTAAGAACATCTGGGCTCATGCAGTCGAGAGCTTTGCAACCGCTATATGTATTCTTTGAACGTGCCCCCGGCTTCATCTTACCTATTTGCGCTATTTTCGGATGTAGACCAATAAGTTGATTGATATGTGGGGCTTAACGCCCAAAAACCACCATATGAATATGAGAGAAGCTGTAATGGAGGGCTCCAGAAATTTTGACCACCTGGGGTTTTTTAACGTGCACCCAAATCTGAGCACACGAACCTACAACATTTTCGCCTCCATCGGAAATGCAGCCGCCGCAGCCGGGATTGTATCCCGCGATCTACGGGTCAGCAGCCGAGTACCTTAGCTACTAGACCACAACGGCGGAGAGTAGACCGAAATTTTGAATTTCTGCTTTGAAAGTCAAGACATAGCCATGCGTTCAAAAGTATAGCTTGCCCGCGATTACAATAAATCAGTGCGCGCGAACCAGGAAGTCCAAGAAGCGCTGTAGCGCCTGACTGGTATGCATTTAAGAGACAGACTCGTGTCTTTTAGTTTACTTTATCACAGGTAAAGGTATTTGCTATTTGTGCGCAGGTCGAATACGTTTAATTACAGACGTGATTACGCAGATTTTCCAGAACACTGCCCACATATTCACAGCAACCTACAGCCGAGCTTATTTTCTTAAATGCGTGTCGAGTGACTCACTTTACCCTAACAAAGCAACTTAAGTAAGTCTGTTCTTTCTTTAAGTAAAACCTTCGTATATAATGAACGACACGAACCCAGACTCAATATCGAGCCTGCTGCTGGGTCACAGCCGTTATGACTGGACTACTGCCGCATTGTCTGCGCATTTTCACCGCAGCGAAAAATGACAACAGAGTGAACTGGATGCCATTGTTGCGAGCACGCCATCCACAAAGCCTGGAACAGGGTCCGAAAGGGGCATTTGTGCCTACCAAACAACACTAACACTACACCCTCCCCCCTTGCCACGATACAAAACAGATTCGCACTCATCGAAACGAAATCTTGTTGACGCCTAGGTGTCGGCAAGATTGACTTCGAGCGTGCTTCCGTTAGGTGACGAAAGAAAGCAAGAAAACAAGCTTCGACTGTAATCTGAAACAGCGTCGTTAACTTCGCCTGGAACGACAATGCGCTGCAATAAAAGCTGCTTGGCTGCTATACGCTATTCTTCGAACCGCTGCTAAAGTAGTGGTGGCCGTCCAGAGACTTGTAACCCTCATTTGTTGCAGCCTGTCGTGACTTGTTGAAAGCGCCAAATAATTCGCAGTGTCGCCGTGTGTCATGACAGGCAACAGATGGACGTTCGGTGCAGCGTACTTGCCGATGTGCCGATCTTAAGGGCCGATGCGAGTAACGTAACTTAGCCCTACAAGCTCTTCGAAATACGGCGGGCAAAACGCGTGCACGTTTTCTTTAGCCACGTCGCGAAGAATAAATCGAACGACGCTGACAAACTCCGACATGGCAGCACGCTGCAAGCGCAACCTGACTACAGGGCAAGGTATATGTAAACTGGTAGCGTAACTTTAATAAAAACCCATGGATCCAGTAGTCGGCGGCTCGTTGCCACCGTCACCATCTACGAGAGGAGGGGACAACTAACAGCAAAAAAAAATTAAAAATATAAAATGACGTCACAACCGGAAGTTGTAGCATCGTTGCACAATTGTCCTACATGGCTCGAAATTGAAATTTTCCTAATTGCTGTCCTGCTGCGTGCCTTTATTAATGTGCGATTTCATTGCGCCTTAATTTTGTCTCGCTGATTGCATGCGAGAGAGAAAACAAACAAAAATAACAAAGATTGAGGAAGTAAAGTTTATTAACCAAATGACGTACTTGCTATATGCACAAAAAACTTCGCCGAGGCGATCGTGAGACAACTGCTCACGAGCACAGTAGCATAATAGTTCAAAAAGTCACGTTGACCAATCGTTCAAAACCACTGCAGTGAGACAGCAGTTTTGAAAATATAGCTTTGGCAGCCGTATAGAGTACAGCGTCTTTTTGCTTAGCCTGTCGCGTTCACAGTCACGAAAGGCGAGAGCATGCCGGCCGTGCGCCAGCGAAAGCAGTCAGCAGTCACAGGAGCGACTATCTACACATTTTGTGAGCTAGTTGAGCTATGAAATGCACATAAAAAATAAGTAAATTTCTGAATTTACGCACAAAACCACCACGGAAAAGTGAGCGATGCATCGTTCATCTGGTGGTGCGCCGAACCAAAAATACGACGAACTAAACACAAGCTCTGATAGCATATCGCCTGGATACGAATGAAAAACCGTTAGTCTATGTCACCAGACTGCCTGCATGTGCCTGCTGTTTCTGTAACCAAAAGAATAAAAAAATCGGGGCTCAATCACACACAAAAGTCCGAAGCTTATTTAAAGTGATCTACTAATTTTTTGTAACAAGCAAAATAAAACTATTGAAAACGAACGTTAAAAATTTCTTTTGTTTTCGCTATTTGTCTCCCCCTCCCCTCACCTAGTTGTGCTTTAATCGTCACGCGGTTTTTTATGTCTTTCGCAATGGGTTTCAGACCTCTTTCCGTTCCGAATTTCACAACCTATTAAGATTGACGTTGTCTAGGGTGTATAATACCTCAATGCGTGCGCCCCTATCCGACTCAGTGTTTGTTAAAGGGCCACTCACCACCCCGCATTTTAAGACAAAGGGGTGATTTTCTCCTCTCCTTTATACACACGATGCATCTTCCTCGCTCCTTAGTTATTGAATCCACGTGAAAAATATCCGCACTAAGCGCTAGAGCCTATCAGAATTTTGCGCTTCTCAGCTGCACGCTGTTATCGCCGCTTGCGCAGCTGTAAACACATAAAATAACGTTTGATCGGTTAATTGTGCATAATATTCATGCGTGACCAAGAAGAACGAATGAGCGGCTGCATGGCAAAGCAGCGCAGGAGACAAATCACATGTCGCCTTTCGCGTGTATCAATCAATCGAGAGCATGTATGCTGTAGACGTCACGGAAACTATTGTCTACGCCACAGTAGTGCGCCAAGAAGGACGAGCAATATCAGGAAAAAATGCTTCGCTCTTTTTTGTATATTGAGAGCCTGGTGAGTGGCCCTTTAAATTTGGTGTTCACGCGCTTGAAAGCCGGAAACGGCGTCATGCGCAACCCATGTATTTGGTACGTGTCACAGGATTAGGGAAAGCCCTACTACTCTCCTCCATTCCACGAAAACTGACAAAGCTGTATACACTTAAACTATAGTGGGTGTACTTCAAGCGACTCTAAGAGGGTACGTTCCAAAGATATTGGAAAGCTCCACTATCCCATTTATTCCACTAAAAAACAACAAATCTGTGAAGCTTTCAATTTCAAGCAGCACGTAGCCTCTAGGAGCTGCTTGGCGTACAACTTCTAGGGTAGTTAACTGCCGATGCTTCATTTTTTTAGTGCACTGGAGGTAAGCAGTAGATTTTTCCCAATTTCAATGGCACGTACTAACTGAAACAGTAATAATTATGAACGTCATCGTCATCCTCATTTATTTTTCAATAAAGGCTCCTATACATCAGGAGGGTGTTACATAGGTAGTGAAAGAAGAGAGATCGGGTAGCATAATCAAAGCACCTCTCTTAGAAAAAAGCAACGGCTATTCAGACGCCAGAATTGAAATTTGAACGAGAAGGAAAAAAAAAACGTCAAGCACCTTTGCCCTAATGGTGCCACGCCTGAAGAACGTGTGGAGCGAGGCCGTCTTCCATGGCTTTCTTCGTTTTTTTTTTGCGTTCTCTCTACTCTTTCTTTCGTGCTCTCTCTTCAAAATTTTCTGTTTTTTTCCTTACCTATGTTTGTTTTTCATTTGTCTTCCTATTTTTTCTCTTACTTTTTCTATCTATTTCTCGCTTGCTTCCACTTGCAATTTTTATATGTGCTTTCTGTTAGCCATATTGGCGGTTTCCCCGCTTTATATGATCATAAAGGCAGTCAAAGAACACAAAGGAGAATACTTATTTTTTGGCGCCAGCATGCGCTCGATATCTTACAGTTGGCTGTGCTTTATGTAGTCTCTGTTACGTTAACTTTATCATCAAGATGTTGGAAGAACAGGAGGAATAGGACTTCTCGTTGGCATGAGCACTTTGCTAAATAAGCGGCAGCTGGCTAAGCTATATAGGATTTAGCCTGCGTTAGGCCAAGCGACGCCGACAGCATGCGACAGCCTGGCTCTCTCCGATTATCATCATCATCGTAACCATCATCATTATCACATCATCACAATCATCATCATCCTAAACCTGTCGGCGCCCACTGCAGGAAAAAGACCTCTACAATGTTCTGCCAATCAACCCAGTCCTGTATTATGTGATGCCACGTTATGCCTTCAAACTTTTAAATCTCATCGGCCTACCTAACTTTCTGTCTCCCTTTCGTGCGTTTGCCTTCTCTGGGAATTCAGTTAGTTACACTTAAGGACTATAAATGTTATCCCGCCTACGAGCTACATGCCAGGCCCATGTCCATTTCTTCTTAATTTCAGCTATGGTATCCTGAACTTCCGTAAGTTCGCTAACCCACTCTGATCTCTTCTTGTCTCTTAAAGTTACACATTTCCTTCCCATTACTGATTTTCCTTTCCATCGATTAAGGTTAAACCCTCTTTGTAGGCCTGCATGTTTCTGCTTCATAAGTAAATACCGGCAAGATGTAGCTGTTATATACTTTCCTCTTGAGGGATAGTAGCAGACTATCATTCATGATTTGAGAGTTCTTGCCGAATGTGCTCCATGCCGTCCTTATTCTTCTGGTTATTTCATTCTCACTGCTCTTATCAGTGATTACTACCTGTCCTTAGTAGACGTATTTCTATACAACTGCAAGTGTCATGCCCCCTATCGCAAAGTGCTGCTCGAGAAAGTTGCATATTACTTTATTCCGATGGAAATTAATTCTCAGACCGACTCTATATATATAAAGAGTTATATACGTACGTATTACGAATTTAAACAATATTGCCTGCTACAGTGTCTATTACTTTTCAACTACGACTTCATAGTGCAAGTTTTCAGCACGCAGGTGCTTTCATGTGCTTCAGAAGAACTACTGCTTAGCTATAGTTGGTAGTGCTCACTGTA
Organism: Rhipicephalus annulatus; assembly: GCA_013436015.1. Taxonomy (NCBI): domain Eukaryota; kingdom Metazoa; phylum Arthropoda; class Arachnida; order Ixodida; family Ixodidae; genus Rhipicephalus; species Rhipicephalus annulatus. The sequence goes on along the minus strand of WOVY01011549.1, from coordinate 275,311 downwards.
AGACATCCTGCCGCTAGTGTATTCTAAAACCCACACACACAAGAGATATGAACACGACGGAGTTGGAAGTACCGCCCATGCCATCGTGTTCATGTCTCTTGTGTGCGTGGTTTTTACCAACGGCTTAATGTCACGCAGCTTTCATATGGCTGTTCCAAGCTTTATCAGCACTCGCTCGAAGCAACGAGACATATTTTTTTTTATAAGGAGAAACTCTACAGAAAACCATCATTCAAAACTAACATAAGTACGTAAGAAAAGCATCCACATGAAGGCCAAGAGTTACTTTTATTCTAATGGGCGAATAAAAATGAAAATAAAATACCTCAGACCAACCAACCGACGTCTCGATGGTGATATCTACGCTTGTTAATGGTGCCTCGTCATCCTTCCCGCATTAACCTAAGTGTGTTAACTGTTGATTTCTCGTCCCATGGTGTCGCTGTCGTTGCTTTCATTCGCAACACAAAGTGACTCCACGGGACTTGACGTCAGCAACTAATGAACTTGAAATATCGAGCTAAGCATAACGAGGTACCTTTGACAAATATAGGTGCCCCTGTCGAGACGTCGGCAGGCCAGTCGGAGACAATTTAGTTTTGTTGTACGGCCTCTATTGCGCATTTTGCTTTCACCCCTTGACTCTCGCCTATATTTTGGACTGTTCTAAATTTGCAAGGCAAGTGATGCGTGAACACTTTCTACGGTCGTAAACATGGTCACATTCAACAACAACAAAAGCAACTGCCACGAGAACGCCAATGGATGTACAGCCACCCCATCATACGTTTACGTTTGAAAGGGGGGTCTTTTATGTAAATCAAGAATGAGATTGCAGTGTATTCTGTAAGCAAAATTATGGATTGATGTATCATCTAGAGAAGTACTTGCAACGCACTAATGGCTTTCAGCAAACGCGCCTCAGAAGACATTGAAATATAATCCTAAAAAATGTCCTGTATAATTACCTCGGCCCGAACAACAGTGCGGGTTGTTTTACTCACCCCCTAAAAGAACTGTTAACATTCTTGTGAATAAGAATGAGCTGTGCGCATATCTCGGACACAACGGCGTACCAAGCTGAGCGTGACAATAAGCTCGGGAAAATACGCACATGAAAATCGAGGGAATTAGATTTCGCGTCGAGATAAGGTGCGGTGCTCTCTACAAAGGCCAGTCAAGCGGCTAACGGAAATCCATCACCATTCATCGGAACGGGAGATAAGGTACGCGGGACCCCTATGCGTGGTTTTCGGGGACTGTCTGCGTGCTGCATGCAGTTTGAGCAGCGTTACTCTCGAAGACCTTATCGTTGAAATCAGAACGTTGCTCGGTGACGTCAAACCAGCAACAGCGTAAGAGCAACCGCGTAGAAAAAGGGCGAGCTTTAGATTTAGGAAGAGGGAAAACAGCAATGAGCAAGTGAAAACGAAAGATCACAGCTTATAGGCCATTCAATTCATTCTCTCCGTACTCTGTGCCCCCTCAGGGCAGAACAATGCAGCGTTCATGCACGAACGCGTTCGGTGCTATAGCTGAATCCTTCATTACAATTTTCACGTCCCGCTAGGCCACGGTAATGCGCGCTACGTACATTTCGTTCAGTTTTGCTCAATGCACATATAAGCTTGCTTAAGGTATATGGCAAACAACGCACAGGTATAGAGACCTCTGTTATAGTTCAGTCAAAGCAGAAAATACAAATGTTTTTTCAGGGCCCTTCTCTTTGCGTTTGTGCGCAATTAAATAGCCCAAAATAAGTATACAGTGGCCAGATATTCGGGAAACTGAAGCTCACGCATCACAAGAAGTTTGAAGCCAGTATTCTCCACTAGATATACTTGCTGGAATGAAGCATGCAAGGCAGTGCTGCTATTTTTTTCTGGACAATCAATACCAAAAAGCACCGTTTCTGCCAATGCTCGATTCTTTCAAACATACAGATATATAGTACAACGGCATGCGTGGTAATTCACAAAGATCTTTCGCTCACGTATACGCACGCGCCTTGTCATGCGAGCAACCTAAACATCATTGCTGGGTTCAATCTGGCTTTTCTACGCATATTCTTATGCTTCAAACATAAAATGCGTGGCCCCAGGACATTTTCTAAGAAAAAGGCAGTCAGATAGATAATTTTACGCCTCTTAAACAAAGCAGACATTCAACTCAGCTCGATAATATCGAGAGGCTGCGCACAATATGGGGCTTTCTCAGAGTGCGTGCTCAACTATGCAGATGCATATCATCGTCAGCTTCCCACTGAAGAACCAATGTCCATCCCATATTTCTGATTGATTGATTTGTCGGGTTTAACATCCCAAAACCACCATATGATTATGAGAGACGCTATAGTGGAAGGCTCCAGAAATTTCGACCAGCTGGGGTTCTTTAACGTGCACCGAAATCTGAGCACACGGGCCTACAACATTTCTGCCTACATCAGAAATGCAGCCACCTCAGCCGGGATTCGATCCCGCGACCTGCGGGTCAGCAGCCGAGTACCTTAGCCTCTAGACCACCGTGGCGGGGCATCCCATATTTTTCAATTTAATTAGGTACTGTGGTGTAAAATAAAGCTGCGGCCGTGTTATCTCCGCAAACTTTTTATTCTCCTCTACTCACCAAACTTTTCACCACTCTTTACCGGACAGAATTATCATGTTATATATGGGTTAAATTTTCCGCAGCTGCACTGTAATCGTGCCTCGGTGACAGACCACTTTGCTATGCGACATAACAACAGAGGTTTAGATCCCACTTCATAAGAACCAATGTTAGGATCACACATCATCAGCGAAAGGCTTACATTTCCGCGTCAAGCGAGCGTACAGTGAAGAACTGGCTAACAGTATTGTTGTTAACGTGCAAAAACTCCACCATGATTAGGAGGGACGCTCAAGAGGAAGCCTCTTGAAGTTTTCACCATCTGGTGTTCTTTAGCGTGCACCTAAATTTAAGTACACAGGCCTCCAGCATTCTGTCCTAATCGAAATGTGGCCGCCGCGGCTTGGATTAGCATTCACAACCTTCAGGTTAATAGTCGAACACCTCAACCACTATTGACTACCGTGGCAGATAAGACAAGAAATGAGACATGTGTGCAGGTGCTCCGAAAGTAAAATAAAGCAAGCGAGCTGTGGCCAAGCTACTAGCATAGCCGTTGAATACTTTTAGTGGCCATGAAGCTTCGGTGAAAGTTTGATATAGAGACAGGAGCAACCGCTAGGAGACCCCTCACTCACAGCGGGGCATCAGAGCGGCCATGGCGCAGCTATTGCACGGCACGCACCAGAGCTGTGAAACGTTAATAACTGTAGCCGAGAAGGTTGAATACGTATTTAGAGAGATGGTACATTCAAGAAAATTTGGGAAAGCTCTAATACAGTGAAGTTTAGCGTAGAATGAGACCTTTACGCTAGAAATTCGATGACACGTTGATTTCACTGTAAGGTCGGCTACCGCTATAAAGGCATGACTATTTTTTCCCTTAAGCATCTAGTGAACTTATGTGTACAATCCAGAGTTCTTCAATGACTCTGCTGGTATTTACCAAGTCGCGGAAGTGCAGTGGTTGCAACTTTTGACAGCGCACATCCAGCCTTACATATATATATATATATTTATATATATATATATATATATATATATATATATATATATATATATATATATATATATATATATATATATACCAAAAGTGATGCTGGGTCCGGGTAAGATTATCCTTAGGGAAGAAGACGCACGCCTTTTTCTAGAGAAGAAGGCTTGTGATGAAGGCCGGAACCGCGGCCGAAATGTCAATAAAATCACTTCATACGTGATTCATTGATTTATTCATACATAATAAGTTCACGTGCTACGTAACGCCAAACATGCGCATAAAAGAGTGTTTTCACACTCGTCTCTTCGCTTATAGATGGCGCTGACTGTCACTCCTACTTCTAAATTCACATATAAACCCAAAAAAGTGGATGGAGGGAAGGCCGCTGTAGTAGCTCAGTGGTTAGAGCATCGAACGCGTTATTCGAAGGTCGTAGGCTCGATTCCTGCTCACGGCTGGTTATTTCTTCATCCACTTTTCTTTCTTCTTATTTACATTCCATTGGTTCTAATAACTTCCCATGTACATTCCTTGGCACTACTGTCTCTTAGATCTCATTAATATTGTGTTAAAACACGGAAAAATGAGCGCTTAGGTATACACTTTTTTTCTCTTATTTTATGTATATATATATATATATATATATATATATATATATATATATATATATATATACATGTGGTGTTTATATATACGAAGATATATATCTCAAAATTGCCTCGCACTTATTAAACTCACGGCCACTTTGAATAAATTAGTGCTTATAATTTAGCAAGTGATGAGGATCAAGCAGTACTTGATAGGAGGTTTGCATCGTTTTCGTGTTTTTCTTTGCGTTAGTTTATCTAGCGCGTTATAAGTTCAGTTGGCCATGCAGTGTAGTTTCTCGGTCCTTTACTCTGCTGTAGAGCTTACTCATGCTGTGTTTTCCTTGTTTTTCTTTATTGTTTTTACAGTAAGTAAAAAGGCTTACATGCCTCCTTAAACGGGAAAATTGACCGACAGCGTTCCGCGCCTGAGGCGTCAGCATGTGACGCAAAAAATAATCTTCTCGTGGTCATGGCGCATTGAGCTCCAAAAGTAACTTTTCACGCTTTCACAGCATGCGCAAGATTTCTACAGCATTGTGGTGCAAATTCTCTTCCACCATCAACCTGGCAAACTTCTATTGGTAGTGCTGAAGCGTCTGTTGCATGCAACAGATGTGTGCTTAGATTTTTTATATTTACTAATACTTAGGGGAATTAAATGTGATCGAATGTCGATTTGCTTAAAACATTAGTGGTTATTAAACTTTTTCCTAAACATCAGAGCTATAGTTGCATGACTCTAATTTCGAGCAAGAAAATTTTGAATTGGGACAAATGGTCCTCGAAAGTGGTTAGAATTTTACCCTTCGTGAGTGCAATGTATATAGTTTCCACAAGTTTTATTCTTTTCTTTGTTTTTGCTCTCGTTTTTCTCTCTCTCTTTCTTTTTCAAGTTTTTTTTCTTTTTTCTGTCTTAATTTTTTTTCTCATTTTCCTATTTTTCCTTTTCTGTTCTCGCTCTGTTGTCTTTTTTTATTCATAAAGCAAAATTTTCAGGTTTTTTGTGGTCTTTACTTTTTACTTTTTCTCCTTTTCTTCTTCTTTCTTCTTTTTTCTTTTTCTTTTTGCTTTGTTGTCCTCCTTTTTTATCTGTTTTTTTCTTTTATGCGTCGTTTGTTCACATATTTTTCCTTTTACATTCATTTGAACAGTTCCAGATAAACATTACTTGTCAAAGACAATCATTCATTAATAATAATAATTTCTTATTATTTGTAGAATGTGTTACAAATAAGAAGGAGCATTTGCTTTCGTTCTTTTTGTTATTGTTGAATTCAAAATAGTTCTTATTTTTCTCTCCCTTTTTTCATGAACCGTGTGCAGCCTCAACACTATCCAGCTCGCTGACGGGTCCCGTTGACGCTTGTAGGCGGGAGAGCTCTGCATCTTTTTGCACTATGCAACTACGTCGTGAGTCCGTGGAAAATTCAGGGTACAGCGTCAGCCCAAGTTTTGGAACGTCACGCGATGACTTCACAACACCACCTCCGATCAGCCACTGCTCCACGCGAACGAGGTCACTCTTATCGAAGTGCTTTTCGCACACGTGAACGTTTGGGGAAACAAATGTGCAACCACCAGTTTCTTGTCACGGCATTGCGTGCTTACACTTTTCCCACCAATCCCTGTAGGCCGCGAGAACTCGGAGACTTTTTCGTCAATTCTTTTGTAACGGGATCGACAACCAGGTACCCAACAGGTATACGCTATCCTTCCCGATCTTCAGGTACAGCCCACTAGGCACAATAGTAATCATACGGTGAAAAAATACACGATGGCATGCCATGATATTGTGCATTGACTCTATAGCGCCACCAGCAGGCAGCTCCCCTCTGGTGTGCCCGATGGATAGATAGATGGATGCATGTATCTGGCTGCACCCTTCAGATGGAGCGGCGGCTCACGCCACCTAGCCATAAAGTTAAGTACTAACACCATGTGTTGAGGGATTGAATTTCACTCGCGCCTCCATTGTAGCCACCAGTCACTTAGGCTCCTCTACGTTATTTCTACACATTTAAAGTCTATTTTACCTTCACTGTCCCTAAACCGCAATGCTTCAAAAAATTCCGCGCCATTATCTTGGACATTAGTGTGCGGCAGTTTTCAAAATATTATTGAATGTTCAGCAGTTCCTTCCTACTCTCTACATGCACTACATAATGTGTCTGTGCCTTCGTATTTGGCTCGGTACGTCTTAGTCTGCAATACTCCCGTTCTGACCTCAAACAGCAGAGAACTACAGCGAGAATCATCGTAGGTCTTTTCTTCTGCAATTCCCTGCTTGAAAGCTCGGTAGGTCTCCAGTGATGATTTCATAAGCCTTCTCATCTTTCGCATGTCCCTCTCTGTTTCCTTCACCTTCTTCTTAACCAATATTTCCTTTTGGCTTGATATCCTGCTGTTCTCTAAATGCTTGCCTGACAATTTTCGAGTTCGCTTCTTCCATTTAGTATCAACATTCTTGATGCACAAGTAGCTGAAAACTTTCCTAGCCCAACGCTCCACTCGAACTTTTTTCAATCACTCCTAAAATTTTACCTTGCTGCTAGCTTCCTTGCACCCAAACGATGTCCATCCCGTGTCTCCCTGTACTCCCTGATTTGGGGTATACCCGTGTGCTCCCAAAGGAAATCTGCCTATACCACGTTGTTTAATTTCCAAACTTGCTTGAGCCTCTGATCTCACGCAGAAAACCACAATGCCGAACGTCCTACCAAGGACCATCACACCTTTTCAAATCCCTCTCACAACGCCTTACCTATTGTAAATTTACAGTGCCCTATTTTTCGTTGCAGCTGCATTCCTGTTACCCTTAGTCATCACGTAACTTTCGTGCTCCCTTAGGTACTCAGCTCCGTTATTTATCTCTACACACAAATATTTGCATTTATCCACTATTCTAGCGTAGCTTCCTGTATCTTATGCTGACTGCTTTCGTTATCACTAAAAATCATGATTGTCAATCCCTATTGAACATCAAATTTAACCTAACTTTCTTGTTACCGCAGTAGTCTGTTAATTCCTACAGATATTACTTGTTGTCGGCTTCAAATACTATATCAACTGCATACTTCAATGCTGGTAATGACTGTTCAACGTGTTTTCTTTGCTTGGCAAAAGAGAGGCTGAAGCCGAGTCGACTCCCCTGTAATTTAGCTTCTAGTCCCTGTAGATACAGCATAAATAAGAAAGGTCACAAGGGACATCCCTGTGGATGCCCACGTCATATCTCTATAGGTTCGAATGCCTGTTCTTCCCATTTTATAACTACCTTGTTACTCACCCTACCGTCTTATTCTTGTTGACATGCGCACCCTTGTGTATTTATATGTCCTTCTAAGTTGCTAGTGAGCGCTCGTGCTCTGTGCCTCCTCTTTGCTTCGTGTCTGCATTCTTCCCGTGCTCCCAGTTTGCTGAACAATTATGAATTACCAACTATCCCACCTTTCCATCCAATTGTTCTGTACAGCTTCCATACTCCCCTACGGGTATGCCAAGCAAGCTCACATCGTAAAGAGAACTGAATGCCCATGGTCTTGACGTCAAAACAAGGAGACTTTCGACCACTCAAGAACCGCTTACATGCAACTCGCATTTCGCTACTTCCTGTGATTAGTGTCAGCCGACAGGGCGGCCACGCACTTTGCGGTGAAGTGGCAACAAAGGAATGCAGGGCGTGTTCTGAGGGTCAACTTCAAAAATTACTTTCTTTCTCCAAACAAAAATAATTTAAATAAAATTTTTAATTACTTAACCATGGAATTGCCTATCAAATGCCGGATCTTGAGAAGTTTTCGTTGAACCGCATAAGTACGAAAAATACGGTCAAATATCAGACTAACTGATATTTTTGCCAATTTCAATTTTTTTAGAAAGATTTGAAGTCCATTTCGCCCCTAAGAACTTTTCTGCAAAGGTAAAGCATTGTGAGAAGCACAATATTATCAGGATTGCTTAGAGAGTTGCAGCTAGCATAGGAAAAAAGGGCAAGCTTTGAAGATTTCTTTGTTTTTCGAAAAGAACTAGCTGCTGGGTAAAAGCAAAAATTTTGGAATGGCTCAGAGTAACTAAACAAAACCTCTTTAGTAGATCAAGGGGTGTTTTGAAGTTCGGCAAACAAATATTGATTTTATATGCATTTTTCATTTTGCATTTGCATTTTGCATATGCATTTGCATTTTGGCAAAAAAAGTGAACTTTAAAGGGGCGCTATGGTCTTGGAAATGTTTTTTGAGAAAAAATGTTTCGCCGTAATACTCAATGGGGTGTACGCAAAGGGTGTAAATTTTATCGGCAGAATCTGCTATGGTCGAGCGTTATATATATATATATATATATATATATATATATATATATAAGTAATTAAGAATTAAAGGTGCACACTTACGAAAATTTGATAGTTGTTTACTCTACGTTTCGGCCGTGGCACGGCCTTCGTCAGGATCCAGACGAAGGCCGTGCCACGGCCGAAACGTAGAGTAAACAACTATCGAATTCTCGTAAGTGTGCTTCTTTGTTTCCTTAATTATATTTGCACCGGACCCACAGAATTTCTTTTTTGAATCATATATATATATATATATATATATATATGCAAGAAAGAAACGACGAAACTTTCACGGAAGCGTCTTTACTTAACGTTTTCAGCTCATGGACCAGCCTTCGTCACTCTGACGAAGGCTGGTGCAGCAGCTGAAAACGGTAAGTAAAGACGCTTCCGTGAAAGTTTCGAATCCGGTATATATATATAATATATATATAATATATATATATATATAATATATATATATATATATATATATATATATATATAGAGAGAGAGAGAGAGAGAGAGAGAGAGAGAGTTTGCTTCATTACTGACGTTGGCTCAATACCACCGCTCACGATTATTAGTGATAACGAAATTTCTCAAGCTGCTCGACTATGCTGCCGCCACTGACTTGAAACATACAAAACTCTAGCTGTAAGGAGTGATTACTTCACCGGAAAATAGTGACCAGTCTGCCTAGTTTTACGCGCATTTCCGCATTATTATCCAACTATAGATTAAAAGATGAATTTCAATCAAGTATCATGGCACATGAGCATTTTGCTCCGATCTTACTGGTAGGTAACACATGTACTAACGCAAAGAAAAAAGCACTAAATAGCTAAAAAAATTCAGAGTGGTTCTTTGTAGTGTTCAGAACATTTATTCATTATTCTGAAACGTTTTGATTGTTTAGTTGGTGCGCGGTAAACAAAAAAATATCACGCGAAAGGAAGACATTTTCCAAGTAGAACAAGGCCACGTGATGACCAGACTGCCATGAGCGTAAAGACAACTCCCCGCCCCCCGCCCCGCCCACACACACACTGGTTTGAGAGGTTGAGAGCTTTGACTCAAACAGAGCTCTACACCTCCATTGCACACGGAGCCCAAGCTAGCGTCATTCACCACCAGCCACTCGGCGGGCTTGAATAACCGCGAAGGGCGCGCACGTGGTGATCTGACCGGCTCCGCTCTGTAGGTCGGTGGCGCACATGTGTGGCACCATAACAGAATGCTCTGGACCGGCTGAAACTATTGAGTTTTCACCGCATGTATATGAGAGTGCTCAGGTAGCTATAGTGCAAAGCTCTCGACGTTGTCTTTTACTAAGTGCACATGTGCAGTCGCGCCGAATATGAGTTGCAATATGCCAACCATGCTCAAAGTGGCGCCAAAACTGCATGGTGGCCCCGCCTTAGAAAACAATCAGTCTCTTAACAGTGTTTCGACTACTGGTATTTGTAAAACTAGTTAAAAGTTTGTCAATGTGACAGTCTAGGCTTGGAGCCTCTTTAACCATGGCCACCGTGTGGCAACTGATATTGAGCACGACTGCATGTACGTATACAGGGTGTCGCAACTATATTTAGCCAGATTTTAAGAATGTCCCAACGCGCCTAATGACTTCACGGCCAAATGAATTATGCTTGCTATTGCCTAGAGTGCGTCCCACAATTTTGGGGGGCTTTCATAAATTGTTTACTTAGTCTAGTTTAACTAACTCTAGAAGCAACAACGATGGGCCAGAAGTTCCAACGAAAAAGCTCCAGGTCACTTCGCAAAACGTCCCATAATAAAGTTTTTCGGATTCTATCCAGTAGATGTATTTTCATGCTCACAACGAATGCCCACAAAATTCAAAAAAATACCCTACGGCATACACACTCACGAACCAGTGTGGGCTTATTGATTGATTGATTGGTTGATTGATTGATATGTGGGTTTAACGTCCCAAAAGCACCACATATTTATGAGAGACGCCGTAGTGGAGGGCTCCGGAAATTTCGACCACCTGGGGTTATTTAACGTGCACCCAAATACCAGTGCGCGCGATTATTCTATAGTGCTCCCTAACGTTTGCATGCAAATGATCATGAAATTCGCGTGGTTGTGCCGCTTTGACAGGACAGTGGTGATGGTGGTGACTGTGCGACGAACATGTTTTGCTAGCGGCAACACCGGCAAGCGTTAACCACTGCGTCTGCGTATCGCTGCCATGAACCGGATCGATGGAATGGAATGAAAAAACTTTATTTCAGTCCTGCAGGACGCGTTTAGCGCGTAGCGGGCGTCTCCCACGTAGGGACCGACACGGAGGACCTGGCGGCCGCTTCGTGGGCCTGCTGGACGGCCCATTGCTGGTCGGCGAGAAGTGAGCTCCTGAGGGACCTCTCCCACTTGTTTGAGGTTGAGTCGGGAAGAGTTGTTCTACACTCCCAGAGCCTGTGTGCGAGTGTCGCTGTGTGTCCAAATGATGGGCATGTGTCGCTGGGGTATGCATGAGGATAATAAACGTAAAGCGTGGCAAGGTTTTGGTACGTGTGTGTCTGTAATAGGCGTAGGGTTAATGCCGGCGGTCGGTTAAGTTTCGGATGTGGGTGTGGAAAAACGCGTCGTTCCAGGTAAAAGTGCTTTGTTATTTCATTGTACGTAATTGGTGCATCCCGATTGGTATCTAACCCAGCAAGATGGTGTTGCCCTGTGGCGGTGCACTCGGTAAGTGCGCGCGCTGCATCATGGGCGATCTCGCTGAGGTTGGATAGGGCACCCGGCACCTGGCCGATATTGGCGGGGAACCAGATGACCGGATCGATGGAAGCATAGTATTTGTGCAAGCAAATCACGAAGCACTGCAGTCACTGTGCGCAAGCGGGTATGTCACGTGTCTTTTTTTATTTTGCGGGCATCTATAAGAGCAGAAAAAACATAATTATTTAATCAAATAAAGTTAGAAGCTGTCAAATCAAACGTATAGCAACCCGATCTAGAACTTTCAGCTTCATAAGTTGGTTATTTAAATGGGCTAAGTAAGCAATTAATCAGAGCACAAAGACAGCTTGACCTATTTCAACATTCATCCACATGCATTTAGCTGCGTCGTCACTGAGTGTGCAGACAATTTTCAACTCTGGCTAGAATTAACTTTATTAGCTGCAGCACTCTGCTTAGCCTATTAACAAGATGCTCGTGATTATCTAAAGCATCTGACCTAGAAACACAGTCTGCACAACCTACGCACATTACCATGTTCCCTGCACAAACCGGCCAGAAAATGCCCTACAGATCAATTGCATTGACTGAAGAAATGCGGTTGGTTTCGACACAAAGACAACGATTCATGGAGCGAACAAAAAAAAAACGTGCGTGGTGCCTGTCAAAAGCTGACGAATGTTTAAAAGGCCGTCATTTTAGTGGTGCACGGTGAAGCTTAATGCACATTGGCCCCCAATAAAAGTAATCAGTTCTAAAGTAATCTGAACTAGTTTGTTGGACAGTTCGCAATCAACGCACAACACAAGTTCATAAGCCGGCAGAAGTTTTCTAAGTTTTAAAGAAGCTGTTCGAACGGCGTTGTTATGCGGGCATACACGCCAACTCCAATGGGAGTTAACACAACTAAACTCTGGTTATTTACAACATGAGCTAACTTCAAGCGGAGCAGCGATCACCCTTCGACTTCGTTCTTTTCCGTCTTCTTCAAGCCATGGGTGCAATGCCTTCAGTACACTGTACATAACTAATCTTGTCAACCATGCCCAGGTAAAAAAACTCCTATTAACTTGTTGGTATTGCAGCGCAGTTTGACTCTGGTGGTAGAACACTCGCAATTGAATGGGTTCAAATACAACTACTAACAACTTCCATGATTACTATTGTTATTTTATTGGAGCGTGTCATTTTCAGACATGCCTAAGCATGTGCTGCATAACATATTAGAATAATAAAATATGCAGGCCCGTTTTACAAAACATCGTTCGCAAGAATTACTCGAGAGAGAAAAAGAAATTCGCAAGCCCTGATTCTGAAAAAACAATTAACGGGGATAATGAGCAACTGTGAAGGAATACAAACGAAGGAAAAGATGTATGAATTTAGCCCCTGGAGCAGAGCAGGCTCTGTTCGTCATGCGGCTTTTAAGTACGTTTGATTGATGAAAATCGGCAACGCTACGGAACATTAATAGCTATGCCATGTATATGTAGCATGCACCAAAATAGGCAAATTTATTCGCTAATACTAAATAGAACACTATTTCTTTCCGGAAGAATGCTTCGCTGTTGTCGCGACAACAATAGTGAGCTCAGTTCAGGATTGCATTTTCAAGTGTCAAGTTCAAGCCGAAAACTGCACGCATATTCTGGATGGCAGATCTTTTCATCTCGCAGTGAAAATGGCGTAGTTCCTAACCAGGCCAAGCTGGCTGGGCAACCAAGCCAGGCAGCATCGAATAATGAAGTCGAGAAAGCCGAGGCGCCACCATCTGCAGTGGTTTTGTCTAATACAATTGTGAATTAAAAGGCGCAGGTGGTTCCCGTAGCTTGACTGCAAAGGTTCTGAGGTGGCTCAATATATATATATATATATATATATATATATATATATATATATATATATATATATATATATATATATATATATATATATATATATATATATATATATATATATATGTGTGACGCTATGATGAATGGGCGACGTGGCCTGGCTCATACCCATGTTTATTCCTTTCTCACTTCTTCCTCCTCTGCTTCTACCAAGCTTCGCTACCTTCTTACGTCACATGATTCCCCCTCCCCCGAAAGAATGCACGAGCTACAATCTACAAATCATGAACAAGTGGAGTCTTATAATAAAAAAATAATGCCAGATTATGCAGTAGTTCCATGCCACAGGGCGGTTCCATGCGCTTGCACCAAATGTTCACAGGAAAGGCAAACCGGTGATATCTAGGAGACCTCAGGTGGGCGAGGTTGGCTGTTGCGTTCTGGAGAGCATAACCATGCCTTCAGCGTTAAAAATGATGATGGCACAACCTGGTTAGTATTGAGGAACGAACAAGGTTGGGGGTCCTTGTAGCGTTGGAAGGTCGGATGTCTCATGCGTTGGATTCTGAGTCGTGGCTGCGACAGACGCTTTGCTTCTAAAATGCGTGCTTCTTGACGGATTGTGACGGCGTGATGCCTGCGGGCTGGTGGTATGCGAGAAGTGCTTCCGAATCTTTCTTGGCGTTTTCCGTGGTGTTGCGGTTTGTGTAACTTCAGGCGCAGGGAGCGTCTCTGGCGACTTTCCTCTGTGCGAGAAAATTTGACGACTTGGAATGCTTTTTGGGTTAGAGATCTTATTTTCCGCTGTTCTTCAATTGGTGAGTGTGCTTCCGTTGAATTTCGCGTTCGTCGATGCCTTCGTTGCGGTCTATTTTGTTGTCGCATGAGGTTGCGCGCTTGGCTATGCTTGTTTTGCTGATGTTGCTCAGGAGATGGCTGTAGTGGCAAGCCTTCCGGAATGGGACATTCATTTATTTTGAGGTTTGACACGTCCTGTAGACAGCTGATGCATGGTGAACAGGTTTCTTGCTTATCGGACATGGTTGGTGGTGCGCCATCATTGCTAGCCTGCTCTTCAGAGGCTTCTGTGTTTGGAGATTCTGGTGGCTGCGCACTGGACGGCAACATTGCAACAGGGGTAGTTCGGTAAGGTTTGAGTTGTGAATGGCCCTCTTTTTGTGCAACTAACGATGCGAGCTGTTCTGGCGCATGAATCTGGGTGGTAAGTCCAGGGCTTGGCGTAGCATCGTCCGAGCTCCGCAGCTCTATCCCGACCATTGTGAGCGTGCTAGATGTGAGATGGACATTTTGAGTCACGAAAGAGCCAAGCGATGGAAAACCAGGAGGCGGGCCAAGTCTGCGAGATGGGGAGTAAGCTGCTCCAATGCGTGAATACTGATTTTCACTCTTTGAGTCATCTTGGCGTTGTTTGGTGTTTGCCCCATGTGTCAGCTGGTCTACCATGAACAAGGCGTCCTTATGACACGAATAGCGACCATTAGGAGCCTTTGAACAGCTGCGTCGTAGAAAACCAGGTGGTGGACCATGTATGCGAGACGAAGCAGGAAAGGCATCAGTAGGGTGAGCGACGTCTCGTGTCGTATGTTGGTGCCACGACTTTGAAAATGCCGACTTTCGTGAAGAGAAACCTGGTGGAACGCAACGTTTCTTGAGAAATAAGCGTGGACTGTGACGGCCGAGTGTGGTGGTATGCAGATGGTCGGTAATGGGGAAGTCTTGGTCATAGTCATTAAAACAGGTAATCATCTCGTCTTTGATTTTTTGCCATGACTCATCGTTCTCGAATATGTGAATTAGGTAAAATTTGAATGCCTCACCGGTGACGTAGTCGCTGAAGTTCGTAACCATCTCCCGTTTAGACCAAGATGCAGCGGTAGCGTGGAGTTCGAACAGGTTGAACCAGTCCTGTATGGGTCCGTCGTCCGCTGATCCGGTGTACTTGGGGATATCGAGGTCAGCCGATGGTTCTGTCATGGTGCTGGTCGTTGTCCTCTTAGGCGATGATTCGGTAGTCAATGTACGGTCAGGGCGTCTTCTGGGGAACTGCGTCGATGATGAGTGACTGATGAAGGGGCAGGCAGGTCTCCATCCTGTCGACTCGTGTGACGCTAGATGAATGGGCGACGTGGCCTGGCTCATACCCATGGTTATTCCTTTCTCACTTCTTCCTCCTCTGCTTCTACCAAGCTTCGCTACCTTCTTACGTCACACACACACACACACACACACACACACACACACACACACACACACACACACACACACACACACACACACACACACACACACACTATATATATATATATATATATATATATATATATATATATATATATATATACTTTTAGTTTTGGTAATTTCTATTGCCTCACTTAGTTGCTCTTCAGCAGTATTCGGCAGTCGTTGATGCCTGTGGCAATGGGTTTAAGAAAATTTTCGTTCCTAGTTTCGCGACTCGTAAGATTTAACCATGGCTGCCAGTGTACATAAATACATACTTTTGGCGCAGCTAAGAGATGGCGCTGCAGTCTATTCATTGTGTCAAGGTAAGGATATCAGGTCCAGGGCAAATAAAATATATTATAGGGTGCTATTTACTCTTAGAACGTGGCCTGCTTTAAAAAAGCAGGAGAACAAGCCTGCAAACAAAAGGAAGCCACTCGTAATCTGTCACCTATCTGGTAGCCCTTTCTTGAGGGCCTATGAAGATGTATCGCAATATGATGAGGGGAAAAAAATTGGAAGATTCCACGTACAGTGGGAGTCGATGATATGCAAAGCACGAATGAGGAAGGTTGATATGTCACTTTCAAATCAGCACAACGTTACGAAGCGGACGTCCATTATGCCGTACATGACTTGCATGTCATGATTATCATGTTTGTACGAGTCATTTATAATCGTCATCTATTCACGTCACGTAATATATATTTTGGTATATGCGAAGCTAGCCAAGCGGCCGTGAGCACATCATGAGCGTTGCATGTAGTCATGTTGTTATATGACACGCATCTCTTGATTATCATGTTTCCATGAATCATATACCTTCGTCATTATTCACGTCCCGTAATACCAAACTTGGCATACGTGGAGCTAGTGAAACAGCCACCATAGCGCTATGAGCATAGCATGCAGTCATGTTTTACATGACACGCATGTCATGATTATCATGTTTGGACGTGTCATTTACCTTTGTCGTCCGTTCGTGTCTCGTAATACCAAATGTGGTATATATGAAGCTATAGCCAAACAGCCGCGAGCGCATCATGAATGTGGCATGTAGTCATGTTGTTACATGACACGCATCTCTTAATTATCATGTTTGCATTAGTCATACACCTTCGTCATTCATTTACGTCCCGTATTACTAAATTTTGTTTATGTGAAGCTTGCGAAACAACCGCGAGCGCACCACGAGCGTTGCATGTAGTCAAGACTCACACGACAGCTTGGGTGGTGCCAGTATTGAAGTCCGGAAAGGATCCTGCGAGCCTCGCGTCATATCGACCGGTATCTCTTACATCATGCGTATCTAAGCTGATGGAAAGATTAATATGTACAAGATTAACTTGGTACCTTGAACAAGGAAGACGATGGCCATCGTGTATGACCGGATTTCGCCCACGACTGAGTGCCCAGGACAGTGTTTTGGATCTATTAAGCCACATCGAGCACCACCGTGTCAGCGGACTCTCGACACTCGCCGTCTTCATGGACGTTGCCAAGGCATATGATTGTGTGCTTCAGGCAGGCATCGTGAACGGGCTGCCAAGCCATGGGTGTGTCGGGAAATGCTCTTCGGTTCATACATGAGTTTCTCACAGACCGTTGTGTCCGTGTTAAGCTTGGAAATGTAATGAGCGAAGAGAGACGCGTTTCCCTCGGCGTCCCACAAGGAAGTGTTCTATCTCCCTTGCTTTTTAACGCTGCCATGGCCAGCCTTCCCGACATTCTGCACTTAGCTCTGAAAGCAGTTAAAATATCCATCTACGCCGATGACATCTGCATTTGGATCTCAGGGTACCAGCACAAACGTTTGGCCCGGATAGCACAGAGCGCTATTTCAATCATTGAGCGTCACTTGTTGACACTCGGCCTATCTTTATCAGCGGAAAAATCGGCCTTCATGCTCTTCCCGGGAGCGCGATGGAAGTCAACACGTCTGTCGCTGAATATTCGAGGCCACTCGATTCGTTGTGCAAGAAGTTTCCGTTTCCTGGGCATTACCATCGACAACAAGCTATTATGGCGACGTGCGGTTGATGGTATAGTCACTGCATCAGTGCGAAGGATCAACGCTCTTCGTCGCATGGCAGGGGTCCGTTGGGGCAACAATCCTATGTCCATGCTTAAATTAAATGATGCGCTTATAACAAGCCGCATCATTTAACAGCTGCCCCTGATATCACCATCACCAAGCCAGTTCGAACGCCTAGAGGCAGTGCACAGAAAGGGCCTTCGCTTGGCGATGGGAGTCCCTCAGGCGGCTTCAAACACGAAGGTCACCAATGAAGCCGAGTCTCTGCCGCTCCGCCTTTTGGCATCTCAGGCCTTATTGACGCAGCTGTCAAGACTGGGCGAGTCATTCGCAGGCACGGTGCTTCTCCGGCGGCTAAGAGCAAGAACTGGCTCACATTTCGACGCGGCACTAAACACATTTCATTATTTAGGCTTGAAACTGCCTAAACGGCGCCCTATGGACCCGCCATGGTCTTTTGTGGATGTTTCGTGCAACTTCAGCGTACCCAAGCTACCAGCGAAGCGCACCATTCTAGCCGCGGAAGCAAAATTTCTTGCGCTGGACCACTTGAGCACCATGTACCGCGGCCACCTACAAGTGTACACCGACGGATCAGTGTGTACACAGACGGATAGCTGTGCAGCGGCTTTCTGCATACCCTGCCTGGGCGTGTCATGGTCGGGCAGCCTGGATCGCGTGGTTTCGTCCACAACGGTAGAAAGCGCTGCAAATACGGCGGCTTTGCGAAAACTGCGATCCTTTTCTGCACGAGATGTTGTAGGGCTGACGGACTCCAAATCGGCGCTACAAAGACTGCATCGTGGCCTACCTCAAGAAAAGTTCACCAGGCAATCTCTGGCACTAATCAAACACCTAAATGGCAAGAGTTTTAATATAAAGTTCCAGTGGATCCCATCCCACGTTGGCGTTGAGGGCAATGAAGAGGCTGATGCCCTTGCTTGCGAAGCACGTACATCGTTTCCAAAAGTAAGAATTCCCAAGACTTACCAGAACAACAAAGATGTGATACGCAATCATTTCAAGGCGATCGACAAGTTTCCACACCAAGCATGTGTAATTCATGGACTTTCTCGTGAAGAAGCGACGCTGTTGTAACGCATTAGAACCGGCTCCGCATACACCCCGGCCTGGTCATTCAAGACTGGGAGATACGCTTCCCCGTTCTGTGCCTTCTGTGGTGACATTGGGGATATTGAACATTTCATTTGGCTTTGCCCACAGTTTGATGTGCAAAGAGCAGCGATGATCCGCACCTTGCGAAAAGGCTGTCATAGACACCGGACAGTTGATGACATCATCTTTCCTGAAGGACCCGCGGCAACTAGGAGGAACGTGCAACGAATTTTGTTAGTCTTCCTGCGAGACACTGGGCTGTCTGACACGTGGTGACATTTTCCAAATTCAGGAGATGCTCAGGCGGAACAATTGCCGGCCATGAAGGCCAGGCTAACCCCGCCTGCTACAACACCACCACCACAACCACCACCACCACCATGCATGGCATGATTTTCATGTGAGGGTTTGTCACTTATGCTCTATATGCAGTCATGTCACACTATACCAGCTTTGCAATATGTCATATGAACGAAACCACCGCAATAACAGCAAGACCATGATATGTAAATCATAAAATTCATGATCTACGTATCATTTTCCTATTATGAGCAGTCGCTTATGCTCGTCATAAACTTATGTTATTGTTATGTGATACCAACTTTCGTAGGAGAGCTTGAAGTCATAGATAGATAGATAGATAGATAGATAGATAGATAGATAGATAGATAGATAGATAGATAGATAGATAGATAGATAGAGAGATAGATAGATAGATTCAAAGTCGCCGAAGTTCGCTAAAAATGCTTCGCGTTTAAAATTGCATCCCGACCAAAACTCCTTTGACCAGACTTATTTTGATCTGAAGCAGTACAAAGGATGAAATTAAATTAGCTAACTTTCTTCGAGCAACAGATCTTGTCCCATTAACTCAAACACATAGTAGCAAGCTGCCTGACAAAGCCAACATCCTGACTGCATGGCATGCAACACTCGCAACAGGAATTTCTGCATGTCGGCTGCACGGACTCTACCGCTTCTTTTTACGAACTGCCACACAGCATTGGTTCATTTCACCATTGATTGCATGGAAAATCCCATGTGCATGGCCACACTACTTAAGTTCTTTTGTACATATTCCAGATCAAAGGGTTAATGCACACACACTGGGTCCCATATATTCATTCGCCAAAGACTGCTCGAAGGCGAAAGCCATTTCATTGTTTTTTTCTCGGTGGATGTGTTTACCCCACTCCCTTCCGAACGCTTTATAAAACTCATTTGGTTTTACACTGCCTTGGGCATAGAGCCACCTTTGACCAAGCGACGATGTGATGCGATGGCGTCATCTTGCGACGTCGATGATGACGTCGTATTGGCGTCATGATTAAGTAATTGGTCACGTTATTTCGTTATTGTTTTTTGGATCCCTCATGTTGACGGTCTTGTTTCATCCCTCGCGTTCACGCCGATGGTTGATTCTTCTGCTTCAAGAGGTATCTGAGGTCTTCGCCTTAAATATTACGTCAGGATAAAGAACATCCTCGGCAGTTCTTTAGCTGGCACTGTTATTTCCAACCAAGGTAATGACGCGAAGTAAATATTTGAAAATTGTCATCAGCGCAGAGCTAAGCAGTGAAATGATTGAACGTGGGTATACTCTGAGTAAATAGGACTACGAACAATACGCCCTTGAACTTACTATAAAGTACACTATTTTCACCAACTGTGTGCAAGTTGTTTGATACACTCACTATATATATAGAATTTATCTGACATTGAAAACTACGGCAACATGACCTGAAGTTAGAAAAAAATGTCTTGCACTAATGACTACGCCTGAAAGCTACACTGGCCCTACCATGAAGTATGCAGTTCACACTGCAGTTGTTCCACCACTAGGCTAGCTGCGTAATTTTGCGCTAGTGCCAAATTTAGCCATTCTTGTGCTATCTCAGCCTGTGCGCGGCAGATAAAAAAAGGAGATATCAACCTTTCGGATTCACTCACGTGCAGCGGGAAGGACGACGATCAGGCATCGGCTTTGCATAAGCCGTTTATAGTCATTTTTTTTGGGGGGGGGGGGGTGCTCCTCTTTCAGTGGCGATTTTTGTACTGCCTTCAATCTTTCTCTTTTCCTGCGCTCACGTGAGCGCTTTTTTTTGCATGTTGATGTTTAGCAAAGCTGAGAATAAAATGCGACAGTAGCCCAAGGTAAGGACACGCGCTGCAGTGAAGCAGACCACCGTACATTCAGGTGTACAACGATTGTCCGGGCGCACGCGTCCACAGTACCCTGAACGCTTTGTTCACTTCCCACACCCGAGTCGGCTCCGATTTCGTCTCTACGCCCACGCACACAGCTCCCAACAATCGCGATCAGGTGAGGGTGCCAAAGGGTACACATACCGCCCGCAGGCTGCCCTTGGGAGCACTCCTGTTTTGCTGGTATCATATTTTTCGTGGTTATAGAGTGTAAAGTAAAAAGAAAAGGAGAGACCATCACAATGGGACCACCACAGCAGTTTCGAAGCTCTCCCAGAACGGGCCATAGGGCTTCTGCTCTTCTGTACGACGAACTCGTAAGAAAGCAGTCGCGCAGTGGCTATGGTCGACTGTTCAACGCAGCAGACGGATGAATAGAGGGCGAGCAGCGAAAGAACAGTTTGAGGCTGGCCGAGCATGAAGGAAGAAATATGTATCGAAGCTGCCTGCCTTGGGGGAAGATTTGAATGGCCTCTGTGTTTCGGCAGTACACAATGTTCACCTATGTCTTTGCTGCTCCTTTCCAGCCTTCGTAGGTAGAAGAATCCACGGTAGCCCAGTGTAGGTTTCCAGTCAGCGTCGATAAAGTCTCGGTCACTGAACAAGTATCGAACACGCTTTGTGTTCGCGTGGTCAGTGAAGAGCCGTGCACGCTCCCTTTCTTTCGTTTCTTGGTGACTGAAAGAACACGCCGAAATACGTGAACTGTGATGGGTTGCTACTACCCGCGTTCACTGTGCGTGTGCATGCAGATCCTTCTTTCTACAAACTCAAAGTGAGTGTAGTACATCAGCCAGTGCTATGGGGACTATTTGTCGAGCTTTTGACGCTCTTTTCTGGCGTTTTTACCGGGCGCATAGTTATCTTCGTGCGTATGTATATCCTTGTTAGACTTGGCCTCTAGACGTTTGCGTTTCTGCACGGGTTTATTGACCTCAAAAGCAGGTGAGGGCAAGTGGTTTTGCGATGGCTGAGCCAGACGACAACTGAGGTCATGAAGCGGTAAATTGAAATTGAGAACCATGGGTCACTATGTTGACTTCCACACACCTTCATGTCCCTACTACCAACTGCTCATTTTGTGTCGGCGAGAAGGTACCGTATTGAGTTACCTGGAATCTAAACACTGCCAGATCTTCTGAGCTCTACTGGTGTAGCAGATCCATAGCACCAGGTGTGTTAGCATTCTTCTCATCTTATATTTACGAGACTGAAATCGAACTAATGCCAGAATAATGGGATGCAGGTGTTGTGGTAGACGGAAAAGATTAAGGGTGAAATTATTTGTCACAGAGATATACTACGAACCCTATCCTTTAGATTCCTCGTCATCCCGTTCTTTATATTCATCATCACTCTTTAGATGTTATAATGTATAACATTTTTATGAGCGAACCCATTTTACCGTAGAATAGATTTATATAAAAAGGGTTGGTCACAAAGATATTGCTATAGTTCAGCCAGTAGCAACAGCCAATACCCAACTCTCATTGACGTCATAACACCAATGTTTGTCAGACATTGGTGAACATTTTAACCCACCAGCTAGCATGTGATAACAACGTACTTTCGTCACAGAGCATGAATTCCCGAAAATTCGCTTTTGTAAGAGCTATCTACTATACTTCCCACCAGTAGGTTGATTCTAAGCTGCTCCATCGCTGTTGACAAAGCCAGTAGTACAAAGTTATCGACAATACTCACATATACGATGCATATATTAATATAGCATAAAATGCAAGAGTGTATATCGGCAATTTCCCCGGGCGTACCTGTAGCTATTTTTAGACTTCGTCAAAAACGCACTGTTCCTCATTGTTTCATCTTAGCGGAGTGCAGTCTGCATTTGACCACCTTCAAAAAAAATGGATGGGTTAGCCGGGTACATTAGCATCGTGTTAAAGTTTTAGGGAACACTTGGAGAATGCATGGGGGTTTCGTAGGGGTTATTTAGTCTTATTACTGTTTCATTCTATACCAGCAAATTCAAAGTATTCTGCTCGAGAGAACTTCATTGGATCCTACACCTATGATGAGTGCTCATTGTAGCTGTAGTGTAATTTTCTCTACGTTATTTTTGTCCTTGTTTTATAATATAAAGCTGAAAGTCTCTTCAACTCACAACGCTGAGGGTCTCTTCATGAATGAGCCAGATAGCAAGCACTGACAGCTCGTCTCCAGCTGTGCGAAATATCGTGCGAATTTGTTTACAGTGGCCCGAGCGTGATGGTGACTGTCCTCGTCCTCTTCTGACGCCCATGCGCGCAGCTATCAGAATGGATAAAAATGCGCTAAAGGAATTGATTGATATGTGGGGTTTAACGTCCCAAAACCACTCTATGATTTTGAGAGACGCCGTAGTGGAGGGCTCCGGAAATTTAGATCACCTGGGGTTCTTTAACGTGCACCCAAATCTGAGCACACGGGCCTACAACATTTCCGCCTCCATCTGAAATGCAGCCGCCGCAGCCGGGATTCGAACCCGCGCCCTGCGGGTCAGCAGCCGAGTGCCTTAGCCACTAGACCACCACGGCGGGGCAATGCGCTAAAGGAAGAGGGTCGTACTTTAGCGTGGCAAACGTTACCAGTGGAACTCAGGTACAGTGTCTAAAAATATACTAGCAGTATATTTCTAGACACTGTAACTCAGGAACTGCGCCATGTAGCCCAAGCGGCAGACAGAAATAACGGGCATTTTCTCCTCCTTTCTAGAATCACTCAATCCAATCAAATCTGACCGGTGACTGTTGTGCCACCACATGAAAAAGGAGGAAAGCACACGTGTCGCGAATCTCGGCAGATCCGTATTTCGGGATGAGGCTTCGCCTGCTTTGTAACTGCGTTGAGAATGCTTGCAGTATTTCTTTCGATTGCTATACTCGCTTCGAGTGCTCGTTCATTCACGTTTGCGTAGAAAGCGTGAACAACTTGTCATTATTTAGTACTCTTGTACACTTTGATGTCGCCACTAGGACACTGAGATGGCATTTAACTGTAACTCAGGCTGCCCCGTATGGTGAGAGAACAATACAGCCCATGCTGTATATAGCTTTCATCCCCCCGCTTCTGCTCGGTTGTTCTAAAGACCACGCGCCAACGGCGCCACCCACAATACTATAATCGATGTAAAGCATAAGACAAGAATGACCGAAGAGAAAAGGCACACTGTAATAACTAGCATAACGCTCTATTTTCTTGAACCGCATGTTATCAGGCTTTTTCTTGAGGCATCTGTTTGTTGCTTCCTAAGCGCTTCCTAAGCATTGCTTCCTAAGCGCTTGAAACCTCGTGATCTCAAGAAAAAAAAAAGCCATTCTGTGCGCGGATTGTCATTATTGTCCATTCTCACTGGCAGGGAGTGAGTACGAAATCACTTGTGTAGTATATATAGTATTGAGAGGCTATGGTTACGATATTCATTACGTACTCTTCGCACTATCAATAGATATAGAAGCACATAAATAAATAAAATTAATGCTTCAAATATTGTTAAATGTTAGGTAGCGGTAAGAGGAATCAGCACAGTAACCTTTTATATAGTATATACGAAGTGCCCCAGATGCCGCTATTGCCAGAGCCTGAAAATATGTCGAATCAATCTAAGATAAACCGACCAAATGCTGTGGCGTGGAGTAAGCCATACTTTTTTCTGTTCTGCGTGATTGCTTAATTAGGCACGTTTAATAAAATAACATTTGAGGCAGCGAAGCTGGATGAAAGATTCAAACGTGAAAGTTGCACACATTCCCTGGAATTGTGGTAATCTGAATGTGGAGCCATTTCTCAGTGGTAGGAACGGCAGCCTGCCGTAACTGAATGGCAAATAATTGAGAAAAATTATACCTTAAGAAAGCTAGTTATCAAAAATGACTCCGGATTACATGTAGCAGAGACCAGCTGGTACGTTTTAACAAAATTGCACTGTTGCACTATATAGTGTGTGGCTTCCCAGGATAATTGAACGCGACCCATAGAAACACATGGGATTCTATTGTTTAAACATCAAACACTCTGGGAAGCCACGCGGTTTGCATTGCGACGCCGTAAATTTTCCAGGGTGTTCAAATATGTCTCTGTTGTAAAGAACCGGGAGTCGTTTTTGATAACTAGCTTTCTTTGTGAGATATTATTTTTTTTCCTATTTGCCATTCACTCAAGGCAGGCCACCGCTTTGCGCGGCGAGCGATGGCGCTAAGGGCAGATTTCCCGAAATTCTGGTCATGAGTTTGCAAAACACTCTGTTAGAAAGTATCTAACTTACTTACTTGTTAGACAGTTTCCTGTGCGCTACAGATGCCTGCAAGATACAAAAAAGTAATACGTGACATTTTCGTTTGCACGCCTGTGCACATCATATGGCAGGGCTTCCCAACATTTCACGTGCAAACGATACACTTCCCGCTCTGGGGTTCATGACCGCGATAAGAATATGCAGTGGTTATCGCGTGCGCTGCAATTCTCAAAACGTGCGTAGTCGAACAGCCAACCATCGTACCGCTCTCTTATGGCGTCAGTACATTAAGCCAAGTTGTGTGCTCGTTTGCGTGCGAAACGTTAAGAAGCACTGAAATCGCAACCCGCGTAGGCAGCAAGTTGGCATGTCACGTGTTGAAGATAGAAACTTAGGAACTGTCTAATCGGACGTTTTAAAAGGCAATTTCAAACTTTCTCATTAGAATTTCTGCACAGTTTTTTTGCTTCAAAAATTGACTAACTCCACATGACCAATTAATTTTAAACAGGACCCAGAAGCTAGTGTGCCTTGCTACACGCAATGGTCTGCAACATGCATTTCGTCGCGTCGTCACAGAGTGCACCGGCATATTTTTTTTAAATCTTCCTTGAGGAACCCGATATAGATAATGTTTAAGCAATTGTGATATATAATCCATAATAGGGAAATATAGGTCCTTTCAGTGTCATACGTTTGTGGAATGGTCTTCCAGATAACATCGCATCTGTATCAGACAATAATTCTTTCCGTCAGTTGCTGCTTACTCTCTCTTCTCACAATAGACTTGCCACTGTTCTGCACGTGTCGGATTTTGTGCCCGATTATGTTTGTTGCCCACTGGAAATGTTTTCTGTATATGGGCATAGGTTCTGCGTTTTGTGGTGCTTTTTCTATTGTATGTTCTGCAACTTATAAACAAATTACGGCACGTCGTTGAGGTAAAGCCAGCTGGCTATCTTTGGTTGATGTCGCCTTCATATGCTATAATGACTGTATTCGGTTCCCACTGTCGTGTGTGCACTATTAAATCGCCTTTTCTTTTTTTTGTTATCGCCTGTTAACTTCAACTTATATTGCAATCCGCGTCATATTTTCATTGTGCTGATACTCTTTGTAACGCGTGAATTAATTTTGTGTGATCTGTAAAACTTCACCAATTATCCCCCTTAATCAATGCCCTGTAAAGAGCCTGTAAGGAATTTTAAATAAATAAATAAATAACTGCCTGAAATTTGGCCATGTCAAGGATGTAAGTACAAACACCACAGTATGCCCATGATGCGCTGAGCCGCACACTGCATGTGCATGTCGGACAAGAAGTCTGAAGCGTGCCAACTATGATGGTTCACATGCATGTTGCTGTCTCCAAAGAATACCCGTGGATTGAAAAGAAAATCGCCACTATCAAACAAATGGTCAGAGGCCATTCAACTCACGGAGAGGCTGCTGCAAGCATCAGGCGTCGGTGTAGTTACCAACGCCGACGTGCTAGACAGGGTGTTGCCCGATTCCCATTTCATTCGAGCACGTGTAACGTTGAGCATGAAGCGAAATGAGGTGGACAAGCCCAACGCTGTGACAGCACGGACTGCGTTGCCGCGAACAAAGCTTGGAAGGAGCCCCCTCCCAGGCCTCACCACCCAACACCTTCCCCTGACCATATTTTAGTTGTGAACGCATCAAGGGCCAATCAACAGATCATCCCAATGCTGATATCCCTCATCGCTGTTATGGCAGACCTGCTGAAAAGCCTGGGAATTCTTACTACTCGAAGCTGGTTATAGGTGTTAGACACGCGAGCCTGGTCCTCGAATCTATCCCGTTGAGCCATGGCTGAATATCTACAATCGTTCCGCAAAGATGTCAGAAGCATCCGCAATCCAGTGGAACGCCAGAGGACTTAAATCATGAATTTCTATTCTCGTCAGTACGTGCTTTCAACGATTTCCATATAATCGTAATTGGTAACCGAAACTATAAAAAGATATCAGGATAGCAGACTACGTATGATCCAGCCCCAACCCGCTCCGAAAGCAGCATGTAAGGTCCATGTGTATATTCGTCAAGAGTTTGCCTGCATTATTCAACCGGAGTTGCCTCATGATGAAAACCGATATGTTTACATGACGGTGAAGCAGGAAACCCTTATTTTTTCATTTGTTCGTGTCAGGGGCGTAGGCAGAAATATTTTTCGGGAGAAGAGTGGATCACCTCTCATTTCGGAGAGGCGGGGGTGGGGGTAGGGGGCACCTTTTTAAAATGGTCATTTTTCGCTCTGTAGCCACGACAGAAAAATTCGAGGGGGTGGGGCATGAGACGTGGTGTGCCCCCCCCCCCACTCCTGGCTACACTACTGGTTGGCATCCAACTATGTCTCTCCGACCGTTTTGACCGAAGAACACCGGATGACATACTTGCGAGCATCCCGGGTCCGTGGATAATTACAGGAGACCTGAACACTCATCATTCTATCTGGAGTTCAAAAGTAAACGACATGCGCTGAAGACTGGGTTGATTTGTGTCGGCTCATGACCTGTCTCTACTTAGTGGTGGGAGCTCTATATTTCTACGAGGATGAATAATGTCCAGCAGCTGCTTGAACTTGACGATTGTGTCCCGTCGCTTCACTACAAGAGTGAAGTAGACATCCCAACACATTGTATGGTAGCGACCACATCCCCAGTTACTTTACCAACAAAAGCTTCGGTAGCGGTCAACCACCTGAAATCGTACAGAAGATTGAATTTCCAGCATTCGTAATTAAAATTGAGGATGCTTGTCAAAAAGGCTTACCGTCTGAGATTAAGCGAGCGATTAAGAAAACAGCGATGAGTGCGATGAACACTCTGACATTTTCTTAAAGGCCCTCGGAAACGAACGTGCAGTTACAGCTACTCCGTGCGCTCCGTGGAGCTACTCCGTGCGCGTGTGGGGCGCAGATATCATCACACAAAATCTCTTTAAGATCTATGAATAGCTAGGCGCACGCAATTGAAGATCCAGAGTCATATGTACAAAGCGAAGCTTAAACGGCAGGCGAAGATTCGAGAGTCTCCGGATCCTCGCAAACCACTTTCTCAAATATCGCGAACCATGCACCCCATACGCCTTTCTCTCGAACACTGCTTTCTGTTTAAATCCCCTCCACTTCTCAACACAAAAAGTATATCGAGGTAGCGGGAGAATTCTGTATGAATATTTCAGACCCATCAACTGGAACAAGACCCATACATGAACCTGCTTTTTTTTCATAAAATATCTGGACACGGCTATTTCTTCGTGTAATCAATCGTTGTCACCATGCCATGGCTTGATGACGTATCACACCACCTATTATGTAACCTCGGTGATAAAGCAAGAAGTGCTTTGCTGGACGTGTCAATTAGCCTTGGAAAGATGAAGCAGTACCCAGAGAATGGAAAACAAGCCGTTTGGTTTCACTTCTCTAACATGAAAAACACCTCTAGACCTGACGTCGTACCACCCAATAGCGCTGACTAGTTGCGTAGGGAAGCTGATGGAGTGAATGATCCTGGCCAGACTAGAGTGGTTCCTAGAACGCTACAGGCTATAAGCCGACGCCATTGCCGACTTTCGTTGCCTTTGTAGCTCAATTGACAATGTCATTGACCTGGTGGCATACCTAAACAGCATCAAATGAATGGGAGACTATATGTTGCATTATTTTTGAAGGTCAAAGGAGCATGCGACAATGTTTCTCACGAAGCCATACACGACGCATTTGAGTCGATTGGTTTGAGTAGGATGGTGTACCACTAAATCTGTTGCTACCTACATTTGATATTATTGTTCGTGCTAACTGATGATAGGCTGACTTCTGAGCATTACACACACCATGATGTTCTTCAAGGTGGTGTAGAATCTCACGCTATTGAACCTAGTTCCAATCGGTCTAGTGGAACAGATACCAGATTCCGTGACCATATCTATCTATGCAGATGATACTTTTGTTTCGAGGTCAGAAATAAAACATCCTCGGGTACGTGTGAGGCCCCGCAATGCAAAGACTTTTGTACTGGCGTACCTTAGAGAACAAAGCCTTGAGATTTCCTTTTAGAAATTAGCGCTGGTTGCATTCACGTGGAAACTAATCATGTAATATGCCATCACTATCATTGGATAAAATGTCTGCTACGCGAGGGTACACAGGTTCTTGGGGGTCACCATCAATCTAAATCTTTGTTGCAGTTCTCATGTGGCTACGCTAAAAAAACACCTAACGGCCAACGCATATCTTTTCAAATTCATCGGAAGAAAAACGGAGGGAACGTCAGTGCACATGATGTTGCAGTATCTGGGTTACCAGTGGTACAGCTAGCCACTTTTTATGAATGCTTGCAAAAATAGTATACGCACAATTGAAAACGGCCCGGGCTAGGCACTCCGAGTTTTTCCTAGATTACCACGTTGCACAGCAACAGCGGAGACCATCGCAATCACCAAAGATCATCCAGTCACAATGCACATTACTCCGGAGGCGCTTAAAGCGCATATTAGACACCTTGTCACACGCCTGCAACCACCTTGCTTTGCTTCTAGGACCAACCGAGGGCCTCTTTCTGTACAAGAATACTGACTTACCCCGAATGCCTTCCAACAGAACACATGCCTCCGAAATTCATCCTTAGTGTTCGGATCTATAGAAAACTACGCTTGACAGTGCCAGAACATTCCCAAGAAGGCAAAGCTGTCACCGCCAGCTTTAAAGCAGCTGACTCAGCTCATGCTGCAAGAAGAATACAAACACCAAGGTAAACATTAGCCGGATGGCTCGACACCAGCTGGTGGATGTACTGGATCATTGGTCATCCAAACAAAAGCCAAAAGCATGCAGTTTCGAATGACACACGAGGCAGCATCGATAGCATCGAAGCTCATGGTTCTCCGCAGGGAACTCCACAGGATTGATCCAGTTTTACCGCTGAAATCAAGCATTTATACTGATTTTATACCAATTCAAAACCGACTCTGCAGAAGAAGAAAAGAGCCCCGCCGCGGTTGTCTAGTGGCTAAGGTACTCGGCTGCTGACCCGCAAGTCGCGGGTTCAAATCCCGGCTGCGGCGGTTGCATTTCCGATGGAGGCGAAAATGTCGTAGGCCCGTGTGCTCAAATTTGGGTGCACGTTAAAGAACCTCAGGTGGTCCAAATTTCCGGAGTTCTCCACTACGGCGTCTCTCATAATCATATGGTGGTTTTGGGACGTTAAACCCCATAAATAAATCAGAAGAAGAAAAGAAGAAGAGAAGGGAAAGGAAAGGCAGCAATGTTAACCAGGCTAGAACGACCGATATGCTGCCCTATACACTAGGGAAAGAGATGAGAGAGTTAAAAAAAAGATGGAGAAAGGAGAGCACACACGATCGAAGTCGCACGCTGCAGCCATCATAATACTATTAGTCTATAACCGCCGGTTCAAGTCCGTTGCCATCAAAAAGCTGAGGACTGCTTTCATCGCCTTCACTTGCGAGAATCTATCTGGGCGGCATCAAGACTGGTGTGCGCCGCATTAGGTCTGCGATTTATGTGAGCTAGAGCGGCTGCTAAAGATGTTATCTGCGCATTGTAGCGAGGACAGTCGCAGAAGATGTAGTGTAGTGTCTTCTCGCTACCACAGTTGTCACAGAGGGGGTTGTGACAATGATAATAACTTCGTGTAGGCCACCCTTAGCCATAAACGGCAAAGAATAGTGGCATCATTGCGGCGTAGTCCAGTAGGCATTCGTAGTCGTAAAGTGTTTCGACTGTAGTTGAGTTGATTGCGCAGTCCACTTTTGTATTCCAAGTGGAGAGAGTGATTTCCCTTGGAGACACTCAAAATTGGCTGGCAGCGTTGGTCCTTCATTACGGTATTGCCTCTAGGATGTCGCCTAGAAGCGCTGATTGTGCAGCGTTCTCAGTGTTTTCATTATCTATCACGCCGCAGTGACTTGGCAGCCACTGAAGTGTGACGTAGTGACCTTTCTCAAACGCAGTATAGAGAAAACATTGAACCTAAAAGACCAGCTGTTGGTATGGTTCGTGCCGCAGGGCTGATAGTAAGGATTGCTGAGCTGCGTTCGAATCACTAAAGACTGACCAACGTTAAGGCTGTTCGTGGGTGACTACGTGAAGTGCAGCGTGAAGATCAGTGAGCTCTGCTGCCGTCGATGACGTCTGGTGGTCTGTCTTGAAATTGAAAGTAATGTCTTTTGCGGGGACGACCACTGCTCCAGATGAACATTGCAGAGTGGTTGACCCGTCAGTATAAACACGTACGTAATTGGCATACTTCGCATTCAAAAGCATAAGGGATAGCTGTTTCAGCACTGGTGATGCAAGATCAGATTTTTTTCTGATGCCGGTACGATGAGGTTCACTTCAGTTTGAATGAAGCACCACGGGGGTACTGCTGGTTTATATATGTGGGGCTGAAGCCTGATAGAAGATGAACGGCAGATTTAGAAATCGTTGCACAATATGATACCTGTAGTCTCTCTGAAGGCAGTGTTGCAAAGTGATGGCAATATCCTTAAGAAAAACTCCTTAGATGGGCTCTCAAGGTTTCTACCACAATGTGCGTTTGTACTGGATGGTCCCGTGCAATGGAAATAGTAGCTTCAGTCGGCGTGCACTTCTGTAGGCCAAGGCAGGTTCTGAGAGCCTCAGTTTGTACAGCCGGCAGCGTGCGAATATTAGTCTTGCAACTATTAGTCAGTACAGGCAGAATATATCTGAAAAGACCGAGATACAGTGATCTGTACTGCACCAGCATTGATTCTACCGTCATGCCCCAGGTTTTTCCACATAGGAACTTGAACTCCTGCGAGATCGCTTCCAGGCGCTGTTTCAAGTAAGCCATATGTGGACTCCACCGAAGGTTTATGTCTATGATCACACCCAGAAATTTGTGGGTTTGGGCATAAAAAACGGTCCGTGCTTCAATAAAAATGGCGTAGTGCGTCTTTGGTTTACGTGTCCCAGCTAGCGCAAAAGTGATATCAAACTGCTTTGAAGCGGTACGAAATGAACGTCTTCTAATCTTTGTTTTTGGGTGCTTATAATCTGCTTATCCAACAGGAGTGGTCGTATATGTCCACTAATGTCCATCCTGGAGACACACGAAGAAGGCCTACAATTATTCTTTTAGCAAGTCATAAAAATTTGTTCCTCTAAGAAGCTATTTGACAAACACCGTAAGCCTTGAAAAGTAGGGATAAAAACCTTTCACAACCCGGACTGTAATATCCTTTTCATTTTTCTTTTATGTCCCTCCCCATCCTTGTTTCCCTTCCCCGTGCTTCTATGGTTTTGTCATTTTCCTCTCCCAAAGATGCGCTCTCTTTCTGGTACATATTCGGGGCAGGAAGCACGAGTGACTGCCGGCACGTTCTTCGTACTTACATGACGCATAATGTTAAGAAGTAAATTATGCGAGAGACAATAGTACAGCGACAAAAACTTTATTACATCACAAGTGAAATTACGAGAATGGCCATGAAAAACACGCAAGTGTTGTGAGGCCATTTTTCACAGCAGGAAAAAGACGGCAGATCTGCCTAGATTTTCGCGTACCGCAATGAGCTCAAGTGTAGAATATGACTCGAATAGCTGGGGAGAATGCACTTATTATAAGCTCACTTGCCACAGACGTTTATTTCAAATATTAGTCCACAGGTGCATTCTTCACACACACTAAATACGCTAAAGCGACAATCAATGAGAAGTCCTATTGCACAAGTGCTGACCCTGTAATATATGCTAATTTGGTAGAACATTATTTCAGAACAGAGTATTGAATCAAAATACAGAGATGCAGGTAGCAGTTCCTCGAGATCACGCTTATCAATAGTGGCAGTGAAAACCTAGCTATGTATAACCAATAAACAAAAGAACAATAACAATGGTTCAGATCAAGCGCCAACTTGAGTGAGAAATGCCGAGATTTATGCCCGAACTACAAAAACAATGGCCCTAAACTCATTTCCGAACTTTTAACATAAGAAATTTTGCACAGCTTGAAATAAGGTACATAGTTAGGCGAGCGCAAATATGGCCATCTCGCTAGCACTCCTTTTGGATGACGTCACGGAAATACCTCCTAATTAATGACGCATAGCATCTACGACAAAATACGAAGGGCGCAGATAATTGGCCTAAACGGCTCACCAAGACGCTTCGCAGGGACGTTGCCGGACGTTGCCAACACACAAACAATCAAAACATTTCACAACTGCTTGAGACCATCACCATAGACCAAACAACTTATTAATCTACAGTGACCTTTTATTTGCTTAAATGTCCGGAAGAAAAGTAAAAAAAAAACTAAAAAGTGTTGGCATCTATCATTATTTATACAAAAATCAGCAAGTAACCTCTACAATAAAGATGTCATAATTTGGTTGCTGTAGCTCTATTTATAAACATCTAGGGTAACTACAAACTGCAAAAATAGAAGTAAAGAGAACTTTCTTCAAGCAGGATGGCAAGTTGGGCCAGTTGGATTACGTTCATAAATAAAAAGTTTGTTGAAGCGCACTGAAATACAGACGGACAAAACGGGCTGACAAGAACAGCGCTTGTCCTTGTCAGCCTCTTCTGTCCGTCTGTTTTTAGTGCGCTTCCACAAAATTTTCAATTGAGAACTTTCGTATATCCATCATTATCTTATAGATGACCACGCGAAGAGCCGAAACTAGATTTCACTATATGACTACGCAGAGTGCGCAAACGATAGCTAACCAGAGGTGAGCGACGTGTTAGAAAATATTTCGATTCTGCACGAGGTGCCGAGTTTAAAGAGAAAGGAGGATTGAACATGAAAAGGAAATCTATGCCACAAGATTCAACAAGCGCGTCGAGACGGTCAAGACGAAGTGTCAGCACTGAGAAAAAACACCGAACTCCCCCTCTTAAAAAGCTCCTTTCATTATCATGCCCTAAAATTTTCGCAATAAAAAAGCGCATCCAGGCCCTCTTCATATGCATACCTGTGCGAGGAACGTCGTTAGCAAGGTTATCTTATGCACAAGCCTGTTGCAGGGACACGAAAAGTACGTGAGACATATGTGTATCTTAAAATTTGTTACATGGTATAAACAGCTAAAGCTCATTTGCATATATAAAGTAGATCTATCAAGTGGCCAATGAAGATTATATGCATTCAGTTTAGTGAACACAAATGAACTATATTAAAAATAGTTTCGTTCATGCACATTTAAACATGAATGAAAACTATGAGAACAGTTATGTTTCAACAGCTAAATAATTTATTAAGCATAAATGGAGCAGTATATACACTACTGAAACCGGTCGTGAAAGACAAATCCTAATACAAAGCAACACATTTATTTGGTTATTTATCATTCTAGCGACTCTAATAAGGAGTACAACGCAACAAAAATTGCTTACCTTCAGATATGACAGCCTGTCGTTTATACCGAACCCATAAAAACCGCACATCACACTATCATCTCATATATATATATATATATATATATATATATATATATATATATATATATATATATATAGCCATGCATGTTTCCGTTGGAAATCTAAGACCTAACAGTCAGTCGGCGTAACGGTCACTCCACAGAAACTTACTTGCAATCGATCGGGCCCACAAGTTGCACTTGGGGTGAAGCCTTTTTCGCGACTGCGTCTGTACTCTTAAGAACCACGACACAAACATAAAAAAACGCAAAACAATATAACTGATGGGCGTGACCTCACATGCTGAATCAGCGAACTTAACTGACAATGACAATGCAGAAACTGGAGGAGGAACCCGAATAGATACAAGATCAACGCTAAAGATTTTGGGAGTAATTAAGTTAGACAGTTATCTATGCTGGTAAATTACGTGAAGTTTTGAAAGCTCTCGAGATTGCTGAAGCTGTGTAGATGCCTCACGCCTTTATTATTGTGCGCGTTACTTTTTCTATCGAAATGAGCGATCGCGTGCGCAGGTTTACTTCAAAATCAGTTCACGGTGGTTCGAAAATGTCCGTGCATATCCATGCGGAAAAAAAAACGGCTGTTTAAAAATCTGTAATAAAGTGGTATTTGAAGTTCTATTTATAATATTACTGAAATTCGCAGAAGAATGGGAATTCTTCTGCGAATTTATTAGGGAATTCGCAGAAGAATGTTGTTGCGGGGGATGTCATTCAAGTGTCTGCGTAAGATTTTCTGGGCAAGGTCACCGTTCTCGTTGGCATGCACCTTCGGACGGTCGTTCCGCTAGGGAGACGAGGAACTACTGGCGTCATATATGACATAGATGTGACCATCGCGAATGAAGATCTGCTGATTCTCATAAGGCCTGCCAATTATGGACCCGAAATCCTTCAGGTATGCCAACTAGGAAAGTCCCGATACGTGAAGGTCTACTTTAAGAGTGATTGCCTGCCGTCACATATAAAGGTGGGTCATTTCCGCCATGCTGTGCGACACTTTGTTCCTAAGCCGCTTCAGTGTCGAAAATGCGAGTTTAGTCATGTGAGCGCCGATGGTGGAAATTCTACATGTTTCTGTTGCAGTGCACCATATTTGTCCGAACACTTTAATTGCTGCATCTCACAACTGCCCGCATTGCCAAGAACCCCATGACGCTTCATCAAAGGAGTGCCCGAAAACTAAGGCAGGAAATTTTGGTTTTGCGAAAAATGGTCAGGAACCATTCGACTCACCGGGAAGTAACTGCTGTCATCAGGCGACACTGTTCTCGTCGCAGACGCTCATCAAAAAAATCTGCCTACCGAAGCGTGCTTGCAAGCCGTTTTTGGTGGAATCTAAATTGTTAACAACGCTGAAGACAAACACGTGCACTGCAAATACAACACCCGAAAAGAAAACTGTGGAAGAAGCATGGCCGTCACTTCCAAGAATCACTGCTGTGGATAAGGTGCAAAGCGCACCGGTAGCACCACGCTTCGCATCTAGCCCAGATGAACCTTAAGAGTGCGACCACGAAATTTCGAGTATGATCAAGTCTCATCGATGCAATGCGCACCCTTGTAGGTGATGTGAACACCCCAACAGCACGATGCGCAGTGGAAGTATTGGATGCCCTGAGTACACTGTTTTCCAACCTTGTTTAGGCACGATGGCTCGTCCACCACCTCCATTCAGAGAAGAAGTGCGTAGTGCGACGGTTTTCTAGTGGAATACCAGAGGACGGAAATCACGATTTTCCTGTTTTTGACGGTATGTTTTCTGCAATAGATTTCCTCTATTAGTAATATGCGAACCAAACCTATCAGAAAAAAATCAAGCTCTCTGGCTACGAATCCTTCACTTCATCGACTTGTGGTGAACCCAGCAAAGTAATTGCATATATTCACTCATATCTAACCTACATTCCGCAGATGGTGCAACCCCACAACGAAAATCGGTATGTGTGCCTCCATGTTACAAAACAGAAGGTAGCCTTCATGCTTGTCGGAACTTACATCTCTCTATCTGTTGAGTTCTACGATGAAAGACTGCATGACATCTTGACGGCTACAACCTGGATTATCACTGAAGATTTTAATGCTCATCACTTCCTTTGGGGCAGTACCAAAATCAATTTCAGCAGCCAGAAACTCGCTCACTTTGCCTCACGCCCCGAACTTCACATTATGAATGACGGCAGTCCGACGTATATACGTGGTTTTAGTTACACAGGTTGTTTGTATTTGGAGCTGGTGTCACGGAAATTCACTCAAGAAGTACAATGAGTCACCGATATTGAGACTCACGGCAGTGACCATATACCAACTTAATTGAAGGTCATATGTATCGCAAATATCTCTTTGGTTCACAGAAGAGTTAATTTGTCAATGAATAATACGAATGTGGGTGATGCATGCGAAGTTGTCACGTGCGGCCTGGAGGAGGTAATCGGAAATGTAAAGGAATCTGTTAAGAGCACTATTACGCACGCATCAAAGCTCATAGAGTTTGATGTGGAACTTGAGCGATTACGAGCCATTCAGTGGCGGGCTGACAGGAGGTACAGGCGCACTAATTCAATTTTGACCTTAGAGGTGTTCGACGTTTACAGAAGAAAATCCAACGTCGAATAGACAAGCTAGAGGGCCAACTGTGGAAGAAATGCCAATCTCTCGATCCGCGCAAACCGATGTCCCGTATATGGCGAACGGTACGTGGCCTTGGGTCATATCCACAACAACGACATCCAATCCGCACACTGGCTCTCCAACAAGACCGCCTGCAAGTTGACGTTGCCGAAGATTTCTGCGTGAGGATTGTGGGTGATATGGTCACCGTGAGTGATGAGGCTCTCGGTGATGCTCCTATAGCGCGTGTCCCTGAACTAAATGAGCTTTTCTCACTCGAGGAACAGGACGCGGCCCTAGCAACCTGCAGGCGCTCATCGTCACCTGTGCCGGATGGCATCACGTATGCTGCTTTATGCCATCTTGGAGGACGGGGCTGCGGCGTACAACTGGAATTCTAGAACCATTGATGAACTGACAGCGTCGTTCCTGATGGGTGGAAAACCAGCCGCTTAATACCGATCCTCAAGTGTGGAAAATCGCCGATTGACCTCGCATCATATCGACCTATTGCGCTGTCTACCTGTGTGAGAAAAGTAATAGAAAGAATGGTCCTCATACGCCTCGAGTGGTACAATGGAGCACTGCAATATATATTCAGAGGCTATGGCTGGTTTTTGACGAGGCCGTTTTTCTATAAACAATGTTATCAACCTTGTGACCTCTGTGCAACAACATAAATCCCTCAAGCGCATATCCGTTGATATGTTTCTCGACATCAAAGGGGCCTACGACAACGTAATGCACGACGCCATTCTCGATGCCCTGGAAAATATTGGAATTGGTGAAGAAGTGTTTAAATGAATTCGGGGCTACCTATTGAAGAGATCCTTCTTCATGCACACTACAGAAGGCCGCCCCATAGACCATTGCACCTCTCGTGTTATTCCACAGGGTTGGGTTCTCAGCCCTACTTTGTTTAACCTCACGATTATTAGACTTGCCTGAGTTCTGCCTCGATCAGTACCTTTCTGTGTACGACGATGATATCTGCATCTAGGCTTTGCAGTGACGCAACCCAAGGTACGGGCAAGGCTTCAAAAATCTGCGAGAACAACGTCGAAGTATCTCAGTGCACGAGGGCTTCGAATTTTCCCCGAAAAATGCACATTAGTTCATTTCATTCGCAAGGCGATGTTCTGGTATCTCGTTTCTATCGAGAATGTCAGAAGTTTGTCTACGAGATGTCATGGATTCCTGGGCATCAGTATTGACAAGATCTGTCGTGGAGTGCTCACATCGCGCACTTGAAAAGAGGCTCAGTTATGCCGCCTATGTAATGAAATTTCGTGCCGGTAAAACTTGGGGAACACCCGTTTCAGCCAGGCTTGAGCTTTACAGAGCGCTCTTCTTAGGGATATTTTCGGTATAGCACACTTGTGCTTTCAAATTGCGGAAAAACCAACATGCGGATTCTGCAAAGCATTCAATGCCAAGTTCTTCGCACATTTTTGGGACTGCCTAGGTGTGCTAACATGGTCGCAACTATCGCCATTGCCAAAGACCACCTAATTACGACCTATATAGCTGTCGACACACTGCGGGCGCTTATTCACCATATATCCAGACTGCCTAACCACCATCTTGCTAGCCTTCCACTGCAAAGACCGAAGGCAGAGTTCTCCAGAGTGGTGGTAGGTTAACCAGCATTCCAGTCTACTAAAGGTTTTCATCCCCAATCCATACCGCTATGCCCAGAGTGGTGCCTGTAAAACCCCCTGTACACTTTGAAGTGTCGGGGATAACTAAAAAAGCTAGCCTGTCATCAGCAGCCCTAAAGCAGATCTCATTGGACCTTTTGCATATATCATACGAAAACCGAACTCATATTTACACAGATGGTTCAGTCTCGGGAAGTGCGACGGGTGCTTTTGTGATTCCATCTCGATCAATCACCATCAAGTTGAAGACTTCACATATCACAACATCTACGGGCTCCGAGCTCGCCGCCCTTCTAGTCGGATTTAGATTTGTTATGCGAGAATTCCCTGCTAAGTGGCCTATCTTCTGTGACTCCAATGTGGCCCTTCAATGTATGAGAAGTCTACAATAGAGGAACTACCATGAGATGGTATCTTAAATTAATGAAATCTGTCATCGTGCCACTAACAAAGGACATGACATAATCTTTGAATGGCGGTCTGGTCACTGTGAGATTGGTGGTAACCACCTCGCTGACAACGCTGCCCCTTGTGCCCACGACGCAGCACCCACACTGCTGATACCCCTGTCAATTATAAGGGTCAATGCTGCGAAAGAACTTCGCCACATCGTGCATAATTCCACACTTATGCATTGGAATCTTCCACTGAACTCCACTCGACGCCCACAAAACCTCGCTACATAAACTCCAGTTACAGCTGCCATCAAATACTTCACGATGTGATGCTACAATGATGTGTCGGTTGTGGGTCGGCATTGCCTTCACCAATTTATTAGGTTATTGCATTGGTTTGGCTTACTCCCGCAACTGTGATAACTGCCTATGTGTATAAACTCGACCATGTCCTGTGCCATTTTTCAGACTTTTAAGACTGCCGGACTCTCCAGTGTGCCTTAAGGAGGCTGGATGATCGACCCTTTACTCCGGGGAAGATCTTAGGAGCGTGGTCTTCAAGTACTTCAGCCCAGAAAGCCAAACGAGCCCTTCCACAATTCTTGGGGCCAACATCAATGTGCGACAGTCCGAGAAACCTGAATTTTGTGGGTGGTGTGTGTGTTTTGTACAATGTGTATGTCCTCTCCTCTTTCTCTCTTTTTCTCCCTCATTCCTCTCTTACCAGTGTAGAGATGCAAACTGCACTTAGTCAAGTTAAGCTCCCTACCTTTCTGATATTTCTCTCTCTCTCTCTCTCTCCCATTTTAGTACTGCCGGACGTGCTTAGCGCCTGGCGGGCTCCTCCTACGTAGGGACAGACAGGGAGTACCTGGCGGCCGCTTCGGGAGCCTGCTGGACAGCCCATCGCTAGTCTGTGAAAAGTGAGCTCCTGAGGGACCTCTCTCACTTGTTTGAGGTAGTGTCGGGAGCAGTGTTTCTACACTCTCAGAGCATGTGTGCGAGTGTTGCCGTGTGTCCACACGAGGAGCACGTGTCACTAGGGTATGCATCAGTATAATAAACGTGCAGCCTGGCAAGGTTTGGGTACCTGTGAGCCTGTAATAGGCGTAGCGTTAGCGCCTGCAGTTTGTTAAGTTTGGGATGTCGGGGTAGAAAAATTCGGCGTTCAAGGAAAAAGTGGTTGATGATGTCGTTGTACATAATGGGTGCATCCCGATTGGTCTCTAACTCGGCGAGCTAGGGTTGCCCTTGTGTAGCGCGGTCGGTAAATACGTGCGCTGCATCATGGGTGATCTCTTTGAGGTTAGATGGGGCACCCAGCACCTGGCCAAGATGGGTGGGGAACAAGATGACAGTGTGGTGCCTCAGGTCACTCGGGTCCGCGCTGTGGATACATAACGCCTGGTCAGAGAGATGTTGCCACGTTGTAAGACTTTGGTGGCCGGTCTAGAGTCACTGTAGATGTGTTCCCATTTGCTGTCGAGCATACCTATAGCTACAGCTACTTGCTCTGCTACTTCAAGGTTTCCGGTGAGGATTGTGGCAGAGTTAAGAATCTGCTGCGCGAATGATTCCAAGATCGCGGCGAAATCTCGGTTGTTACGGTAGGCAGCAGTGTCCACGAACGAGACGTTGCCCGCTTCCATGTTTGTGTGCTTGAGAATGGTGGTCACCCGCGCAAGGCGCCAGCCTCTGTTGTATTCGCGATGTATATTTCGCAGAAAGGGAGCGATCGTTATAATGTCGCGGATTTCACGGGGATCAGAGTCAACTCTGGGGGATCCCGGGCCAACGAGGAGAAGAAGCCGAGCTCGTGCAGAATGTGGCGGCCCACCTTGTTGGTCACGAGTAGGGTGAATTTCACACGTTCCCGAGCCTCACCGATCTTTTCTAGCGTGTTATGCACGCCAAGCTTGAGTAATTTGTGCGTTAGAGTGGTGATACGGAGGCCGAAGGCTCGTTTGACTACCTTGCGAATAAGGGCATTCAGTTGATCGCGCTCAGCACGTAGTCATTTGTGTATAGCGGCAACGTAAGTAAAGTAGCACAAAACAAGCACGTGTACAAGACGCAGCAGGTTGTCTTCTTGGAGGCCATGGCGCCAGTTGGCTACTCCACGTACGAGTTGTATGGCGTTCTCAGTCTAAGTCCTGAGCTTCTGTACTGTTTGGGTGTTGGTTCCGTGGGACTTGATCATGCCGAGGACCCTAATGGTGTCCACCCTGGGAATTGTACGACCATCTCTGGTGTGAAGGGTGATATTGCGTTCTGCCGGAGCTTTCCACTCTTTGGGCTTGGCACCCCGGCGTTTGGGCAAATATATAAACAGCTCTGACTTTGCGGGTGAGCACCTGAGACCGGTGTGTTTAGGTTGGACTCAGCGGTTTCGTGGCCTCTTGCAGGGTGTACTCAATGAAGCCATCCGAACCTGTGCGGCACCATATGGTTACATCGCCCGCATAGATATTGCGGTTCAGCCCATCGATTTTTATAGTCGTTAGGAAAGCCCGATCATCATAAGGTTGAAGAGCGTCGGCGAGAAGATGGATCCCTGAGCCGCTGTCTGAGCTTCACTTCTTCGGACACTAGATCTCGCACGCGGAGGTCGGCTCTGCGTCGATGGAGGAAAGAGTGTATAGGGTTGTAGAATCGATGCCCAGACCGAGGTCTACGATCGTTTTCAAGATGGACGAGTGCATTATGGTATGAAACGCCTTCTCTAAATCAAGACCGACTATAGCACGAGTGTCGCGAGTGTTCCTCC
This sequence comes from Rhipicephalus annulatus, assembly GCA_013436015.1. Taxonomy (NCBI): domain Eukaryota; kingdom Metazoa; phylum Arthropoda; class Arachnida; order Ixodida; family Ixodidae; genus Rhipicephalus; species Rhipicephalus annulatus. Next base: position 233,535 of record WOVY01011549.1, on the reverse strand, counting down.
ATTTAAAATGTGATGCTTTAGGAGTAACATGGTGTCTGGAGGTGATAATTCTGCTCAAAAACCAATCATGTGGGGCGGGAAGTAGTCGTTATCTGCGAGGTATCAACCAACCCTGTTGAGCACGACGTGCTCAGCCACCTTGCCCAGGCACGACGTGAGAGATATGGGGCGTAAGGTATCTGGGCTCGGTGCCTTTCCCCGTTTGGGGATGAGAAGCGTGTGAGCGAGTTTCCAGGCATCCAGTATTTCACGCTTTATTCATATTTTGTTAATGGCGTTGGTGAGGTAAGTGACGAAAGCATCGTCCTAGTTGCGTAGGAGTTTGTTGGTGATGCCTTCGGGACTGGGGGCTGAGCAGCCATTGAGCTCATGCAGAGATTGGCGCACATTTCAAGAGCACCAAAATGGCCTCGTGTTGCGCGATATCATATGCTCTCTTTGTGGGAAGAAACACGGCTGCACGCAAACGCTTGAAATCTGCAGTATGTTTGACCTGCTCTACATCGTAAATCTCAGAACCTATTAGTGCTGGAAATCCGACAATTTTACCATAACCTAATAGACAAAGGGCGCGGCGTAACTTATCAGTGGTTACGAGGTCACTGCAGAGTCACTGATAACGAGCATGCCTACGATTCAGCTCAAAATGGTCACGAAAATGGCGCGACGGAAACTATTCTACTGCCGAGAAGCAACGCAGCAGCAAAAATAATACGCTCGTGTATGATACCAGAAGGAATATGTCGAATACACCCGGCCTTCTCGATACCGGTCTTCACCGCCTGGATGTACATCTACAACTTACTATTCCATTTGGCTTACCTTAATCTGACACTACCATGCTTTTGGTTAATATTGGTTAATTCTAGCCGCATGTGGCTTCGGGCTAATGTGCAGCATGTGAACTTAGCTGCACTGATAAAACCATTGAACTTGTGTTATGTCAGTGCCCTCAATACAGCTCTTAGAAACAGTCCCTCGCGGAAGTGGTTACACGCCTCCATGACCAGCCGCCTTCTGAGAAATCAATCTTAAAATGCCAGAAAGATATAGCTTAATGCTGGAAAGCGATGAAGGTGCTGTTGGAGTCTCTGCGAGCGACCCGCCTCGTTGATTGATTGTGACACTCCTGCATGTTTTTTGTGTGTTCCTGCTTCCCTCTCTCTCTCTCTCTCTCATTCCTCCCCTTTTTACTTTTCTGTCTCCGCTTACTCCTTCTCCAAGGCAGGGTGGACACTCTCGGCTGGATTTTGCCTCCAGCGTCGGCGTCGATGTCATGCACTGTATATGTATATGTATCTATATATATATATGAAAATGCAAGGAAAAAATCCAGAAAAAGGCACTACAGCACACGAAACCGAACGTGGGACCTCTGCTTCGTGAAGGCGAAGCGTTAACCACTGAGCCACCCGTTCAAATGGCAAGCTATTTATATCTAGCACTTATTGCTGCTGTGTTTTTGGCATTACCAGAAAGATGGCGAAATGAGCGCACGTCGTCACATCGCGCAGTGGCACCCGCTCTAAGCTCCTACGCGTACTTTTCCCGGCTTAGAGAAGGGGAGCGACGCTCCCTCACGCGCCCTTATTTCGCGGTGGCGAGGAGGGGACGATTGTACGCCTTGGCTGGCCTCGGGCTTTATGTGGAATGATTCTGCTGTAGTTACCAGTTGCACAAAGCTCACTTTAATCATTTCACTCTCCGTTCGCGAAAAGCGCGCGCTCTTCAGACTCAGCGAAGTAACAAATAAGACGCTTATTCGCGTGCATTCATACCTGTGAGTACGTTTCGTAAGTAATTTGTGCGTGAGAAACGCAGGGCACGTTTCGATCTGCTTTCCATTCTGCGCGTGTTACTATTGGGCACGTTACTATTGGGCAGGCGTGTTACTATTGGGCAATAGTACACAAAGTGTTACTATTGTGTTCATTGCTTCGCCTTTGCGGTAAAGCTGTGACTTTTTTTCCTGTTAAAATCTGCATTTTTGCATCACATCTCTCTGTATATATACAGGTCAACAGCAGATGTGAAAATTGTAATTAGTAGTGAGAAGTAACAATCAGACCAGGTTTTGGAAGCTTAAGGCTTAAATGCCTGAAATAAAAGCGCAAGAAGATGGCGTGAACGCAGTTATATGTCCAGTTTTCTACGCTTCGCCTTGAAATTAACATGCTGTACGTACGAAAGAAGATGAATTGTACGAGGGTTCTGCATTATCACAACCTATGAAACTGACAGACAGTTCCACCAAGGGAAGCAGTGGGCACATTGCTTGTGGTTCTTGACAAGTGTATTGACGCTATTCTAAATTGAAAGAAACTAAAGTGCCCAAGAAGTCCCTTTTTCCATTGGTGGGTTGCGAACCCCCAACCTCCAAATCGCGCATGCAATGCATATACCATTTGACCTACGACGAAGGCTGCTCTCTCGTCCACCTTTTTGTACAGAATTTACGTGTTTTAATACTTGTGAGTGTTAATACCCTAAAAAGGTGATGTTAAGAGGAGTGCCTTCTCTGTTTCTTGTCGCTTTTTCACGCAGTTTTGTAGATATGAAAAAGATGAACGGGGGAGCGCCTTCCGTCGTAGCCCTAATGGTAGAGCATCGGACACGTAATACGGAAGCATAGTCTAACGTATGGTGAGTGCTCGCTAGTGAGTGTAGACTTCCGTTACGTAAGGGAGAGATATGGTAACGTACTCGTCACAGCCAGTGTCCATTTACACCAACTTTAGCTGATACGCAAATCTACTAATGTTACCCTACACATCCTAGACATGAAAGCTATGTATTCTAAAGAATATTTTCTATTTCTTACACGAACATTCTTTTGGTTGCACGAGCGCTATTACAATCATGTCTTGCTTACAAAAGTGTGTAATCAGTATCACAAGCAGTATCGTTCATCGATCTCTTTTAGCAGCTACCTGCACGATGTCGAACCTGCAACGATGATGGTTTACAAGCAAAACTATCGCTACTCTTACGCCTAGTTCACACTGAAGAATCGGCTTTCTACAGCGGCCGCCATTATCCTGACGCCCAAACACAGCGTCGCTTGCACTGGACGTGCACCATACCGCCAAATTCACCGAATAATCATAGCATGCCATCTGCCGAGTGAACAATCAATCACAGGGTCAACGCGGAATGGATGCCGTTGCCACAGCTCCCAGACGAGAGACGCCAGCAATGCTACGCCAGTATGTGTTGAAATCGGGTGTGCAGACTTCAATCTTTCGCGCACTTTCACAGCTTTAAACGACTACACTGACGACTGAACAGAAAGAAGCAGCACTGCTTTCTTTGCTGGCAAGCCGCTGTCTTGTAAGCCATGACGGATAGAGAAAAATTGTCGATGCCAGCGGTGTTGGCGTGTTTGTTTTGCTTTGCAAGACAGCGACAAGCTCGGTCACGACAATTGCTTCCTTCTCTACGAGATTGTGACGTGAAGTACTACACAGAGTGAGCTGAATTTCATTTGGTTACATTCAGTTACGTACACTGCAACACAAACAGCGAGTCTAGCTTGCCGCCATTTTTTTAATTCCTCGATGAGTGCTCCTATTGGTTCAAGGCGATCAGGTTTGGTGGCAGACACCGCAAAAATCAGTCCGAGCAATCAGCGCGTTGACAGCCCTTTAGGTGGATTTCGCCACCGCCGAACCAGAATTTGTGCCCTTTCGGCGGCCACAGTGCTCAATGTCAACGAGCCATCAGTTAAGCCGGTATTGAAACGGAAGAAATGCAGCTGTCTGTTATAAGTGGTGTGAAGTGTATTAATATCCAAAAAATTAGGCGTTTGACCTAGCGCGAGGCTTTCGAGTGCTTTGAAGAAAACGTTGATGCGTGTACACTTCACATACGTACCAATGCTATTTGCTCTGTGTCGATTCTTCATGCCCAAATAAACTTGGAAACACCAAGCACTAGAATGAAGGCACGAAGTTCTGGCGAGTGGCTCAGGAACAAGGTATACCATTTACTGCTATTTGAAAACGAAAACCGAAGCTTGTATTTTCAAAGATGTGGACGCTATAAAAAGCACTTAGGCCCGTTGAAACTGGTAAAGTGCGCTGCTTGCTTGTGCTTGGAAGCACAACCTTCCAGCACGTTCAAGTTAAAACAGCTGAGATGTTGAAGAGCAGTGGGAATGCGCTAAGTCCACTCCCACACAAAGTTTCAGTTTCGTTTCGGGCCAGCTGCCTGTCACGCAAATAAATGTTCATAAGTTTCATGTCTCCAAACCACCATATGGTTATGAGAGACGCCATAGAGGAGTGATCCGTAAATTTTGACCACGATGAGCTCTTCAACGTGCCCCTAAATCAAAGTACCCGGGCCTTAAGCATTTTCGCTGCGATCAATAATGCGGCCGCAGTGGCCAGTGTTCGATTCCGCTACCAATGTGTCCGCAGTCGAGCAGCATTTCGCGCAAATTTGGTTTGTAAATTGAGATAGGTAGGCATCACAATTGAATATACATCATTATGTACTTATTCCTGCTATTTAACTCCGCTCCTAGTTTCGCAGGGCGAATTTCAATTATCCATTGGCACCTGAGTATAAAACACCCCACCGGAATGGCTCCCGTGCAGCATTGTGATCATCGCAGACAGCGCTAAACAATATCTCCTTGCTGGGCTGCTTGATTTAGCATCCGAAGTCAACTCTGTAGTGGCCAGGCACTTTAAAATCTCAGAGCTGCAGCTAGCTATGCTACTTGCCTCAACACACGCGCATCATGGCCGCCTAACACAATATGGTCTTAGTGCTAAGTATTCATTCGGGTCGCCAGTTGCATGAGTGCGAAACTGGAGGCCCTGGTGTATAGATGAGCCCTAGTTTTAATATATTTATTTGATTGGTTTCGCACATATATTAGTCTACGCTTTTTTTCGAGTCTTCCTTAGACACTCCCAGATGCATCATTGCGGCATTGCTGAGAATCGTGGGAATTGTGGCATAAAGGATACATACACACTTAGTTGCACGTTACCCAAATTTACCATTTCTTAAACCACTTCTTAGGTGACGATGCCTTCAATAACGTGTGATTGTGTTGGATACACGTACAGCTTTTTTGTATTGTTGTTCTAGTGATCACCTTATATGTGTCATTTTTTTTACAACCGAAATTCGGCAGACCCCATGTATCTTGGGAATCTACGTTATGCGACGCATGCAGAGGAAAGGTGACTGTTGTTATTAACGAAACGTCAACAAATAACGCTCAGTATTTGTACAATTTCTGTACACGTAGATATATGTGCAAACGTCACACCTGTTTTATAAAAACAGTGTGACGATGCCAACAGCAACATGAGTATTAGCAGCATCAGAAGTGATAAGCAAATATGTAGCGCTTGTGCTCGATAAGATGGTCGATGGAAGCTCTGGACACTGCTACATAAACCACCTTCACTGGATGGCACTTAACTACAACTGATGTTAACTCGGCATGGCAACTGTATTATAGGAGAACATACGTAATCTTCGCCAAATTTGATATTCAGCATTACAACACAGATTGACGTTTCACACATTTTACACCTGAATATTGCATTTTTTCAAAGCAGTATCGAAACCTATTGTCGCCCTTGTGTAAAATGCGCACGCCGAATGTTTGCCACGCAAAATGCTTGCCACCCAGAATGCTTGAATTGGATTCCTGCTGGGGCCCCGATATTTATTCTTTGCATTCGTGCCAATGCCAGTTTTTTTTCTTTACGCCCTCGCGTTCCAGGGCAGACATACTGTCAATCACCTGCGCCCCGTACCCGCAGACCTGTGCAACATACCCCCCCGTGCTGTGCCGGTATGGGCCACACCTGTCAGGCGGAAAGGGTTTGACGACGTACGTGACGAGATTGTCACATTATTTATTCATCAAGTTGTCTTGCCCTCCAATACTAATTTCGGTCCACCTCAAGTTATAAGGGGGTTATCATGAGAGCACCTAGACGTAGATAGATAGATAGATAGATAGATAGATAGATAGATAGATAGATAGATAGAGTGATGAAGTGTCTGCAGTACGCAAAGAAAATATTTGCATTTATTAATAAAAATTTACAGTAAAATTTGCGTAGCGTGCAGTGGAGGCGCATTGCGAAAGACAGCGGACCTGGTGGGAAGTTCTGCCTGTTGCTGTTTTGCTAAGTTTTACAAGTTTTTTTTCTTTCCTTCTTTCTGTATTTATTATATATATATATATATATATATATATATATATATATATATATATATATATATATATATATATATATATATATATATATATATATATATATATATATATATATATCTATATATATATATATATATATATATATATATATATAGCAGCGAACGGGCCGTCTTAGACCGAGCACGCACACACCCGATGATGTTAGTGGTGACACCCAGTGAAGATGAGGACAGGAGGGACCTAGATGGATGATGATGGTTTTGATAATGCATATATGAGAAGAAGCGCATAATGATTGCCCACACTGATTCTCCCCACATCGATTCTCCCCACATCGTAGCAAGTCAATGTAACCGAGAACGTCGCCTGAAAGGCTTCTTGCGAGACACGTGCACGATCTCTGTGATGCGGTGACGGCGGTCTGTTGGTTCGACAGGTGGAGTCACACGATGATTAATGGGCGAAGTCTGTTCAATAACTATGTGAGGCCCAATGAAGTGTGGCTGAAACTTTTCACACAGACCAGGTGTACATATAGGTGTGAACAGGAGCACCTCGTGACCAAATCGGAAGAATACAAGGCGATGGGATGCGTCACAAATGACTTTTCGATCTTGCTGTCGTGCTTCCGTGTTTGTGCGAGCACGATCGCAGCACCGGGCTAGTCTTGAAATGTATTCCTCGCTGGAAGACGGAAACGAGTTGACGTCACTGTTGAAAAAGAAAACGTCGAGGAAGAAAGTAGGGGAACGTTCATAAACGAGGTAGAATGGCGAATAACCGGTGGGGCACTGAACGTCCGTGTTGTAGGCAAAGGTGAGGAACGTTAGAAGAGAATCCCAGTTTTTGTGATCTTGGCTGTTGTAGACGGCTGTCATATCAGCAAGAGCTCGGTGAAACCTCTCGGTGAGACCATTGGTCTGAGCGTGGTAGCTTGAAGATGTCTTGTGTATTATTCCAGAGGCGCGCAATACTTCATTTAGCACTTCTGACAGGAACACCCTTCCACGGTCACTCCGCAATATACGAAGGGCGCCACGGCGCAGAATGATGGCGTGCAGAACGAAGTCGGCAACTTCTGAAGCATAGGCAGTTGATTCAGACGTCGTCTCCGTGTAACATGTCAAGTGGTCTACGGCGGTCACTATCCATCGTTTACCAGTAGATGTGACGGGAAGAGGGCCATAAAGGTCGATATCTACAACCTCAAATGGCGTTGTGTGGCACGGAATTGGCTGCAGAGGCCCGGCCGGTGCAGTTGTCTGGACTTTACGACGCTGGCACAGGACACAGGAACCGACGTAACGCGCGATGCTAGTAGAAATACCAGGCCAGTAGAAGTGGCTTCGAATGCGGTCATGAGTTTTTTGAATACCAAGATGTGCGGCAGTGATGTCCGGACATCTTTGACAAGTCCGGACATCGTCCAGTTGGAGACGAACGGAGTCCAGTGAATCAAGGCACTGGCATGTCGCGACGACGTCAGCGATTGTAGCTGGATTTTGCGCAGCGAGGGCAATAAAATCAACAGTTCCAATGCCTTTCAAGATGTGGTGTACTTTATCAGATCCCGGCATAGATGAATTGACACGCCAGCACAGTGAAAAAACATCCTCAATGTAGGAAGTGTGAGATTCGCCGGGATGTTGTCGGTGAGTATCGAGGGTTCACTTGGCGACTGCGGACCGAATGGCCGGTGTGCCGAAAACGTGACAAAGCTGCTGCTCAAAGGTCGCCCAGTCGGGTAAGTCAATGACGTGGTTGAAATACCATGTCTTCCCCACACCGGCCAAGTAGAAAGAGACGTAACAGAGGTTGGCGCTATCGGCCAAGCGATTAGCAACACTCACGCGGCTGTACTCATCGAGCCAGCCCTCCACGTCTTCCCCGCGAAGACCAGCGAAGAGAGAGGGATCACGCTGGTGGCTGTGTGCGTAAACAGAAGGCGCGGCTGAAGACGGCGGGGGAGAGATGGCAGTGGCGATGGCAGCAGTGCCGGCAGGCTCGTTCTGTGACATCCTGCCTTAGAGTGGGGGCAATGGGCGGCCTGAACGCAGCTCCAGGGAGTCGAGCGAAGTGGGAGAAGACCGAGGACCGAAAATCTACCTCCACCACGTATGACGTCTGGGTTGAGACAGCGTTTATTCAGCCCAAGGGCTCAGGACCGAACGGGCAGTCTGAGACCGAGCGCGCACACACCCGATGATGGTAGTGGTGACGCCCAGTGAAGGTGAGGACAGCGACCGAGACGGATGATGATGATTATGATAATGCTTATGATTATATATATATATATATATATATATATATATATATCGTTTGCGTAGGCGCTGTTCAGCACGCAGCTTGCGCACTGCGGGGCGATCAAACACAGCTGCAAGGGTGGTCTTGAAAGCGGCCCAAGTGGCAAATTCAGTACGGTGGTTTGTGAACCACAGGCTGGCGACGTCTTTGAGATAAAATGGGACGTACTCTAATTTCGAGGGGTCGTCCCACTTGTTGGTAGCACTCACCTTTTCAAACAGCTGCAAGCAGTCTTCCACATCTTGATCCTCAGTGCCGCTGAAGAAGGGGGGATCCCGTTGCGCAGGGTGGTAGGTACGACGACCAGTTGAGATTGGGCCGTGCTTTGCAGGGTGGTACCTTGCTCGGTCGTCTGATCAGGCATTGCTGATGCAGTGGGCAGCTTCCGGCTTCGAAGTTCCAGGTTTGCGTAACCAGCACCTCCACCACTTTGCAAGGGAGTTTAATAGCGACGCCAGGTAGTATGCAGGCAGCCAGTACGGACAGAAAAGCTCGAGCAGTTCAGCGTCTACAGCTCGTGCACCCACTCGCGCTTCGCACTCAGAGAGAGATGGTCCCACTAGGCAGTGCCTTGCGAATTCCCCACTACATTATATATAAATTGTTAAGACGTTTATTGGCGGACACTCGTTGATGAATCACGACAGTGACAGTCAATGCAGGGACCGACTCTCTGCACGAGCTGCTCTTCTTATGAAAAGGGCGACCCTCTAGAAGGCACTCGAGAGGACGACCCGCTGATCGAAGGCTTTGCCACAACTACCCCGGGTACGAAAAGAGAGCCGCCTGGTGACCTAACAGGTGGTTACAATGAGCGGGTCATGGTAGGCCTTGAGGCGCTCTACGTTAACAATGTCGCGTCCTCGACGGCGCATGTCCGAAGATGGTTCGATTGGTTCAATCAAGTAGTTGACAGGAGAAGTGCGTTTGACGACACGGTAGGGGCCTTCGTATTTGGGCAATAGTTTTGAAGATAGGCCAGTTGCAGTGGTAGGAATCGAGAGCCAAACGAGCGCTCCAGGGAGGAACGTGGGCGCAGTAGTGCTGGCGTCAGCGCGAATGCTTTTTTGCCGCTCTTGATCGTGCGCAGTAAAGGTTTTTGCAAGCTCTCGACACTCTTCAGCAAGCTTGGCTGTAGCAGAAATAGGCGCCCACTCAGACGGATCTGGCCTGTACGGAAGTATCATGTCGATGGTGTGTGACGGGTGCCTTCCATATAATAAAAAGAAAGGTGAAAAGCCAGTAGTGCTTTGAGGGGCGGTATTATATGCGTAGGTGACGAAGGGTAGAATGGAATCCCAATTTGTGTGATCGGCGGCGACGTACTTGGAGAGCATGTCGCCGAGCGTACGGTTGAAGCGTTCGGTGAGGCCATTTGTCTGCGGGTGGTAAGCAGCAGTTTTGCGGTGAACAATGTTGCACTCTTTATGAATGGCTTCAACGACTTCAGACAGGAAGACGCGGCCTCGGTCACTGAGCAGTTCCTGGGGTGGACCGTGTCGCAAAATGAATCGTGGGAGCAGAAAGGAGGCCACACCACTCGCTGTAGCCGCGGGGAGAGCGGCCGTTTTGGCGTATCGCGTGAGGTGGTCCACAGCGACAATGGCCCAGCGGTTACCAGCCGACGTCAGTGGAAGTGGCCCATACAAATCGACGCCAACGCGCCCAAAGCGCCTGGCAGGGCAAGGTAGAGGTTGTAGACCTGCCGGTGATAGGTGCGTTGAAGCTTTTCGGCGCTGACAATCTCTGCAGGAGCGAACGAATTTCTGCACGTAGCGGTACATGCCGCGCCAAAATTACCGTTGGCGAATGCGGTGGTAAGTCTTAGATACCCCGGAGTGCGCACATTGCGCATCGGAATGAAAAAACTCGCATATGTCAGAGCGCATACTGCGAGGTATGACTAGTAGCCACTGGCGGCCGTCACCGTTGTAATTGCGCCTGTGGAGGAGGTCGTCGCGAATGGCGAAATGGTGTGCTTGACGACGCAAAGCGCGAGTGGATGGATCAGCCAGCAAGTCGATCAGTGAGGCGATCCATTGATCCTTGCGCTGTTCAGTAGCAATGGAATGAATGCTAATGGAAGAAATGGCAAGGTGAGACGCGGAGTTGTGGGCGTTGTCGTCAGGCAAGGAAGAGCGTGACAGGGCGTCGGCGTCAGCATGTTGCCTTCCATTGCGGTACAGCACGCGGATATCATAGTCTTGCAGGCGAAGTGCCTACCGGGCGAGACGGCCTGAGGGATCTTTCAATGACGACAACCAGCATAGTGCGTGATGGTCGGTAACGACATCAAATGGGCGACCATACAAATAAGGTCGGAACTTCTGTAGTGCATGATCACCACCATCATTTCTTGATCACCGCGCTGCGCCTCTCGCGCAGCTGACGCTAGCTCGAGCTGCGCGAGGATTAGAACGAGCTTCTGGCCTGGCGGTTTGGACGCTGGTAGCCGACGTGGCTCCGCTTCAGGCCTGGAATAAAGTGGCGAGATCGGCACGGCCCCATCGGCCGCCTTCGACGCCGTCTCACGTCTCTTCTTCTCTCGCCGCTACATTGGTGACCCGGAGAACACGCCCTTCGCCGAGCGGCCCGCGGCCATGTTCCCGCAACTCTGCCCGCCAGTGCCGCCGTACCAATCGACCTACCCCAAGGTATGGTTTATGCAGCTCGACGCCGTTCTTGCGGTGAATGGCATCACGGACCAGCTGCTGATGCACGCCATTCTTCTCGACGCCCTTCCGGTAGAGTTGCGCCATCTCGCTGCCACTTCAAGCACCAGCCCGCAGCCTTACGATGCCCTCTGCACTGCGGTGCTCGCCCGCAGCGGCAACACATTCCGTCCGCTTCCGTTTACCCGCACCAGGCAGGTTTCCCAGGCGTTGCAGAGCAAGGTACGAACCGGTCCGCAGCCCTCCATGGACCGCTACCTCGGTACCCCGGCTTCGACTACTTCTACACCTGATCCGGTCGCAGAAACATCCACTCCTGCACCTGATCACGACCGCGAGTTAGAAGACTCCCCCACTGCGACTGACCTTCCCTCCGAGAGGTACATTCCCTCCGAGCCCCCGTGCAGAGCTTCATCACACGTACCTGCCACCTGCACGTTTTCCACGAAAGCGACGGCACGCGACACCGTGGCCCTCGCCGTTTCCGCGACCACCAGCTCAGACGTCTCGGCCTCCTCCTCGCCGCAGCTGCTGGTCAGCTCCTCGACGGCGCCCCCTGCCGCTCCGCCACCTGCCACTGGTGCCAGCAATGGCCTGCCGGGTGCCTCGCCACATTCCACTCGCACCTCCCCGGCCAGCAGCCGACCACCCTCTGCGTCCCCGCTCCCTGCGCCTGTCCCTGTCTCTGTTTCGTGGTCTACGACGGGCCCCAGCGCCGTGCCTTCGCGGAGCCAGAGCCTGCCCTCATCGTCGGCGTCGACACCGGCAACCACCAAAGCAACTGCCACTGTCGCCCCTCTGCCCGTGGCGCCGCAGCAGGCACCTGCGTCGAGACCCGGCGTCGCACAGGTGGTTTAGGCCAGCCCCAGTCCTCGCACCTCTAGTGCCCCCCGGCTCATCCAGCCGAAACAGCCACAGATCCTGCCCAAGCTGTCGAGCGGTAGCGCGAACATGACGACGCCTTCGGCAGTGGCGACCACCCGGTCCCAGTCTCCCCGGGCGGCCCAGCACAAGGCCACACCGCGGCCCGCGCCTGTACCGGCGCCGCAGCCTGCGACCACGGTGCAGCTCGAAGCCGCGATGGGGCTCAACACGGGGAGTCCGCTGCTCATTGGGAACCCCGCGGCAGCGCAGCCGGGCATGTTTTCGGCTGGACCTCCGCATGGCACTTTCCTGCTGAACCAGTACATTCCGGGCCTGGGCCACAGCCCGATTCTGATACAAGGCGCACTGGGGCAGACCAAGAGCTCTCTGGGACAGATACAGGGGTCCAGCTGGCCCTGCGGCCACCCCATGCCACGGGCCTGACCCTGGGACCTCAGACGGGGCCCAGGCCCCATGAGGGACATCTAGGACCGCCTGGCACCCCGACGCTTGTCATTCCACAGAATCTGGGGCCAAGGCCCAACATCTTTCTGGCACCGCCACGCATGATGTCGCCCCCCTCGTTTGCCATAGTCCCGGGACAGCCACTGACGCTGCAACAGCTGCAGGCCATGCTGCCCACGCAGACCATGCTGGCCCAGCCCACACTGGGTGCGTTCCAGACAGACCAGCACCAATCCCTGGTGCAGATACCGACGTTCACCCAGCCGCAAATACTGGCGCATGCCCACCATCACCACCACCACCACCACCATCATGGGGCCCTGTCGGGACCTCTAATCTTGACAGGCGGCAGTATAGTGTCCTCTGCACCCAGCGCCAACATTGTCACCCACCATCCTGTCATGACCTCGCGACACACGGTCCACTCTCGGCCTGTCCGACCAGTTTACCGTGAGACCCGCTTGTCGGCTACCACAGCGACCCGGCACTTTCTCCTGCGTCCTCTGCGCAACTCCCAGTGTCGCCCACCAGAGAACCACCGGTTCCCGACGGTCACTACACGTTGACAAACTGGACTTCCCAAACAGACACCTTGCGGATTGTCGTTCAAGTATATAGTCTCTTTCTCTTTCTTTGTTATATACACTTCAAATCGTGCAAAGCGCTAGGGGGGGAGCCCTGTAGTGCATGATCACCATCATCATTTCTTGATCACCGCGCCGCGCCTCTCGCGCAGCTGACGCTAGCTCGAGCTGCGCGAGGATTAGAACGAGCTTCTGGCCTGGCGGTTTGGACGCTAGTAGCCGACGTGGCTCCGCTTCAGGCCTGGAATAAAGTGGTGAGATCGGCACGGCCCCATCGGCCGCCTTCGACGCCGTCTCACGTCTCTTCTTCTCTCGCCGCTACACTTCTTAAGGGCCCAGACAATCGCCAAACATTCCTTCTCGGTGACGGTGTAATTAGTCTCGGCCTTAGTAAGCGTACGGCTTGCATACGCCACGACATATTACTGGAACCCTGGTTAGCGCTGCGCAAGGACAGCGCCAAGGCCGACACCACTGGCATCCGTGTGTACCTCTGTAGGGGCCATAGGGTCGTAGTGGCGGAGTATGGGAGGCGACGTCAACAAACGACGGAGCGTTGTGAAAGCGTCGTCACACTGTGATGACCATGAACGGAGAGGCCCGTTACTTCCAAGGAGCTTCGTCAGCGGCGGTATAATAGTCGCGAAGTTTCGAATGAAGTGCCGAAAGTAGGAACACAGCCCTACGAAACTGCGAAGTTCCTTGACGGATGTCAGCTTGGGGAACTCGGACACGGCCCGAAGTTTAGCTGGATCAGGGAGAATTCCGTCCTTGGACACAACTTAGCCGAGTATTGTCAGCTGCCGAGCTGCAAATCTGCACTTCTTTAGGTTCAGTTGCAGATTGGCGTCACTCAGACGCGTTAAAACATGCCGTAGGCGCTGAAGATGCGTCGAGAAGTCCGGAGCGAAAACGACGACATCATCGAGGTAGCACAGGCACGTGTGCCATTTCAGGTCACACAGAACAGTATCTATCATGCGCTCAAAGGTGGCGGGCGCGTTGCACAGCCCAAACGGCATGACGTTGAATTCGTACAAGCCGTCGGGCGTGACAAAAGCGGTCTTCGGTCGAGCGTCCTCAGCCATAGGTACTTGCCAGTACCCTGAGCGCAAATCGAGGGATGAAAAGAATTCTGCTCCTTGCAGGCTGTCAATAGCGTCATCTACCCGCGGTAGTGGGTACACGTCCTTACGAGTGATCTTGTTGAGGCGTCGGTAATCCACACAGAACCGCACAGAACCGTCCTTCTTCGTGACGAGAACGACAGGAGATGCCCAGGGGCTGCTAGAGGGGCGAATAACATCGCGGCGAAGCATGTCGTCGACTTGCTCGTTGATTACACGGCGTTCTGTGGGAGATACGCGATATGGACGCTGTCTCAGTGGTGGCTGTGTGCCTGTGTCGATGCGATGCGTAATGGTGGATGTGCGGCCGAGAGAAGGTTGGGCGATATCAAAAGAAGACCGGAATTCTTCCAACAGGCCCAGAAGCTTGGAATGCTGGCCTGGCATAAGGTTGTCGGGAACGGAGGGACCGAATACATCATCGGATGATGAAGCAGAGGTCGAAACAGCACTAAGCGTACTGGAACTTGAGCAGTGCATGTCATCGGGTTGATCCATAACTTGTTCGTCTTCGATGGGTTCCACGCTGCCGAGACATTCCCCTCGCACCAACGTAACGCTGTACGGGAATGCGTTCACTGCAAAAATAGTGGTGCTGCCGTGAGTGAGTTGCACGGTCGCGAAAGGAACCAGCAAGCCTTTTCTGATGAAAACACGATGAGATGGCGAGAGGAGTGCAGCGGTGTCAGAAAGGCTTGCGCAGTAGACCGACACCGTCGCGGACGAGTTTGCAGGCACTTGGGTGTCATCTCTGACGAGTAACTTGCTTGCGGCAGATGGACTGTCGGCCGGCGTCAAAGAAGAGAATTGGGTGAGTTCTATTTCTGCTGGTGCGCAATGAATGACGGCGTCATGGCAGGAGAGATAATCCCATCCTAGGATGACGTCGTGAGAGCATGAAGGAATTATGATGAATTCGACCGCATACATCACGTCCTGAATCATAAGGCGGGCTGTGCACATCGCCGTAGGGTGAATGCTTTGGGCGCTGGCTGTACGGAGGGAGAGCCCGGAGAGTGGCGAGGTCACTTTGTGCAGTAATCGGCTAAGTTTTGCGTCCATGACGGATACGGCGGCTCCAGTATCTACAAGGGCAGATGCACGAACGCCATACACAAGTACGTCTATCACGTTCGATGGGCTTTCCTGAGGGCTTCCGCAGTTCGACAGCGTCGCAGCCCTTGCCTCGTGGACTGCGACGACTAGTTTTCCTGGTCGCCCTCGAGTGGACGTGGCCGCATCGGCGACAGTGAGCGACTTCGCGGAGATGGTGAACGGCGGGTAGACGGAGCGGGGCGGGACGACGGTGACATAGGTGGCGGTTGGTCATAAGAGCGGCTTGATTGGCTGGGAAAGTTCGAGGCGACCTGCGGTTGCTGCACACGATTGCAATAACGTGCTACATGACCGACGCGACCGCAAGCAAAGCAGATGCGGCGATTGTCAGCAGTGCGCCATCTGTTCGCGGGTCCCATCCATGTCGCAGAACGCGTTGGGCGAGCCGGCTGCTGATATGAGTGCATGGTGGGCGGCACTCGGGGCACGTGGGTGACGTCGGCGTATGCAGGCGACACAGTTTCTCCGAAGGCGTGGGGCCTCGCGGTGGTTTCGGTGTAACTTACAGGGCAATCCACAGAAATCGGTGGGGGCGGCCTGGCTACAACTTGGGCGTAGCTGAGTGGCGCAGATACAGGAGGCGGCTGGTGGTATTCTGGAACGACCTGTGCGATTTCCTGCTGAATGGCTCGGCGGAGCGGAGGTACAAGTGTACTTGATGGCTGCTGAGCATGTTGCGGCGGAGCAAAAGCCAGTAAAGAGACCTGGCGGGCAACTTCTTCACGCACGAATGACTTGATTTCGGCGTGCAAGGTTGTGTGGTCAGGAACCACTGACAAAGCCGAGAGACCAGCATCACGTGGTGGCGATCGACGGGTCATCAAGCGCTGCCGCCACAGGTCATCGTAACTTTGGCATAATGTAATGATTTCTGCGACAGTATGAGGGTTCTTGGCCAGAAGCATGATGAAGGCATCGTCGGCGATGCCTTTTAGAACATTCGTGATTTTGTCAGCCTCTGACATGTTCAGGTCGACTTTCTTGCACAAGTCAAGGATGTCCTCGATGTAACTTGGGAAGGACTCGCCAGTCTGCTGTGCTCGCTCACGTAAACGCTGTTCGGCTTGCAGTTTACGAGCGGCAGTGCGGCCGAACACGTCAACGACAGCGGTCTTAAAAGCGGACCAAGTCGGGAAATCAGATGCGTGGTTATTGTACCACATTCTGGCCACACCCGCAAGGTATAAGAACAGGTTACCGAGTTTAGCTGCCTCATCCCAATGATTGGGGACGCTCACACGTTCGTACATGGCAAGCAAGTCCTCGACGTCGGTGCCATCCGCGCCGGTGAAGACAGGAGGGTCGCGGATGCGGGGGACACCGGGACATGGCGTCGGTGTAGCAGGGAGCGTTTGCTGAGCGGCGTCCTGGTGCATGGTAGAAGGCACGGTACGGGATCGAAGCTCGAAGGGCATCGAATGCGAACCAAAGATGTTTGAAGGGGACAGCACTCTCCACCAAATTGTTAAGACGTTTATTGGCGGACACTCGTTGATGAATCACGACAGCGAAAGTCATTGCGGGGACCAACTCTCTGCACGAGCTGCTCTTCTTCTTAAAAAAAGGGCGACCCACTAGAATGCACTCGAGAGGACGACCCACTGTTCGAAGGCTTTGCCACAATATATATATATATATATATATATATATATATATATATATATATATATATATATATATATATATATATATATATATATATATATATACGCGTTATTTCAAGGTCATAGGTTCGATTCCTGCTCACGGCAGGTTATTTTTTAAACCACTTTTCTTTCTTCCTATTTACATTACATTGGTTCTAATACCTTCCCCTATACATTCCTTGGCATTTTGTCTGTTAGATCTCATTAATATTGTGTGAAAACACGGAAAACTAGCCCTCAGGTATACACTTCTTTCCCATATACAAGCATAACAAATGGATTGTATGCTGAGGGCTCGTTTTTTTGTGTTTTGACAAAGCAGTGATGACATTTAGAAGACAATGTCAACAAAAGTATAAAGGAAGTTTGTAGACCTAATTGTAATATTGTAATGTATTTTGTAATGAGGCCACGAACCAAACCTGCGACCCCTTCGTATAACGCGTTCGACACTCTACCAACTGAGCTACCATGGCGGCTATCCACCCAGCCGCTTTATTGTGTATATATGTGAATCAAACGTGCGAGTGTCAATCAGCACCACCAATAGCCATGGCGGCGAGTGTGGCCCACTTTTTGTGAGCCTATTTGGCGACAGGTTGCACGTGAACTTATTATGAGCTGGCAGATGACCAATAATCTCTCGTATGCAATCTAAATACACCAAGTCAGCCATAAAAAGACCCTCGTTAATGATTGGAGGAAAGAAGTGTATAAGGGATTGTTTTTGTGTTTGGACGCAGTAATAATGAGATCAACAAAAAAATGTGACAATAATGAGCCAACAAAAGTTTGGGGGAAATTATTAGGCCTGATTGTAATTTAAATTTGAAAAAAAAGTGAGTGAAAAGAAAGCTTGCCATGGGCAGGAATATCAGAAAGGGTGTTTGACTCACAAGTGAAAAGACATTGTTTATTGTCGTTTCGGTCGTCCGTGGGCCTGACCTTCGTCAAAATGAAACGAGATACTATAATGGTTACTACTTACATGCCGGTTGGTCGCATAGATTACACATAGGTACAATCGATACACGTGAAAAATTGTATAATATATAAAAATGCACATAAAATGCATAAAAAATTTGTCATCATATTCCTCGCCAGAGTCACGCACACGAATAACAAGAGGGGTGAACAGCGATTGAGAGCATATGTGACGACAAAAGTAAAAATAATAATGAAGGGGAATACGAAAAAAAGAAAAACAAAGTAAGAAATGAGAAACGATGAACACGTATAAAACAGCAACTCGACTGTTATGAAAAAAATCCTAAACATATAACATTCAATCACGGGATCAATACACACGACATATTAAGGACTCGAAAACTTTAACGTGTCGAGACTTTCCTTAAGACCGAAAGCAATGGTGCTGAACTTGTGGATAGACATGACTCCCAAACTTCTCTGTCACGCTGAAAGCTCAAGCCTGACTCGCGAATATCATCTTTTCTTTTGCTGAAGGGATGACCGGGAAGCACAACGTGCTTCGATAAAAATAAGTTAAGAAGAGAAATTGCGTGGGCCTTACGATTACTAAAACGTAGACAAAAGTTGGTTTCGGCTGGTCGTATGTGTCGCTTTCTAAAAACAGAGGACTCCAGAAGATAGACTATGCTGGATGTGTCACAGCAACAGCTGCCCTTTACTTAAGACTGAAACCTGAGGTGGTGCCATGACCTGAAAGGGACGTCATGTGCGTGCATATTTTGCAGCCTAAATCCTAAATTTCGTCATGTAAATAATATATATATATATATATATATATATATATATATATATATATATATATATATATATATATATATATATATATAGTCAAGTAGATCCTCCGTGAGCGGTCACAACGTGGTTTATTTCGACGTTTCGGCCTAGAGTCTGGCCTTCATCAGACTCCTGATGAAGGCCAGACTCTAGGCCGAAACGTCGAAATAAACCACGTTGTTACCGCTGACGGAGGATCTACTTGATTATATGCAACGCTACGGCCAATCAACCACCATGCCTGCCTATATATATATATATATATATATATATTTATTTATTTATTTAAATACCCTAAAGGCCTCGAGAGGCATTACAGAGGGGGGGGGATACTGTTAAAAACAAGGTATACATCAATTCATATAAAAGGAACGCACACAGCGATCAGACATATTGAGGTAAAAGGTACATTTTAAGACAAGGATGTAACACATGGCTCATTTCACATCTCCAGGACATTTCAATTCCAGGAATCTGCATGGCACTAGTTCTTCATCGTTTCGCTGGTACACGAGATATAACAACAGGGTAAGATATAGTAGCAGTAGACATATTATACATCAAGAAATGTACGCAGCACTGATTGGAATGCAGACGGATCATTTATCATTGCAATCTCGCTGGGAAGCTCGTTCCACTCAGTTACAGATAACACAAAAGGGGAATTTTGGTACTTTTTGGTCCTTGCAAATATGGACGACACTTTACGAGCATGGTCAGTGCGATTGGACACATAATGGGCCGGAAAATATCAGCGCATAAAAAAGGTGTAATACCGTGATACAGAGAGTGAAAAAAGGTCAAGCGGAAGAATTTATGACGGGTGTTAAGTTCTGGAAGATTAAGAATCTGTTTTAATGCTGAGACACTTTGGTATGGCGAGTACAAGTGCAAAATGAAGCGGGCAGCCTTGTTTTGAATAGATTCAATACAGTCGGACAGTATAGCTGTGTGAGAGTTCCAAATAATTGAACATAATTGAGGGTTGCACGAATGAGGGAAGTGTAAGCGCGAAGTCTAGTTTCATGGTTTGCGAGATATAAACGGCGCTTAAGAAAGCCAAGTTTTTTTAGTGCTTTTTTTGTTACGTGTTCAATATGCATGGCCCAGTTTAAATCAGGAGTAAATATCACGCCAGGATACTTGAAAGAAAAGGTTCGTTTAATATCCAAACTGCATAACATGTATCGATTTAATGGAGTATTTGGATTCGAAGAAAATGACATGAACCTTGTTTTATCAGTATTAGTTTCCGTTTTCCACGTGTGGCACCATTTAGCCAGGGTATTTAGATCGTTTTGCAAAATAGCTACGTCATCGGGGCATGTGATCTGTCTATAAATTATACAGTCATCGGCAAACAGTCGAATTGCTGAAGTTATATTTTTCGCAATGTCATTATAATATATATATCAGGAATAATAAAGGCCCTAAAACTGATCCCTGAGATACTCCTGACTTAACGACACAGGAAACTGGAAAGATTATTATTTATATTTACTTTTTGAGAGCGACCAGATAGATATTCCTGAATCCAGCAGGTAGTTTTTATGTCTAACTTTAGGCAGTTTATTTTTTGGATGAGCCGTACGTGGGGAATGCGGTCGAAGACTTTAGAAAAGTCGATAAATAGATAAATACAGCATCTGTGTAAACCGATTTGTGCAAATAGTCATGTAAATCCGTAGATAATTCAAATAACTGTGTCTGGCAAGACCGCTTGTACCTGAACCCATGTTGATTTTCGAATAACACTTTATTAGTATTAAGATGTCTCATTATGTGGGAGTAAATTATATGTTCGAGGAGTTTATAACAAACTGATGTGAGTGAAATCGGGCGGTAGTTTTCTGGACTTGAGGGATCACCAGATTTATAAATGGGTATAACGTGACCAGATTTCCAATCGTCAGGGACGCACCCAGAATCAAGCGATTGCTGAAAAATTAAGGACAATAAAACGATGATACGTGACTAGTTAATTTCAGTAGTTTTGAGCTGATGCCGTCAGGTCCAGGGCTGAACCGAAGCGGAAGTCTAGCAATTGCACGTGATACACCTACTGCCGTTACGATAAAGGGCTCGCTTGGGCAAATAATTGGAATAGGAGTGACAGAACAGGACTCGTCATGAGGTGGTTCGTCTGCAAAAACTTCGCTAAAGACATTGTTTAAAACCTCAGCACATTCAGAGGTGGGTACAATCGACCCATTTGCGTCTTCTATTGTTATTATAGTGTCCGTATCTTTAGGGTTAAGAACTCGCCAAAACTTTTTTGGATCAGATTTTAACAGATTCGGCAGCGTATCATTGAAATAATAATCCTTAGCTTCTTTAATAGCTTTTTCTGTCTCCCGAGCAAGTTCTTTATACCTATTCCAAGTGCGGTGACTGTTAATTTGCGAAGCCTTTTTGTACGCTCTTTTCTTTTTGTTTAGGCAACTTTTAACCTTCTTTGAAAACCAGGGAGTACTTGTTTGTGATGTGAAGGAAACCACAGGAATGCACGTATTTTAAATTTTTTAAGGAAGTCTCGATATATTATCCAGTTTTCATTTGTTGTATGATTGCTAAATTCGTTCAGAAAAGAACACAAAAACTCGGTTAACATGCAATTATATTTTTTAATATCTGCTTTTTTTGTAATTTAGTATGCGTTTAGGCTTTAATTTCTTGTTAAGGAGAGGCAGAGGGTGGGAACAGTGTACTACTCTGTGGTCACTAATTTCATCAAGGACTTGGACTACAACGTTTGTCGGATTGTTTGTAAAAATTAAGTCGAGGATGTGATGGCCGCGCGTCGGTGCAGTTA
Organism: Rhipicephalus annulatus; assembly: GCA_013436015.1. Classification (NCBI taxonomy): domain Eukaryota; kingdom Metazoa; phylum Arthropoda; class Arachnida; order Ixodida; family Ixodidae; genus Rhipicephalus; species Rhipicephalus annulatus. The sequence goes on along the minus strand of WOVY01011549.1, from coordinate 211,988 downwards.
CCATTTGAGTTAGGTGAAATAGTTTTAAGGTACGAAGGAAGCGAGATATTTCAAGTCCGACAGATATTGATAGCGATGATGGTGTGACCCAGTTAATGGAGGGGTAATTGAAATCACCGCCAAGCAGCAAGACACACTGAGGAAATTTGTTAAAAATTAATTCTAGTACATGGGTTAGGCGATCAACAAAATCTGGTTTGCTGTCAGGCGGCCGATAGCAGACCCCGATAACACAAGTGCAGCCTTCAAATTGGGTTTTAACGCAGAGTAGCTTGAGAGTGGTATCAATAGTAACAAGGGAGGGTTGATAAGAGTTTCTTACAGGCATTAAGACGCCACCGCCCCGAGACAAAGTTCTATCTTTACGGAAGACCGTGAAATAATCTGGAAGCGATAGTTCACAATTGCGTATGTCTTCACGGAGCCATGTTTCAGTGCCTAGAATTATATCAGCGGAGCATGCGTGACCTACTGAAAGCAACAAGTCAACTTTATTTATAATGCTACGGAAGTTAGCGAGAAGAATAGATAGGTTTTGAACTTTTGTTTTTCTAGGCTTGAATCGGACAGCTTGTCAATCCGTGATGGGAATTTTCGGAGGGTCTGCCTGAACTACTCTTGCGGAAACCGCGTCATAGTGGTGTATGTGTCCTTTGAGCTTCAGTTTGTTATACCGTATGCTGTAGCGTTCATCCTTCTCTTTGTTTTGTTTAGCGAAATCGCGGAGCATTTTCCTTGCGAACTGTATTTTAGGGGAGAAATCTTCCTCGAGCCAGACTTTAGGTTCAGTGTTTTTGAGTTTATGTGCATTTCGAAGAAGGGAATCCTTCGTATTGAAATTCAAGAACTTTATTATCAGTGAGCGCGTAAAATCAGGACGAGGCTGCCCAATTCGATGCGCCCGTTCAATGTCACCGGGTTGCAAGTTTATTTTTAGTTTCGTGGAACAGAAATCCCTGACTAATTTTTCACTAGCCTCATCATCCTCTTTCTCCTCTTCCAGTAAACCTTTAATTAGCAAGTTATTTCTTCGTGGACGATTATTTAAGTCATCGACAACACCTTCAAGGTCACCATTAGTCCGCGACAAAGTCATTTTAAATTCCTCAAGTGTGTCATTCACTGCTTTGACGCCCGTGCCTATTTCAGGTACTAAAGGTAGATTTTGTTCAACTGCGCAAACTCGGGACCTAATGTCAGCAACATCTCGTTGAATTTTGTTTAAGGTTGCTGTAATGGCGTCAAAGTTCTTTTTGTTAGTTTCAATGCATTCTTTCAGTAGAGCATACACATCATCTACTCTGGGGCCTGGATTGGCTTCAATATCCCCAGCACAGAGGAAAAGCAACGTTAGGCAGATTAAAAGTGCTAGAGAGGGTTTGGGGCACAAGACACACAGAAGGCGGGACTCTGCATGAGGGCGTTCAGCATCCGCTATCTTTTTTCATAGATAGCACATATATATACATAATATGTGCTATCTTCTAACCCCTCTTCTACTGTTTTTATCCTCAACCCCACGTCTGTCGTGCTCATCCTCATTTTCCTTTACCACCTCCTTACTAAACGTATGCAACCTCGATCTGCAACTTTGCGTCGCTCTCGTGAGGGATAGTGAGAGGTGTTCTACACTGCATTTGGATCGCTTTCGAGACGCAGACGCGAGTTATACTTTAGAAACTCTAACGCCACCGAATGATCAACGTACCGTGTTTCTGTGTTTACGTCTGCAAAGTAGTATAGGAAAGTCAGTGATAAATCGCAATTGATGCAGAGACAAGCGCTTGAAAACAGGACGCATTTTTTACATCTTGATCACTTTAACATACTGTGATTAGAATGGAACGGTCAATGAGATAGAAGTATTTCGCCAAAATGATAATGGTCAGATATATCTAGTGAAGGTGGTGGGCCATTAAAAAACCTACTTTCAAAAAGCACGCACAAAATAACCCCTGTTCGCACTAATCAGCGCCACAAAAAGCTTAAAGCTTTGCTCTAGACAGCAAGGAATGGAAAGGAAAGCTGCACCAGTTGTTACGGAAGCAATGCAAAAGTTGAACAGATTGAACAGAATGAAGGGAGCGCGTGCCGGTTCATGATATTGATAATTCCTCTTCGCAATACACAACGCTACAAAAAACCTGAAGATCGAGCTCCACTCTTATTAGCTATAATGTGTACTGGCAAGAATCTAAAGTTCTTCAGCAAAAAGTGTATTATGCTGGGGTTTACCACAGCTACCGTCACGGTTATGGCGTTGTAAAATACATATTAACAAATTACAAATAAAAAACGAGATGAAGGTAACTCACAGCTTTGCCGCAAATGCGAAGCAGTGAACGCGACAGCTAGAAATTGGAAGGTCACGCACAGAATAGAAAGCAGGTCAAGACGTTCCCCGCGTTTTTCACGCACAAATGACGCAAGAAACGTGCGCACAGGTGCATAAACGTCTCAGTTGTTACTCCAGTGTGTCTGAAAAGCGCACGCGTTTCGCAAACGCAGGCTGCAATGATTGCAGTGGCTTTTGTGCGCCAAGTAACTACAACAGAATCGTTCCAGGTAAAGCCTGAGACCAGCCAAGACATACGATCCTCCCCTCCTCCCCACTGCGAGATAAGGGCGCGCGAGGGAGCGCCGCTCCCCTCTTTAAGCGGGGAAAACTACGCGTGGGAGATTAAAGCGCGCCGCCGCGCGATGTGGCGACGCGCTCTCATTGCGCCAACTTGCTGGTAATGCTGAAAACACGATAGTTTCTCTTCGATATGCCTGTGAACAGCGGTAAGTAATAGATATAAATAGCTTGCCGTTTGAACGGTGAAAAACATGCTTCTCAGTGGCTCCGTGGTTAACGCCTCGCCCTCACGATTGAGAGGACCCAAGATATATTCCGCGCGCGGGGGCCTTTTCTGCTTTCTTTCTTTCTTGCATTTTCACATATATGCATACGTATGGATATACCGTGAGTGACGGCGACGCTGACACCGACGAGGACGCTGGCGATGAAATCCAACTGAAAGTGTCCATATAATTGATATCGCAACAAAACTTCCGTCACTGGGCATCGAACATACGACCTCACGCTCCGCAGTACGTGGCGCAATACCACAAGGCCACAAAGCGTGCATTGTCCAGCTCGCTGATGACGAGCTTTATCTATATACACTCTATACCATTGGCAGTCCTCAAAGCTTAGCGACTTCAGTGCGTTTTTGTAATAAATAGCGAAATGGCACGAAGGGCACGCGCGATGGGTTCGCTCTAAATTTTTTCCCCGAGGCATTGCGATGCGCGTGCCCTCATCTCGCAATTAGTGTGCTTTGTACATCTTGTGCTTCCTCCTCAAGTTTGCTTTGAAATTGCAGCGGTGAAAAAGCGCACAAAGGTTAATTCACTCGCTGCCACGGCCGCGTTTATCAAAAGAGCACAATGCTAACGAACGCAGAAGAATGGTGACAATTGTGTCCTTCTGTTTTGTTTATACTTGTGCGTTCGTTTCATACGTCTTTAGGAGCGCAGTTGTCCTGTGCATGCTTATTTCGTGCGTGCTGTCTGCTTGAGGTGCGCGCTGCGAGTTTCGAGCTGCTGGCCGTTCTTAGCGTGACGATACATTTTGTTGCTGTATTATTCAGGCATCGTCCTTGCAGCAAAGCAAAGCGAAAAAATGCAAACGCAAAAATGAAAAAAAAACTTTCTCCACAAACTTTTATCCTGATGTTGACTTAACTAACTCATGTACGAAATGTGGTGGTTTAGCAACGTTACACGACATGCTATGGAAGTGCCCTTCGGTACGTGGCACTGACAATGCGTCGGTCACGGTCTTATCTGAGCCCTGATCTGAAAGTCCGAACATACAATCACAACTTTGGGCTGTCCAGCCCATGATGTGGCGGTAGGTATAGGCCTTATACTGTCCCGTCATGGCAGTGGCCTGCGCTGTGCTAAAAGCCCACCTTCGGGCTTTTATTTTTAATTTTTTGGAGCGAAATCATACCGCAATCTTCAAGAAAAAAAGAAAAAGAAAAACTTTAGGTTCCAATGTCGGCGGGGTGGCTCCTCAGTGACGTGCCATAGCTGTGCGACATCATGAATAGAGAGCAGCTAGCTAAGTAATAACGATATATCTTCTGCTCGTGGTGCATGTAAACAAAACGACGAGTCAATGATCGTCTAGTGACCCCGGCAGTAATTTCTGCGATTCAAGCAGCTCGTACGACGCAGTCTGCAAACTAAGTGAAACTATTTGTCTCGCCCGGCTGATGTCTATTGCAGTGGGGATGGCTTTCTGATGCTATATGAAGAAAACATTCATACCAAAATAATGATTCTATACCTGTTTTCTGACCCCCATTTATCAAGATCGCTCATACTGCACACTAAAAAATAAATAAACGTCCCTTTTACGATGACTTAAAATCATGTCAGTACTATTGCGACTCTTAAATTGCAATATAAATTGCAATATAGTTACCACAAAACTATACTCAAAGAGTCAACTAATCTTCAGGTCTGTTCAAGACTACGCTATTACTTGTTGAAAATATAGCCCTTAGAAATTATCGGTACATTCTCAAAAATATTAACACCCAACACAGCATCCGTGTATACATGAGACGTAGGCGTACGCTTCCGCTCTGAAGTAGATCCAGAGGGATATACTCTCAAATGTTTGATCGCATAGTGTTTCAGATTTTTTCTGTATTTAGCAATTGGCTGGCATCAAGCTTACGATCAACTGTGAGGTGCATGAAGCTGAAATACTTTGTTATCATCAATTCGCTTTCGTTTCCTTTTTTTTTCAATGCGAAGCATTTCTTTGAAAAGTTCGGCGACTTTGAGCGTATCTATCTATCTATCTATCTATCTATCTATCTATCTATCTATCTATCTATCTATCTATCTATCTATCTATCTATCTATCTATCTATCTATCTATCTATCTAGTCGCTTACGTTTGGGTGCTCTCGTGGTCACCACCTTAACTTGGAGTGAACCAAAATTAGCATGGGAGGGTAAGATGGTTTCACGAATATGACGCACTGGTCAAGACATTAATAAAGTCACAATCTCGTCGTGTACGCCGTGAAACACTTCCCTTCCAGACAGTGGCACATACCCACGGGCGGGTATATGCCGTTGGTCTGCAAGTACGTGCCACAGGTGATTGACACTTAGCATCTACCCAGGAACGACGAGAACACACATGGGCAATTTTAACGCGCGAGCGTAAAGAAACACCAGATATCGGTAGCGTTGACCCAATGAATGCAAAGAATAAACGTCAGGGTCCCAGCTGGAATCGAGCTCAAGCACTCTGCGTGACAGTGAAGCGTTTTACCACAGAGCTACGCCAGGTCTCGTAACTCTTTTTCAAATAGACGCTATAATCTTCATGAAACGTCAATAGTAGTTGCAGTGCTGCTTACCCTCTTTTATATACATTACATATGTACTCCTTTGGTACAGCCGCCACGTCTACACTAAAAAAAAAGAGCGAGTAAAAAGGGTGTCTTTTTGTCCCACAACAATAATCGTCATATATATATATATATATATATATATATATATATATATATATATTGCGTTCTATCCTTGCGCTATCGCCCCGCGCCTGGTACATTCCGGTCACGATCGACATGCCCGTTATCAGGGTTACACTGCATTCTCGATAGAAAAGTGGCCAGCGCCGAGTTTTTAAGAAAGGAAGCACACGCAAGCCTGATGACGATTATTGTTGTGGGACAAAAAGACACCCTTTTTGCTCTATATTTTTTAGAGTGTAGTTGACGTCAGTTGTGGTTCGATGGCATGGGCTGATGTTTTATACAGCAGTATCTAGGACCCACATCCTCGCGAGCATCAGCGCTTTATATCAGCTTCGGGTGTTGCTCATACGCATGTTCTAGTTGGCATCATTGCGCAAGTGCAAACAACTGGTTATATAAACGTCTGCAACTCTTGAACATGTGTTTGTGCGTGCAACATTTGTACCTATATTTAGTGTCATTTCATGACGTGTCGCTCAATAAAAAATTACAAAGCGGTCACTTTCCCTCAGCATGTTTCGCATAACGTCCATTCCCAGGTACGTGGCGTGGGATATGCCGAATTTTTTGACGGTGGCTTTCCCCTGCATTCTCTCCACAAAGCGGCGTATCTGGTCCTCAGAACAGCTCTTGCAGAGCCGCATGGTGAACACCTATTCAGAGGTCAAACATAACGTACGCTCTATAGAGATCGTGAACTAAGCTCCAGGGCCCCGGACTCCATGCCTCACACCTTCGAACTAAAGAGCTCGTTTCTGTTGAAGAGTGTGAAATAGGCATTAGGTACAGCGTGTACTGAAAGGCAGGACAAGCTCATCCCCACGAGTTGACGGAAAGCGTGCTTCACAAGAGGTCGGAGGGCCCAAAACGCGCACATGTGTGAAAACGCAGGAGAAACCACACGCGTGTGAGTGTTCGACAGCACAACGAACTGACTACAAAGGCAGCGTGATTGGCGAAGCGGAATCATCATCACCGCCTCTCAGTCGCTTCTTTCATGATTTGGGCGGAGCACTAGTGCGGTCGCTGTACTCTCGTATCACTCGCGAAGAAACACTTCAGCAAGCAGGGTGTGGCGACAGAAGCACGTATACCAAGCAACCCTTTCTGTATGCCGACGTGTCGTTCTCATGACAGCAGCATCAAAAAAAAGCGAAAGGAAATTGGCGGCCCTCTCTGCCCTCAAGATATAAGACCCTCAAGTCTACAGAGAGGAGAGAGCACCCTTCGGGTCACCTGGGTGAGCAGGCAACAGCGCGTGCCACCAAAACCGTGTGCACAAAGTATAAGGTACATTGTTAAAGCACTTTCCCTTTCACACTTTCCTTCGGGAGGTGTAGAGTCGCCGGCCGCTCGGACAGCCAACAGTCTTCTGTGCAGAAGCCGACAGCGCAGCTTCTTAAAAGCAGTGTCCATTAGACGGAGACGTCTTAGCACCACCTTTCTTGTGTGCACTGAAGACCGGTGGTCCCGTGCGAACACGTTCAGATCCACAAAACTTTCCTTTTTCTTCGTCACGGGCAACAGAGGTATAGAGTGATCTGAGGAAGAAGAATATATTTCTATAGCTTTTTTTTTCTGCCTTCCGTTTCATACCACTCTGTGAAACTTTCCTGAGAGTGGTTTTCCGCGGGAAAATCACAATACATGATGTACTCCCGTTTGTGGGCAACAGGCGCCTCACGTACAACGGTATTGGGCACGACTCACGCTAAGGACACTTCATTCACAGACCAGTGCAGGCGGCGGAACAGTTACGCACTAATGAGTACAGTGTTCGCAAGGCGCCCGCATCCCTTCCATCAACACGGCACGTCTCCACGTAGCGTTGCACAAAGGGAGAGTCCACGGTGTGTCACCGTTTCGCTTCTTAGTTTAGTGGAAGCAAAGAGTTTCTATTGTGATCGGTGGTCGCGCGTGGGTTGTCCAGTGCCTTCGAAGGAGTCTACTTCCCCTCGTACACCTCCGAGTTACCCAGTGGATCATTGTAAAGAACCGTGGTCACGCCGACCGCTTAGCGCCGCTGGAGCACTGTGGCTTTGACTATGGGGCGGCACGGCTCCTAAAAGCACGGAGACCTGCCTTCGTTTAGTTCACTACGCCGAATCTTCGGCAGAAGCAAGACAGGCCAACGTCGTTCTCTCCTGTTGCAAGTTACCACGCTTCAACGCTGGCTTCTCTCCTATGGCAAGCTTCACATGGATGGCAAAAAAGGAGCTCGTGCCCGCCACTTGGCAGCCTTTTGATCGTGGCGCATTTTCCCTTTGTATTTTTGTATCATTTCCCGCATGCGGCTTTTATGTCACGTCGTGGCTTCCTTTTCTTGTCCCGCGTCGCTTCGTTCCCTTCACTTTCCCGCGTCTTCCGATTTCCAGTCTGCCGCGCTTCAATTTGGGGGTCTGGGCAAGGACCATTTTCAGCCGCCTTTTCTTCGCTCCCTATTATTCTGCTGGCATGCCCGGACCTAAAAGTTGGGATGTTCTTGTTTGTCTCCTTCCACAATTCTCGTGCGCGTACTGTAGTTTTGTTTGCCAGTTTTGGTGTTGTTGAAATTGATATTTTGTTTCTTGCACACTTATGCACATTTACATTACCTACTTATCAAAAGATTTGTTACTCTTATTGTGTCCACTATGCAGCTGTAAACTTACTACTTCACAATAATTATTAAAACGAAGTCATACAGATGCCTCACCAAAGGCGAAAAAGTTACTGCCGCCGTCAGCGTCACACGCATGATGCAAAAATTAACATCAAGAGATTGCCCCGCCGCGGTGGTCTAGTGGCTAAGGTACTCGGCTACTCACCCGCAGGTCGCGGATTCAAATCCCGGCTGCGGCGGCTGCATTTTCGATGGAGGCGGAAATGTTGTAGGCCCGTGTGCTCAGATTTGGGTGCACGTAAAGAACCCCGGGTGGTCGAAACTTCCGGAGCCCTCCACTAAGGCGTCTCTCATAATCATATGGTGGTTTTGGGACGTTAAACCCCACATGTCAATCAACATCAAGAGATTATTTCCCCGTATGACACGATCGGGGCGTCCCGAGTCACCAAAATTTGTGAACTCACTGTGACGTCATACAATCTGACGTCACAAAATGCCGTCATTACATTATGTCGTCACTTGGTCGAATGTGGATCGGTGCCCGCAGCACGTAAATGCTCGTGAGGCTCTGAACGCCTCTAATGCTTCCGATCCTAAATGTATTGCAAAACGTCGCTGGGTGCAGAAAGCTGTCCGTAAGGGGGGTGGGGGGGGTGGCAGGGGCGTATCAATACAGTCGAGTGAGAAGCAAAAGATGAAGCAGATGGCTTTCACCTTCGAGGCATTGTATTACGCGAATGCATAAGGGAGCGTGTGACTTTTTAATTTCGTCCTCTCAGTTAAGCTGAAACAATAAGGTTGGTATGTTTTAGTTCAGCACTTCAGTATGGCTATTGCTTATTAGGGCGGTGACATTAAAAGCTGGTTTCACGGAATTTTTGCTGTCACCTTTATTGGTTGTGAGTCAAAAATAGCGAGGGGGGAGTCAATGACGAAAAGTGAATATCAAGCCGAAATCTTACTGAGGTCATCTACGTGACAAGCAAGCATTTTTTCCTCAGAACAACGCGAGAGCTTGCAACTTTTTTCCGAAAACATCCCTCTACAATTGGGTTGCGTAGTCTAAGGATTAACGATAACACAATTCAGTATTGCATGCCCGAGGTATAAAATCACAGCCGTCGTCATGGCGCATAAATTACGTAACAAATGGGTCGTTTGAGTCCCACCCATTACAAAGCGCTCAGGAATAAGTAGTCATTAGCATAATCCACAGTATCAACAAAACCTGCACCTGTGTAGATGAGCATATTACCTTACGGACGTGTATAGCGGGTATTTTGCTAATTCGCCGAGTGGGCAATTATGGCTTTGTGGGCTTTCGCAACTTTACTTGCAGCAGACATTCTATGATAGTTGAAAACAGCCTGTGTTACATTTAAAGACGTTACTTTTTTCTCGGCATGGTTGGGGTGCCCCTCGAGAGGCGAAGCCTGCGTAGCAAATAAAAGTAAATGAAAATGGGACCCAATTCGTTCTCGCATTATATCCTTCAATGCGAAACGCAAACGTCCTCCAAGTTTTTTTTTATTTATTCCCACCACTCTAAGAAATCCACCTGGTATATGGATACCCTTAAAAACCGTTGACCTCAATGAAACCGCTAAGTTGGAGTACCAGCGGGACGGTCTCGTTATTTTTTTCAGTGCATCGCATGCAGGTCATTTCCTTATAAATGCACACAGACGGGCCAATAACGCTCCGGCAGCGTCGTTATAACATTGAATATGGTTAACCTCAACGTGTTTCTGCCGCTTTGACGACATCAAGGCTGCCATGTTGTGTCAATACTTTAATAAGACGCGTTCATGGCGTCAAGTGCAAGCTGTCAATAAATTATGGTTTCCTTGAAATGACGCTTAAAAGCCATGAAACAGTCTACTGTCATGACGTGCGTAAGACATTGACTAAAAAAAGCGTTTGTCTAAATTTTCTCTATATATACTACATAGTTTTCGCGAGTGTCCCTTCTGGCTGATGGTTTGAGGCTCGTGTAAGTGGCAAGTTGAGCTGAACAATATTTGGTGGTGGCTGATGAAGCGAATGTTCCAAAATGTCTAGCAACCAGGGATATGTCTGTATTTGTTGCAAGGAGAGGGAGATAAAAGCAAAGGAATAGCAGAGAGGCTAGCAAGGTTGAGCCCGCCTTGGTATCCTACACAGGAAAAGAATTTGATTTATATGTGGGGTTTAGCGTCCCAAAACCACTGTATGATTATGAGAAATGACGTAGTGGAGAGCTCCCGAAATTTTGACCAGCTGGGGTTCTTTAATGTGCCCCCAAATCTGAGCACACGGGCCTACAACATTTCCGCCTTCATCGGAAAGGCAGCCGCCGCAGCCGGGATACAAACCCGCAACCTGCAGGTCAGCAGCCGAGTACCTTAGCCACCAAACAACCGCGGCGGGGCCACAGAGAAGGGAAGAAAAGAACAGAGGAAGAAAAAGAAGTAAAGTAATACGCGAGCACGCATATCAGCGTGTACCACGTATGCCCAGAAAGTCATTAAACTGTGAGCTGTCACAAAGTACGGGTTGACTTCAATTGTTTTAGATGTATTACACAGCCACCCAGGATATTAAAGAGGCCATGACATGGCCACCCAGCAAATTACAGTTTTCCGTGGAAAATGGAGGTGGAGGAACAAATATTTTTGTACACATGGGAAAACTGGACTGTAAAAAATTACTGCAGACCAAGATAAGCCGCAGAAGTATATAGCGTGGGCTGTAAACTCCACCCATAGCCGGCGACCACCACTTTGCCGTGGCTTGCGTGGCATCACAAGCTGCAAGGAGCAGTAATTTCGTTTATACTACCAAACAGCACTTTCCACACGTGGTCAGTGTTCACTGTGCTGCGAGTGTTGCTTACCGCGTGGTCCGCACGTGTCAGTGTGTTTCAAGTGAATTGCGGTTTGTCACCAGTACCATTTTCATGCCGTCGGCACCATGATCACCTCACGATTCGGGCAGTGATTCATCGAGCAACAGAAGCCGTGACGACGTCATATGCACCGCGCCATTGTACTTCAACCCCATCGCCACCAGCTCAAGCGACGAATAAACAGTCAAAGATGGGATGAACCCAAATGCCAATGACCTCGGCGTTGTGCCAGACGTTGCAGACGGCCTTGTGCAATGATAAGTAGCTTTATTTCAAGCATGCCAGGTTGACAATCGAGCTTGGGATACGGGGGTCTGCTGACGCTGCATTCGTGAGCAAGGGTTACTTTGCGCAATGGAATTGGTAAAGCCTGCATGTTTTTATTTGCTAACATGCATGAATGCATGACTTTCGGCGCTGATCATAAAATTAGTGGGCGTAACAATACTGCGCACAGGAATAGTTGTTTTTCCATCGGCTCTTGCATGCGGCGTATGTAAGCATAAGCCGAAGCGAACGGTATAGGAGTGCAGCGCAAAAGTTACTCACGCTATACATTTTGGTCAAATCTTTGCTTGAACTCTGTCAATTACATTTGGTTCCGGTAAAAAAATAGGAAGTGTGACCCTCAATCATGGCACTGCGTGCGAATCGTTTCTATAAATACTTATCTGTAGTGGCAGATGGCATACGCATCGCACACTCACAGGACGCTTTTTGACCTCCGAAATTGCTTGCTGCAAGTACCAGCGCTACATGGGTGACGCGGTGGGATTGTTTCAACCCCTGGAAGTCATTTAGTTCCAGTGGCAAGTTGAAAAACGCAGAAAAAGCTCGATTAGAAGCGCAGCTGACGACGGAACACGATCGTCCTTCGGAATGCAGACCGTGCATCAGCTTGCCGAGCAAGCGGCTCGTTACGTCACGGCTAGCGAGCGCACCTCTCTTGCACGACTTTCAGGCCCTTCACTCGTTTATAAAAATATTGAATTATAAGTTAGCCGCGCGAGCAAATGAACGAAAATTTTCTCAGCTTGTCTTTGAACGTACAGGTATCAAGCCACACAACCCAGATTTTGGTCAAAAATTGGGTCCCTTTAAAGAAGGCTTGCAGAGACAGGCTCCAAGGTATCCAGAACTTGCAGCGTGCTTCGAGCTTATGATGTTGTGAATCCAGTGATAAGCGGGAGCATTGTACCTATCAACGACCTCAATAAACACTGCAATGACACGTAGGTCTTCGTCGTGGAGATCGTTAGTCGAGTTTTGTGTCGTCTCTCGGTGGTAGTGCACCGGTGGTAAAGACGGCCACTCGACGACCGCCCCCGCCTCCCCCCCCCCCTATGCATCTTTTCGGCTCTCCGGATGTAGTGCGTTTGCTGGTTGGGGTGGCGGAGGCAGTGGCGGTAGCTGCCGGGAAAGAGAAGTCAGGTGATGCGCTATATTATGCGATGATCGAGATTTGGCGGCAGCCTTCATAGACCTTTCTTCGTGGCCGGAACATCGTTTTCTGTTTTGGACAATATCATCGGCTTCTTTGTGTGTGGAGCCATTCCTTACGATTTGTTTTTTTATATTACGCTGTATTCTTTCTCCACTTCTGGACGGTCGCTTGATGAAGATTCATGCGATTCGTGGCAGTTGGGGCATGTCAAGGTTCACAATAACAGGGTAATGCTAACTCACAAGAATGTCATTAGCGAAAGGCGTCAGTGCCTGTTTCCCGCGCATGTGCACAGCGGCCGCTTTTTGATTCCGGTCAAACACAAAAACCACCGCAAGCTTAGGTTTAGGCGTGCGAAAAAAACCACCAGATAGTCAAAATAATATGCCAAGTACTTCATGCCGGCATGCTTGATAATATCGTGGTTTCGGCACGTTAAACCAGCAGTTAATATTGTACGAATGTTTATTCTCGCACGGATGAGTGAGAAGGACCTGACGCAGGTCTCCAATGTGTGTCTGCAATCATCAAATGTTATCAGGTAATGAATGCGCCAACTCAGTACACACCCACAGTGCATACGGCGCGTAGCTGCATTAGACGAAGCCAGCAGTTTCCAATTGGCCACAGGCCTCACGGTCGCCCGCCCCAAGCAGCTATTCTCATTTTTTTACTTGTACTATACTTCTCACCATCATGAATTTTTGAAGTGTGCGCTTGCACATATTTCCACGCGAACTATGTCCCAGCAATATTTGCGACCATCTCAAGTGTATTCGAAAAATGTTATGCTGTTTAAGTGCATCGAAACAATAAATGGCTAGAAAATGTTGAAAAAAAACGTAGTCACATGAAAGTCTTCCAAGTTTCGCAGAACCTTGTCCAAGCGACGTTCGTCAGAAAACTTATTCTGAGAACATCCTTTCTCATATAAATACGAAACGTTCTTGGAATATTGAATTAAACGATTAGTTTGAAGTGTTTTATTTTCAATATTATTATTGCAAGTTTTCTGCTACATACACCTCCAAAAAGTTTATCAAATTGCTCGGTGGTTCCATTTAAACCTCTAACACATTGCGCTATGTACCAATATCTGAGCTTTCAATGTATCAATATTCTCGATATCAAGTGCCTCATTGTGGTCAACGGGGAGCTATAAAATTGTTCTTTTGCTTGAAAAATTACTCGATAAACCTTGCCATTCAGGAATACCTATTTATTCGCTTTTGACCGAGGTAAAAGGCTGATTTTGAAATGATAGCACCATGTGGTGGAAATCGCTTCTGAGTGTGAATGAACATGAACATTTACCATTTACAAAATACCATTTGCAAACTTCACTGGTTGGGACATATCTTTGGACTGGCATACGTATTTACGCAAAATATTTTGCGTATTTCGCTTCTTCTGAATGGCACAGTAACATGTCTCAGCAGGAGGACAAGTCGAGCAAAGTGGTGATAATCTTGTATGATTGCCCCGCTGATCAATGCCGATGTCTTTTCGTTTTTTTTAACATCATACCCGTCTTGTTCTATTCCATCACTCAATGAGTGCGCTTCCACTTCAATGAATGTAACGACATTTGAATCAGGTGTTTATTATTCTTTATAGAACATGAGACTTTGCATGCGGTTTATTATTAATGGGTTGCATAAGGAGCTAAACAGCGAAGCATGACCATGATTCAACGTTACCGATGCTATTAGCGCTACGAGAAAAAGAACATGTCATTTCTCTTCACTCTAACTTAGCCAGGAAATGTCACAAAGCCATAGAAAAACGCTGCGGAGAGAATAAAGGCAGCGCAGAAAGCAAAAACCACGATGGTCGAAGGACGGGAACGCTTCCTGTCTGCGCCTGCTCAAGAAGACGCCGCGGCGTTTCCTTTTTCACGCGTCGTGGGTCATAATGGCAGAGACCCCGCTTTCGTAAAAGTGCGCGCTTTTGATCCTTGCGATGGGAGGTGGCACTGCCAGCGACATCGCAAGAGACACGCAACGGGGGAAGTGAACGGAACGGGAAGAATAGAACCTCCGAGGCGAAGTGCAGCATTAACGGAAATGGACGGCGGACAAGGGATTCTGAAAAAGGCAGGGCTGGGATGCAAAGTGAGTGCAGCAGAACAAAACCGTAGCTAACAAAAATACGCGCCTTTCAATAGAAAACGCACTGCATTTTTCCAGCAATAGTGCCTGGTGATTCTTTTTTATTATCATTTCTTTCTTTCACCCTCCCCGGTTTTATATTTAGCTTTCCCATCATATAACAAAATAGAAGGCTGCTCTGCCTCCGTCCATCTTTTAAAAAGCAAAGCTTAAGACATCGAAATTTGTCGCACTATAGAGGCACGCTCCAAGGCACCAAGCGCAGCATTAATTTATTCTGTGGTCTGCGGCTCCAAATAGAACCAGGCTTAAGACGAAAAGTTTAAATGTAAGTTAAAATGGCCTGATTCATTTACAGCCAAGATGTAAACGTGAGTTTTCCGATATCAAATTGGGCAAGGAAGCACAGTATAGTTCCTTGCGTGATGCATGGTTGCTTTAAGGAGCGTAAAAAACGACTGAATGTTTTTGTCCACTGGGGTAGTAGGTTTTCTTGTAGCGTGCATACAAGACACCACTAATAAAATAAAGGCACACCTGCATAGAGGGTGCTCATAATGCATGCGTGTAAGTTAGCGGACTATGCGTCGTGTCTTTATTTTGTCGTGTCTTGTATGTTCCTTTCAAAGAAACCTACTGAACGTATGGTACGAAAAAGTCCACATCACATCCCTTGTGAAGCTAATTACTGGTGAAAGAATACGAACACTCACCCACTTCACAAAACCTAGTCAGCCACACGCGCACCTTTTGCTATGAGAATCTGCCTATATATAAGCGTGATGTTGCGCTATAATTTTTGAAAATAATATGTGGCGATAACCTACTCAAAGGAAAAAACAGAGGGCGCGCAGTGCATATAACACATGGTCACTTCGAGCAAACTTTGCTTGATCCCAAATACAGCCCGCTGGCATCAGATGAAAAGTAGGTGCATCGCCCACCACTGTGGTAATATATGCCGTTACCGGGTCACGGCAAGAGTTTGTCTCTCGCTAAGAAAAAGTTTCATAAGCCCGTAGGCGCAAGGGTGGCTGCAACAGTCCCATTGTCACGGGAACGAAACCTAAAAGGGTCCGCATACTTATATTTATGGGCATGTCAAAGCATTCCGTGCACTGAATGCATAGTGTCACGCTATATACAGGGTGTCCAACACAACTTGAGCCAAGAATTTGAAAATAAAGAACACTTCAGTGGCGAATTGAACGAAACGCGTACAACTCGCACTAGCCTGTAGGTACTCAGGGCATTTTTTTTATTTCTCCCCATACTAATTATATTTTTAATTACCCATTTTTATTTATGGGCTGGACACCCAAAATATGAACAATGAGATTTAGAGCGCTTTCAGAAACCACCGACTAAATTGTTTCCTTTACGATCCGTCTAGTGCTGTTATTTTTTTCGCGTTGTAAAGAAAGCCTATAGCAACACTATAGCAGTGCGCTGACGGTTCGTCACACGGCTACTTCTCACGTTTCGCGGGCTTTCTTTACAACGTGGAAAAAATAACAGCGCGAGACGTATCGCACAAGAAACGATTTAGTCGGTGGTTTCTGAAAGTGCTCTACATTTAATTGTTTATATTTTGGGTATCCAGCCCATATTTAAAAATTAGGTAATCTAAAATTAATAGTTAAATTGTATGGAGAGAAATAAAAAATATCCTGAGTACCTACATGCTAGTGCGAGTAGTTTGCGTTTGGTGCAATTCGCCACTGAAGTGTCTTTCATTTTCCAATTCTTGGCTCAAGTTATGTGGGACACCCTGTATAAGGCGCGCGCAATAATCAGAATGTGCCTTCAGCGCATAAAACCCCTGTAATAAAGATAGGCAGTGGAGAGATAGGGAAGGGGTATAGGCATTTCGGACAAACAGACGCATGACTGGTTAGCTACCCTACAATTTCGAAACACGGGAGACTGTCTATTGCCCTAGTACAATCAATCGATCACTGAGTATGCGCCACTTAATCAACAGTGGCAATGTATGTGTCACCCTGTATACAGGGTGCTGCAGGCATACTATTGATTGCACAGTGCCATGATTCGTGCAAGGATCTTTTGCTCTGCAAAAATGGGTATAGCCTAGTTCGTTCAGCATAGTCCCAATGACATTGCAATAGGCGTTAAAACGGTCACAAAAACAGGTGTTCTCTCGTCTCTTCAAATCCTGTTTCTTAATTCCTCAATCCAAAGCAAACTCGTCTTCACTTGAGCTATTTGCCTGTCCTTTATTTCCTTTTCCGCCTTCTTTTTCGAATTGAGGAAATGAGAATGGATTAAAGAGAGAATATTACGGGTGTTCCTTCAGTTAGAGGTTTAAACTATGGGCAACACATTGTTCGCCGAGGTTGGCCGAGTTAACAAATTGCAGTAATGCGCTGTTTTTTCAGAGTTTGGCTTGATATAGTTCTCATGGGGCTAGACACACCGCATGAGAAAATGCGTATACACAAGATCAGGAGGCACGTGAGTACTTTGCTGTCTTGAAGAGCTAGCTGGTTGATGGATTTCTCGCCAGAAAGCTTACACTGCATTCTCAATTAGTCGCCGCAGTGCAGTGATGGTGCTCAGCTGCTATATTTTAAGGTCGCGGGTACGATTCTGACCACGGTGGTTGCATTTCAGTGGAGGTGAAATGCCAAAGGCCCATGCGCTGTAGCATTTCACAGCGTTGCTAACATGTTTGCCGCTGATCATCTGTGACAATATTTAAATTTTTGTTGTAATATAGCGCCTTCAGTTGAGTGCTAGCTTTTTTTTTCTTTTTTAATTGACCGCATTTACCCCACTGCGGGAACACTCTCGTAAATTTGTCTTTCTACGAAGCTACCACTCACCTACAGATTGCAACATCTGTTTTAAGAGCCGATTTGTTAGGGAGTTTTAGAATAGCTTACGCTAAATTTGCGTTCGTTGTGGTCACCCTCTATTCCCGTCAATTAACGGGGGCCCGCAAGAGGATAGCCTACGATGCACGCGCAGTAGCGACAAACGCAAAATGTAGCGCATGATATTGAAAAACTGTCTAATAATGCTAAGTTATAGATGCATATACGTTTTTACGCAATAAGACATTTGAAATGTGGATTAACTTGATTCCTTTCTCACCAGCATGTTCAAAAAAGTATGCAGCAGCCTTACTTGGCTAGACAGCCTTCGTGAACATTATCTTTAGAAAGCGAGGAAAATGCCGCAGAAAGGTTCTCTATCACAAAACCTTATTGACAATGGCAGTCGTGCAGCATTAAAATAGGTGCAAAACTATTAGAAATGAATTATATTTAGAAAGGTCGTTTAGATACATATAGGTATACGCTATTGCTCCGGCTAACGAGCCACAACAAATCAGACAACTAAGGTATAAATTTTTTTACTCCTTGTCAAAGATGGTACAGAACTTCCTCTGTAATGATACACATGCATGATGTCGTAATAGGCATTTACGAAACAAATCTGCACTGTCACCACATATTTTAGTGCACTACGTGAACTGTTATGTGAGCAGTTGATTCCGGGCTTGGGTGGTGAGGACGCATAGTCAGCCTGTGCCCTGGTTGGAAAGCGCCAGTTGCCCGACCTCTGCGTGGTCTCAATCGTGGTACGTGCGTCGCTGACTGAACTTGCCCGCATCGCGAAAACGAATGGTAATGAGCGGGCTGTCGGGCACCCGGGCCGCTGTAGCGTAGAGCTCTGCGCACCACTAAAGGCGACCAAGCCATGGCTCCAGTCGCGGCTGCGGTGCGCACTGGGCCGTTCCCTTTCACGCGTGAATACTCCTCCACGCCGCGGATTCGCACCTGCCTTTTACGGCGCAGGGGAGAGCGAGAGCGGCCCACGCTGCGTTTTCTTTCCGCTAAATATACATGGGCTTGGTGTGCGCGTGCGCGCATCAGCAAGCTTTTTGCCACCGCCCGCCGGGCGCAGTGCTACGTTCTTTCAGGGTGTCCAAGTCCTCCGCCCTCGCGTTCAGAAAGCCCGCAGAGTCCGCGCTTACAAGGGGAGACCGCTCGCTGTCGCGTGAGCAAATTGATGCATGTGACAAGGGGAGTGCGTGTGTTTTCGCCCCGAACAGTCCGCGGGTAATTCGATAGTTGCTTCGTCATGACTGGCCATGTGGACCGCAGCATTCTTTTATTTAATTTTAATTTATTTTTCTTCCCCTATATAGCTTTGTTTCTCTTTCTTTTTCCATATATGTGGGCGGTGCAGGAACAGAGGGACCGTAGGGAGATACCGCCGCGAAACGCCGCGTCTATAATGAATTACCCGCCGCCACACGAAATTGGCGTAGCGTGTGGAGTTCAACGCTGAGAGCCGGCGAGTGCGTAAGTGAGGTAGCACACCAATCATTCGTAAATCATTCGCGTGAGTTTCATATTTGCAGGAATTAGGAAAATATAGTTTTTCAGAGGCATTGACTTTTTTTATTTACGCACACACATAACGGCACCAATGTACTTATTTATCTTCTAGGCTCCAGGAATAGTGCAGAATGGAGTGGGTTAAATGTTATGAAATACAATACAACTGCATCAAAAGATAGGACAACTAATAAATTCTGGTGTTTTACGTCCCAAGACCACGACAAGATTATAAGAGATGTGGTTGTAAAAGAGCTTCGATATGTCGACCATCTGGTGTGCTTTAAGGTGCACTAGCATCGCACAGTACACAGGCCTCCACCATTTCACCTCCATCTAAATACGGCCATCGCGGCCGGGATCAAACCCGTGACTTACGGGTCAACAGCCAAGCACCATAACCACTGCTTCACTGCGGCAGACAAACTACATCAGGTAAAGGGAAGTGACAGCTATAAGAGGGTGATGGAGAAGTTATATTGCTATGAACTATGTTCATTGTGGTTATCATATAATAGTTTTAGTTTTAATGGTGACAATGCTGTGCTGAAAGTGACTCCAAAATGACTGGTACTAAGAATACATTCTACGATTTTGTTGTTTAATAAATTACCTACTTTGTGATGGTAGTCAATGCGTTTAGATGGGAAGTATGGTTTGGTTGGTTGCATGTCCATATATTTTGCGAAACAAAGAAAAATATAAACATTTACATGAAAAGAAAGACTGAGTAAAGAACGATCTTTACATCTGCAACGCTAGCGGTGAAACGATGGCTGCAAAAACCGAAACGTGATTAGAAATTACGTGTCGCTTTTAAATGATGATTTCAGAAGAGGCTCCGATATAGCTGCTTAATCTTGAATTAATTTTGGAGGAAATATTTATAATGCTGGTATTCGAGAGGCCCAGCTCCTTACCAAAAAAAGAGTGCGTTCAGGCAGGAAGTTTTACATGGTAAGCACTGGTAATGCCTGTCTTACGACTATAAGATTACCAAGATACGCTATAGGATACACAAAGTTAAGCTATCAATACGCTATAAGAGATGTGTGTAGCAGTGTGTTTGCATGAATATACATACTAAAAATAAGTAAAATTGATATAAGAGACGGGATCCTTAAACGTTGTAAACAAAGACAGACTAATGTTTATTATTATGGTCAATATCTGAAACAATCTCTAAATCCGTTCAGCATCACTTAGTGAAATTGCCGTAGTTGAATCACTGCTGTAGTTGAATCACAGCCGTCGACGAAAAGACTAATAAGAGACGTTATCGCAGTTTGTAAGTTTATCTACAAACATTACAAAGAGCAGAGGACCCAACTATTACGGTGTCTTGTCGTACACTTGAGGAAACTGAATTTTTAAACTAATATACCCCATGTGCTCAAATTTGGGCGCACGTTACGAACCCCAGGTGGTCAAAATTTTCGGAGCCCTTCATAACGGCGTTTCTCATAATGATGTGGTGGTTTTGGGACGTTAAACCCCACATGCATATCAATCAAACTTAGTATATAATGCCAAGAACTTAATGTAACCGATTAATA
Source organism: Rhipicephalus annulatus (assembly GCA_013436015.1). Classification (NCBI taxonomy): domain Eukaryota; kingdom Metazoa; phylum Arthropoda; class Arachnida; order Ixodida; family Ixodidae; genus Rhipicephalus; species Rhipicephalus annulatus. The sequence goes on along the minus strand of WOVY01011549.1, from coordinate 191,463 downwards.
CTGAAATTAGTCATTGCAATTCTTTTTTTTCCTTGGGACGACGTATGCCTGAACATATAGTTCAGCTGCAGTACATGGTTTTTTGGTAAAGGAAAAAAGAACCACAACATATTCGCGTACAATGCGCGTGCACTGTGTGATGTGAAAAAAATGGCAGCATATCCACGGAGTGAATGATGGAGAGTGGGGCGAAGCATTCGTCCGTCCATGCGTCCGTCTGTGTGACCGTCCATGCGTCTGTTTGTGCGCCCGTCCCTGCGTTCTTTCATGCATCCGCCCCTGCGTCCGTTCATGCGTCCATCCATGCATCTGTTTGTGTGTCCGTTCGTTCATCTATTCAACACTCCAAGTCCCACCATCTCGCATCTTTTTATCATATATTTGCCATATAGAAGCACCGCCATCCAGCGGACATTCCAAGGACTAAACGAGAGGTGGCACACGCACACTTTCTTACGGCCTGCGCTTTGGGTCCACTTCCCACCTTAAACCACCTCGAGTTCATGGTATATTCTAGTTCACTGTATTCATGGCACTGCGACCAAACGCTCGCTAAACCTTTCGAAAACCAAGGAGGTTACGCCCAGCGAGTATAACGTAGCAACCTTTCCCTGTCAGATAGGGCTCAATTTACATGCCAATGGCTGCTAATGAGAAATGAGAGACAGGAGAATTCGGCTTTTACTTTCTTACGGCTTGCGCTTCGTATCTACTTGTCATTTTTAACCACCTTGAGTTCATTCATGGTATATACAAGTTCATTGTATTCATGGCACTGCGGCTTAACGCTCGCTAAACCTTTCTAAAGCTAAGGAGGTTACACCTAGCGAGTATAATGCAGCATCCCTTTCTTGTCCGATAGTGCTCAATGTACATGCCGATGGCTGCTAATGGGGATCGCAGCGTGCGCGTTGACTAAAAGCCGAATGCTCATGTCTCTCATTCCCCATTAGCAGCCATTGGCATGTACATTGAGCACTATTTTTTATTGTTAAACAACGCACAGAAGAAATCTCTCACTGGCACCACCTTGGAGGTCAAGTGTTATACCTATTTCGGGTATGTGCCACTGGTGGTTACATACGAGGGACGCCCAAGCCACATAAGGAGCTTCGCCCCTGAAAAAATAGAATTATGTATTCCTGTTGGTAAGTCACCAAGGTACAAAGCTTCAACGTCATTCAACGCAGCGTTTAGTCATGTCGGCATTACTAGTTCAAAGCAAACTGTGGGTCTAGGGTCACTCGCGTGACTACAATTATTGAGGTTTTATTCCCCCCCCCTTTTTTTTGATCCCTGAAAGAGGGTCAGAAGTAGATGTCTAAAAACTAAAGGCTACGACCTTATAACGTCGCACAAAGGTAAGAGAAATAAAGTGGGATTTCCATGATTACACGATCTCCATGTACACGAAGACGAGTCTGGAACAGACACACTCTTCAGGTTATAATCATAGCCAACGCGTGACAAAGCTCATGAGATGAGTTTCCTATAGAAATTGTACGGTACCAAGGAGCAAGACACTATAACTATTGAGAAATAAAAGCTGACTGAAAGACGAATCGTTTATAGCATCCCGAAACAAAGACTGAAGCCAAAATCGAATGCCACAATGTAACTATTAGAAAATCAATGAAGACTGCTTTGGGTGTCCCCCAGAAAAAAATGGTAGTGGCTTGGCTCGGCTATGCCAGGATATACGTATCGTATGCTGATTGATGATTTGTGGGGTTTAACGTCCCAAAACCACCCTATTATTATGAGAGACGCCGTAATGGAGGGCTCCGGAAATTTCGACCACCTGGGGTTCTTTAACGTGCACCCAAATCTTAGTACACGGGCCTACAACATTTGCGTATCGTATGCTACGGACGAGCTGATGAACGAACGAACCTAGGATTGGCGGACAGAAGAACAAACCACGGATGGACAGATGGATGGATAGACAGATGGACCATGGATGCATGGATTATGGACAGATGGAAGGACAACCCACGGATGGATGGATCATGGACAGATGGACGGATGAACGAAAGATGGATGGACGAAAGAACCACGGACGGACGCATAGACGAACGAACCACAAATGAACGGACGAATGGACGGACGTACTGACGAGCGAGTGAGTGATCTAACACAAGCAAAAGCAGTCTGTGATAGCAGACTGCTTTTGCTTCCTAACGGTCTTGATGCCCTCGTCTTTCCTGTCGGGGAATTCGGTAAGCGAAAAAAAAGTGCAGTACTGTATACGGTTCTTGAAGTCATACTTTCAAAGCTGCTGTCTCGCCCAAACGGTTTTTCTTGATTGGGCAACGGGAATTTGGAACTGTTGTGCTTTGTTCTCGTGACACGTTGTGTCATGATTTCTCCATCTGGAAAGTGTGTTGGTGTGTATCGCAAGTACACTATTTGGCGAATAAACCAGGCTTCCTTACCACTTTTTTAATTTCAAATTTTCAATTCCGCACCATATAAGGTATGTGCATGACGTCACTAATACTTCCGTTTGTAACGTCATATATTTTCATTTTTTGATTGCCGCTAGTTAACCCGCGGCGATGGCGGCAATTGCGTGGTGATTAGAGCATCCGCCTCTCATGCAAAAGGCTCGTGGTTCAAATCCAGGTGACACACAGTTCCCAACCACATAAAAAAAATCCGCGTGGTAATGGCACTGCATTAAGAGGCTTGGAGTGCGGCCTCACCGGTAACCACCACCGGGAACGCATCCCCACACCAGAGAAGGATTGGCCACCCTGGTGCAGTATCTGGCCACTACCTCCCACATGCATACGTCAATTAACTCACGGCCCTCAGTCCCCAGCAGTTGCGAAGAAACTGATCACGGTGGCGGTGAGATCTGCAACGAAGCAGAGGGTGCTAAGAATCTCTGGATCCGTACAGGCCGCCATGGGAACCTGAACTTGGCAACGTTTAACGCTAGAACCTTATCTAGTGAGGGATGTCTAGCTGTACTATTCGAGGAGATAGAGGGTGTTAAATGGGATATAATAGGGCTCAGTGAGGTTAGGAAGAGATGTTAGGCCTATACGGTGCTACAGAATGGGCACGTCCTTTGCTACCGGGGCTTGGCTGACAGAAGAGAACTGGGAGTGGGGTTCCTAATTCAGAGAAACATAGCTGGCAACATAGAGGAATACTGTAGCAATAATGAAAGTGTGGTAGGTATCGTAATTAAACTAAATAAAAGATACAAGATTAAGGTGGTACAGGCTGACGCGCCTACATACAGCCATGATGACTCTTCAGTTGAAAGCTTCTATGAAGACGTGGAATCGGCAATGAGTAAGGTAAAAACGCAGTATACTATACTGATGGGCGACTTCAATGCAAAAGTAGCGAAGAAGCAGGCTGGAGACCAGGCAGTAGGAGATTATGGCATCGGTACTATAAACTCCAGAGGAGAGCTGCTAGCAGAATTCGCATAACGCAATAATTTACGGGTTTTGAATACCTTCTACCGAAAACGAGGAAACCGCAAGTGGACGTGGAGGAGCCCTAATAGAGAAAATAAGAACAAAATAGACTTTGTAATGAGTGCACACCCAGGCATCGTGCAGGATGTGGAAGTGGTTGGCAAGGTACGGTGCAGTGACCATAGAATAGTATGGTCTCAAGGTCACCTAGACTTGAAGAAGGAACCACAGAAACTAATACCCAAGAAGCCAATCAATGAGCTAGCCCTGAGAGGGAAAGTACAGGAATTTAGAGTATCGCTTTAATACAGGTACTCGACTCTTACTGAGAAAACCAACCTCACCGTAGATACAATGAACGATACTCTGACGAGTATCATTACGGAAGTGCAGTGGAAGTTGGGGGCAAGGTAGTTAGACAGGACACAGAAACCTTTCCCAGGAAACAAAGAATCTCATTAAGAAGCGTCAAATCATGAAAGTCTCAAGTACAACAGACAAAATAGAACTGGCAGAGCTTTCGAAGTTGATTAAAAAGCGTAAGGTATGCGATGTAAGAAGGTATAACATGTAGATAATTGAAGACGCTCTGAAAAACGGAGGAAGCATTAAAGCGGTGAAAAGAAAACTTGGGATAGGCAAAAAACAGATGTATGCAATAAGGGAGAAAGAAATCAAAATAACTACCAATATAGATAGGATTGTTAAAATAGCGGAGAAGAGAGAGAGAGAGAGATAAAGATGCAAGGAATGGCAGGGAGGTTAACCAGACGCGCATCCGGTTTTCTACCCTGCAGTGGGGAAGGGATGAAGGGGAGAAAAGAAGTTACAGAGAGATAAGAAGGTACACACAATCACGAGCACACTCGGCGGAGCACACACACACAGTCTACAGGCGCTGGCTCAGGTTTGTTGACTTTAAGTAAAGTAGGAGTGCTTGAGTTGCTTTCTGCGCAACTGAGGCAGATGCGGAGGAGTTGTACAGAGATCTGTAAATTAGCCGGGACAACCACGACCCTAATACTATTAGAACTAGCAGTAACCCAGATGACACCCCACCAGTAATGATAGAAGAAGTCAGAAAAGCTTTGGAGAGCATGCAAAGAGGCAAAGCTGCTCGTGAAGGTTAGGTAACATCAGATCTCCTGAAAGATGGAGGACAGATTGTGTGAGAAAAACTAGCCACACTGCTTAAGAGGTGTCTCTTGACGGGAAGAGTACCAGAGTCTTGTAAGAATGCTAACATCATCTTAATACATAAGAAAGGAGATTACAAGGACTTGAAGAATTACAGGCTGATCAGCTTGCTCTCTGTGGCATACAAGCTATTTACAAAGGTAATTGTTGACAGAGTAAAGAAAACATTAGAATTCAATCAACCAAATGAACAAGCAGGATTTCGTACAGGCTACTGAATAATCGACCACAGTCATACTATCAATAAGGTATTAGAGAAATGCTCAGAATATAACCAACAACTATACATAGCCTTCATAAATTACGAGAAGGCGTTTGGTTCAGTATAAATATCAGCCGTCATGCAGACACTGCGGAATAAGGGCGTCTATGAAGTATATATAAATATCCTGGAAGAAATCTACAGGGGATCAATTGCTACCATAGTGCCCCATAAAAAAGCAACAGAATACCAATCAAGAAGGGTGTAAGGCAGGGGGACACAATCTCCCCGATGTTAGTTACCGCGCGCCTACAGGAAGTTCTAAGAAGCCTAGAATGCGAACAGTTAGGGATAAGAGTTAATGGAGAGTACCTTAGTAACCTGCGCTTCGCTGATGACATTTCATTGCTGAGTAACTCAGGGGACGAATGGCAACTCATGATTACGGAGTTAGACAAGGAGAGCAGAAAGGTGGGTCTTAAAGAAAACGAAAGTAATGTACAACAACCTCGGAAAAGAGCAGTGCTTCGAGATAGGTAATAGTGCACTTCAAGTTGTAAAAGACTATGTCTACTTAGGGCAGGTACTAACCGCGGAGCGGAACCACGAGTTTGAAGTAACTAGAAGAATAAGAATGGGGTGGAGCACATTTGGCAAGCGCTCTCAAATTATCACATTTAGATTGCCCTTATCCCTTAAGAGGAAGGTATATAACAGCTGTATCTTGCCGGTACTTAGCTACGGGGCAGAAACCTAGAGACTTACAAAAAGGGTTCAGCTTAAATTGAGGACGATGCAGCGAGCGATGGAAAGAAAATGGTAGCGGTAACCTTAAAAGACAAGAAGAGAGCAGAGTGGATTACTGAACAAACGGGGGTTAAGGATATCATAGTTGAAACCACGAAGAGGAATTGGACATGGGCCGGGCATTTAGCGCGTAGACAGGATAACCGCAGGTAAATAAGGGTAACTAACTGGATTCCCAGAGAAAGCAGGCGGGCTAGGGGGAGACAGAAGGTTAGGTGCGCAGATGATATTAGGAAGTTTGCGGGTATAAATTGGCAGGAGCAAGCACAGGACCGGGTTAACTGGCGGAACATGGGAGAGGCCTTTGTCCTGCAGTGGACGTAGTCAGGCTGATGACGACGATGACGACGACGACGACGACGATGATGATGATGATGATGATGATGATGAGTTGTACCGCGACACGTAGATGCCAACAGTAGAGATTAGCAGCCAATTCCTTTAAAGAAAGCGTTCTACGAAACGGTAGTTTCGCAGCCTGTTTACACATACATTCACTTCGTCTCTGCGAGCGGCCACCACGCGCTCCGACGTTCGCTTCAACAGTGGGCCACTTAGTACATTTGAAAACTGCACTATTTATGCTTTTAAGGTTGAAGTATTTGGTTATTACAGCGAAGCTGTTATGCTTCTCATACTGCTGTTTCGCATTCGCTAAAATTGTCATTATAAATGGTCTCTACCCGTCTAGCACGTACAAGGCAAAAACAAAACCAGCGTGCACTCTCTTGAAGATCTTCTGCTTCGCTCCCAGCTTATGTGCGCCCGACGCGTCCTCTTCCGCTGCGCTGATTTATGCGGCTACATGTTCGGCTGGGTGACCGCAGCAGTACGGAGAAATAAACGAACAAACAAACAAACAAAAAGATAGAAAGAAAAACTGGAAAACAGAGAAAGAGAGGGAAGAACGAGAAAGAAAGAAAGAAGAAAAAACGAAAGACAGCATAATATATAAACAGAGAAAGACACAAAAGAGATAGAGAAAAAAGAGTATGATAGAAAAAGTAACGCGAGCAATAGAGAGGGAGAGAGGTACTGTCAACACACCATGCAACAACAAAAGTTTGCTGGATGTGCAGTGCGTGGTGGAGCGGCGGAAAACTACTGCATTGCTGTGCCATCTACCGTGACGTGCACCATAGTGTTGCGATTTCCGACCACGGATTCCGAGGTTAGATCCAGCACTGGCGCGTTGCCTAAACGCGCCGTAGCTAATCACCGAGGCTTCGTACGGTTGCCTGGACACCTCGCCGCGGGACAGCAGGTGGCGTAGGATTGCAGTTTTGCGGCGCTCCACCACGCGCTGCACATCGCGAAATTTTGTGCTGTTGACAGTACCTACATTAACATCCAGTGGCACATCTCCATCGTGACCACTAACGCCGTTGGTCATCATTTAACCCAGGTGGTAGCTAAATTTGTGAACATGCGCACAGTGTAGAGTGAATACCGCTAAAAATGACACCAACAAGTATACATAATAAGCACTGGTGCTGAATATGCACTTTTTCAATGTCTTCAATTAGGGAGGGAAACGACACGGTGTGCGCGCCCGAGTATTAGGGTAACACATACGCCTGTGTTCGTGCGTACACTGCCACACTGTACTTCAGCAACGCAGAAGGCAGAGTTTCGTGTAGTTTGAGCCGCAAACGCGTGCAGGTGTTTCAAGTGCCGCTGGCCTGTATCGCTCTACTAAGGTACAACATTCACACATTGACATCGTTGTCTTTCTGGAGTGCTTATTGCAGCAGTTTTAATAATCGGTGCTACCACACTGGAAGCAGTCATCGGTGCAGAAACGCCGTTGCCGCATGTTGAAGCTGCATTACGGCGACAACAAGCCGTCACTCAAACACGCAGCGAAAGCGAAAGAACGTAGCAGCGTATAGGTCGACTCCCCGATATTAGCGCGCCAAGTGTTTTTCGCTGGTATCTAGACTCTTGTATTTTTTGCTGGTATCGAGACGTTTTAACTTTGGCCTCCCAGATAGCACACCGGCAAGAAACTTCTGCAGGCTCGCCATCCCGGAGGCTATACCTTTACTACGTCACCACCGATTCGTTCTCGATCGGCGCTATAGTGTCATGCTGCATTACTGCACTTCACCCACTCATAGACGGCAGTGCCGCCCCGCATAGCTCAGCCAACAGGAAGCACCGTGCCAGAGAAAATGTGTGAGTAATGTAAGGTGCATTTGCGGAGTGTCGTTATCCTGCCTCGGTATATTAGCCTGTAGCGCGTCGGCCGCTTATCATCGTTGACCGAGAAGTCGTTTCTGGTGGAGGAACAAGCTTGAGACCTTTATTGCGTAGATATCTGAATTATTTGCTATTAATCTCGCTTTGCTGTTTCAGCGGTGAAGGTTTAGCGGAATATTTAACCATCAACATTCCAATGTTGACATTATTAGCGGCTCGAAGTATGCACGTCTCGTGCCATAAAGAAGAAATCTAAACCAGAAAGCATTACGTCAAACAACCAATATAACCAAACTTGTCACTGAAGCCACTGCCTTTGCCTTCTTTATTCCTCGAATTGTCAGCCGAACATCACAACTGCCTGAAAAGCTTGATTTTCAGTAGTTTTAGACATCTTAAAAAGACAGGGGCTACAAACACAGACACGACAGAAGTCTTGACACCACAAAGTGTGTGCGTAGTGTTTTGCCTCCCCCAGCCCCCTGGTCGTAGCTCTGAAGCTTGCCGCGTGCTCTGGCATATAGACCTGTTTTAACTCCAGTGTTGGCTACAGTGTTGTAGCAGAATGCTCTAGTCCGTTTTTTTTTTTTGCATGCCCCGTGCTAAGTGTTCTTTCAGCAGTTCCGTGCACCACGAGTATGCCCACGCTGCTGAGAGCTATGGCAACGCAGTCAGCGACGCCGGCGGCGGCTTTGAATTGTGGAAAACGCTGCCAGCAGCGAAGAACAGCGACAGACCCCCGCTGAGATGCGTACGCGCGGTATGCTATGCGACTCACAGCGATAGCGTATGACGTTGACTCAGAATGCAAGAGCATGGGCGCGGGTAAGGGATGGGGGGTTGTTTGGACGGGCACGAGTGTCGCAGCAGGGGCACTGTGGTGGGACTTCGTGCTTTGTCCCAAAGTCTCCGGGGTTCCCTTCCACCTTTCCGCCGCGCCGTTTTATTGCGAAGGTGGTCACGAATGTCCCGAGGCAAGCATGGAAGAACCGGGTCATGGAGAGACGGAACAGCGCTGCGTCACTTCCCAGCTGCGCTTCACCATGTCTCCGCCAGCGTTGATTTGAACACGTTAATATGCGCTCGTCGTATTATATATTACTGTCAAATATACGACTAGAGAGCACCGTACAGTACCACTGCTGACTACTCGTGCATCCAGATATAAACTTCTGCGGTAACACAATAGTGTACTACACTATCAAGGCAGAAGATACAGAGCATTGTTTCGCACAGCAGGCAACGTGTATGTATATTTCTGATTGTACAATACTGGGCGGCCGCCATGCCGCGTTGGTCTATAGTAGCTAAGGTACTCGGCTGCTAAACCGCACGTCTCGGGATCGAAGCCAGGCTGTGGCGGCTGCATTTTCCTTGGAGGCGAAAAAATGTGTGCTCAGATTTGGAAGCACGTTGAAGAATTCCAGGTGGTCAAAATTTCTGGAGCCCTCCCCTACGGCGTCTCTCACATTCATATGGCGGTTTTGGGACGTTAAACCCCACATATCAATCAATCATCAATCCTGAATTCACTGTAACTAGTGTTAAATTTCCGAAATAAATACACAGTTTGTTTCCATTATCGTCATTTAAGTCAACTTTTGCTGATCAACTCACAGCTATCTTAATTAGCTTTGATTCTCACATATAAGGACAGTCACACATGATTTCGCTTTGTGTGTGGCTGTCGCTCTCATAGAACGCGTACTCCACTTTATTATGCTCTCCGAGCATCTGACGGCGCTCTGCAAAAGCTTTCCATGACGTCTGCTGCACCCGGAGAGGATCGTCTTTATCATATCCTCGATCATTTTGATTTCAGGCTTTCGCGAAAACAAAATGAGAGTTGCGCTAAAGCTGTCTCTTTTTTTTCACGTATGTGGTAATGTCACTTGACGCCAAAACACATAGGCGTCCCTTGTTTCATGTGTACGCAAACAACACAGGATGAAATCTCTGTATCGTGTTTTCTGAAAATCATTAGCACTGAAACAACTCCCGACGAAGCTTGCTCGTTTTACGCGGTCACATATCTAAGCGTAAGCGTATGCATGTTTTCGTATTTCGGCTTTATAAAACTGTTGCGGTGCATGGAAGATGTGACATTGCGCTCACTATATTATTCTATAATTCCTGTTCTATATTACTGGAGAATTTCTCCGGAACCACAAAAGCCGCTCATGTGTCTTGTAATAAGGGTATTGTAAGAAAGGCAACCTTTTGCGTCTAGCTACAAAACACCCTTACGGCAACCACTATACCATGCTCGACAATGCCGGATTAGGTTATTAGCAGCGCAGTTTTATTAAAATGTAAGTTGAATTGTAGCGTTAAAAAGAAGAATACGGTTTGTGCACATAATAAAGAGTTTTAGTACTGCGGAATGGTGCTACGTACGCATCACGCAAGCGCATTGCGTTACGTGGCGTCGTTTGCCACTAATCGGCTTTTAGTACGCCGTAGTACCCGCGTACGTAACGAGCGAGAAGCGTGTTGCGCCATCTGGTAGATCAAAATAGAAGCACGTGTTCTTGACAGCCAATGTGAGCCGATCCAAGTGTTATAGCCAGATTATGGCCATATTTTAAGCCACAGAGCCAGTCGGTGCTTGCCTTCGATGCCGCCATTTCGTAAAACGAAGTCTCGCGCTGTCACGAACTTGTTCGAGAGCGTCGCGATCACCTCATACGTACGCACGCACGCATCTCATGCGTGCGTACGTAGCGGCTGCGTACGTAATGCGATACGTGCGCGTTGCGGTCTGCGCGTGCGCACTACGCTGAACGTGGCGTTCTTACGTACGCAACGCCGCCACGTACGCAGCGTACGCAGTACTAAAACTCTCTATTGAAACATTAGGTGCATCAATTTTTTCACGGTTTCATTGATGTGGTGCACCTGGAGTGTTGTTCGCTTGTACTTGGTGAGATACCGCACGTATTATTGCTTAAAGCCATCAAACAATTGCTTTTTTTAGCTACGGGCAATGATAAAACGAGGGTGTGTGACTTAGCGCAGGACATTCGGACGTCTGGTACAACGCGGTATCGCGTAAGTGCTGTAGCGGACACCCGCTGAACTGCAAGCGGAGATGAAGCAAATCATTGGCTATCATCGTATATGCTCTCGATGTTAGACATCTCACGTGCTACCTTGCTATCATCGGCACACACTTCTTTCTTTCCTCGTCGTTTGATCACCTTTCATCTGTCCTCCTTGCCCTCAAAAGTGCCGAGTTTGTTGAATTCGTGCCATTTCTATCGTACCCCCTCAAGATAAGAGAATTTTGGGCTAGCAAAATGCACAGCCCAGAGAAAACTTCATGAATTCGGCCCCTTATCGATGAGTGTTACACGTTGTTTCAAGTTACCTGCCGCAGGATATGAAACAATTATGTTCTTCATTTGCAAACTAAGAAAACCTGGCTAAAATTGCCTGCCTGGTTTTAGCAACGCTTCGTTGAGGCACGCATCAGGATTATGCACTAAGGCTGCTACATATTAATCCGACTGAAAATCTTATTGGAAGCCTAGCTAGTTTTCCCTGCAACAACTCAGTGTGAACCCGGATCATGACAAACAATTTTTGATAAGCGAGGCAATAAGAATAAAATGGTATTTCTTTGCTGAAACGAGGAAGAAAAAGAAACTGTATTATTCACCCCAAATGCTTCATGTTTCCGAGCCATCGACATTTATGTGATAACGACGCTACAAATCGAGCGACCATATATTTTAGCTCTTTGTTACCTTACTTTACACGGGGGGAGGGGGGGATTCACCAACAAATGTGACATAAAAATTGTGAAAGGAAAGAAGATCTCCATTGGACGAGTGAATTCGGATCCTTTACGAGTTCTAGGTGACCACACGGCCTTCACATTTTGCCTACATGTCCAGAACACGAAGTGCCAGGGCATTGGCACCCCGATTTACCGCAAAAAAAAAGCTTGCTTCCTGGGTCGAGGCATATACAGTAGAGAGTACTTATGAACAGGTGGGTAAATGGCTGCTGCACTATGCTTTGGCATGGCAAATGAAGACGAGTATTTGTAAACAAACACTAAAATAGCGCTTGTTACAGAAATTTGAAAAAAAAAGAGAAAAGGGGTACGCTACGCGCCGCGCCACGTTCGCGCCGCAGCTGCAGGCCTCGGCACGCGTACGCGCCGGGACAATGAATAAAAGCGGGAGGAGAGCAAATAGTGGCGTTGCCACCCGCAGGGAACCCGCCACGCGCTGCCTCTCATCCCTGGTCGTTTGGGCTGGACTGCTTCGCGCGTTTTACTTGAGCGCTTGGGCAGCGCGCTAAACGGTCTGTCCCGGTTCGCTCCTGCAGAGGTCGCACGTGCAAGCAATTGTCGTCCACTTTCGTGTCGAGCGGACAGCTGTAATGAAAATTAAATTAGTGATAGGAGAACAACAGCTCTTTTTTTTCATTTCCATCACCCGGCACCTTTTGATGTGCCATAGAGCTCGGTAGTCAAATAAGGTTTCTCTAAATGGTGTTGACGCACATATCGATCACTTTTGATTCCGTTTTTCGTACAATCCAATGAACATGTAATATACCCTTGTTATGGTTTCTTCCAAATGCCATCATTTTTGAAACTCGGTTATTAGAGATCAAAATTCCTGGTGGTGTAAACATTTGCTGAAAGTGAAGACTAAGAGATCCATGTTATACACGCGCGCACACAATGCACGCAAGACCGTGCGAGCCACAGCTTTACGTGAAATAAGGCTGTACAAGTGCTTCTGGGTTCGTCATATGCTGAGTTGACATTTAATGTGAGGCATTCTTTGTTTCAATATTTCAGCACTTCAGATGTAGAACTTATAATCACAACAGGGTTTTTTTTTATGCGTCTTAAAACCACGATATGATTTTGAGAAACGCCGTAGTGGAGGGCCTTACATGTTTTGACCCCATGGTACTCTTTAACATTGCACTGGCATGACCCTCTACCATTTTGTATCCACTGAAATGCGGTCGCCGTAGCTGGGATAGAAACCGCGACCTTTTGGTTAGCATCTCAGCACCGTAACCACTACACCAACACGGCCGCCACGCTTTGAATGTGAACGCGTAGCAAGAGAAACGATGGACGAAATTCAGAAGTATACGTGCGTTTTTGGTGAAAAGCAGAGGTTAGGTGTTGCCCTAGCTCTAAGAGCGTAATGTTTTATCAAGTATTGCTCCCTCTTTTCATGATCTCTCGAGTGGAGAATTATTTTTACCATATCTAACTGAAATTAGGGCTTATTGTTAAACTTTTAGATCGTGTGCAACTTATACCCAGTATATATCCTCAGAAACGCATTTAGCCATGTGCGGCTACGAAAAAAGAAGAAAGAAAAGAAGTACGTGAGCTTGAGCAGTGGTACTCTATTCAAGTATAGCTGGCCGACATTGACGACAGAATTAGTCGCAGGCAATTCGTCAATCAGTATGGAGCGCTGAATACTGGGTATCCATTTGGAAACACCGTTGCACTCGTTCTTCCTGGAAACGCTACGCTGCGTGTCAGCTTAGCATCTTTACCTGGCTATATGTGTACGAAAACAACAACTACAGTAATAATAATAAACACTAACTTTGAACATTCAATATGGTCAGGCAAATTATATGATCTTCGTAATTTTTGCTGTGACATGTTGCTTTTAACCGTTTTTCTAGGTCACTTCGAAATTGTAATATATAATTGACTAGTTGTGCGCCGGGCTGTATTTACGTCTTTCACGGCCTTATATATTCACCACCATCTCATGACTAGTTCGCGGTAGCTGTCGTCTATTCATTTTGTTCTTTTTGCTGGAATACGAATTTTATCAAAGCCTTTACGTTGTTATGAGCGTGATGCGACCATAGGTCGGAAAAACTTGTGGAGCTTACTATTTCTCTCTCGCGAAATATTTTTTGCACTTAGGGCTCATACGGTCTCAGACTCACCAAACATTTTTCTGAGTTGGGCTCACTCGGACTCACACTCACGATGTTTTTTATTCAGACTCATTCGGACTCAAACTCACCTAAACATTACTCATACGGGCTCACTCAGACTATGACTCAAGACTTGATCTGAGTATGGGAGAGTCGACTAATGAATCTGTTAGCCTAGTATAATCTTCGTCGACCATGATTTCATTGCTCTGTAACACCAATATCCTACGTAATCGGCGCTGTTATTCGTGCCGTTTGATAAAGTACCTACAAATGCTAGTTATGAATCTTCTTTAATCGATAATGTCAATTTCTTGAAAGAGATGGAATATATTTATTAGAACTTCCTCCGAAAATTTCGCGTGGGGAAAATTGGTTAAGCTCCCCCTTCCTCCCTGCAATTCGTGACTCTGGTCAATAAATATATAATTGGTGTATGAAAGACACTGCTTCAGAATACGCGTATGTAGTCATGAGTATAAACTTGAATCCAGGTAAGGCTGATAATAGGACTGGAGATGAGCAGGTATGACCGTAGGTCTTCAAAGGAATTGTAACTGCCTCAGACTCGCTCACGAAATATATCTTTCGCTTCGGAGTCACTCGGACTCTGACTGACCAAAATATTACCCACCCGGCCTCACTCAGAGTCATGGCTCGATCTCAGTCTGAATGAGTCCTATAGTATCGACCTATGAGTGGGTTCGAAGACCTATGGCAGCGACCCACTACCGCGAAGGCTCCTGCAGGCTTGACCTTAAGCACGAATACGCGGGAAAGTGCCGGAGAACTAGGCTGGAGTAGTTTGCAGAACGCGCTACCCCCTGTTCAATGCCCTCTCTCTTGCTGGCATCGCTCGCACAGACACCGATTGCGTCCGTCACAGACACCGAGTGCGTCCGCCAGAGAAACTGGCGCGTCACTCAGAGACGATGGATCTGTCTGAACCGCGGAGCTGCGCCCTTCTTCTCGAGCGTCTCGGTGCCTAATAAGGCTGGCGCATCTGGCGTTGGCTGCCTCCTCGTACACGTTTTATACATACGCTGTGAATTAATCGTTTCTTTTTCTTGTGGCTACTTTTGCCTTGCAATCAAGAAAGGTATAACTAGAAATACCATGACGCATCCTTGGCTTAGCTTTGACAACGTCAACTTTACTATCCTTAGGTACACATACCCTATGGCACAGCATCGGGAAAGTGTGAGCGGCCGTGCAAGATTTCATTGTTCATACTAAAAGATTTACTTAATAACCTCAATACCAAAAGGTTATCAGTTAACCCATGTAGGTTATTGAAGAGTCTTCTTTGATATCAATCATTTATTTCTCAGTCAGAACTAATTCAAAGTTTTTCTCAAAAGTAATTAGCAACAAAACAACATGTCTGTTAATTTGATTTTCACCAGTATTTAATTATGTACGTTTTTTTTGGTAAGCTACCCGATTCTTGGCTGATTCCCTAGGGTTGGAGCCACGAGTATACCATCTACATGCAGCTACATCTACATCTACACTGCCCGATTTGTTGGCCCTCGCTTCACCACGCTACTCAATATTCCCTGAGGCTTCTCGTAATAACGTATGCAGTGAAATCTCATTATCTGATCTCCGTTAATTCAGAAGAATGAATAATTCGGTGTTGTTCGCTGATCCCAGCCAGCACACGTACTTTGTTCAATGGCATCAAACTTCCGTTGAACCTGCCAAACTCGTCTATTGTTATGGTGCTCGACTGCTCAGTTGAAGGTCGTAGGATCAACTACCGACCACGGCGGCTGCATTCTCAATGGAGGCGAAGATGCGTGAAGCCCGTGTATTGGATTTAGGTACACGTTAAAGAATCCCCGGTGGTAGAAATTTCTGGAGCTTTCCCCTACGGCGTCTCTCATAATTATATCGTGGTATTGGGTGTGAAACCCCAAGATTTATTATTATTATTATTATTATTATTATTATTATTAATATTATTATTATTATTATTATTCCTCATTTATTCAGTCTAATTCGGCCGCCACCCGGTTACCGAGGACAATCCTCGAGGCACGGCAGGCACGAAACACCCCAATGTGCCTCGCAAAGCAGCAAGAACGGCGTTCTCAAGCAAACGTGATGGTTGCGGGCCTTCAGAAAGGCATGGTCACCAACCACAGTTGTTTTGCTGGTGACCAATGCTTACATGGCGGCAGCAGACGTGTTTTGTTTTCAATTTTACTGAGCCAACACAAAATGCGTGGGCGCTGTATATTGAACTTAGAAGTGCGGCAACTTGGGCTAGTTGGTACGGCATGACGATAGTTATAGCGCGAGAAACAAAACGACGACACAGAGACAAGAAGCACACTCGTGTCCTTCTTGTCTCTGTGTCATCGCTTTGTTTCTCGCGCTATAACTATCGTCACGCTGTATATGATCGTGTTCATAGTCACTGAGGTAAAAGCTGACACAAACAGTAGTTTATTTTAGTCACTTGCCTTCAAAAGTGCGTAATAGCTATCCATGACTGGGCATAAGTGACCCAAGTTTCTTCAACAGGAGAGCCGGTGCTCCCCGTTTTCGTTTTTACTCTGGATGCATGCAGGCTGCGCGGGGCTTCAGAACCACGGGACGCTCGATTTATGTCTTCAGCGACCATGGTTTTGTCCACAGCACGCACTTCGGGCAATGCACGCACTACGTTACAAAACTCACACATAGTAGAAGCTGCTGAAAGTGAAGAGTTTCAACCCTGGTCATCACGCTGGCATTAAACTCACTTCGTACGTTGTTGCTTTCGAACGATCAGTTACAGCACCCCACGGTGGTCTAGCGGCTGAGGCACTCGCCTGCTGACCCGCAGCTCGCGCCATGGAATCACGGCCATGACGGCCTCATTTTCGAAGGAGGGGAAAATGCTTGAGGCCCATGTGCTTAGATTTATGCGCACGTTTAAGAACCCCAGGTGGTCGAAATTACCGGAGCTCTCCACTACGGCGTCTCTCATAATCATATGGCGGTTCTGGACCGTTAAACCCCAGTAATTAACAGTAATACTATTATAACAGTCAGTTATTCGCTATTTTGCCTGCGGGAAAAAAGTCATGTGTGCGTGGTGGTGTTAATGATGAATGTAAGTGATAAGGGATGGGTACAAAGAGCCTTCTCGTTCAAGAAACTTTCTTTTTCAGCCACGGTCACATTGTGAACGAAGTCTCGATTGACAAAAATTGTGGTTTTGGGGCCCTTTTTATGCAAAATAAATACCGAATTTACTTATTCACCATGAAAACTAAAAAGCATTGATGTAATAGACAACTGTTTATTACTTTCTTGATGCTTTCGATCATTCCCACTTTGGTTGATTCAGAGAATTTTTCCGCTGTCCAGCTGTGGCGTATCAATCGGACATTTTCACGTTCCATTGCGCCATAGATTATGAACGTTAACTAATAACTTCTCGCTATGCTTAGGAAAAAGAAAGTGAGACATGCGAAAATTGTTTCAGTGAAAGTGAGAAATGCACTAAACACAGTCACTCCAATTATTCATGTTTATATTAACGAGAAACGTCGCAAAAACGTATATATATATATATATATATATATATATATATATATATATATATATATATATATATATATATATATATATAAAGATTTCCAATTATATATTATAACGGTATATGATCTGAACGTTTCAGTAAGAGGTACCTGTGGTTTGTCAGAAATGTCATAAATACAGAAGGCTGATTGCTGCGCAATGCATGCCAGCAATTCACGTCTGCCACCGCCCTGTGAGACTTGCTCGTGATTATAGTTGCGACTGTAGTGTATACGCAGGCATTGTAATGCGTAAGTTGTGCCAAATGAAACAATTTTTCATTTTGATATTTCTTCCTCGGAATATGATTTCGTAGAAAACTAAAGCAACTCGGGGAGAATAAATGATTAGAAGAATCAAGCTGACATTTAATGTGTAGGCACATCATGGCATATGAAAAAGAAAGAAAGCTTTTTCGTTACACATTACCAATGTCTGCAAGGGCTATTAAAAGAAGAAAAAAACTTACCAGGCCCCGTAGTTACAGCACGAAATACCCGTATAAACATGGACGCGGAGAGTGCATTAGAATAGAGCACGTGTCTACCGCAGAGATATGGGGATGTATAAACATCATTTACACTCTCCGTTCCCCATCGCACAAAAGGCGCGCAGTCGCGCGACCGCCGAGACGAATTGGCGGCAAAGTGCATGACTTGTGCCCCGTACGATCTCTCAAAGAACGGGTCGTGTCCACATTTGGGAACTCATTCGTCTCGGGGAGGAGCTTCCCATTGAGGCGCCGTTTTCACAGCAGGGGTCCAGCAAGCCAACCGCCGACCGTTGAACACTGAACGTCGCCACTGCTGCCGCACGTCCTTGCGAGTCTCTTGCACGCAAAACTATACATGAATCGGTTCTAGGTCGATCTCTTTAGGCACGCCTCAGTGACATTGGTAGGCTTTTGACGACCGAATGCAAGCCCCGATCGTTTGCATACTTATGTATACGCTGCAACACGAACCTTACAATGGCAATGAAATACAGCTGATGCTCATGTTTTATGGGTGGCTTTGGCGTTGCTGTATACAATTTTTTTGTTTTTTAACGTCTTTTTGAAGTGCAACTGTAGCACCTAGGGTGCGAGAGCTTCCTTGAACGCATGAGCAACACTTTGTACAAAAACATGCCTTTGTTAACAGAATCAAGTTAATACAAATGCACACATTGTACATGCTAACCGTAACATCTGTTAAGGTTTTGCCTCCCGATACAACAATATGATTATAAATGTTGGAGTATCAGAAGGTTCCAGATATTTTCTATTTGGCGTTTTAGCGTGCACTTGAATCAATATATGAGCACGGCCTCCACAATTTCGCTTCCATCGAAATCATACCATCGCCCAGTATTCGGTCCCTCATAATATGTATAGCTGCACGAGCTCATGAGAATTTTTTCGAACAGCTACATTCTACACTCGCGTCCAGTTCCTTGTCAAGTCAGAATAATTTTCTTAAAGAAAAAAATTGTAATCTTTCTAGGTCTTTCGGTCCCAACGGGGAAGCGACCCACTTCAGGCTAGAATACTAGTTTGACCTATTAGACCTTAACAAAGTTCTTTTAATCATTCATTCATTCCTTTTGGCTCAAAGATAGGACTGATAACACAAAATACTGAACGGGTTCGGAGGCCAAAAAATTGATAGATGGTCAGTTGGTACATTCCCGGAGCCTATAGTAATATAGGACTAAGAATACAACCAGAAGAGAGCCCGGGCGTTTGCTCGGAAATCAATTGTTATCAGCCAAAAATAAAAATAAAAATGTAACGTATGTGGACGGTTTCTGTGTTTGTAAACAAACTGGCCCGCACCGAATGGCCTAACCAAGAAGACTTGCAGTGCGCCACTTATGGTTATGCTTCCTCAATGGTCTCGGCGGTGTTTTCGTTGCGGGCTTGAGTTTGCTGCTCTATTATTTCTAGCACATTCCTTTGTACACGTTTAGAGCAACGTCTAGCGGCTACACGAAGGGGCTCGACGTAGCGCACGGGAAGTACAGGTGCGGCCACTGCTGCTGGTGACAGGGCTCGCGTGCTACCTATACTAGTGGCCGCGCAAACAAAAAACGCATAAACTCGGGGAGAAGTTTGTTAGCGAATCTAAACGGGCCAGTTGGTTCTGCATGTCGACAATGTGCGTGCACTTTGAAGACACGGACAGCGAATTGAGACAAGACACACCTGTCTTTTCCCTGTCGGCGTCTTCAAAGCGCACCCACATCGTCGACATGCAGGAGAAGAGTTGCTCTCTCCACAGTGAAGTTATACAATTTAGCTTTACGACTAGAACTGAAAACCTACTTCCTCTCGAACCATGAACATATTTGTGCTTTTGTCCAAGCATACAACATCAGGATAAAACGCTTATTTCCGCGCCTATGTGACACCGGGCACATTTTATAGAGATCAGCGGCGACCGGAATCGTTCGTGATCCGAAGTGTTGACGGTGACTGAGAAATTATAAAAGGTACTGATCATGCGGTGACGTCAACTGCGGCTGGGTTTCGTGAACTATTACAGTTTACTCACGAGTAAGCTGTTCATAAATCAAACTTTCTAGCTGTGCGCACCTAAACATACAATCCATATTCAAGCTGGAAGGTAAATCAGCTAAAATGTGGCGATGTTAATTGATGCAGAAAGACAGGCGACGAGTCATTTGCTAGGACAGATGAGAGCCCACTCGCCGGCGTCACTTTCAAGCAAATCATATGCAACGACAACACAACGTGGACACCGCGACGTACACTGTGCAGCTATTCATGTTGAGTGCTGCTACTTTGAGTACCACGTAGTTTCGAACAGTATACACATCATTGATGCCACTCAAACTATAAAAAAAAACGCCTTTGCGATAGATCTTCAGTGCTAGATTTCACATTTTTCTACCCATTTCTGGCATCAGTACACTTAGTTACCACGAATGGAAGACGACAGCGACCCATCTGTTCCAGGTAATTGGGGGGCTTCGACTAGGCTAACGTCTCAATATCACCTCTGTGCCATTAGTGTGGGTTGAACTTTACAATGTATTTAGTGAGGTGGGCAGGACAAACCTATGCACTCTGAGTGGTAATCCAGTTTTTTTTTCGCGTAATCGCTGCAATGCAAGCGCTCTTTCTATCGTAATCGGTAGAAAAACAATGGTTTGACTGGCATACAAAATTATTGCAGGCTTGCAGACTGCACTTGGCTTGACACAGCTGCAGTGTTCGAGATGCGAGTGCTTCTTCGGACTAGTTTTATCATAATAAAAAAAACACCAGAACACTGCAACAAAGGCTAAAACAACGCAAAAGAAGGTGAACAGGAAGTTTCAAGAGACTGGCAAACGCTGGCGAAACCATCTACATAAGAACAAAAAGAAAACAATGCGCTCGCGCAGAGTGTGAGAACAAATAAAGTAACAACACAATGGTAACCAATAAGTAGAGTACAAAACCTGAGCTTTTTGCAACACAAGTTACAATATAGTATACTTCTGCGTTCATAAGGGTATTTGATTGATACGTGAGGTTTAACGTACCAAAAACACCCTATATATGATTATGAGAGGCGCCGTAGTGGAGGGCTCCGAAATTTCGCCTACCTGTGGTGCTTTAAATTGCACCCAAATCTGAGCACATGGGCCTACAGCATTTTCGCCTCCATAAAAAATGCAGCCGCCGCAGCCGGCATTTGATCCCGCGACCTGTTGGTCTGCAGCCGAGTACCTTAGCTACTAGACCACCATGGCGGGGTGGCCTTCATATGTAGTATCATGCTTTTTTATGTATTATTTCACATACGGTAGCGAAAGAGTTGCGCATTTCGGTAGCATGTTTAGCCTATGTATGTGCACATTATTATATGGTTCAAAGAGAGAGAGAACTACACATCTAATATTTCAAAACCCGATATGTTATCGTCACCCTTCGCGGGTGACCGCCTCCGCCGTGATAGCCATTTGCATCTGCTGCGACCTCCAAGAGGTACTATAATTTCCACTAGTCCTTGCATCGGCACAGCTTCCAGTTACTCTTACTGCTTGTTTGTTTTTGTTTTAGATGCAAAGCATCTTAAGCGAGGTTCATCCTGGCGTGCGGTGTAACCACCTTCACTGCGCACGGGCAAAGGCTGACCTAAGCAATGCCAGAACATGCTCACGTGATAGCGCATTGCGGCCCGTGAGAAGGACTGGATAAGATGCTGTGGCGTCTCTCCCTTACACTTTCTCAGTAAGCATGTGATGGTGTCGGAAAACGAGATTATGCAGACGCGCAATAAACCAACGAATTGTATCCTAGTCAGAATGCGCAGAAACGCGCCAGCGCGTTCAGCCCTGCGCAAGTGGCTGTTTAGGAGGCGGTGGCATATCTTCCTTACACGCTCTTAGCGTTAGATGCCTGCCGAGATCGCGGAGCAGCGGGTACAACAGTGGAAGGCTCGACATGCAGAAGCGCAACGTAAACGTCGATAAGCTGACGTCGAGCTCCAGTCTAGGAAAGCCCAGTGCCAATGGCTACGTCTGCGGAAAACTGCTGCGGATGAAATGTGGGCTCGACACGCCGAAACGCAACGGCGGCGTCAGCAAGAATCCAGCTGTACGCAGCGCCGACGTCGAAGCCAAGCGAAAGCATCCAGCCCACGCCTCAGCTGCGGACAGATGACGTGAGTCCAACACCTCGATATGGGCACATTGCGCTTGCACAGACGGCGCTTCGAACGCGGCGGTGTTGAGCGCTAACGCGGTCATTTCCGCGTCCCTGGAGTGATAGCATTCCCTTCCATGCGGCACTGTTTGTGCAAGCGTCGTGTCTTCGGCGTGTGTTCGTGTGGAACTGCAGGCTGGCTTTACGGCCGGTTGAATTTTTCAAGGAAGCAGACGTTCATAAATTCAAGCTTCAGAAGAAAGTAAGCCATGCGCATAATGTTGAAGAACTTTTCTTTGTGGACGGAACCGTGTGGAGTATGGTGACCGGTCAGTGTGTGCTCCAAATGTGCATGAACCTTCCGTGAAAGACCATGAAACTAACAGTTAGCCAGCATTCTTAATGCAATGATTTCGTTATATTCTATTTTTTTTAATTTCGAAGCAATACCGCAGCAGAGGCCTCATTGAAGCAACCTGCGACGGCAGGGCAGGCGTATAGTCGACAAGTGCAAGCACCTGCGACAGTGGCAGTTTACCTGCAACGATTTCAAAGTTAATTGAAAACAATACATGTGAAAATCACGTGCGCTCCATATGAAAGTCGGTCACAACCGCAATAAAACAAAACATACTGTTGAGAAATACAAGACCAATTTTAGCCTGATGTTTTAAATTCGAAGCATTTCTCAGTGAACTTCATCGACTTTGAGCGTACCTATCTATCTCTCTCTCTATCTCTCTCTCTATATATATCTCTCTCTCTCACTATCTATCTATCTATCTCTCTCTTTATCTCTCTCTCTATATATATCTCTCTCACTATCTATCTATCTATCTATCTATCTATCTATCTATCTATCTATCTATCTATCTATCTATATCTCTCTATCTATCTATTTTTTAGCCGCCTATGGATTTTAGCTCTCCTGGCTGTTTCTATAATGGTATCTATACCGCAATCGTTGTGTCATAACATGACTGTGATGAGCATAAGTGACAAGTCATAACATAAAAAGTATAATGTGTATATCATGAATGTCATGATTTACGTTTCGTGGTCTTGCTGCTCTTGCGGTGGTTTCGTTCGCATGACATATTGCAAAACTGGTATGGTAGTGCATGGCGAACACAATTCACAAGTTCTTACGTGTAAGTAATGTCTTGCGTGTCATGCAAGTGACAACTACACGCCAAGCTCATCTTGCGCTCGCGGTTCTTTCGCTAGCTTCACGTATACCAAATTTGGTATTACGGGACGTGATTGGATGATGATATTATATATGAGTGGTGAGAACATAATAATAATGAGATGCGTGGCATGTAAAAACATGACTACGTGCCATGCTCATGATGCGCTCGCAGCCGTTCAGCTAGTTTAGCATATACCAAATTCGGTATTACGGGACGTGGACGGATGACGAAGGCCAATTACATGTCGAAACATGATGATCATGACATGCGTGTCATGCAGGAACATGACAAACTACCGCGCTCATGAAGCACTCACGGCCATTTTGTTAACTTCACATATACCAAATTTGATATTACGTGACGTGAATGTACTACTAACACAAGTGCCAGGAGCAAACATAATAATCCTGCCATGGCAGTAGTGTACGGCATAATTTACGTCTGCCTCAAAACGTTGCGCTGATTTTAAAGTGACATATCGACTTTCCTCATTCGTGCTTCTAATATCATCGATTCCCACTGTGCGTGGGATCTGCCAATTTCTTGTTATTTAAAACTGCCAAAAAAGCATTCTAGCATGACAAGCATGAAACAGCGTCGTAACAATATATAAACTGTGAATCAAATACATATAAAATGAAAGGTATTGGTCATCTTTGTCCAGGCTAAAGAACGTGCTAAACACCCATAAAAGTTATCGCACGTTCCGCAGCGTTCACATGACCGAGATGTTCAAGCCTTCTGGTTAGGTGACAGATAATTCAGTGGGTGATACGTTTAATGCTCCTGTTCATTGGCTTGAGGATTGCCCACGAAATACTTACTGCAAATTCTTCTATTTTCTGAGGGCTACCAGTTTGTTCCATAGCGCTGTGCTAGAAATAACGAAAATTGAATATAGGCAGATCCCACGTACTGTGGGAATATATGATATGGGAAGCACAAGTGAAGAAGATTGATACGTTCCTTTAAAATCAGCCCAACGTTACGAGGCGGATGTAAATTATGCCTTACATGACCACGATGTCATGTTTCGACGTGTGATTTACCTTCATCGTCTATTCACGCCCCGCCGCGGTGGTCTAGGGGCTAAGGTACTCGGCTGCTGACCCGCAGGGCGCGGGTTCGAATCCCGGCTGCGGCGGCTGCATTTCCGATGGAGGCGGAAATGTTGTAGGCTCGTGTGCTCAGATTTGGGTGCACGTTAAAGAACCCCAGGTGGTCTAAATCTCCGGGGCCCTCCACTACGGCGTCTCTCATAATCATATAGTGGTTTTGGGACGTTAAACCCCACATATCAATCAATTCATCGTCTATTCACGTCACATGATACCAAATTTGGTATATGTGGAGCTAGCGAGATGGCCGCCAGCACGCTATGAGTGTAGCATGTAGTCATGTTTTACATGAAACACATGCCATGCTTATCATGTTTGGGCATGTAATTTACCTTCGTCATCAATTGACGTCTCGTGAAAAGAAATTTGGTATATTTTGAGCTAGCGAGATGGCCGTGAGCACGCTATAAGCGTAGCATGTAGTCATGTTTTACATGAAACACATGCCATGCTTATCATGCTTGGGCATGCAATTTACCTTCGTCGTCTATTGAGGTCTCGTGATACCAAATTTGGTATATGTTGAGCTAGCGAAACAGCCGCTAGCGCCCTTGGGCGTATGGCGTGTAGCCATGTTTTTCATGACACGTATATTGCCACCAAGAGTTGTGAGCCGGCAAGCCCTAGTGCACCGAAAAGGGAAAAGAGAACAAAGAATGAGTGTGTGTTAGCGCTTCGTTTAAAGATACACGCTCGTGTCTTGTCTTCACGGCTCCTGGTGCGTTACAAACTGGTGGACGTGCTGGGTAATCTATGCACCGTACCCCTCCACATAGCAAGAACTCAAGCGTCGTACCGGTGGTCACTCCTGTGCACCGCGCCAGCAAAAGAATCCGAGGGCAATCCCCTGAGTTTGGACTGCTCCTAAACAACATGGTAGCTCCGACCAGCCCTACTGACACCAACGCAAATGGTACGAACGGCACAACGCAGCTTCATTGCAACTTACTCACACCGCGAACGCCAAATCCCTTTCATCGTACTGAACTTGAGGATGTCGAAGTTTGGCTCGTTCATTACGAGTTCGTTGCCGTGCAAAACCAGTGGTACGACGCAGACAAACTGCGGCACGTCTATTTCAGTCTTTTGGACGGCGCACGTGTATGGTATGAGAACCGGGCAGGTATTCTTACATCATGGGAAGACTTCAAACGCCGACTTCTTGGGACATATGCCAGCCCTGAATGATGGGAGAGAGCTGAGCGTGATCTGCAGTCCCACATAAAACTGCCGAATAAAGGGGTTACGATGTATGTCGAGGACAAGACGCGTCTTTTCCACCGAGCTGACCCCGGCATGCCAGAAAAAAAGAAGGTACGGTACCTCATGCGTGGGGTGAAATAACAGCTTTTCGGTGGGCTTGTGCGCAGTCCTCCCAAGACTGTGTCCGAATTTCTCAGAGAAGCCGTCAGCATCGAAAGCACTTGGGAGCCTTCGGTGGCCAAATAGATTTCTTCCGAGAGCTCATACGTTCAGTCATCCGCGAAGAACTCCAGAAGCTGTCAGTGCCCTCGCAGCCCACTATCTCCTCGTTGTCCGGCGTAGTCCGAGATGAAGTCCAGCATGCCTTGAGAGAACCTCCTTTTATGCGGGATTATCAACCACCCAGTGCCGACCTCTGCATGTCGTATGCTCAAGCTTTGCGGCAACCTGTTACTTCCACAATCCTGCATCCCACCGTGGCCCCAGCCATGCTGCAGACGTTCCAAGTGGTGCCATATTACAGCGCACCTCGCCTGATTTCGCGGAAATCAGACATCTGGCGTGCGTCAGATAGACGTCCTCTCTTCTTCCACTGTGGCGAAGCTGGGCATCTGTACCGACACTTTTCTTACCGACAACTTGGACTACGCGGATTTTTGACGAACTCATCGCCACCCTGGTTCGGTCAGTGGCCCCCTGAAATTGGAGAATATGTGGCTCAGCAGCGCGGAACTTCGTCGTCCTTGCACCGTCACGCTCCCCGTCACCATGACGATTTCCTCCTAATCGCCGTACTTATTCGAGCGTGGCGCAGAGTTGGTCACCCGGTACACGCCGGGAAAACTAACCACAGCGACCTTCGGGGGCGAGGCCGCTTATACTGGACAAGCTCAAGGCCTCCTACCGACGCTTCCGCAAACTGACGATACCCCGACGACGACGACACCAGCTGGTTCTGCAAAGATTTTATTAGACATTCCAGAGCTGCTCGAAGGTCGCAAAGTCAATGCTTCAGTTGACACGGGTGCGGATTTTTCTATAATAAGTGAAAAACAGGCTGTTCTCCGGAAGAAAGTCACGATGCCTTAGAACCTCAGGCCAATTCGTACTGCTGGTGGGCACATCGTCACGCCACTCGGCGTTTGCACAGCACGAATACAGATTCGTGGTTCTCCATTTGTTGTCAGCTTGAGCGTTCTCCGTCAGTGTTCTCGAGACCTGATCATTGGCATGAACTTCCTGAGGGAGCATGGTGCTATCATCGACATTCGACAACGCGTCGTCACGTTTTCAACAAAAAGCGCCACACCAGAGCATAATCCTAGGCACGATAGAGTATGTCTGCGTGTAATTGACGATGATGTGATGATAGCACCGCTTTCAAGTGTTATGGTTCAAGTGGCGTGTAACGAATCAGCACACGGTGAAATGGTGGCGAAGAGCAATCGATCCCTACTCTTTTCCCAGGGTGTCTGCGTAGCACGAAGCCTAGTAGACCTCCAGGCTGGCCACTTCGAGGTTCTTGTTAAAAACTTCAGCTACGAGTGCGGACATCTTTTCACTGGTACTGTCATTGCCTATGCCTACCCAATAACCAATGTGACTGAGTGTTTTGCTTCCGAGGTGACCGATAATGCCGAAGCACCTCTTCAGTGTGTCGACGTAAATCCAACGCTTTCTGACGAAAACAAACGAAGGCTTAACGACCTGTTGATAGAATTCCACGCTTGTTTTGCACGTTCACCGAGAATCCGTCAGACATCGATTATCAAACACCGTATTATCACCTATGGCGATGCGCACCCTATACGGCAACAGCCTTACCGAGTTTCACCAACTGAACGACGCGTGATTCAAAAGCAAGTGAACGAAATGCTTCAAGACGGTGTAATACAGCCGTCAAGCAGCCCTTGGTCATCACCAGTGGTCCTTGTGAAGAAGAAGAATGGTACACTTCGCTTTTGTGTCGATTATAGGAAGCTCAATAACGTCACAAAGAAAGACGTGTACCCCTTGCCTCGAGTGGATGATTCTCTTGACAGGCTGAGGCGAGCAAAGTACTTTTTCTCAATCGACCTCAAAAGTGGTTACTGGCAAATTGAAGTTGATGAACGTGACCGCGAAAAAACTGCTTTTGTAACTCCTGACGGTCTGTATCAATTACGAGTGCTCCCATTCGGTCTCTGTTCCGCTCCGGCCACATTCCAACGAATGATGGACAGCGTTCTCGCTGACCTCTAGTGGATAAGTTGCCTCGTCTATCTAGATGATGTCGTTGTCTTTTCAAGAACGTTTGACGAGCACCTTCATCGCATTCGAAGTGTTCTTGAAGCTATGCGATTCGCTGACCTCAAGCCTGAGAAGTGCAATTTCGGCTACAAAGAACTACAAAGCACTCACAACGTTCCTGGGTCACGTTGTGAGTGCTGCAGGCGTTCTTGTAGGCGGCTAGACAGAGAGACAGACAGACAGACAGACAGACAGACAGACAGACAGACAGACAGACAGACAAAGACAGACGTTCTTGTAGGCGTTCTTGTAGGCGGCTAGACAGACAGACAGACAGACACAGACAAAGACAGACAAACAGACAAACAAACAAAGACAGACAAAGACAGGCAGACGAAGACAAACAGGCAAAGACAGACAGACAGACAAAGACAGGCAAAGACAAAGACAGACAAAGACAAAGACAGACAAAGACAAACAAAGACAAACAAAGACAGACAAAGACAAACACAGACAGACAGAGATAGACAGACAGACAGACAGACAGACAGACAGACAGACAGACAGACAGACAGACAGACAGACAGATAGATAGATAGATAGATAGATACATACATACATACATACATACATACATACATGCATGCATGCATGCATGCATGCATACATACATACATACATACATACATACATACATACATACATACATACATACATACATACATACATACGCTGAAATCTCAAATTCGGCGAAGTTCACTCAGAAATGCTTCGCATTACAAATTTGTCTAAGGACGTTGCTTTTACTCCAGTCAATTCAGTCTTGCACACAACCGGGTTTACTGATATAAGTGCTCATGCAAAATGAATACCTGCTCGAAAAATAGAACGAAAAACACGTGCTCACCTGTTGTAATTGAGAAAGTAAGCAATCTTCACGGAACGAGAAAACCCAACGTTAGAACACTGCACAGACGCCGAGAGTGTGTGATGCCCCGATTGAGTCATTTTCGCCTGAAATCTGTGGTTGACCTGCTCAGTCTTGTTCCCCGGGTCTTATTCGTTGCACATCTCGTCATGTTCCTCATATCTTATCGTTTCCATAGCCATACGGCAGTGCGACCAAAAAACGTACCCGAGCGGGATCGGGCTTGTGTTAGCGCTGAGTGATTGATTGATATGTGGGGTTAACGTCCCAAAACCACCATATGATTACGAGAGACGCCGAAGTAAAGGGCTTCGGAAATTTCGATCACCTGGGGTTCTTAACATGCGTGCAAATGTGAGCACGCGGGCCTACAGAATTTTCGCCTCCATCTAAAATGCAGTCGCCGCATCCGGAATTCGATCCCGCGACCTGCGGGTCGGCTGCCAAGTGCCTTAGCCACTACTCCATCGTGACTGAGCTAATGTGTACTTCTGGGTTCGTAGATTGAACTTAATTTGCACTGTAAATTTTTATATGTTCGATTAGCCCTTTACGTGTACGCCAGCCAAGCAGTATTACTCGGCCACACAACGACTGCCTCGTACATTGTGAAAACTAAGAGCCATGCATCCATTCAACGGCGTTCCAAACCGACTACTAGCAAGTAAAAGACGCGTTATAGATGACCATGTTAGCGATATGCTCAAAAGCGGTGTCATCCAGCTTTTTTGTATTAGCAGGACATCATTAATTTCCCTAGTATGAAAAATACGCTGTAATGAAATTTCGTTTTTATTATCGACATTAACATTATAATACCTGCAGGATACCTGCAATGATGACACACTTGCAGATTTCAAAGAGGGCACTTTTTCTCTCCATGGATCTCCTAAGTGTCTTTTGGCAGCTGCCCATGGATGACAGCAAGTGTTCAAAAGGCCATGTTTGTCACATCAGAAGGCTTGTGAAAATTTACTGTAACATCATTAGGTCTCTGTAATTTGTACCCCATCTTCAAGCACATGAGGGATGATATTCTCCGCGGTGTGTGGAAGTATACGTGTTTTTGCTACATCGATGACCTTGTGGTTCATTTCCCAAATTTCCCTACCCATCCTCGCTTCTTAGATAAAGTTTTGCCCTGTCTCCGGTATGCATAGTCTCCAGCTTAATTTGATGAACTTCCAAACTGCAGCTGAAGAATTGGTTATATTGAGCCGCGCTGTCCACAAAGAAGGCCTGCTTCTATATACTACACAACTTCGCACCGTATTCGGATCTTTTAACACTACTAACTCGTAAGTATAACTTAACGTCAACAGTCTATGCTCCTAATCTCGACGCTTCGTACGCAGTTTATACCCAGTGATTCGGGACATGGTTTTTAGTTCTCCGTTTTTCACACCACGTGGTGTACAGACCTTCATACTGTACATCATAATCTACATCACATCTACAAACTTTTGCTGAGGTTTCACTATGATCAACGTCCACTATCTTATCTATTTACCAACAAGTGATTCTTTTACCCCTGTAATGCTGCTTTTCTGCACTGTTAGTTTGGGAAAGCTTTTTAGGAAAGAATCAACCCAGCGTAATCCCGCGAAATTGCAAACACGAAAACAGGTTGTCCTACCCTACATGCCACTAAAGTTCAATTGGCGAGTAATTTATCTTCCGCTGCAATTAGATTTTCGAAAATCACCCCATACATTTTCAGTGGATATACAAAAGTGTCTCGGAAAAAATCCAACCGCCCAATTAAAACTAATCGAGTTGTACAGTATGTGGACGTTGTCAGCATTAAGTGCCTGAAGTGCAATTAGCGAAGAATCAGGCATTACTCATTATTCATTTTTTTGAAGAACGCTCCCCATAGCGTTACGCCAAACGCTTCCCCTTGAGGTCAGTTTTGCCGCACAAGTCGATGTTACAAATTCCTAGACATGTTAACTATAGTGTCATCGTACCCCTAAACCAAATTCTCCAAAGTTACAACGAACTTTCCATATCATGTGTCTGTTCGCCACCTACTTACGTATCTACCAATCTTACGCCATTTCAATCCAAGTGCATATTCAGAACTTCACACGAGTGCCAATGGTGTCCTTGGTACCAGTGTAACGGTCACTGCACGTGCTGGCAAATCCAATAGGTCCGGATTTCCTCACCCCCTTCTGATGGTTCTATCTATACCCCCACTACATGGCCCTTTGATGGTCTGCTGATAGGTCCATATCGGTGGCGGTAGACAATTACGGCCCCAAAAATGGCAGTTCGTGGGATCCTATAGCTGTTGCAGAAAAAGAGCACCTGGCCATCGTATAGGCTTCTAAAAAATGTCGCCCATATGGCTACACTCAACCTTTTGACAGGGTAACAGAATGCCACGATCTTTGGTGGTTGTCTAACTTTAAAGATTCAGCTAGTCATCTCGCTCAGTGTGCCCACCAACTCCGGGAATAGGATATCTATGTCTTCTATCGATCTATACATAGATAGACACTCTAATGCTCATGCAATAATACCATTTCCCAGCTAATTCAGACGCCAGTGCTAAGTCATGATATCTCACCTGTCTCTACATCACAAGAACTCAGGCCGTATAACATTGCAGTGATCTATTTCCCCAGGATGGCTACTCTTCAATTGGCAGCGAGGGCCTCCACTGGAGAGGCCAGTGCTGTGATTGTTTTGACGTCAGGCATGATGCGCTCACTTGCCTTGATGTGTAGTTGTAGTGGAACAGTTGCTCGCGAGCGCTGCCAGCAGCTGATCGCGCGCGTTTGTTGATGAAATAATTGATGCTGGAGAATGACAGCCTCACTGTAAAACGGGAGCTTCAAATACCTGGCCCGCTGACCACGTGTGTCCCGCCGACTTGTCGCTACCGGCCCGCTGCCTGCACAGACTGTCAAGATCTCATGTTTTGTTCAAAGTTCTTCACCGAGTGTCTTCACGAACTACTGAAACATGACTAGCCTCAGGCATTTCTTGTGTTAGGCACACCATGCGGTCACCATGCATTGAAACATAACCGTGGAACAATAACTGTCCACAATTCAGACATTGGCGTCGGCAGGGGAAGGGGGTGCGAAAAGGACGCTTGACCCTCAAGCCACACCAGTACACAACAGTACCTAAGCTACAACAATGCTCTCCTGCTCCGCCGTTAAGGAAGCAACACTGATTTGCAGCCCCAAGAGAAGATCTGTTCGATGACTATCATTTCAGAATCGGCGTACAGATTTTAGTCATCTAAGAAATCGGTGGCCATGTGTTTTGCGAATCCCAACCCCAAATGCTCTTCAGGGATTAGAGAAAAAGATATGAGAAAAGGCTTCTTCTAAATGGCAACGTTAGATAACAATTGTTCAAGATGCCCCTCCCTCTCTCATCCTGCGCTGTAGCCTTAACTGTTTCGGTTCTAGCAGAACTAAATTTCACGACTGTGGCTCACTAGCTAAGGCGAGCTTCAAACCCTTCTTGTAAATAAAGAAATACGTCGAAAGAAAAGAGTTCGCGTCTCCAATATCTCTCACGATGAAAACTAACCATTCTCAATTCTCTCACGATGAAAACTAACCATTCTCAATTGTGTGTTCACAACAATGCATGTGCATCGTAAATATGGCGAGTATTACTGTTCAGTAGCACGTTCCGCTCGGTACCGCATGTTACGTGTTTTTTTTTTCATACACTGTTTGGTTATTTTTACGTTATGGCGAGCCCCGTCGTGGTCGTCTAGTGGCTAAGGTACTCGGCTGCTGACCCGCAGGTCGCGGGATCAAATCCCTGCTGCGGCAGCTGCATTGCCGATGGAGGCGGAAATGTTGTAGCCCATGTGCTCAGATTTGGGCATGCGTTAAAGAACCCCAGGTGGTCGAAATTTCCGGTGCCCTCCACTGCGGAGTCTCTAATCATCATATGGTGGGTTTGGGACGTTATACCCCACATATCATCATCACGTTACAGGGAAAGTATTTCACAATATGTTAGCAGCTTAACTTTCGCGACACCACTTGCATTATCCCCCATGCGGTGTTCTAGCAGACGACACAACCCGGCATCCTATGGGTGATGCCGCCGTGGTATGTCCTCGAGGCCAATACCAGGGTGGCCGCAACAAGGAAGATGGTTCCACTTGGAAGCCCCATCGCCACTGAGCAGCTCATACCCAGTTCGTTCTCTGCTTGCTCCATAATCACCTTTTCTATGATTATCTACTGATACGACTCGAATAAATCCCCTTCCTAAAGAATACACCAATCATTGCGTGATAGGAGTTTACTTTGGGGTTTCAAGTATAAATAAACTCTCGCAACTTTTCGTAGTTCCAAGATTCCACTCACATAGATGCTGACGGATGTACACAGCCTCATGAGCTATACGTTTCTTCATTTTTAATTATTTTTTATTTTGTCACCATAAAAGCTGTTATGAAAACACAAGAGAAGATTTCGGTGCCGCATTTTTCCGCCACCGGTGTCCGTAACCGGTATCACGAGCAATGAATATATATATATATATATTTATATATATGTGTGTGTGTGTGTATGTGTGCGTGTATGTGTATGTGTGTGTGTGTGTGTGTGTGTGTGCGTGTCTGTGTGTGTGTGCGTGTGTGGCCTCCTGCGTGGCAGTCAGGTATTCTGCCAACAAGTCACAGCAGTGCTTGAAACTCCGTCGCAAACATATGTTATGCATGGTTCACGGAGGGAAGAGACTCGCATTAGCAATGTAATATAACGTTTTAGAAAACTAAAATAAAAACCAGGCACCAATGTGCATCCGACCCACTACAGAAGGTTTAGCCATAATTGTGCTTCGTCCTCAACTACTGCATCAAAAAAGTGCGTATAATGTCCTACAGGTATGCAGCGGGTACAACGCTTCTCCGCAGAATGACTAATAATGACGTACTAGTACATGTTGCGCTTCTTGAAAAAAAAAATCATGATGGTTTATAGCGTAGTGCGTAACCCTCTCTAAGTGATTATGTAAAAAAAGAAAAGTGCTGCTCGTAACTGGCTCTCCTTACGAGGACAGCTCAGCAGGTCAGCACAGGGATGGGACAAGGGAATAAAAGATATAAAAAGAAAAATGTATGAGACTAGTAAAAAAATGGGGGGGGGGGTTGTCAGTTGTCCGCGGGCCCGAACCTCCACGCGTACCGCCCATACAACCGGGAAGGCCGCCAAGACCGGGAGAAGAAGATCCGGGATGTTTTGAGTGCGCTATGTGTTCGCCAGAGCACGTAGCCACGGTGCCGAGAAATGAAGGCCCGTCAAACTCACGACCGCAAGTCCGCCAAGCCTTGGTGCAAGTGCATCTGTCTTAGTTGCCCCAAGAGAGTTTACAAGCGCCTCTAGAAAGGCCACTCTTCCAGATTTTGCAGTGACTGCGCTGGTTGCTCGGGGCAGGTCTGGCGTTTTTTTTTTCTCCTTTTCGCGTTTATTATAACGATGATTTCTGAAGCACAAGGTTTATGACAATCTAACCTGGTATAAACTTACTACGTTAAATATATTCATTATGTTGCATTCATTTACGCCATTATGCCTCAAAAAATAATGCTTCATCTTATTTCATTAATTTACTTGTTTGTTTTCGTTTACCTTACTTCTTTCTCAGAAACTTAGGGCTTCTAGAAGACCAGTTTAACCCCTAAGAACTGTGGAGGAGTACCGTGAGTCTCACTGCATAGGATACTCGGAGGTACACAATTATCATTTGCCACGTGTTCTGTGGACTGAAATTCTTACTTAGGCGGCACAGAGTTGCTAGTAGTAGACGAGAAACCCACGTCCTCGAAAGCCTTTTGAACATGCATCACATTGGTCAAAAGCCGGAAGATCAATCGCGCTGTACGAGGCACACCGGCGCTAAATGGAGCGATGGCAACGACCGCCCCGGCTTCTTTTTTTCACCGGCGGTGGTGGCAGCCCGACCGGAGTGGGCACGTAGCAGCACGAGGCCGGTGTCTCTGCTGCGGCCATCTGTCGCACTTCACGCACACCGAAGTACCGCTGATACTCGGCCGCAGGCGCTATGTACTGGGGGAGAAAGGGCCGCCGGCAATGAACCTCCTGCCGTGCGGCCACGTGTACCGCAGTCACTTTTGCTTCGAGCGCACGCGCCGATGAAATGTATATAGCGCGTCAGAAGTCGACCCTCCATAGCGCTTGCGTCTGCGTTGAGCACCACATAAAAATATTACCGAGGGTCGGTGACACGATGGTTGATGTACCACGGGTGCGCTCTCTAGAGAACTGAACGTATTTGTTTTTGCATTTGATGAAATAGTGCAGCGCAGCGGTGGTACTTTGCATTCCCGCATGTCTCTTACAACGAAGTTCAAGATGCGCTAACACATCCGACTCACTGTTTCGTTTCGAAGCAATTTCAGTAATTCCACCTGCTGTCATTTCGTAAGGGTCCAAAATTATTTAAATTTTGCATAACATTCGCAAATATCGACCCACTGAAAGATTTTGCACTGGCATAGTATGCAATAAAAGCTGAAATATTGCCACCTTTGGTGGCCTTCTCACCAGTGACGCTGTCTGATGTGCTCATGATGGAGCACAAGCTACCAGGTAACTGGGCCATATCGCGCGAAATACCGTGTTTTATTTGCGGGATACTCCGCAGAAATTCCACCACCATTCACACAGTCGCGATCCGTCATTACAGCGGTGACTGCCAACAAATCTTTCATAACATTCCTGTTGATTTGTTTGATATATGGGGTTTAACGTCCCAAAACCACTATATGATATAACATTCCTGTTATACCAGTTGTGGGTTGGAGTTAAATTAACTAATTAGAAAGGCCAGAACACTGGTTCATTCACCAGTATGTACTAACTAGAAAAGAATAGAGATCATCCGTCATTCTTTGTGTCACTGTTACCTAGTAGATAAAAATGGCATACATGCCAGTCCGTTATGTCTTGAGCAGACTCGGTGATCGGTCCTTTACGAATGAAAATATGTTGGCAACAGGCTCTCGCAGTTCATCATCTCAGAAAGTCATACAGGCTCTTTTGCATTCAGTACTTCAAAGTGGCTTAACTTTTCATCTGTAGCTACACTGCACCACGTACGTGAATAAATTAGACTCATGCTTTTATGCTCTTTTTCTCTCTTGGAACCATTACCCTTCGCGCGTGCAGGATAGCACACTAGACAAAGTCTAGTTAATATCTCCACCTTTCTTTACTTTCGTTGCTTTGACTTCCCTGTTTCTGTAGCATATTGGAACATGAATGTTTCAAAGGTAGCAGGTGTTCAAGTCTCATCTATCATACAGCTTACTTTTCTTGCACATATATAGCTCGTGCTCAGATCTGGAGTTGAATGCATTCAACCCCAAGTACGTGGAATGCCCTTGTTAAGAAGACACATTCTGATATGCCTATATATTCCTCTTATACGTCCGAGAGAACAAGCGAGCTGTCAAAGGTCAGCCACACAGTGAAAGCTGCGGGTGATATTACAGAGTAATCCTATTATGTACGAGGAACGTGTGCCAGAAGAAAGGTCTGCCGGGACTTCTGGCAGTGAAGTTCTGTGCAGCCATTGCAATGAACAAACAAAAGATGTTTCGAAATTACTTGTGCTATCTTCCTTTTTCAGCAATACAGAAAAAAACTCAGTTCACTTTTCAACCTTTGTAGAAAAATATGCACTCTCAAAAACATGGCATTATCACACTTTCCTTTGAACTGTACCCTCTCACTTAACAAGAAAAGTTAGAAGAATGAGTGGGCGAAAAACTGCTGTTCAGGCAACAGACGACTGATCGGCAGCCGCTGATTTATAAGGGCTATACAGGTCATTGAAGAGGCAGCGCTAGATGCTCGGCGACCCGCTGTCGTGAGGTTGACTGGTCGGCGATCGATATCGGAGCGGCTGAGTGGCAGGTCCCAGCTCTCGCGCAGCAAATCACACACTGCCTTAAAGAGGGCACCCTCATGTTCCTTATGGCTCGATGCATGTACCCGTCACGGCGCGCCCTTCTCAAGGAAGTGAACACAACGGTCTTGTGCTTGGGCGGCCGCGAAACATGACCTGAGAGGGCTTCTGCGGGCACCCACTGTGCCCCCTTTGGTCCCATCCCATTCATCCGTACAGTTTGCAGGGCGCGCCTTGTTGCGTCAAGGACTCTGCTAGCGTACGCCTACATGTTGGTTAAGATGCCGAAGGACGCTCCTTATGAACCTCAGACAGGCAAGGCGTTCAAGAGGAAATGGGGGTGCTTTCATATCCAGTGCCCGATGTGGAGCCCTCTCGATGCGTCACATGCATGAAACATGGGCTTTATACGGAGGCATACATTTTGTGCTTGCTGCTGAGTGAGTTCACAACAGAATTAGCCTCGGAACCAAGTTCACAGGTCGGCACTTTCCGTCTCTTTGTTTGTAACTTGGAATCAATGATTCATTCGGTAAGTCGATTCTCCGTGCACGAAATACGGCTGGGTCGGGCGGCATATAATGGGTTTGTATGAAGATAACTTTGTGGCCATTCTTTGTACAGCAAGGCCACAGAACCTGCCACGTATTCACATGGCACGTATACTCTGTTACTCATTCTCAAAGCGCACGTATATCTTTCAGGAGTATCAGCATATGCAGAGCTGCAGGGTGTTAAATTTTAGAACACCAAAATTGTGGTGACTATACGTTGAATAGCTCCAAATTTTTTTACCATCTAAAAGCATTTAAAGTTGCGTTAAGCTACCTTTGCAGACAGAGATTCTGGACTTCATTAAGGGGAAACTGTGTTGTGAATGGGAAATGTTCAGGAGCTTTAGGAGGCAAGAACAAACAGACACATGTTTGGAAAGATTGAAAAGAAAACTAATTACTTTTTTATGCAGTTTACCAAATATTGTACATTTTTCACGGTGAAGATGGTAATAAAAACTAGTGCAAATCACCTTATTTAACACTTTAGCAAGAATATTTAAAAAGAAATACCACACTATTGGTTGCAAGGGCAGACTTAGCTCGTTATCCGAAGTCGTCATAACGGTTACCCTATACGGACTCTTAATTTTTATAACTTGGTGTATTACATGGACCTGCGCGGGGCTCTCCAATGGGAGGGACCAAGTTTCATGCAGCGCCCCCCCCCCCTCTTTTCTTCTGGTCAAGTACGAAAGAAAACGAGCTCCGCAACAGATGCGAAAATGCTAATCAACGGATGACTTGCATGAAAGAATAGACCTAAGTCCATGGTTCAACGGGAACCCGTCTGGTCGGGAAAATTAATTATTCGCAGGAAAATAGCACGAACGGACCATTGATGATTATGTTGTGCGAATTAATGCATGCCGGGGCAACAATCAATGCAGATCGCTTCTGCTAGACGATGAAAAATCTTCAATGCGTGATTCAAAACAAGATGAGAGAGATGCTCATGAAAGGAGTGCGTTTCCATCAAGATAATGCTCGTCCACGCACTGCCAGTGTAACGAATGATCTCATCAAGAAATTTGGATGAGATACTGCCAGACACCCGCCGAAGTCCCCAAACAAAGCCCCAAGTCACTACAGTTTTTTCGCTGAATTGGAGAAAGCCCTAAGTCAGAAGCATTTAAGACAAGAGGAAAGCTGAAACAACTGGTTGTAGGTACATATTTTCAGCCGCGGTGGGAGAGTTCTACGACTCAGGCATAAAGAATATGGTACGTCGTGTACAAAACTTCCCTCATCTCAACGACGATAATGTTGAAAAATAAATGTAAGTCTAGGATTTTCGAAAATGTATTAATCAAGGCTAATAAACAACCCTTGAGAGAAAAAATATTTGGGAACCCTCTTTTAAAGAGCCCTCGTAGCTGCAACGCCACGATTGATTTGATAGTATTCCAAAACATTACGTACATCTAAACATAAGCTGTTCCTCACCCACTTTTTCTGGCTCTTAACACGAGAGCCAGAAAAATGAGGGAGGAAGCATTAGAAAAAAAAGAACGTTTTCGTGCAGGCCCGTATTTCTAAATATAAAGTATCTCGCACCCCTACGCCAAAAAAGAAAAGCAACGCGCAGAGCCTAGTGGTCCGGAATTTCGCTCCTGGAGCGAGGCTTCGGTATTCTTTCCGAAATCACCCTCCGCTTGATCCGTCAGCAGCTTTATCATGCCTTCACTCTGCATGAGGCGTTCCATGAGGTGCAACATCGCAACGTAAGAAGGTACTAGCGATAAGTGAGGGGGAAGCGGCAGCCCGCAACGTCTCAGCAAGCAGCGAAAGAAAAGCCGAACTGAGCCGCCAGAAAAAGAGCTCGTTTTTCACGGAGCCCGAGGCGGACCTCTGCATGCTCCAGCCCGAGCTGCTAAGTCTAAACCCTGTAGGTTCCGACGCCGTTCCCCTGCGTCTAGTTTAGACCGCACCCACTGGCCCAGCCACCCACGCGCGCGCTCTGGGCGAAAAATCATGCCAATAGATATGCTGAAGGGCGCTGAAGACAGAAGTAGTGAACAAAAAAGGGAAGCATGGACGAAGGTGCACGTGGAAGTGACTCGCTTGCTATGAAGTCGGTGTCCCTTTTCAGAGTCTCCGCTCTCGTCATCGACGCCCCTGGCAGCACGAAAGCTTGGGTCACTTAGCGCGCTCAAAACGATTGCACCGCATTCACGGCGTTCCTTGTCTACCCCGCGGGCCCGCACTGGTCTTGCAGGGCCGACACAGGGGCCCAACCTTTCGCTCGCCGCTCCCCTCCGCTTCAACTATCCGACCCCGGGAGCTGTCCTTTTCTTAGGAAATCTTTTATAACTTTTTAACCTAGCAGTGCTTGCGCGTTACTTTGCGTACGTTTTATTTACTTTCCCTTCATAAGCAGCTTTACCGCCATAGTACCAGCCCCTTATCCTGCACGAATCAAGGCTCCTAGCATCGTCCATCGTCAACAATGCCTTAGTGGCTAAGGACAGTCGACGTCTCAGCGAACGCCTCGAACTTCTGGTACCTTTTTATTGCTATTTTGGCTTTGCTTTTTCTGTTTTTGAGCAAGGCGCTTTCGCTGCTCCCCTGCATCGCAGAGAGCAAGCAAAGTTGAAGCGAAGCTAGAGGTAAACAGTCCTCCCACTATTGGAGGGACAAAGATGGGGTTGGGGATGGAGGGCGTGCACCCAAACAAACGCTTGACCCCTAGCGTGACCCGGCCCTGCGAGCTAAGGCGCCGTTTTTAGTGTAAGCTATATGCAGTCTTGCATCAAGCACTGCTTCTGCATGTTTGGCGCCGTCTCTCACCAATTGTTGATAATGCTCCCTCCCCTCTCGAACCTTCCTTTGTTAACTCGAGTGATGGCACGTAACTGTTCGAAGAACGAAGAAAACACCTACTGCTGAAAATGACGCCTCAGGTGCATCCCCGACTGTTCGTACCAGCGCACTTTCAGCGTCAGCCTACAATGTTCAATACATCATTATTATTTCTCCGTTGAATTCATATATAAATGTTCGGATCAGGACACGAGGAAAATAAAAACTAAGTTACTAAACGACACAGCTTGTGAATAAATTTAATAAACGTTTAATCATCATGACTACTTATAGTAACAAGAGCAGGCGCAGAAGGCTGCATAGCCTGACGAAAAGAATCTGCTCCTTGTTAGAGTGTGCCACACAGGCTGCTTTAGGTAATAACACAATATTACCAAATAATGAAAAACATCTTGCTGAAATTAGGCTACTAAGTAAACACAGGCATCATTGGAATAAGAAATAAAACAGAAGAGTCACATCACATTATATGAAAATAATATTTAAACTATAAGAAGACAAACACAACACGCCGTTAAGACAATGTCAAGGCTAGTTAGTTCAGAATCGCAGTAAGTCAGCGCCGGCGAAAACAACACACCAGACAAGGAGAAGGACGCGTGCGCAAGGCACCTTATGTACGTGTTCTTCTCCTCTTCTGGTTTGTTGATAAATGCGAAGCGTTTCTTAGCAAACTTCGGTGACCTTGAGTGTGTATCCATCCATCCATCCATCCATCCATCCATCCATCCATCCATCCATCCATCCATCCATCCGTCCGTCCATCCATCCATCCATCCATCCATCCATCCATCCATCCATCCAGCCATCCATCCATCCAGCCATCCATCCATCCATCCATCCATCCATCCATCCATCCATCCATCCATCCATCCATCCGTCCATCCGTCCGTCCGTACGTCCAGCCACCTACAATTTTTAGCTGTCCTGGTCGTTTCGATAATGTTATTCATGACAAAATTGGTACGGCATAACACGACTGTATGATGAACATAATTGACTAGTCATGACATGAAAATCATGACATATATGTCAATAATGTCATGATTTACATTTCATGGTCTTGCTGCGCTTTCGGTGGTTTCGTTCACATGACATATTACAAAACTGGTATGGTATGACATGACTGCATGATGAACATGAGTGGCAGATCTTTACGTGGAAATCAAGATATGTATGTCATGTAAGTCATGATTTCTTTTATATATGGTGTTTAACGTCCCAAAATTATTATATGAATGTGACAGACGCCGTAGTGGAGGGCGCCGGAAATCTTGACCACCTGGGGTTCTTTAACGTGCACCCAAACCTGAGCACACGGGCCTACAGCATTTTCGCCTCTATCGAAAATGGATGGCCGCCGCAGCCGGGATTCGATCTCCCAACCTGTGGGTCAGCCGCCGAGTACCTTAGCCACTAGGCCACTCGGCGGAGCAACATAACACGCTCCCGATGGGCTCGTGGCTGTTTCGCTAGCTTCACATATACAAAATTTGGTATTACGCGACGTGAATGAACGACGAAGGTAAATTACAAGTCCAAACATGATAATCATATCATGCGTGTCATGTAAAACATGACTACATGCTACGCTCACAGTGCACTCGTGGTCAGCTCACTAGCGTCACATATGTCAAATTAGGTATTACGTGACCTCAATAGACGACGAAGGTAAATGACTCGTCCAAACATGATAATCATGACATGGAAGTCATGTATGGCGTACTTTACGTCGGCCTCGTAACGTTGTCCTGATTTTATTGTGATATATCAACCTTCCTCATTCGTGCTTCGCATATCACCGATTCCCACTGTATACGTGAGATCTGCCAATTGTTTTTCCCCGGCGCTGTTTTACTGCTAATTCAATGTAATTACCTGGCCGGATGTGCTTGATCGTGGCGCTAGGCTGTCTGTATTCAGTTCTATATGTAAGACACTGTTAGCAATTAAGCAACGTATGTGCTTAGAGACTATGCTATCACGATCATAATCATCATCATCCTGTCTTTGTTGGCTAGTCTGTTGCGGGATGGAAGCCTTTCTCAATGATCAACTTGCTCTCTTGCGGTACGTGCGAAATTCAAGTAATATGTGCTGTGCTGTCGCTATGCTGCCACAGTTATCGTCACTGAGCCTTTTGGTACGCCCCATGCGGTACGAATGCCACGTTCGCTTATTCCACGTTCCGTCGATGACGATGAAACAGCGTGGCTATAGGTGGTGAGAGAGTAAATATTTCTATTAGCTTCGATTGCGTGTTTCACTTTTGTTTGTATTATTTCTTTTTATTTTCATTTTTTTTCCATCTCTTCTAGAATTCCATTCCACATTCCTATACAGAGTAGCATGCGAGGGGTATATAGACGCCAAAAAAAATCACTCCACCTCTCTCGCTCTAGCCTGCGCCATGAGAATTTCATTTTATGCCTGCAGTTTTCTTTCTCTCTCCTAATTTTTGTCACCCCACGTAGCCTTTTGCCATCTTCGTGGATACGTAGGTCTACACCATATTTTGGCATTCATTCCGTCACCCTAACTGATTATCAGTTACCCATCCGTCGCATTACCTGACCTGGCAAGGTCCTTTTGTTCTCTATTGAAGGCAACTACGAGATCGACTACCCTCAAGTCTTCTCTGGTACTCAGCACTGTCTTGCTCTCTCAGTCAACGTTACATGTAGTCTGCGTACTTTTCACCGTGATTTGTCTTGAATTTAGGGTTATCTTAGGCCGTACTGACCATTATATAATGCGGTGTATTCTGAAAACACCGAGGAATGAAGAGCAAAGTAATGTAATTTCGTTAGTGCTGTGTCATCGCCAAGGGTCTTGATTTTTGTGGTGATTTCTCATGCATATTGTAATGGGCAGGTAAGGATGACAAAGAGGTGTCGGAAGAAGATGACGTTGACAGACCCTGCGAGCTGGGCGCCGTCTTGTACGCCACTGAGTTTATTTTGTGTGTCTAACGAGTAAACTTATTCTCCCCGTGAAACATTTCGTGGAGGTGTGGGGTAGCAAAAAAAATCGTTGGTTGGGCATGACAGTAGTGAATAGACTTAAATATTCACTCATCAGCCTATATGGTGCGCGAACTTTAACCACCGTTTTTCTTTCGCCACATTATATATATATATATATATATATATATATATATATATATATATATATATATATATATATATATATATATATATATATATATATATATATATATATATATAGGGCGACAATGTACAAGATCCATGCTCTGGAGCTATGAAACGTGTTATCTTTGCCGTGAGTCACTGCAGTATAGGGTTGGAGTGACGCAATAATAAATATTGTTCATATATTACTGCAACGTTGGCTAATAGCAGCCAAAATATCGGGTGCGTAGCAGACGCCCGCCGCTTTGACGCGGCCTTCACAGCGGAGAAAGCCCACTAGTCCGTCCAGCACGCCAGCGCCGCGGCGCAGGAGTTCACCGCAAAAGGCCCTCACTCCTCCCATGTATTGGCGCAGTGCTTTGGATACTCCCCAAGGTCAATCTAAATAGGTCGCGAAAGTCAGAACCAAAAGTGGTCTGTAACCATTGCGACAGATATCAACAACCACGTAACGATTGAAGCGTGACTAGGTGAGGTGGGGACAAACCACGAAAACAAAAAATAATGAAATATTTATTTTCAATAGTTTTAGTTTTAATTGTTCCAAAACGTAGTCGATTAATTTTTTGAAGCTTTGGTCTTTGGTATGTGGTTGAGCACCCATTTTTTTTAGTTT
This sequence comes from Rhipicephalus annulatus, assembly GCA_013436015.1. Taxonomy (NCBI): domain Eukaryota; kingdom Metazoa; phylum Arthropoda; class Arachnida; order Ixodida; family Ixodidae; genus Rhipicephalus; species Rhipicephalus annulatus. The sequence continues at coordinate 147,727 of WOVY01011549.1, read as the reverse complement.
GGTTTCACAAACAGCAGGCACAAGCAGGCAGTCTGCTAACATGGTCCAACGGATTTGGGGGGTGTGTATTCAGGCAATATGTTATCAGAGGGTGTGTTCCAATACTCGCCGTAGACCGCTAAATAGACAGCGAAATGGACGGTGGCCATCTTAAGTCTCATTTCAATTCTCACGCAGCCGGCAACGTAGAGAGCTCCGAGAAGACCACATCAGAGGCAAACACGATGCAGGGTACTTAGCTGTCTAAACAAATGGCGGCTCAGCGAATCGCTCAGATAGATCAAATCTCGCCGGAATGGTAGTCTGCACACACACAGACGCTTTCCCAGACGCTCAATATGAGTGACGTTTATTTGTTTTTGCTCTAAACACGAAATAAGCCCCAAAATACCACTGTTACGTTAGTGTATTTTAGCTTTTTCCTCTCGACGCGAGGTGGAGCATCGTCGCGTAAAAGCCGTCCAGAAGCCCATGCTCTCCATGCTGTCCATACCCATACTGCCCATGCTGTCCATTCTCGGACAACATGGGCTCGACGCTGTCTTCTAAGCAGTCTGCGTAGACTATCTACGTGCTGTCTAGGAATTGGAACACAGCCAGAGCTTGTATTTATTTCGGCGTGTGCTTTGGTTCAGCGCATTACTAGGTCAACGAGGCGTCGCTCACTTTTCTGTGGTGGTGTCGTGCGTACCTTCAAAAGTTTACTTATCTTTATGTGCATTTCATGGCTCAACTAGCTCACAGAATGTGTAGGTAGCCGCTCCTGTGATGGCCGACTGCTTTCCCTGGCGCACGGCTGGCATGCCCTCGCCTTTGTTGACTGATTGCGACAGTCTAAGCAACAAGACGCTGTAGTCTACGGCTGCCAAAGCTATATTTTCAATGTTACTGTCTCACTGCAGTGGTTTTTCATAATTGTACAACGTGAGTTTTCGGACTATTACGGTATTGTGCTCGTGAACAGTTGGTTGTCTAACAATTACCTCTGCGAAGTTTCTTGTGTATATTGCAAGTACGTCATTAGGCTAATAAAACAACTTGACTTCCTCAATCTTTGTTATTGGTGTTTCTTTTCTCTCTCGCATGAAATTAACGTGACACAATAAAGGGGGCAATAAAATCACGTAATAATAAAGGCACGTAACTGGTAAGCAATTAAGAGAACTTTGGTTTCGCGCCATGTAAGGCAAATGCGCGATGTCGTTCCCACTTCAGGTCGTGACGTCACATTTTATTTCATTTATTATAATTTGTTTTTGCTGTTAGTTGGGCCCTTCTCACGTAGATGGCGACGGTGGAAACGAGTCGCCGACTACTGCATCCATGGGCTTCTATGGAAGTACGCTACCAGTTTACATATACCTTGCACTCTCCTTATTATAGATCACTCTAGTAGTGTTACTTTAGTGCCAAGGAAGTGGTTATTTTCAAATAAAATGATGTTTTAGTGGTCTTGATAAGACAGCTGAAGTCAGCGCTCTTTCTGTCGTCTCTTGTTTTGTAGTTGCGTCATAACAACTCGTAGTCCTGCGCTGTGCAAATAGGTTTTAGTGGTCCGCATCGGATTAGCGCACTTAAAACTACCCGCCTCAATCGGAACTTGTCACGTCACTGTTGCCGTGCACAACGTTGTCCGCCTTTACTGCGCCGCCACCGACACTAGTAGCCGCAGAACGAGAGTAGCTGGAGCCACAGCAGCAACTACGCCGATTGAGCAATTTATTACCATGGCCTGTGAGATGGCAAATATGCTTGGTTCAACTGGGCCCCACCAGACCGCACGACTTGTCCAGTTTAACCAGGCTAAAATTGAAATTTCGAACCACTCGTGCCGTTCCCCCAAGTAACTTCCGGTAGTTCTTTTTTCCATGAATCAAACAGAAACGAAGAAACAGCATTTAGTTACGCTTCTTGGTGCACGAAAGGTTCCTTATTTAGTGCAGCGAGTTCGATTACTACTGATCTTTTTTTTACATACTGCAACCTCAATGAGGCTATAGAAAATGTGGAAAAAAACAACAGGAACAAATCAGCATTCATGAACAGGCTTCCGAAAATTTTTGAAATGATAGAGAACGAACACTTCCGGGAAGCATGTTCCAGGTGTCTATAGTTGAAAGAAAAAAGCTGTATTTGAACATGTCAGTGTGGGTGAAAAGGGTTGCAATTTTAAGGGCATTGTCACTCCTCGTAGACAAATATCTGGAAAATTTGAAATAAGATTCTAATTGTAGGCGGTACCTCTGACGTATTCAGGCTCATTTTACGAATGTACTATCGCAGAGCATGTGTTCTCGTGCATTTACCTTAATTTAGTAATTCGTAGGGCACTGCTGTTCATAATATTGTCGTTTTACACGTTGTCAAAGCTTGAGCTTTCACTCTGACATAAATTGTTATGTGACTTTAGTGTCCTTTTAAGGGTCCGTTAATGAATCGCACGCCATCAAAATCGAACTATAGACTTTGAATCCAGTTCCTGGTTTTCGCACGCATATCTTGGTTTTGGTCCGTAAATACCTAAAAACTTATTTTTGTAATCAAAACAGCGAATCCTATACCATGAGTAGAGTGTCGTCGAGCATGCAATTTAGCTGCTGCTCTGAAAAGTAAAATGAACACAGACGTATATACACACGACAACCTGCGTTCAAAACACCTTTTGAGTATGTCAATTACAGAAGCGATCACGTTTGTGAATGGCAAAGGTGGGCAACCAATTGACACAAAAAACAGCCACAGCATAAATTCAAAACATGAGGTTACTTGATGCATAATGAGTAAGAACACTACCCCGCCGCGGTGGTCTAGTGGCTAAGGTACTCGGCTGCTGACCCGCAGGTCGCGGGATCGAATCCCGGCTGCGGCTGCTGCATTTCCGATGGAGGCGGAAATGTCGTAGGCCCGTGTGCTCAGATTTTGGTGCACGTTAAAGAACCCCAGGTGGTCAAAATTTCCGGAGCCCTCCACTACGGCGTCTCTCATAATCATATGGTAGTTTTGGGACGTTAAACCCCACAAATCAATGAGTAAGAACACTAGTAGGAAGTTAACCAATTTTTATCACTATAAGATCGTGTCAATTTTATGCTTGTACGCATGATGCCTTATCGCTCAAGGAATATTTACTTGAAACATCTAACAGTAATAATATATGCTAATTTCTCAATCACCAAAAGCTCCAGCCTGAATTTTCATGTCATAGTTAGTGGGGTTTAACGTCCCCAAGCCACGTCTTAATTATGAGGAATGCTTTAGTTGATTGCTACCAGGAAATTTTCACGACCTAGGGTTATAAAACGTGCACCTTAAATCTAAAAGTACGCAAGCCTCAGGCATTTCTACCTCTCTTGAACATGCCGTCGAAATTCGATCCCGTGACCTTCGGGTCAGCAGTCGAGCCCTTTAACTACTATAGACCACCATTGTAGACTGCCTAACATTTTAGGGGAATTGCACACTAACGGCTAGAGTATAGTGTACGGATTATGAAAGAAGCAACAAAGGCTGCATGCATGGCAACCAGATAGTTAGGCCATAAAAAGATGCTTGGGTCGGGTGCAACCACTTTTCGTTGCCACCTCAAGCAGATCCACGCATCACAACAGTCGGTGTACGTACGTGATCAGCAAGTATGCATCTCAGCGCAGACCAAGCCAGCTATTGTCAGTTCTAACGTCATATCTACGAATCTTGAACAACGGAACTGCGTTTCGCAGTGAATAGCGTCCGCTGGGGTGCAGTCGGATATGCTGACGTGGCCGTGAAACATGCTAACAGAGGTAATCCCGCCGTCACACTGTCCGGGATGTTCGGTGGGTGTGGACGGCGATCAGAAACGGCAAAAGAAGGGAGGCACAACGAGGTCGCTCGGAAGAAGCGAAGAGGACAAGACGGGAATCCATCATGCTTCGAACACAATGGCAAGACAAGCAGACGGATCATCCCGTTGGCCTCTGCGTGGGCGAGAGCGATGTCCAGCCAAAACTGACCGCTCCCCAATCGGTTCAGCGCCGCAAGCGCTTATATAAGTATGCATATGCCTGCCCGTTCCCCCGGCCGTTGTTGCACGCACAATACAAGTAGGCGAAAAAAAACAATCAGAACAAAACCATGGGATAAGCGATGTAAACATCGGATTACACGTGTATCCTATGAAACAGAATTACCGAGAAGAAGCTGGCCGGGGGACACGGCCGAATGAGAACACCTGGTTGCGTGATCTCGCGTCCTATCTATGGCGACAGGGGTGCCGCCGCATGATTTATTCTTGCAGTGACACTCATGACACCACTATCCGACGAGAGGCGGTCACGGCAAGGCCAACTATTTTTTGCCGGCTTACGCCCACTGAAAGGGTCACTCAATATAATCTTGAATTTCCTTGGCTGCTTTCTATACGTGGATTCCGGAAACTTGGATCATTCGGTCAATCTATTTATATTGCCCTTTAAAATGATAAGTTTGATTTTTGTTGCATTTTCTGTTCGAGTTCGCGTGCATGGTTGTAGATGCTTGACGAACCAGTGACGTAGCGCGAAAACTATAAACTCTGGAGAGGTGCACGCAGCCACCTAATATGTCTGATCTACCATTGATGACGCCCACGGCGTTGCCTTATCGATACCATAATGAAGTCGTTAAAAAAGCAAATTAAGTGGTATGCTTGCGCGTCAGCAGCATTGAATAAATGTAATTCAACAAACATTGCGTGCATGCCTTGATGTTGTCAAACCCAAAGTTCAACTTGGTATCTTTGATTGCTGTGGTCTTACATCTAAAAAAAACACAATATTATTATCAAGGAAGATATAGTGAAGGGCTCTAAAAGTTTACGCCGTCTGATGTTCATAAACGTGCACCAAAATGTAAGCAGATGGGTCTCCCCCTCCATCGAAATGCCTGCACCACGACAGAAATTTGATACCGCGACATTCCACCCAGAAGTCGAGCTCCGTAGCTGTTAGATAACCATGGTGGGTTCAGCTAAGTATTTTTATATGTAGAAGTATTTGAAAATGTGTATTTTAAACAAAATAGTTAATGGTCCACTTGGAGATTTTGCTGATGCAAAACATTGTTTGCCATGCTGATGAACTTTCCATGCGTGGTTTTCGCACCCGAAAAATCCACGGCCATGTCTGGAGAGAACAAAGGAGCAAGCAAGCATCTCCGGGCAGCTGAACCGCAGGTCGTGTGTTCTATTCCTTCCGCAATGGTTACGTTTTGATGGACACAAATTGCTATAGAGGTCTGTGTATTGTGCTATGTCAGTACACGTTATAAACGGCACCAGATATTCAAAATTATCCGGTACCCTTCATTATGGCATGTCTCATAATCGTATCGTGAATTTTGGAGCGTAAAACCCGATATTATTGTGAGCACGTGCCTTCAAGCTGGTCGTGAAGAAATAAGGTTTTGTTAAAACATCTTTCAGGGAACAGACGACAAACATTGATTGATTGATTGATATGTAGGGTTTAACGTCCCAAAACCACTATATGATTATGAGAGACGCCGTAGTGGAGGGCTCCGGAAATTTAGACCACCTGGGGTTCTTTAACGTGCACCCAAATCTGAGCACACGGGCCTACAACATTTCCGCCTCCATCGGAAATGCAGCCACCGCAGCCGGGATTCGAACCCGCACCCTGCGGGTCAGCAGCCGAGTACCTTAGCCACTAGACCACCGCGGCGGGGCACAGACGACAAACAGAGGAAGACAGCTAGGCGCTGACTTCCAAGTAAAATTCTATATTGAATAAAAATTATATAGGAGAAATACAGTGTAGCAAAAAGCACTCCCTTATAATATACGAATTTGTAGGACCGTGTACTCAGATTTGGGTGCACGTTAAAGAACCCCAGGTGGTCGAAATTTCCGGAGCCCTCCACTACGGCGTCTCTCATAATCAAATGGTGGTTTTGGGACGTTAAACCCCACAAATCAATCAATAATATACGAAGCCAACGTGAGCATGGCTTCAAAACAACGTCATGCCTGCGTGCAAGGCGCAGCACAGTCCGAAAGCTAGAAGAGCGGCCTTTCAAAGTCTCTTCAAAACACTCATTGGGTAACTTTCGCAAGCACACTTGCTTGATACCTTCTAGGTTGTTTATAATAATTTATTTGGGTAGTAGGCCGGCAATAGCTATGCTATTTTTCGTCACTTTACTGACAAGCGTGATATCTGCTAAACACTTGCAAGAAATTCTGTGCCAAATATTCATGCAGTGGCTGACGACGATGGGGAATTATGGCTGAAGTAGGTATGCGCAACAGTTAATAGGGGAACAAGGAGAAGCTTTTTGTAATGGGTTGGCGCATTGGACGGCCCACTCGTTACACCATTCGCATTGTGTGATGACTGCTTGTTCTTTCGCTGTTTTAAAACGCTTTATAAGTCATATGATCGCGATTGCTTTCCCTACATCAAGCCTGCCTAAGGCAAGTTGTCTAAAAAGTCCCAAGCACTGGCGTGGCTCCGTGCTAGAATGCTGGGCTGGCACCCAGTGGACCCGGGTTTGAGCCCCACTTGTCATTGGTGCTAGGTTAAAACCTACCTAAGGCAAGTCTGACAACAAGTTACAAGCACCGGTGTAACTCAGTGGTGGAATACTGGGTTGGCACCCAGCGGATCCGGGTTCGAACCCCACTGCGTCATTTGTGCTAAGTCTTTTTTCTAATTTCACGCGATGTGGTTGTGTAAAGCAGCGGTGGCGGCGGCGGAAAACTGCACGTGACCCGAGTGCCCATCTAATAACGGCTTTAGGTGTGAAAACAACCAAAGCACGAAAAGCCTGCTCAAGGTGAACAGGAGCACGTGTGTTGACGCAGGAAAATAAGCTCCTTATCACTTGAAGCCATTCAGGGCTTACTGACGGAATCATGTTCCGCAATCGACGCAGTTTTTACGATGTTATATTTTTGTTAGGATGCCGAGATAATGTATCCGTAATTTCGTAGGGTTACTACAACCACATTGCGCTCAATGCGCACCAAGACGCCCTTCTCACCCTTACACTTTCGCTCCTTCAGTCGAATGTTCAAACACCTGCCGGTCCTACGCAGGGCAGACCACATAACATGCTTGTTATTTCATAAGGAAGGAAGGAAGGAAGGAAGGAAGGAAGGAAGGAAGGAAGGAAGGAAGGAAGGAAGGAAGGAAGGAAGGAAGGAAGGAAGGATAGAGAGGAAAGACAAGGACGCTAACCAGTTTGGCACAACCTGTTAGCTACACTGCACAAGGGAAAAGGATGGAGAAATTGAAACAAGAGCAAAGAAAGAGAGAAAGGGAGGGGAATCACACATGCACACACATGACGTTATCTCGCGGAGCAGCAGTGTTGTGCGGTATATGGCATCATTGGGAGTCCACAGCCGCTCATGAAAGTTTGTTGCCCTAACGAATTTTAGCAATGCCTTCGTCACTTGAATTGTCAATGACTTTTCAGGATGACATTAGATAATAGTCTCTAGTGTCATCATTTCATTGTCAAGACAACCGAGAGCACATTAGATGGATCATCCCGGCACAGCGCTGCGAGGGCAGTCACAGAAGAAAATGCTGCAAGGTGTCCTCGGTGTCGCAGGCGACACAAAGAGCATCGTCGGCCATCTCTACTCTAAACGAATATGACTTCGTGAAAGCCGCTCTTAGCCACAAGCGGCAAAGCAGAGTGATCTCTTTTCGGTGGAGTACAGTTGGTATTTGAAATCGCCGTGACGCATTCAGGTGGTGTTGCCAATAATTTTGACTTCTAGATGTAGTCAGTGTTCAATGCAAAATATCCTTTGGTGATTCTTCGAAGCATGGCAGCAGCATAAGACCTTGAAAGGTATAGCATCTACCGTGTCGCCTTGTAAATCTGACCGGGCAGTTTGTTGCCACTCACGCCGCCATGACTCGGCAACCATTAAAATGTCACTCGGTGGCCCTTCTCGAATGACGTATGAATGATTTTTCTTATATTTAATACCACTTGTTCGTATGGTCCACGCCGCCATGCTGATAAGAGTGTTTGTAAGGCTGCTTTAGAGAAATGCTGGGCTGATATCCTACTGACACCATTCTGTGACGCCGTACCCAGTATTCATTATTCGATGGGAATTTATTCTTTTGACGCCAACACCAGTATTCATTAATTGATGGGAAGTTCATTATGAAAACATACACTTGTTATGAAACACAATTACTAAGCTAATCATTTTTTCAGTGACACCATAATTGAAGGAATTTGAACAAAAGAGATTCGCCATTTGCCATTGTATTGAGAGTTATGCGCAGTAAAACACAGCACACATCAGCTATTTAAAACATGAATGACTAACAGCGATCCGCGTAACGCCCTCTACTTTTTCTCTTCTACGTAGTGGAAACATAGCCCTGTTTTAAACGAACAAACAAAATCAGCACATAACACTGCAAATATTCACAATTATGCATACATACATTATGGGAGAAGGAGTTGGAGCGTGCAAACCTTTGTTCACTTAAGGTACTACTCCCAACACAGGAAGTTTGCATTATATAGCACCTAAAGCTTCGTATTTTCAGCATACCGGCACTTTCCTTCCTTAAAACATGCAGATTTGTATTTTTATGTTACATATATAGTACATACACTGTACACTTCGACTACGGTTTATTACAGAAAAGTAGAATGCGCTAATGGTAGAAATGCAGGGCAGAAGTTGTCGGCTCTGGTTTACCAGTGTGGCAGCTTGGGCTAGTTGGTATGGCATGACGACAGTTATAGCGCGAGAACAAAACGACGACACAGAGACAAGAAGGACACGAAAGACATGAGCGCTCGTGTCTTTCGTGTTCTTCTTGTCTCTGTGTCGTCGTTTTGTTCTCGCGCTATAACTATCGTCTGGTTTAGCATCTGCACAAGTCGAGCTCGTCAAAAATTATCTCATCCAAGCATACACCGTTGTTGACTGTCCCAGAAAACAGTGCACAACTGCCGTCTTTCAGGCACCCCAGATCACTACTTTGAGCCCTTATTAGAACAAAAAAAACTTCGTGCCACAGTTTTCGGTGTTTTCGCCACCCAACAAGATAACCTTTAACCAGAAAACACACCAGAACAGAAGCCTTTATTTCTATTGTGGGCCCTATAAGGTTCGAAAATTATTAACTGTATCGGGGCGGAAAAAGTTCAATGCCTAAAATCAGCACCGACGCTGCTGCTACAGAATGATACATGTAGAGACCCTATACCTATTTGCACTGTTGGGTTGTTCTCATCTACTGGCTGTACAGATGCTATTGTCATTGCAGCTATACGGAACATTAAAAGTTTAAGCAGACATTTTTACCTGCGTATTGCAACAGAATCGAAAGTTGGGCTAGTTGGATATGCATGGTATAACTATCAGTTAAAGCGCACGAAAAACAGACAGGAATACAGGACAAGCGCTTGTCCTGTATTCCTGTCTGTTTTTCGTGTGCTTTAACTGATAGTTATACCTGCGTATTGTTGCAAGGTACCTCTTCCAGGAATCTCGAGACGGTAATGCACTTTGCGGTGCTCTAAAGACAGCGATAGTAAAAATTTGTTAGATAGTTACGTTGAGTTTTATGGCGCAAAAGCAACAATGGCTATGATGCGCCAGACACTAGGTGATTTTGATAATAAGGTTAAACTATGAGATGAAAAACAGATTTCTGTTTACAGTATGTTTAAAAGGCCAGCGGCCTCTAGAAACCGCAAAACATCCTCTATAGGAATGATTGCATTTTCTGATAGTATTACATTGGGTGGAGAGGTGTTCGTGTTCGGTAAAATTATTTAAAATAAGCCTGTTTTCTTTTTCAAAGACTGAGCATGTTATTAAAATATGATTGATAGTCAGAGGTTCCTTGCAATGTTCACATTCTGGCTGATTTTCTTCGCGCAATAAGAAGTTGTGGGTGAAGTGAGTATATGACCTATCCGCAGGCGGCATAGTATTACTTCGATGAAGCGCTTTTGGTGATTGCATGACTTTCATTCTTGTAAAATAGGCTTGACAATTTGAAGCTTGTTATGCACTTGAGCCTGCCACTCTTCTTGCCATTTTGCCCTAAAGGCCGTCCGACAACTGTTGAAACAGTCTCTGAATGGTGTCCTTATTTCTGCTATTTTTTGATGAACTGCCGTTCTTGCTATTCTGTCTGCCTTTTCGTTTCCTGGGATACCAACACGGTTTGGCACCCATACCATCCGGATTGTCTTGCTATTTTTCTCAGCTCTTTCTAGCTTCTGTAAAATGTCACCGAGAAATGGTTCGTTTTTCGATCTTAAATGTAAGGCTTTTAATGCGCTAAGTGAGTCAGTGTGTATGACAACTTTTTTGTGATTTCTTGATAAAATTTCTAAGAGAGCAATCAAAAGAGCATACACTTCTGCTGTGAAGATAGATACGAATGGTCGCAGTCGTATACATGTTTCTGAGTGTTTTGATATGACAGCACTTCCTGTATATTCATGTGTTTTTGATCCATCAGTTTAGTATTCAGAGTGCGTGTTATATTTTTCTTGTACGGCTAGGAATCCTGGATAATTTGTTCACGTGGAGTTTCCTTCTTCCTTATATGAGTTTAGGCAAAAACAGTGTAGTGCGAAAAATCCAACCATGGAGCCAGTCTGTCCGGCATTCGGACAATTTGTAATGTGCCCTTTATAACAAAAACAAAAAATCTCTTCTACATTAGATGAGACAGGGCCACCATCAACATTACGGGAAAGATCATGAAGTTGTATGCCATCGACTGAAGTTTATTTCGTCGCAACATGAATGACGTCAAAATATTTGATTTATCACAATTTATCAGACTGGCAACTATACATGCACATGGCATACAACTAAATCACATCATTAAACATTGTTATGAAGTTACATGGACGTGACGGTTTGCTGCTCCCAATATCAGCCCGTCGAGAGTCTGCGGGACATGTAATACATTACTAATTCAAGGCAGTATGTCGTACCTAAGCACCGTTATAGGCTACGTTTACCCACAGGTGCCTTAATATTTGCCCAGGCTCAACGTCCTCGAGGAACGACTAGCGATTTCGCGTCTGCTGTTAATGTGCATTCAGTTATTAACACACGGTAATGGAAAATATGTCATCAAGCAACCAGTTGTCAACATTGTGATCAACAAGCAAAACACCCTGAAACGTCTGTTGTGTAACGTTGCTGACTGTATCAGATTGTCGATTGTCAGTGTTTGCACGTCACACTGTCTTTCTTTTATGTGTTCCCTCTCCTTTCATGTCGCTCGCTTTGAAAAAGGCTCGAAATAGACCGCCGGGGGCTGGTGTTTCTTTGTTCAGTTGGCGCAGCTCAGGCCAACGTGACTGTCTGCTTATTTTAAATACACAATACATGGTGTCAGAAGTGTTAAAGTTTAGTTGCAGTAGATACCGTCAAGCCTCCAGAACAGCTACAGTTGTCAGCCAATATATGAAAAAAATTGGCAGATGTCCAAGCAAAAACAAACTTTTCTTCTCGGCAACGCCCGCTAAACCGCCCAGGATGGAAGTCACCGAGGTGCCAATCCTGCACTGCATCGCCGGTGGAGAAGCCCTTGACGTGTACAACTTCTCGTTCGAACAAGGTCAAAGCAATGAAGATTACCAGACAGTGCTGCGGAAGTTCGAGGAATACTGTGTCGACGAAGGGAACGAAGTTTACAAGAGGTACGTTTTGTGCCTTCGCATGCAGAAGGAGGGAGAGCCGGTGGAGCAATATTTCCGAGAGCTAAAGAAACAAGTGAGGCTAAGCAATTTCTGCACACTAGAAGAATCTATGATCAAAAACCAGGTTGCTTTTGGCCCAAATAACTCAAAGATCAAGGAAAAGATGCTGTGAGAAAAAGAACAGAAAGCGGACCAGATGTGCAAAGCAGCCGAGACTTCAGCACGACAGAATGCTGTTTGGTAAAGTGAAACGCTGCAAGTAGACTACGCCCACCGGGCAAAGCGCAACGAAAAAAATTTAGGTGCCGACAGTGTAACAAAGAGCATGCGCTATGGCAGTGTCCAGCGTGTGGAAAGACATACATTGCTTGCTATAGACTGAACTATTTTGTAATATCCTGCTAGCGCTGCCCGAGCCAACGCAAAGACCAAGTACTCGAAGTTAAGGCAGATGACGGATTTGCCATTCTGAATGGGCATCTATGCTATAAGCGACAGGGTAAGTGCAAACTGGACGGCGAGTGGAAAGACATGCGGCCAGGAAATCAGATTCAACGTGAACACGAGTTCACAAGCCAACATATATCCTTGGTCTACTTTCCGCCCTTTCCAGATGTTGGATTCATCGGAGCAATGTTGTCGCTAAATGACTTGATGCATGTTATGACCTTCTTCATGGCCAAAAAAGGTCGCCATAAAATGTTAGGATTTCACGCGTGTCAGGAATTTGAAATTATCCCGAAAGTTGTGGATTCAGTAAGGTGGAGTGAGCCGGTACCCGAAAAAGCTTTTCCAGACTTATTTCAAGGCACGGGTTGTGTCGGAAGGCGATACCGACTGGTCATGCGGGCGAATGCGGTTACAGTAGTGCACGCAGCCCGACGGGTACCCTTGGCCTTGAGGAAGCCTCTTCGACAAGAGCTGGAACGCATGGAATCTGCCTTAATTATCAAGAAGGTGGACGAGCCTACAGACTGGGTGAGCCCTCTTGTTATTGCACGCAAGAAAGATGGGGGCCCTTCGGGTCTGCATAAATATGAGGGAAATAAACAAGAACATAAAACGTGAGCACATCCCCGTGTCGACGAGAGAAGAGATTGAGGGAAAGCTATCAGGTGCGAAATTTTTTTCTCGGCTAGATGCCAAGGTGGGTTTCCACCAAATACCATTAGACAATGCTACATCACGAGTGTGCACTTCTGCGAACCCGTTCGGGCGTTACCGCTTCTTGCAGCTTCCACTGGGAATTTGGTCAGCAAGCGAAGTTTTCCAGAAACGTTAACATAAGTATTTGAGGAATTTGCACGTGTCCGAATATACGTAAATGACGTTTTAGTGTGAGGTAACAGCAAAGATCAGCATAACGAACGCCTACATGCTGTGGTGAAGCGGGCACAAAAAGCAGGGCTGACTTTTCACATGCGAAAAGGCTGTTTTGGTTTGAAAGAAATTGAGCTTTTTCGCCCCGCCGCGGTGGCCTAGTGGCTAAGGTACTCGGCTGCTGACCCGCAGGGCGCGGGTTCGAATCCCGGCTGCGGCGGCTGCATTTCCGATGGAGGCGGAAATGTTGTAGGCCCGTGTGCTCAGATTTGGGTGCACGTTAAAGAACCCCAGGTGGTCTAAATTTCCGGAGCCCTCCACTACGGCGTCTCTCATAATCATATAGTGGTTTTGGGACGTTAAACCACACATATCAATCAATCAATCAAAGAAATTGAGCTTTTGGGTGACGTAATAGGTGATCAGAGAATACGTCTGAAATGCGACTTGCTTGAAAGCCTACGTTGACTGCCGACACCCACAGATAGACATGACGTGCGCAGAATGATGGGCGTTGTTAACTACTTATGCAAATATGTACTGTCACTGAGCGATAAGACAATTTTGCTGCGGAGGCTTGTGAAAGAAAACGTCACGTTTGAATGGAGTACAGCACATCAGCGTGAATGGCTGGCAGTGTGCGATGCACTAACAAAACTTCCGTTACTCACGCTCTGACCAGAAGGATACTAAAATTACCGCACATGCTTGAAACCAGTTTAGGCGCTGCCCTACTACAGAAACACGGCAGTGACTGGCGCCCGGTGACGTATGCATCACGAACGCTAACCGACTGTGAAACCCGCTACTCGCCAATCGAAAAAGAAACGCTAGGTTTAGCGTTTGCATGCGAGAAGTTTCATCATTTTGTTTGCGGTCATGGGTATGGATTGAAACAGACCATAGACCCCTGCTTGACATTTCTCAAAAGGGCATTGGAGACATGCAACAAGGATTACAGCGTTTTTTTTCATCAGGCTAGCTGTTACATTATAATTATACTTCGCAGTTCGTTCCTGGCAAGAACCTGGTCCTGGTGGACGTGTCACGTGCACCCGTGCCATGAGTCATCGAGTGTCCTGAAAGGCATCGAAATTCATGCGACAGAGGTCATCACCGGCATCGTAATCACGCCCATGAAAGCACGACTGCAAAAGAAAACCAGGAATGACCCGTATTTGAGTGAAGTGAAGGAACGAATCTCACGGGGTGACACGGTCGAAGGTGAACTCGAGCTCTTTGCCGAAAAATTGTCTGTGGTAGAAGGAATACTACTCAAGGGCTGCAAGTGATCATATCTAAAGCAATTAGAGGAAAATTTTTGACGAATTCACGATGCATACCTTGCACTAAATAAATGCAAGGCCAGATCACACCGATTAGTATTTTGGCCTGGACTCAGCAGAATTTTGATTCCTTCATTTTGGGGTTTAGTATTTGCCAAAGGTATGCATACAAGCAGCCGAGTGAGCCCCTGCTTATGCAGCCAATCCCAGACATGCCATGGCACCGAGTGGGAATCGACCTTTTTCAATACGGTGGAGCCTCCTATGTCGTCGTATACGATGACCACTTCAACTTCCCTGACGTTGAAAAGCAAAGTGGCACAGCTGCCAAAGAACTTGTCGAAAAAATATGTGATTTTCTCAAGGTATGGCATCCCGGCACAACTATGTACTGACAATGGGCCCCAATTTCTATCGCAAGAGTTCCGACAGTTCACCATAAATTACGACTTCCAGCATATCACAATATGTACAGACTTCCTGCGGTCAAATGGACTGGTAAAAAAGGGGGTCTGATTGTTAAGCACATCCTAAAGAAGACCAATGAATGCCACGGTGCTTTTTGGTTGGGTGTTTTAGCCTATAGGTTATCCTCTCTGGAGGATGGTCGCTATCCGAGTGAGCTACTGCAGGGTAGACACCTTCGCACAATCCTGCTCAAATACCAAGACGATCCCAGAATTCCAGTGAAAAACCATCGCCAGTCTTCAAGGAGCAAGGCACTTCCACCGCTCGAGAGGGAACCTCGGTGCGCATTCATAATGGAGACTTGTCACGCACAGCCGCAGTAAGTGGGCAAGCTACTCCGAGGTCGTATATTGTGAATACAGAGGACCAGTGGATGCTGAGGTGAAACAGGCAACACCTGCTGCACATACCAGGAAACGATGCGAGCGAGGATCAAGACGATGCCGTAACCCCGTGAAACATGTTCAATCCAGATAAGAGGCAGGACTGCAATACACCAGGAGAGCAAACGAACACAGAACAAGGCCTGGTGAACTCCACGACTTCAATGCAACGAGCTGACGACGGAGTTGTTAACTCTTCAGGTCAACGAAGGTCGACCAGGCAACACACGGAACACCGAAGATTACATTACGGTGCCAACTTCCACCAAGTTTCTGAAACTTGTTTTTTTTATATTCCATCAGGAAGACGAGATGTATCAGATTGCAGATTGTCAGCATTTACACGTCACACTGAGTCTCTCCTTAATGTGTTCCCTCTTCCTCTTTTCATATCGCTTTTTCCGATGGAGGCGGAAATGTTGTAGGCCCGTGTGCTCAGATTTGGGTGCACGTTAAAGAACCCCAGGTGGTCTAAATTTCCGGAGCCCTCCACTACGGCGTCTCTCATAATCATATAGTGGTTTTGGGACGTTAAACCCCACATATCAATCAATCATCTTTTCATATCGCTTACTTAAAAAAACTCGAAATAAACCACCGGGGGCTGGTGTTTTCTGTTTAGTTGGCGCAGCTCTAGCCAACATGACTGTCTGCTTATTTTAACGACACGGTACACTGACGACGTAGCCATTGAGGTACATATCAAGTGCTGCTCATCGCAAGGCCTACCTACAGGTGGGTCCTTTTCAATTAATGCCACATCAAAGTGAGGCTTCTGTATATTATTGACACCCTTTTTCACCGACATCACAAGACATGAGTAGAGTCCGGCGCGTTAGACACTGTCCCCGAAGACGCGCCGATTATCTAATGCGAGCTCGAAGGCACTGCACAAGTTACGGATCATGACGGCATCATTCAGTGCACGCCTGCCTTCGCGCAGTGAGCCACATGGTGCTGTTCGACGACGCAGCCGTTTACTCGACAAGTCACGACGATGGCACGCATTGCCGAGCCACCACTCCCAGAAAAGGGCAGATTTTCGTGCCTCTACTCTACGATGAACATGCGGAGGACTTTTTTCTTGAGATACACTGCGGCCCTCCGCGGAAAATTACAAGTCCACACGTCACGCCGTGCTCCAGAGCCAACATTGAAATAAGGTGTTCGGACAGTAGGGACGTGGATCTGGCTGACATCCTGTACAGGGCCGTACACTCTTAGTACGAACACCACACCGCATGGCTACGCTCTGCGGGGGACCAGCGCCAGCGCTGCGGCCGCGCATCGAAGCTTATCGACGCAGGCGCACAAGAGTGCGGAGGCGAGACTTTGTTTTGATTAAAAGCGTGGGAGGGCGCCGTGCCTGTTTTGCCGTGAAGCAAACCTAAATCGCCTGGGAAACCACGAACATTGCAGGAAAGCGGGCATAGCTCAGCGCAATGTGTTGTATAGTTAGGGTATTCGAGACGTTGGTGATTCCTTTTGTTTCAGTACCAGAACACCAGTTTAATGTATACATTGTTACAAACTCTAGAGTATTGATTTTATTTGGTTTGTGGTGCTTTAGCCTGTGAAAGAATTTCGCCACTGAGTGGCGCACTGAGAAGTTTCTATTACCGAGAAATATTTACCTTTGCCTGAAAAACGTGCGCAAGCGTGCATGTTTCTGCCTTTCTCCCGCATTTATTCATGACACGTGCTGCCGCGATCGAACTTGTGTCTCCCCACTAGTTTTAGTTGACCACTAAGGCTCCACAGCGGGGCATTCTAACGGCTCTACACACTCTGCAATATCGAGATTCATAAATCTCAGACATTTGCTTTTGCGTGCTTTTTCAGAAGCATCGGAGTGCTCTAAAGTTCAACTTGTGTAAAAAAGTTTGCCGACAGTTGGATACAAAGTTGTGTGCTGTGTTTACTAAACGTAGCAACTATCGGTAGCGGGTAGGTTGCCCTCCAGCTCCAATAACCACATTTATTCTATTTTAGGAGGCTGCTGTATATGAACCGACAAAGGTTGGTGTTGGCTCTGATTTGCTGCCACTCCTCTTGGACAATGACCCAAAGCGCGTCTGCTGAGACCACACAGATTTGTCGGTGGGCCAGCGCAAGCTACATGTTCCCTCACACATTTTTAATGATGTTTAAGTAAGGTGACTGTGGAGGCCACTCAAGAACTTCCACTTTACGACTCTCTGAATACTGAGCAACGTTTTTTTGATTTCTGTATGGATAGTCATGCTGCAGGATGGAATCGTTCTCTGGGAAAGGTCCCGCGACAAGATATGGCAGCAGCACGTCGTCTAAAGTCTGCAGTGGGCGTCTGGCATGAAACGACTTACAATTTTGACAAGGGGTCCCAGCCTTTGAGCGGTAACGGTGTCATGTCAGGCCAGCCAGTCAAAATACTCTCAGTAAAACAATGTCTTGTGACTTGAGCCTATACAGCTTTTTCTTCGGACAGACGGAGCACAAAACTTGAAAATCATGCGAAATCCTCCATCGTTATCACCAGAAGATAACATTGTGTGATAGCCATTTTACACAAACCGCAACAAACCTGCTTAGGGTGATCTTGAATGACCAAAGTGATGGCCCAGGAAAACTTTCTGGCCAATTTTTTTTTTTGTGAGTGCACAAACTATCAAAGTAAGAAAAAGCGAACCAGACACCACAAACGCTAGCGCCGTCCCGTCAGTTTTCCTTTTTGTGTTCCATTGAGTGACTTAGGCTTTGGTAACATGCACGTGGGTGAGACGGCAGGCTACTTCAGTAGGTATCCCAAGAATATTATAGAATATGGTCCAAAAATATGCTGAGGTTAAACTTATGGTGGTCACGTAAGACAGTCCCAAAAAAGACCCCACATATACATGTGCTCTCTGTGCCATGTATGCCTTGTCGGCTGAGTGCTTAGACGAATAAAATTAAATCAGATGTATAGGGTACAAAACACGAAGGAGGAGGTGAAGAACATCAAGGCATTGACATATTACTTGGAATTTTAACACATCTTGAGGACTTGATATTTGTTGCATTCCTTGCGTTTGGCTAAGGGGTAGCAAAGAGATGACTCCAGGAGATCTGAACCTGAAAAAAGGAGAAGCTGTTTTCCAATGGTCAGGCATCTAAGTAGTGACCACAGCATCAAAACGCGCGCAGGTATATTCCTTTACCTTACGTGTCTAAGCAGAAAAACAGACACGTATTAGATGGTGAACAAGAAAGGGGCCCCTGTTTTTCAATAAAAAGTTCCTCGCCTTCTTTTTTTCCTTTTTTCCGTATTGTTTGCGCCAAAGAAGTTAACTTCTTCTTTTTTTGTGCTATGATCCTCTCCACCGGGAGATAAGGGCGCGCGAGAGATCGTCCACTCCCATCCGCTCCGCCGGCCAAAGTACGCATGAGAGATCACAGCCGCCGCGCGATCATTGCGCCATCTTGCTAATAATGCTGAAAACACGATAGTTTCTCCTCGATATACCCGCCAAAGGCGGTAAGTGGTAGATATAAATAGCTTGCCGTTTGAACGTTGAACGAGGTGCCCCTCGGTGGCTCAGTGGTTCACGCCTCACATTCACGACGTGCAGGTCTCTCGTTCACTTCCACACGCCAGTGTCTTTTTCTGGATTTTTCTTTCTTGCGTTTTCACATATATAGATACGTATACATATTCGGTGAGTGACAGCGATGCCCACGCCGACGCCAGCGGAAAAATCCATCCGAGAGTGTCCATATCATTGCCATCGCACTAATATAGCGGTGCTGACAAGCTTCTAGAGGTACCTGGAGCATATTGAGATATACTCTGATGCTATGAGCGTATTTCGTAAAAGAATATCTTCTATATATAATTCTATTGACCATGTCGCTTCTGCAAAGAACAAAAGCGCCTAAGGAGATTACGAAGGGCAATGCTTTTGGGCGTGAAGGCTGCATTTAACAATGACCACATATGGCATGAAGCCATTCTAGACGCCTTGGGTAACATTGAATTAGTCACAACATCTACGGGCTCCGATCTCACCATCCTTCTAGCCGCAATTAAATTTGTTATGCGAGAATCTCCTGCTGATTGGCCTATCTTCTGCGACTCCTAGGCAGCCCTTCAATCTATGCGAAGTCTACGACACGGGAACTGCCATCAGATCGTATCTCAAATCAATGAAATCTGTCATCGCGCCACTAACAAAGGACATGAAATAATCTTGCAATGACTGCCTGGTCACTGGGGAATTGGTGGTAACCACCTCGCCGACTACGCTGCCTGTTGTGCCAACGGTGGAGCACCCACGCTGCTCATATCCTTCTCAAGGGTTGATGCCGCAGAAGAACTTCGCCCAATCGCGCATAATACCACACCTATGCATTGGACTCATCCACTAAACTTCACTCGACGTCCACAAAACTCCGCTTAATTACTCAAATTACAGCTGCCATCAAAGACTTAGCGACGGGACGCTACTAGGCTGTGTCGATTTTGGTTCGGCGTTTCCTTTACCAATTCATTCAGTTATCGCATTGGTATGGCTTACCAAGGGTCGGCGTTTCCTTTACCAATTCATTCAGTTATCGCATTGGTATGGCTTACCCCACAAATTGTGATAACTGCCATTGTGTAGAAACTCTCGGCCATGTCCTGCGCCATTGCCCAGAATTCGCCGAAAATCACCGGACTCTCCAGTGTGCCTTAAGGAACTGGATGACCGACCATTTACTCTGGAGATCTTGGGAGCGTGACCTTAACGTACTTCAGCCCAGAAAGACGCACGAGCCCTTCCACAATACTAGAGGGCAACGTCACGGTGTGACCGCTTGTGAAACCTGAACTGTGTGTGCGGTGTGTGTGTCATGTGCAATGAGTGTCTCCTCCTCACTTTCTCTTTTTCTTCCTAATTCCCCTCTCCCCCGTGTAGGGTAGAAAAATGGACTTATTCTAGTTAACCTCCCTACCTTTCTTATATTTTTTTCTTTTCTTGGGAACAATGTATAATGTCACGTTGTGGTAGTGGCAGAAGAAGACAGCTTAGGGGTTCAGGGGTTAGTGGCTGCTGTGGCCGAGTAAACATTCACTCGATCGCTTCGAGTTCCTGTTCATCATTTCCTCCAGTAACAGACTAATGGAGATGCGGGGTACTGCAACGTCTTATGACTGCTGGTCAGGGACAAAAGCGACCAGCACTGGTGCACTAGGGCCTGCTGATATCCATCAAAGCAGCCGCCGCCTTCAAGGACTACCGCCACAGGTACAGCCTTCTGGCAAGTTGTGTCAGGGCAATGTTTCCCACTGCTGCAACCTAAACCAAGCATGACCCGTTCACTGGCGTACCCTGTCATCAACACGCCTCACATGCAAACCTATTCCACGGCGATGCCGGTGAAGATGTGGAATTCATTTCCTCACGGCGTAAGTTAGAGCCTCCTTCTGAAACTGCCAACAGAACGACAACTGTCATTACCGTTTCCGTTGACTGTTATACAGGGACTGATCATTTCGAAACGAGAGCTGATTTCTCGGTGATGAGTGCTTCAATGGCCATCCATCTACGCAAGGTGCTGGCAACATTGGGTGGCCCACAGCTAATGACGGCTGAAGGTCACCTCGTATCACCTATAGGAAGATGAAACACACAGCTTGAGATTTGTGGTTCGGTATTCGGGGCGTCGTTCCTATAGTACTTTCCAAATGCTATTGGCTGGTCATTTTGGGCATGGTTTTTCTTCAGGAATATGAAGAAGTAATCACTCTGCGTGAGTTGTTCATCCCTTTCGCTTAACTGTGTTTCTTCAAAACAAGACATTGAGAACGAACATCGTGGTTGGCGTTCTGAGTAGTTGATTATTGCGTCCAGTTGCCGCCTCGCAGTAGTGTCTTCGTCCTTGATGAGTGCCCACAGGGGCAGTCAAATACGGACAATCACCAAAGCTAACCTCATGTTATTGTTTGATCGGGAAGTCGCCATTACTTGAAGTCTCCTTCAGCTCCGGAATGTCCAGACTACGCTTTTAGTTACGAACTTAAGTGGCGAATACAGGCATTTTGCGAAACGCACCACTGTAGCTTACTGGAGGCACTAGGTGAGTTGGATGCTTTCCCTTTTAATACGACGATCTCGACTGAGGACAGCTGAGATACCGACGTGACTGGTCACCTCAAAGTTAATCGCCAGTTGAAACTACCTTAGTGAGCAAGGCTCCTCAGCCTCCTATCCTCTTTGAGTGACTGTTTCACCACAACGTCGAAAGTCTGGCAAACTCTTTCAACGAAACCCAAAATCATCACTGAGCTCAACGTCCAACCCATGCGCCAACATGCTTACCGCGTGCAGCCGAAAGAACAGGATGCTATTCATCATCAAGTCAGACAAATGCACGACGATGACGTAATTCATCAATCGACAAGCCCTTGGGCATCCGCAGTTGTGTCGGTTAAAAAGAAAGATGGTTCACTACATAAGATCCTGTGTAGACTACCGCAAACAGAACAATATCACAAAAAAGACGTATATTCTCTTCCTCGCCTCGACGACTCCTTGAATCACCTGTACCATGCCCCATACCTCTTTCCATGCATCTCCATAGCGGATATTGGCAGATTGTAGTAGATGAGCGGGTCCGATAAAAGAAGCATTTTAACACCTGACCATCGTCATCAATCTTAAGTTCTTCCTTTTGGACTGTGCTTCGCTCCAGCCCCATTCCAACGAATGATGGACACAGCTCTGTGTGACTTAGAGCGGCACTCGTGTTTTGTGTAGCCCCGCCGCGGTGGTCTAGTGGCTAAGGTATTCGGCTGCTGACCCGCAGGTCGCGGGTTCAATTCCGGCTGCGGCGGCTGCATTTCCGATGGAGGCGGAAATGTTGTAGGCCCGTGTACTCAGATTTGGGTGCACGTTAAAGAACCCCAGGTGGCCAAAATTTTCGGAGCCCTCCACTACGGCGTCTCTCATATTCATATGGTGGTTTTGGGACGTTAAACCCCACAAATCAATCAATCGTGTTTTGAGTATTTATACGACGACATCGTTTTTCTACGGCCTTTGAGCAGAATATTCAGCGGCTTGGGGTGCTTCTTCTGGCCATTCCTACCGCCGGCCTGTCGCTGAAGCCAAGAAAGTGTCATTTTGTATACGACGAGCTCAAACTCCTTGGCTATATTGCAAGCATTAGTGGTGTCCACCCCGACCCTGAGAAGGTCATGGCAGTTCCTTTGTTCTAGACACTGAAGACAAAGCATAATGTGCGTCGCCTTTTGGGCCTTTTTACGTTACCGTGGCTTTTCGTCAAATGTTTCAAAAGTCACCCAGTCTGCATAAGAACTCGTGAAGGACGACGTCACTTTCGTGTGGAGTCCAGACCAATCTGACGCTTTACGTGACATTCCACACCGCCTACAAACACCACCGATCCTTGATTATTTTGACACCGAAAAAGACACAGAAGTCAGCGCAGATGCGAGCAACTTTGACCTCGCAGCTATTTTCCTGAAATATCAAGATGGCATGAATCACGTCATTCATTGTCTGCGTTAGCTGCACGTTTTCATCTGCGAAAAAAATAACTACTCAATGACTGAAAAAATGTCTGGCGGTTGTATGGCCCCAAGGTAAGAAACTCATGCGTCACCAGAATCAATACACGTACTATCTGCTATGAGAACATTGACTGTTTCTTGGAAGTGGGACCGGTGTTTACCATATTTGATTCATGCATAGCAAAGAGTTGTAATCTGGTGGCTTATTCTTTCGAATAAACAGCTGAAGCTTAGCAATCGACTTTTCTGCGCATATACTGTTATGTACCCCAATAATAATAAATCGCGACTTGTCCTGGAACCACCAGGTCCCGGACATGAAAATCAAACTCATCAGGATCACCCACGCTCTAAGATTTATTGCGATAACATCGTGAAGTGCATTTTTACCAATCATTCGACAACTTTATATTGTACTTGACCTCGAGTTCATGTGCTACAGAGTGCCTGCATTGACCAGGGCCCGAAGAACACACGCACGCGTTCTCCCATTTATTCAAGCTCAATCCCTTAAGCCTGTGTCACATGCGAGCGAACGAGCGGTGGCGGCCGCAGCGATGAGCGGCGGGAGGACGCGCGAGCGCGCGTTCATTTCACATGCGCCGCTGCTACCGCTGCCGTTGCGCGACGCCCACCGCTCTAGCGGGCAGTGTTGTCCGCGGAAGGCGCCGGTCAACCACTGTTTTCAGTAGTATCTGAAAGCCGTGCTTTTCTCCAAGTGTGCTTCATTTGGCACCCCTGTGCTACGAGGTTCATCATAAATAGCCGCTCGACTTTTACGCGTCTGTACACTGATTGAACTAGTTTTAACATGTATCTTACAACAAATAAACAACGTTTGCAGTTGCTTTTAAGTTTTGTCCTGGCTTTTTCACGTATGATTCTTGTTGCGCGCTCATATAACTTATATAACTGACCATGGAGAAGCAAAAAAAAAAGAGTTTGCTTGTATGGTTTTATTATACAGCTGTTCCAGCTAGGTGAATGCTTAAGAACTGCGAGTGCGTTTTGCGCAGCACTTCCCATGTTCCTCCGATTCATTGCTTTTGCTTTCAGCGATTTAACATTGGGACACTGAACGAGGTTTCTGTCAGCCCAGTATACACAACTCGCAAAATTCATACCTAAATTTTTGTGGCTGTTTGCTCGAGTCAAAATAAGAGTTTTTATAAAAACTCTAAGTAGTAAGCTTCGGCAGTGTTTGTGGTCACCATTTGGCTCATGCGAACACATCCTTCATTGGGGTTTTCTGAATGGTCTACATCTCTTCTGGCGCTCGAATTCGTATGCTTCCACCCTAAAGAGTAAGTCTCTAAGATTTTTCAATAATTCAGTAAAGCACTCCAGGATGAAGAGTTTAATCAACGGCAATTAGCACAATATACGTGATACCCTCGTTGTCCCGGTTCTTTGACTGTTGTATATACACTTGTGCACGGCGCAGGTAAGGAACTACGCAGCAATTCTTGCTTTAGTTTGCATTTGCATCCATAGATGCTGCGGTGGTGAGCAGGAAAGCCGAAGCATCACATCATATCACACAACACACCTTTGCCGTCGGGACATAGTGACATTCAATTGGTAGCATTCGACCATGTAATTTAGATGCATGTTTCTAGGCATGTGTTGCTGCCCTGGTGCCTGAAATCAACAGCTGTTCTTCGTTATCTACGTAGTGTATGTTGTGCTCGCGACCGAACATCTATTTTCGCCTAGCCAGCCGCCCATTCCTGCACTGAATGTCACGGAGAGCAGCTGGCCAGTGTGCAGGACCTGTCGACAGCCTGCAAACTTGAGCGCTCTGCGGTGCAATTGCTCATTGCGAGAAAAGCGTCGCAGAGGACGCGGACAAGTCAGCCAGTGTATTAGTGAGAAATCATGGTGTTGTTGAAGACGAGAACAAAAATAAAGGTCCATGATGAGTGCCTTATTTCCCCGAACCATGACAGGAAGCTTCGCGCCCCTTCTTTGTTGAGTCACATCACGAAATTCCTTTTCAGTGACCTGTGTGGAATGCTACTTCTCAAGTCCACTACCGTAGACGCCGTCCTTGCTCTCTCGTTCGTGTGAAGCCTTTCATCTTTGCATCGTGACACCAAATGTAATCATTTCTTAAACCAGCAACAATTGCTGCGACATAGAAGTACGGTGTGCCATGCGGCTCCTTTACGTGGGAATAACTTTCGATGAAAACGCAAAAAACAGAAAAAAGAAAGTAGTAATAAAGTTATTGAAATAAAAAAGGCACCGCATGCAATTGTCACTACGGCGAAAGCATCGTTGAGAGCAACGAAAGGAAAACAGCTGCACTTCGACTTCACCAGTGAACATAGCCAGTACAAGCCGCGACGTTCACTTTATGGAAGTATGTGACTTCGGCAATTTCTTCCCGAAAAATGCTCTTCTTATGGTTCTTGCGGAAATCTTCCATTTTGACGTCCCAAAAAAGAGACCGTTTCAACACTTCTATCAGCGACTTATTGAAAGCAGTGCGAAAAATTTGTGAGCCGGCGAGAGGACGGATGTCGTCTGCTACTCAGTCGGAGCGAGTTGTTCTGTGGAACCAGTTCCTCGCCGCGCGCGCGTCAACTTCTCGACTCCACCCTCGTCATCACGTGTCAAACGACGTCACTGGTCGCTCTGCCGCTTGTGCCGCTAGCGAATTTTTCCAACTCTGGCGAATTTCACAAGGGCGTCTAGTCGCCGCGGTAAAAACCTGTTTTGGCCTGGCGCGGCGGCTGCCGCTCCGCTCTTGGAGCAAAATCGCTCGCATGTGAAACAGGCTTTAGAATATGCCTTGAGGTTCCGAGAGGCATGTCCTCAGCAGCGACTGTCGTTATCACTCGTGATCACCCAGTCACAATATACATTCGCGTCGATGCTTTAAAAATTCATATGAAAGATATGCCACCTGAATTCTATCGAAACGCTTCGCCTCCGTCCCATACATCTATGCTACAATCTCCTTTCAGCAGTATTTTTGGTTCGCACAGCATGGTGATTCCCTCAAACTTCACGTATGCCGCAAGACCATCGATACCATTGGTGTTGCCTGCATTCACTAGAAACTCTGTTAACAATTTCAAAAATACAAAAGAGAAAAAAAAACATTTGTCAAATTTGCTCTACAACAAGCTACACTTCTAATCCTGCAGGAAAACATATTGGACATCTGCATATTTCCCATGGTGGGCCAATATCTTTTGCAAGCTCAGCAGCGGCAGAGGTCATTCGCGAGAAGTTCGCCACCATATAATTCAAAACATCGCACTTGACGTCGATGGCTGCAGAGCTCACCACCATCGATGTTGCTCAAAAGTTCACGGTTGAAGAACCTCCACAGGTATGGTCAATCTTCCCCGGCTTCAAAGCAGCCCTCCAGTGATTATGTTGCCATATCGTCATGGACCACATGAACAATTAGTCGCCGACCTACGCGCAAAACATGAATTTTCTAAAAGACGTCTAGAAACGCCTACAAAGGCCACACGCGTCATGATCTATAGAAATACCTAGAGTAGACATTTTCAAAATGTAAGGTTTTCGCCTCAAGTGTGCTTGCATTTAGTTTATTAGCCTTTTTATCAACTACGACAAAGCTATAGATAAGCCTGATGTGCCAAACAAGTTCGTAACTTATACTTCAAGACATTTTACACATGCTGCAGGCGAGCGCTTAACGATGACCTCACTTATTCTTCAAAATTTTTGTAAATAAGCGCCAAAATGCCAAAACGTCCTTTCAGAAGAATGGTCACCGTTGGTTTTACCAGTGAGTGACGCACCAGACAAACCCCCAAAATAAGTTGTTTCACATCACAACGTGAGTGTACCCGCAAATTTGTTACTATCAACAGCTGGATAAGCATATTCCTTTCACGCCAAAGTGCTCATATGAAAATGATGCTTTCAGCAGCACGCTCACGCAACTTCGACCGACAACAGGAGCAAAACATAGGCGCGCATTGGCGTGCGTGCCAGCATGCATCAACTTTAGTGGTTTCGGATGTAAAAACTTCTACAGAGGTCAACACACATGTCTAAAACAATGGAGCTTCGTGCTCGGAACAGCACAAGTGATATCACCAGTTCATTCGAATGAATGAAAACCTTGGCTGCGAAGAAATTCTTCCATCGCAAGTGCAGCCATAGAGTAACATAAAAATTATAACAATGGTCACTCGGGCCAAAACACGGCGGAGCTACGCAGCTTCACCCCAGCCGTAAGATCGCAACACGTCAATCACTGCTTCAAGGAAACACGCATACTAGTTATTTACTACCATACCTTTTCTGGTGCATTATACGTCTAGATGTTTTTGTGTATGTGATAGTGGCCTGAATCTGTCTTTATCGTCTGCAATTGTACGTTGCGATACCGTCTAAGGTCTATTCAAATAGGTCGCGATGGCTCGGGCAAAAAGCGGTTATGAAGCTATTGCCAGTGACATCCGCATAGGTAGTTATGGAATTAAGCTGCGATTCAAGTGCGACTCTGTGTGGAGGAAACAAACTCTAATAGTGAAAAACCAAGTTTGATTCAAAATAGAAACAATCCATCGGTTTTACAAATGAGATTTTTTTCCCCAACAATATTATGCCGGTGTAATCAACAAAAAGTTTGTGACGGTTTTTATTACTACAAAATGTTTTTGCTAGCGCTTTATGCGCACGCTATTATTATTCAGTGCAGCCCTTCCACTGCATGTATACACATGGCAAGGTTCACTCGTAAAATTCGTCCGCGAAGACACACCCCTCACGTAATTTAGTGTTCTGCGCTTGCTTTAGTTCTCCATTGTTCACGAAATTGTTATGTGCGTTTTATTGTTGGCTAACATCTTTAGTGAAGTGTCCAATCGGCAGCGGAACGATGTGGATTACATTTTCACCGAGTGCTTTCGTAGGCAGCTGCGGAAACAATGTGCTGTGCAAGGATGCAATAGCAACAAACGTATGCCTGGTGACCCATGTCTCCTACATAAGAAACAAGGATAATGGTTCGGAACGAACTGCTCGTTGGGCTTTCATTCATTAGTATTCCTGCAGCCCGGTTTCTTTCTTGAGCATGCAGTGCCTACTATTAACGTTATCGGTGTGCAGTTTGCTACGTTATCTATCACGGTACTATTTGTCTGTATTCATTCGCATAAGTAGCGGCAATTTATCAGAGCATAATGCAAAAACATTGATTGATTTGTGGGGTTTAACGTCCCAAAACCACTATTTGATTATGAGAGACGCCGTAGTAGAGGGCGCCGGAAATTTTGACCACCTGGGGTTCTTTACGTGCACCCAAATCTGAGTACACGGGCCTACAACATTTCCGCCTCCATCGGAAATGCAGCCGCCACAGCCGGGATTTGATCCCGTAACCTGCGAGTCATCAGCCGAGTACCTTAGCCACTAGACCACCGTGGCGGGGCAAAATGCAAAAACAAAAGGACAACATAACACAGGTAGTGTCCACAGATTTTTTTTTTGCTCTTAATATCCCTTTTCACATCAAATAAATTTGAATTATTGTGAATTTTGAAAGAAAATGAATTGTCATCATTTTCGCGTTACAAGGCGTCATTTCCTCCTGCTAAAACAAAAGATCACAAGCGCTGTGCATGCTAAAGAACCTGCGTAATTGTGAAACAAATAAGTTGCGCTGCAGATATCACATGTACACGCTGCTACGCTGTTGCATGGTTGTCTTAATACATTGGTGGAAGATGCCACGAATGGTGAATAAAAGTTGACTGATATGTGGGGTTTAACGTCGCAAAACCATCATATTATTATGAGAGACATGGTGAATAAAAGTTAGGAGAATAAGTTTCCTTGTAAAACCGAGGCGAAAAGTGAACGGTAGTATAGTTAAACGCCACTATTCAGTCATGAGTCTGCATTAGATTGGCTAGCGCTGACTTGAAGCACACTTATAGATGACACGCTGGCGATCATCTTAGCACTAGTCCTTAGCAATCAGGGGCCTATGAAAAGTAATTTTAGATCGAATTTCGCGCTAGTGCACACAAAATGACGTCACTTGTTTACCAGCTATTCCGTCACATCCGCTTTATTTTTTGTTCCGCCAGAAGTGTTCCCTCCTCACAGAGAAGGCGCTAAGCCCAATGAGCAGCTGATCAGCCATCATTTTCCGAACGTCTGTGCTTTTATGGAGCCTTCGCTACCAATCTATATATACCTTGTATCGTCGGGCTGGGATCGAGCATGAATCGGATTTGAGAGAAATGCACATGGCGTTGACACGACGGCAACGTTGCCACGTTCGGTGTTCGTGAGCATTTAGGGCAATGAAGAAGTACGGGCAGCGGCAGGGAGACGCCATAAAAGATGTGCGATAACGTTCCCGGCCTGCGTCGTGGTCTTCGCTTGTTTCGTCTGCCTCTAAGCTTGGTTGCTGCTAGGTACAAACTCCATATTGTATTTGTCACTGAAGCCATAACCTAAAATTTCTGGCATTGTGCTGTTCGGCACAGATATCTTTTTGTGCTCTTCACTTCGCGTACGGTTTTCGTGGATTGCTTCACGCAAAACTGTTTAGAATGCTGCGCAGCACGTTTGCGAGAAAATTTTTGCTTGGCTCAAAAAAGTGAGTCGCCCCTTGCGTGGTTAGATTTTCCTTGTGCCGCTACACGTATTCGAATTCACTGCATGAGTGCGATCTTGTGCAAAGTGCAGCTAGGCTTAGTATCGTTATCTGTGCCGTTGGCGAATTGTCTGAAGCTCTAACGAGTGTAATAAGAGAGGAGTGGTGAATCTAGAAAAATGTTTGCTAGCTAAATCTAGGACATAATCTTTGAGTAAACACTCCTGCCTCGTTAACGGCTTGCAGGGCACATACAATTGCTTTGTTTTTTGCTGCGGCAACTGCTTGTGACTGTTTTTCGCGAAAGAGTGATGTAATGTGTGAAGGAAAAATTAGTGTTAAGGGGGGAAAAATGTAACCAACAGTTTTTCTTTTTTTCCGGTTCATGCCGGAGTCAAGTGCTGAAGCAACTACTACCGTGTCACGTTGTGTACTGTATGTGTAGTTGCGTGCGTTTATTGCAGTTTTACTCTGCTGCGGGTCTTTTTGTATGTTGCCTATATGTTTATTTCTTGTGTGTTTTTTATAATCATGATATGGCAGCTGTATTTTCACGTCTCGCTGTGCAACGAACCTGTCTTTGTGCCAGTGTTTATCAAACATTAAAAAAGTAGGTATGTGCTTACCAATAATATTACTTGAAAATGAAAGTTTTCTCTTCTCCAACGATTCTCATGTTTTAAATAAAATTTGTGCATAGACGCACATTGGCATCGTGTGCATTCGCACTAGCGGTGCAGCGTACACGAAGCTCATCAATGCGTGCAAACGACACGTTACAAATATAGAGTATGGCCTCAGAGACGAGCACGCACGTATAAGTGGTCTCAGAGGCTGTATATTATTCCTAGTCACTACAAAATGGCCTTCGAGACAGTCGTTTCTGCGATCTGCCATCTCTGAGGCTGCAGAGTTTTCCCTCATCTGTTTGGTGCGCTGGGAACCAAATCATGCTCACGGGCCTATGGAAGCGTCCTCTCTTAACAGTTTATATCACTCTATGATGCAGTCCTCAGTTCTGCCAGCGTAGAAAATTTTCATGTTTAAAAAAGCATACATGTGAATTCTTTTCGATATTCACTTTTTGAACGTGCCAATTGAACTGGCCACATCCGAGTGCTGTCAATTGCTCACAGCTAGAGTATGAGCATCGCTGTGGCACAAGCGCTACAGAACGGGATGTTGAACGCTTGTGTTCAGTAGAAGAAGTAGCTCCAGATTTCTGACTGCGCAAGTAATGATGGCGGCAAAATATGTTTGCAAAGTATCACCACGGTAAACATTCGGTCCCGTGCAGCAGTGATGCTGCCACTCGTTAGCGGCCGACCACCGCGGCAAATCCGTCAAGCCGGCTCGGTACATACTACCTCGTGGTGCCGTTTATTTTATGTGTCACTTCTAATTTATGCAGTTTTCTATAGCACAAACAGCATTTCGCTAAGCATCGTTTATGCATGCACGGTAACGGTGCTGAAATGTAACCTTTCACACCACGCTAAATAATTAGGTAGTGAGCACATACCACTTTGCACGGTTTCCGAAAGTATTCCAGTCTTATATTCATTCCCGAGAGCAGCTCATGACTGTATCCTGTTAAAGTGGCAAGGGCTGTACGTCCGAAACTATCTATTCCTGCGCTAAAACGACCTAGAATAACGTAGCAGGCTCTCTGGTGGCCTTACCTGGTGTCTAATATATCTCTTGTGTGGTGGCGCAACTAGCGGCTTGAATGCCTGGTGGAGGTGTTTGTTCGCAGCTCCACCAATGTCATTTTTGTGTGATGTTGTCACATGCCTAACACAGAAAGGCACGCCACTTTCGACATGGTAAACGGTGCCTGAGGCAATTAAAAAGAAAACTTGCACAACCTGGGTAAGTTCACGTAAATCAATGTGTATGCAGCTGTGCTGTTAGGCCGGCTAAATTAGGCTAAAATAAAACGCACTCAGGACAGTAAGTCCTGAGTAAATAACCAGAAAGCGTTTTCTTTCATTAAAGTCTGACTCTATTTTACTCGTGCGAACGCGCGATCAAACTGCACCCAGGCTTTTGTGAATATGAAGGATGCTGTGTACATTTGATATGCACATAACTTCCGCTACATGTGGAAAGCAGCCATGGCAAGCTTTTTAAACCTTTTTGCACAGTTAACAATAGCAAGCTTGATTATTTGTATTTTGTTAAAAAGGGCCTACTTTCACGAAGCACCTTTTTTACGAGTGTGTGAAAATACTCTCAATGCTGACCTTGACGCCGCTTATGAAGGCTTGCAGTCGCTTATTGTGTTTACAGATTTCCAAGACTTTTGTGATATGACGCCCCCGCATCCCATTATATAATTTGTTGCTCCACTTTGCACTGGCACCTCTTTTAGCAAGGTACCTCTAGCTTGCACCAATACGGGTCATACGAAGAGGGAACGAACACACAATGTTTTCTGATTACCCTTCGTGTATTGCAGTCAACACAGTCAGGAGTGGACGACGCCGTCGTGGCCTGGCCTGAGAACTGAAGCACGCTTCAAGACATGGTGAGAAAAAACCTCTCGGTGAGACCATTGGTCTCAGGGTGGTAGCTTGAAGCTGTCTTCTGTATTATTCCAGAGGCGCGCAATACTTCATTTAACACTTCTGACAGGGACACCCTTCCACGGTCACTCAACAATAAACGAGGGGCACCATGGCGCAGAATGACGACGTGCAGAGCGAAGTCGGTAACTTCCAAAGCAGAGGCAGTTGGTAAAGACGTTGTCTCCACGTAGCGTGTCAAGTGGTCTACGGTGGTCACTATCCATCGTTTTCCAGTAGTTTTGACGGGAAGAGGGCCGTAAAGGTCGATACCTACAACCTCAAATGGCGCTGTGCGGCACGGATTTGGCTGAGGAGGCCCGGCCGGTGCAGTTGTCTGTAGTGCGGTCCAACGTCCAGAAGTAAACATCAAAGGAACTTGCGTGTTTCTTTAACAAATCAAATAGCTGTTGCGTCTGTGAAGGTGTCAAGTCGTCGCTAATGGCTGCAGTAAAGGTGGAAGAAGAAGCAGGCTCACCCCTAGGGCTGTCGTTGGAGGAGGCGGCGTGAAGTGGCATGACGCACGCAGGCTCGGGATCCATCACGCAGGCCACCGTGGTGTTCTGAGGAAGTAGAATTTTTTTCGGATGTTGTATTCAAAGCGGTGACAAGTGCGAAACCATTGAGAAACCGACCTACACCGGAAGCGAGAATGATGCTTTTACCGACGCAACTAAATAATGGTGAGACCAAGACGTCACCATGGTCGATGTCCTTGGAGGTAATAGTTACATTTCGCTCTTGACCTGGTAGTAATTCGGTATCTTACGCAGCTGTCAAACGAAGTGGCCTCTGGGGGTTGTCGTTGAGCGTGCAGTCCGTATCGGTGATGTGGACAACGCATTGGCCACACCAAATAGCCGCGGAGGCAGAGGAAAGAAAATCCCACCTAAAAATAATTGGTGAGAGCAGTCAGGACGGTGAACTGATTGTGGTGTCGCATACCATCAATAAAAACGCGGGCTGTACAGAAAACGGAAGGGCGAATGGTATACTCCTGGGCAGCACCCAACGTGGGTTCATCGTAAGGGGTCATCACTTGTTTGAGACCTTGGCCTAAATCAACCCGCATAACAGAAAATGTCGCACCCATGTCCACCGGAGCATCCGCGTACACTCCTTCCACTACCACCGATATCATGTTGCGCGGGCCTGGTGGAGGAATATCAGTCCTAATTCGGCATGCAGTTTTTCCCCGGAAACTGCATCATTTAATTTTCCGAATGACTGGCAGTGACTAATGAGGTAGGCCGATGTGGGGAGGAGGAGCAGTGAAAGGGTGATGGTGAACGGCGTCTCTGTTTCCGGCTGTTCCGAGGTGCACTCAATGCGGGCGGAGAGGGAGACTGGAGTGGAGGTGATGAATAGCGTTGACCTTGATAGTACAAAGTATCTCGTTCACGCATGTCGTAACCACGGCGCTCGTCTTGCTGGCGCTTGCGGCAGAAACGAGAAATGTGGCCGCGATACCCATAGTAATAGCCAACTGGGCGAGATGAGCGCCAGGGGGAAGCGTAGAAACCATGCGGAGTACCTGAAGAGAGTGCGGTCAAGTGTGCAGAGGTCAGGTGGGACCGAACGAAAGTTCAGAGGAGAAGCGGCCGCGTCCGACGTGTACGATGGTTGCGGGAACGTCGTGTTTGCTTCGCTGGGAGGCATATCAGCGACCTGCGCGTAGGTTCGTATAGGCCGAGACGAGGGTGACTGGACGTAAGCCGTAGAGTTCAAAGATGTCAGTTCCTCCCCGATAATGTCGCGTAATGCCGCTCCAGAAGACTGTGGAGAACACAGTGGAGAAGGTGGGAAACCCATGTTCTGCAACTCTTCACGTATTATCTCTTATGAGGTCACGAAGGGGTCTGTTAGATTGTTCGCCTATGTCTGGTTGTAGACGAACCGAGTACAGAGTATCGAAGCGTCACGACGTCGGCTATGGTAGCCGGGTTCTGAGAAACCAGGGCATTGAAGGCAACATGGCCTGAACCCTTCAAAATGTGGCGTACTTTGTCGGACTCGGGCATAAATGAATTGGCCCCCCAGCAGAGCGCAAGAACGTCCTCGATATACGACGTGTACGACTCATCGGAATGTTGTTGGCGAGTGTCGAGGGTTCTCTTCGCGACTGCGGACCAAATGGCCGGTGTGCCAAAAACGTGACGTAGCTGCCAGTGGGTGAAAAATATCTTGCCGTGAGCAGGAATCAAACCTACGACCTTCGAATAACGTGTTCTTATTTCACCCACTTTTCTTTCTTCTTATTTACATTTCTTTAGTTCTAATAACTCCCATATACATTCTTTGGCATTATTGTCTGTTAAATCCAATAATTATTGTGTCAAAACACAGAAAAACGAGTCCTTAGGTGTACACTTCCTTCCCTATATATATATATATATACATATATATATATATATATATATATATATATATATATATATATATATATATATATATATATATGTATATATATAGCAACATTCTTTCCTTAAGCTTTTTGTTATCGCCTCGTTGCACAATGTATGTTAAGCACCAAACACGCCTACGGTGTTTGAGAATCTTCTAGGCTGTAGTAGATCACTTTGTTAAAATTACGCCCACTTCGCGAACATTAGAGATTAATTTGGAACCTAGGTAGCTGCTGCCGATAACTCTAGAATATTCGATGGCATGGCTATAACTGCCGACGAGCTTCACCGCTAGTCAGTTGATCGACGACCGACGCTCAGTTCGCCGCTATCAGTGTCTTGCTGTAATCTTACTTTCCTTTTACGTGGCTAGAGGTTCGGCCAAATAAACTGTTTAACCTTAAACTTGCTGTCTGTTTCCTTCGTCGACGTTATGAACCCGTCAAATCTGGCAGAGGTGCTGCTTCTTTAATGTACCGGACACCTCCGTCAAGCCGTGAGCTTAATCCCCGTCGCGGAGAAGACACCGATGCCAGGCACGAGCAGCAAAGTAGCCGTAGGCAACAAGTTCTGCCACCAAAGTACGGGCTTCTACTCGAAGCGACACAGAAGACCAAGAGCTTAACGTCGACCACGGCAACAATGAAAGCGCCTGTGCCAACTGCCCCGATCCTGCTCTGGCAACCCAAGGAACCGCTAACTTTTCACGGTTCCCCAGAAGACCTGGAAAGCTGGCTCTAAAAGTTCGACCGAGTAGCTCGTTTCAACACTTGGACCGACGATGACAAGCTGCGGCACGTTTATTTCATCCTGCAAGATTCAGCACCGACATGGTTCGAGAGCGGAGAAGCGACACTTCGGACGTGTGAAATCTTAAATACGAAGCATTTCTTAGCTAACATCGACGACTTTGAGCATATCTATGTATCTATCTATCCGCTTACGTTTGAGTGCTCTCGGGGTCACCCCCTTAACTTGGCGTGAACGAAAATGAGCATGGGATGGTAAGATAGTTTGACAAATTTGAAGTGCTGGCAAAGACATGAAGAATGTCGCAATTCCATCGCGTACGTCGTCAACACTTCCCACCAGACAGTTGCACATACCCTCTGGCGGGTATGGGCCGCTGGTATGTGGGTATGTGCAAGAGGTGATTGACACTTAGTATCTACCCAGGAACGACGAGAACATGCATGGGCAAAACGCTCGAGTAGTTCTCGCGATCCGTCAACAGTTTTGTGTTCGGGTGCGCTATTCTAGGGACCGTAGTTCGGGGGAAGCCCTCGGAAGAAGGGACTTCGCACTCGAAGCCTGTTTGTGGGGCTGCATTGACTCGACTGAAGCATCTAACCCCCGAATGCAGAGATGTTACTTGGCTCGCGCCTTCGACTTAACTTGAGCAAGTCGGCGTGAAGCAAGCAGTGGACTTCAAAACGCCCAAGTCAGCCTTCGCGCTTCATAGATGCTCAGGCTGTCTTGCTTGGTCAAGTCAAGAATGAGCTTCAAAGCATAAACACGCTGCTCGCCTGCTAGCGAGGTTAATAATGAAGTTGTTCGCGTAAGGCGCGTGTTACAGCAAAAAAAAGACTATACGTTTTAAAATAACTATAAAAACGAAGGGCCAGAAGCATGTTTTTGCCATTTTACGGCTAACGAGCGGCACGTGGTGCCTGCCGCCACAGCAATGCGCAGTGTTGCTTCTGTAAAGCGTTCATTGCCCGCTGCATGGTTTTAGTGGCCACCCAAATGCGGCGCGTTTCGCCATGCTTACTTGTTTGAAGGTGAAACAAGCATCGCGTTGGGTTCTTTCGTCGTTTTCTTAATCGAACGCCCGGGCGTGTAATTGTGCTGACCTGGCTCACGGGGCAACGCGATTTTCACGGTATTTGCCTTTCTGTTCTCCTGTGGATATGCTTGTAGCGGGCTAGGTTGCAGTTATACATGAAAAAAAAAACAAGTTCTGAAAACAAATTTGATTCGTATAATTTTGTTGAGCTTGATAAACAAGAGAAAAAGCAGCGGTCAGGACATTGCTCTCAGCAGAATTTTCTCTCTCGGTGTGCAGCAATGTCTCGCTGCATGATGGTGAAGGGGATCGAAAAAACCCGTTAAAGGGGCAGCTCTTTTTTTATGTCTGTGGAATTTTACGTAGCGTTGTGCTGCAAGCGATGCCTTTCTGAGCAAAAAACAGCGCCCTGGACGGGACAAAAGGATAGACGAGTCACACAGACACAGTGCCGAGACAATTTTGTACCAAAAGAGACGGAAAATGTCATGTTTTAGAAAAACAGCAATAGCCTTTGTGGTTACGGAACACTTTGGCGTCGTCACCACCCGGGCTATGAATACGCACGTGTGTGTAGTCGACACAACCTGTAATGTCAGGGAACTCAGCCACTTCATAAAAGTGCCGCATAACTACAGAAAGCGCCGCCGGCTGCGGAAAACGTACCAGCATCGCGTACAAATGCTTTGCGATGAGTACCGTAACTTTTCCTACTGCACGGCCCACTGTCGACTACGGGATGCGGACGAGACTCCCGGTGTTTGTTTGGAATGTGTCAGCGCCATAAAACCTGAGAGCCATCAGTAGCTGTAACACTGGAGGCACAGGCTGTCTTCGGTTGTCCCCACTTTCCCGGAGCGGCAACATACCTTGCAGCTGCCGCACGGCATTCTTCGTGAATATGTATCGAGCGTGGAATTATTCCTTGTCGTACAACTCCATCGGATTTTCTCGGTCATGTAAAGCGTGTCCAAGAATCTTCAGCAGGCAGTGCGCCTCAGAAAATTCTATAGCCGCGCGACGTCATTTTGAGAGGTGGCCATGTTAGAATAACGCATGAAGGTGCTTTCAAGCTAGCCCCGCAGCTGACTTGAAACTTTTCCTGACTTCGACCGAGCCAAGGCGCCTTCAAGTCGTCCGCAAGCTCGAGAACGATTTATGGTGACCGGCGAGACTGTCTTGAGTCAAGAACGAGTCAAGTACGAGTCAAGTAACATCTCTGCATTCGGGGGTAAAGCAAGCTGGATCGGGCGGGTCGGGGAGCGCGAAATATGGGAGGGCGCAAACTACGTGCGTAAATAGGATATTATATATATTGTCACGATGAGTCACAAGTCCTAAGAGATATATTGAACGACCGGGTAGCTAGCTCTAGGACGATGCGTCAGTCGTGGCTGGCTCTCGAGCCGAGAAGAGACACGCAAATCTTCTTTCTTTCTTCCAGATCGTAGAGCCGCTCTTGCAGTCGACCCACTACGTGTGGGTGGCATTATCCCCCCTTTCGAAAAGAAAAAAAAAAGTCCCAAAAAAGGGAAAAAAGAGTACATAGCACCACCACGATGTTACGACATAGGCCCGTGGAAAAAAAGAAATTGGAAATTCGGATCAAGTAAAAAAAAAGAAATGAACGAGCGTGCCAATATAGGAAAAATCAGTGAACGAAGAAGCAAGTTCACAAAAATAAATAAATAACTCAAAGAACGCTGTACGGCAAGAAAAAGTTATGAACAACGCGCAATAAACGGTTTCATGCGCAACACATGAACGACATCCGACTTCGGTCGTGTCCTACTCCGTGCCGGCGATGTTGAGTCCGGAACCACTTCGTAGTTCACGTCACTGACGCGACGTAACACTTTATAAGGGCCAAAGTACCGGCTCAGTAACTTTTCACTAAGGCCACGGCGGCGGACGGGCGTCCACACCCAAACTTGGTCTCCGGGGTTGTAAAATACTTCACTGTGGCGGATGTTATAGCACCGTGCGTCTGCCTGCTGTTGCTGGCCGATGTGTAGTCGCGCGAGCTGCCGGGCTTCCTCAGCAACGTGACAAACTGGTGGAAGGTGCTGGGTAGTCTCACGGATGCTGCAGACCCCCCCAGGAAGCCGTAATACGAGTCCAGTGCCAGTCAATACTCCCGTGCATCGGACGAGCCGCCGACTCAGGGGATTGCCTCCGGAAGTCAACGATACTGCTACCACCACGTCAACAAACATGACCAGCACTTCGGTACAAACCTTGCCAACCGCCACGGGAAGCACGTCGTCGAACCGATATACGTTGGAAAGCCCACGGGCCCCGCCGACGTTCCATGGTACGGAGAGCGAAGACGTTGAGGACTGGTTGGCGGACTTCGAGCGCGTAGCCAACTTGAATCAGTGGGACAACGCGGCGAAACTGGGTCGTGTATACTTCTATCTCGAAGACGGGGCTCGCACGTGGTATCAAAATCGAGAGGAGCAGCTGACGACGTGGCCAGAATTCTCTCGTAGACACGCTCTTTCTTGGCGGTCAGCGCTGGCAGACATATGCCAGCGCTGACCGCCAAGAAAGAGCTGAACGAGCTATTCTTGCCCGCGTCCAGTCGCCAAACGAAACTGTGACCGCGTACGTTGAAGACATGACGCGTCTCTTCCGACGGGCAGATTCAAGAATGACGGAGGACAAGAAGTTGCGTCACTTGATGCGTGGTGTCAAGGACCAGCTTTTCGCCGGCCTCGTACGAAGCCCTCCGAAGACGGTCGCGGAGTTCTTGTCTGAAGCCGTGACAATGGAAAAAATGCTACAGCAGCGATCACACCAATACGACAGGCAAGTCAGTGGCATGTCCACTGCTGATATTTTCGCCGCCGCTGGGACCAGCAATAACTCCTTACATGAACTCATCCGTAATATCGTACGTGAAGAGTTGCAAAAGGCTGGTGTAACACCTCATCCTACGGTTAGCTCAATTGCAGCTGTCATCAAAGATGAGCTTCACCAGGCCCTCCGGGACACCTTGCCTCCTGATACAGCTGCGTCAGCTCCTGCTGAATACCACCGTAAGACAACCTACGCGGAAGCCTTGAAACGCCCTGCTGCATCGCTGCCTTTGTTCGTTCATCCTGTCCCTGCAGTTTCACTCGAGTCAGCGCAGCACATACCATACTACGAAGGCACGTACACGCCACCGCCCCTGCCCTTTGGCCGTGGTGCTTCTGTTACCCATCGTTCGGCGCAACCGGTCCAGTACATCGACGATCGGCACTCGTATCCTCGGAAGTCTGATGTCTGGCGCACACCCGATCGCCGGCCTCTATGCTTTCATTGCGGAGAAGCTGATCACTTGTACCGCCAGTGTCCTTATCGCCGTCTTGGGCTTCGCGGCTTCTCTGCGTACTCACCGCCCCCCCGTTACGGTCAGAGACCACGCGACATTCAAAACTACCTCTCCCAGCAGCATGAACCACCGTCTTCCGGGCGCCAGTCGCGCTCGCCATCACCGAGGCGATTTTCATCAATGCCCCAGCGGTATCCTACCGCACGATCTCCAAGCCCCCGCCGGGAAAACTAGCCGAAGCGACCTCTGGGGGCGGGGTCGCTGAACGTCGAAGCGCTGAAGACCTCCTATTGACGCAGAACCGTACAGAAACTGGTCCGACATCAGCTGCTGCTGCAAAGGATAGCCGGCTTTCACTGGACATAGCAGTAACAATTGATGGTTGTGTAGTTAATGCGTTAGTGGACACCGGCGCAGACTATTCCATACTGAGCGGGAAACTGACAACGCAGCTGAAGAAAGTAATCACGCCGTGGCATAACTCGCAGATTCGGACAGCTGGTGGTCATGTCGTAACTCCACTGGGTGCCTGCACAACTAGAGTACAGATACAAGGGTACACATTCGTAGCAAGCTGCCTTGTTCTACGTGAATGCTCCCGTGACGTCATTCTGGGAGTTGATTTTCTACAGGAAAATGGAGCTATCATTGATCTGCAAGAGCGCCGCGTCACGTTCTCAGCCCAGCGAGCAATCAACGTGCAGGATGACGGAATGCGCGTCGACGTACTCCGTATTTCTGAACAGAGCGTGACGCTTCCTCCCCGAGCCAGTGTTCCTGTAGACGTAACATGCTGTGGTTTGAGCGATGGCGATGTGGTGGCCGAGACAAACTTAGAACACCTCCTGCAGCAAGGCATATGTGTAGCGAGAAGTGTAATACACGTTCGCGACGGCCGATCTGAATTGCTCGTTACCAACTTTAGCAACGAGCATCGACACCTTTTCCGTGGCACTTCGATAGCGTTTGCCCACGAAGTAGCAAACGTAACCGATTGTCCCACGTCAGAAATAGTGGATAACGCAGACACATCAATGAGCAACATTGACATCAATCCTGATCTGTCCACCGATAACCAGACTGCGCTGCGAGCGCTCTTGTTCGAGTACAGGTCTTGCTTCGCAAGTTGCTCAAAGATCCGCCAGACGTCCATCACTCAGCACAGGATCATCACGTACGAGGACGCACGCCCAATACCCAGCACCTCCACCAGTTTGTCACGATGAGTCACAAGTCCTAAGAGATATATTGAACGACCGGGTAGCTAGCTCTAGGACGATGCGTCAGTCGTGGCTGGCTCTCGAGCCGAGAAGAGACACGCAAATCTTCTTTCTTTCTTCCAGATCGTAGAGCCGCTCTTGCAGTCGACCCACTACGTGTGGGTGGCAATATGTCAAATTTATCACGCAGTGCGGTATAAAAACATGAAAATGGTGTTATGTGCAGAAAACCTGATGCATATTGTTCCCAGTGTAATATTGTGGCTACAACTAAATTTTTCGTTATTCACAATAACTATTTGTCACAGTTGCACTTGCAACTCGAAAAGTAGTTTTTTAATTAGAAAATGTTAAAGAAGTAGATGTGCGCATGTTGAAATAACATCCGACTTCGCTACTTCATGAACGTAATCATTCCATGCTCATCTTTTTCTGTTGATAGACAAAGCCCGCGGAATCTGAAATGTGACTCGTGTCTAGATAGCTGCGCGCATTAGCGTGCATCAAAAAGCAGCGTCCACAAGCACGCTCACTTAGAGGCAGCCATTATCAAAGAAAAATGGAGAAAATCTATGAAGAAAAAAATACGAATCGCGCTATCTGTCTTTTCCCGTCCAAAAAAAACGCAGCGATTTGATCTTAAGCAGCCAGGCTGTAATCAGAACAGGGCTCAGACCGCGTTTCTATGAGAACAGTTGGCTGTAACAGTTGGCTGTAACAGTTGCCTGCAAAACTGCGATACATGTTGTTGACGCCAAACTTGTACCTTTGCAATGTGTGGAACGCTGTCTTTGACAACGAAAAAGAGGTGAAGTGGTTGCTAGCAGTACACTTATTTGAGCGTGCTGCTTTCTTTAGAAGTTGAGATCACATCTGCTTGTTATTTTTTTTCACATTTTTGTGGGTTTTCGTTATTTACAGGAAAAAGTTCGGACGGAATTAGTGCGTTGTTGAAAGTAGTACCAACAGATGTTTGAAAATGAGCCACATATATATGTATGACTACATATTTTTTGTTATATCAACAAAAAAATTAGTAGCTGCTATACGGCAGAATGCTGGGAACAGTATGCACTAGGTTTTGTTTTGGTAACGCCATTACTCTTTTCTTAAATTGCGCTGCATGACAACTGGACAACCCTGTATATATCAAGGTGATATTCTATTCATCTAATTGTTCATCGCAAGACAACACTTCAGTAAACACTTAATCTATTCTAATCACGCAAAAACACTGTGAGAGACCAACCCGTCAAAAGCTTGAGGCCATATACCGTACATGGTACGTCGCCACTGTATAAACTCTGAAGTTCGTTCTGAAATAACCACACGACGCACGTTTCCGAGCGTCACTCGACTCGTCATTCAGTCACCGTATAGTAGCCTGCCTTCCCGACTTGACGCAGCATCTGACACAATGCACGATGGATTGCAAAGCGCACTCCTCGACCGAGACTGGCGACCACGTGCTAACAACTTCTCGAGGACTGGCACGCGGCCCGGCATGCAGCAGAGTACATTTGCGGTAAGCTTCCCACTGAGCAGCGTGGCGTTAGCAGCGCCAGGTGCCACGTTAAACAGAATGGAAATACGAACACGCGCCCCAAGCGAAGCACGCGTCAAAGCACAGAAAAGAAAGACACGAAAGAACGGCTCGTTTCGAACAGCACCCATCTCCCTCCCCCAGGCCGCCCCCTAAGCCGCTTGATACAGATTGATGGGATGTCCCGGATTCCAGCTCAAACCAGGAGCACGTACATCTCCCCACACGTGTGGCTCGATCATCCCCCAATGTCCTCCCCATCAAGAACCCAGCACACGAAGGCCACAAAGCACGACCGCTTCGGGAACAGTAGCGCGTCGGCGTAGAAACTATAGTCTCCGGCTGAGCAGCTGAATCGTTGCCTCTCTTCTGGCTACGAGGCCTCCGTTTTACATTCTACACCCCTCGCTAGCCTGGCTTTCTTGTTGCAGCGAGCGCAATGTTGGGGACCGCTTTGTCGGAGACAATGCCCTTGTTGCAAACTAACTACACGGAGCCGTAGTGGGGATGGGAGCAGGAAGAAGAACCCTGCTTCGTTGGAGGGGAGAGGAAAAAGCCGTGACGTTGCTATAACGCCTCTGCTCCCGGTGCACACCACGCAGTCTTTTGATCCGCATCAACGCCATTGTCGCGTAATTCCCCCGTGGTCCGTCCGGCTCGCCGCATGCGGCAGAGCGAGGTCGACTGGTATATACGATGGTTTACGATCACCGCTTCCTTTCTTAGTGTGCTAGAGCCTACGTGCGCACGTATGTACGTGCGTTCGTTTGAGTACGCACGTTCGTCAGCGTGGTTGCTGGTCGCGCTTCAGAAGTCTACTCGGTATTCCGAAAAGCAGCCCTCTAAAAATCTTGTGACGGAGTTAATATTTAAGTGTAAACTCCATTTTCTCCACCTTAAGTGCTTCCGTGAACCACCAAGATTACCGAAAGCGGCACAGCATAAACAAAAATAAAATTATAATTTTACGTCACCTTGGTGAAGAAGTGGTTGACTTGATGTCACTTCCGTGTTATTCGAGTAACAAAGAAAACAAAGAAGGCTATAAATATTTGTTATGTATTCGCATTTTTATGCCAGAAGCACCTTTGCGTAATCAGTTCTGTGCTTTGCCTAAATACGGACACATATATTCTCAATTTATAGCGCTCAAATGCGTACGCAGCAATTACCATACTTCATACTAACGCAGGTAAACAAGTGCTGCGGTTCACTTCGCGAAGCAGGCTTGGATAGGAGGACTTCCAGCAGCATACGCCTGCATATATAAAGTGGAACAAGGGGGTGGACCGTATATAGAAGGGATCTCCACGGTGACGTGTGCAGGGTCGTGATTTAATCCCGATTCGGTTAAGATCGGCAATGAGCGCGAAGTATAGTGCGTGGTCAGGGAGCGTGCTCTGTGCGTTTCCGGTCCCTTTGCAAACAGCTACCATGGTGGCGACTATGTTAAGAGGGGAGGGAGGCCGATCAGAGCGAGGCCGCGGTTGAAAGCCTCTAATTGCGAATAAGCGTTCCGCAGGGGCTAGCTCGGCAATGGTGGCCCCAATAAATTTTATGGCGTTACAAGGGTGAGTTTTTCCGCATTCGCGGCGGCAGGGTGTGGAGAGAAGTGCGCGCACGCGATGCGGGGTAGACCCGGTGTACAAGGGGCACACTTTTAATCGGATTCGCGGAGCGCTGCACGGGGGATCGTAAAGCTGCTCTCGCGGTTTCGCGGAGAAAGGGCCCCGAACAATCGACTATAGTTTCGAGCACGCGCATATTCGGCGGCACGTGTGGTTTGATATACTCACCGGATTGAGATTCAGTTCTGCATTTTGCGACGTCTATGCATGCGCCAGGTGGACGCGTCAAAGAGCGCCACTGGGTGGCATGTGTGTTGGTCCTACAGCTTATGCACCCATGCATACGACACAGATATTCCTCTGCATTTCGGTCAATACGAATGGAGACACGGTAGCGAATAGGATAAATGTCACTAACCCCTATGATGCGATCTCTGCGGTGATATTTGCCCACCTACACTCCGAGCTTTGGCAAGAAACCGGTTTGAAATCGAGCTTTGGAAATAACACAACAAAAGTTTGTTCCAGAGAAGTGACAATTAAAATTACTCGCTTTCTTTATCTGCAATAGTGCTGTTGGCTATTGGCTGAGATTGCAATTTTTAATCTTATCTCTCTTGATAGGTCACCGCTACAAGCAAGAAGATCATTGGGGCAATGCATTCAGATTGCATGGTGACCAGTTTCTTCACTTTATACTTCATGGTGGAATTATAACCACTAAAAAAGAAAACTTTCTCTGCTTCGCGCAACTCCATACTCATCACGAATCAGGCGATTTCTTCGTGGCAGAACTTAACATAAAATTGTATACTGAGGCAGCCACCACACGGTATATATACGACACTCAACTCTTAAGCTATCATTACAGAATTTATACTTGCATTCGTTTAAAGATGATCACAAAGAAATCTGGTAGGCGGCTGTCTCACGATGCATTTAGGAAATCGAAGTGGCTCTTATCCCCCCCCCCCCACACACACAGAGTAACACATACACAAGTACTCACTAAAGAAGCACAAAAAAGATAAAAGCGGGTAAATAGATTGAACCGAAAAGGGTGCTTGATGTACTGACGTTAACAAAAATTCATGTACCATGCGCAATAAAGATAAAATATGCCCGTAA
Source organism: Rhipicephalus annulatus (assembly GCA_013436015.1). Taxonomy (NCBI): domain Eukaryota; kingdom Metazoa; phylum Arthropoda; class Arachnida; order Ixodida; family Ixodidae; genus Rhipicephalus; species Rhipicephalus annulatus. Next base: position 102,902 of record WOVY01011549.1, on the reverse strand, counting down.
AGTTTTATTTCAAGTCGTTGTAACAGTTCAAGAAACAAGCACACTTAATTGTAAACAAATTTTACATCAACTGACAAATAAAGTCAAATCGCACTATTTAGATTGCCACTGATGAAAAAGTTCAATATTGTTTGAAAGAACCTGTCTGTTTAAATTGGGACTACCCTTGACAAAAGCCGTTATTTCTGAAATCTGAATTAGCGTAAGCCATGGTCAACGCACTCAATGCAGACGCAGCAGAAGAATCGGCAATCGCTCTAGCAACCACCACATGTACAGACACCGCGGTGATTTTCACCGACTCGCAAGCCGCCTGCAGGAATTTCGCTAAGGACCGTCTCAGCCAATGCCATCAATATTTTGCAACATCGAAGCACTCCACTCCCATACACTTGCATATTATGGGTGCCAGGACACGAGGGTCTGCAGGGAAATGAAGCGGCCCTCGCTGCTGCTCGTGAGCACGTATACCGGGCTGCCCCCTGCCCAAAGGACATCCGACCCGTCGTTGAAGGAATGGAAGTTGTTCAAAACACCTACTCGTCGTTACTGCAGCATTACAGGTTGGAGCGACGAGTATACCCTCCACCACACCCAAAACTGACAAAAGAGGAAAGCGCGATACTGAGAGACCTGCAAAGCAGCACATACACACATGGGGCCTTAAAACACCATCTCTACCTAACGAGATATAGCTCTATGTGCCCGCTTTGCAACGTACCGGACACCCTGGCACCCTTGCTTCTTGCATGCCAGTGTATTGCCAGACGTAATCTGCAACAACACACGACTGATAATAAAGCAGGACGGACGATCGAAGACCTAACCGAAACGTGGGAGGCGAAGCTCACCCTCGTGGACCTGGAAGACCAACAACAACTCGTCGCCAGGGCCAAGAGGGCAGTAGAAGCCAAAGGGTTCCTGGACTAAGGAGCCCTCCCACCTCAGGATGACACCGGGCATTGCTCGGAGTGCTGTTAAAAAAACATTTACTTCTCTCTCTTTCTCTGAACCAGTGTCCGCGAGCTTGGTATGGTAACAATAAGGGCACCATGACCCTCACTCAATCTTAATTCCAGCGTACAAGCCCGGCTCGCTCCCTTCTTAACAAGCCACTGTTTTAGTGCGTAACAATTAGAGGCGAATACTCACCTCAGGTTAAATTAACATCAGAAGAGTTCAGTGTTACGCCGATCCTTGCTTTTTATATAAATAAACGATTTACCAAGCGTCCTTTTTTCTTTGCATATGTATACTGGCGACTCCCTGCTTTGCGGCGAAATACGTAATGGCTTCATGATGGCAAAAAACGCGAAAAACGAGCACACAAAAAGAAACCATGAGGACCAGGGCTTGGTCCTGTTTGTCTTTTTTGTTTTGTTTTTTAGTCAACGTTTTTCGCTCAGCTTCGCAGTCATGAAGGCATAGCAGCTAGCTGAGTCTCATAACTTTTTGAAATACATAAGCATGAGAATAAAAATGCCTTGAAGGCAGACCTAAATAATATTTGAAGTTAGCGACGCTATTAGTTCACGACTTTGAAACTTAACATTCACTCAGTAGTACGAAATCTACTCAATGTAAAAACTAAGTAGAGCTGCCGTTTCCGTTTACAGTAAGCAGATTTAAATTTATTTTTTCGACGAGTAGCTTGCACAACTTTCAAGTCACTTGTCGCATTTTGTTAGGGGGGGGGGGAGCTATTTGAATTTTCTCGGCAAATATAGGTATTTTAGTGATCATCACCTTAACGAATGGTGCTTCTCTCGTTCACTAGTTCTGGAGTTTGCCGACGCACGTGGCTTTGTATAGTTGCCTGTCGAATCCAGACGTATACGTTTGAGGAATCAACACGTAACGTTATTATTGAGCTAATAAATGGGAATTCGACCGAATGAAGACTACCCTGTACAGAATGTTAAAAAGCATGTGCTTTCCGTTCACAGGTGCGCTATTATTGCCGTACAAAACATTTAAAGTGTTTTTTTTTCAGCTCCCATTTCATAATTAAACAGAAATTTTGGTAATATAGCAAAAAATATTTTCCACAATCAGAAAAAGTAATTAAGTTCGCGCTTCCTTTTTGGTTTTAGCAAAATTGCGCTGGTTTTTTGTGTCAAATTTGTTTTGACTATTTGCCTGTTAGCTCAGTACCATCTGGAAACTCTGAGAATATTCAACAAAGAACTCAACCGTTCTTCATTATACCGACACTTGGGCATTACATTTAGCTGCAATTTAGCACAGAGCATTCTAGTTCACATGATCAACAAGAGAGCTAACCGAGCATTTGAATTCTGGTAGCGTAGCTTCAATAAAGCCCCACCTTTTCTCAAAACGATTCTCTCTTAAAATATTATGTAATTCATGTTATAATCCAACGCTGCAATCTAGAATCCCCACGACGTTATATGCAACTAGATATCTTGTATTATTTCAGAATAACTGTACGCGTTTGGTCTTTTTATAATTTCCATAACTGTACGCGTTTGGTGTTTTTATAATTACCATAGCACGCGTTTGGTGTTTTTATAATTACCATAGCACATCGAGCATAACACTAATTAAACTCACTCTGTGAACGCCATGTAAATCACTGCGTCATAAGTATTGATGCATTTGCCTTTTTTCATAAGGTCTTCGATATTTTATCACTCTCAGTACTGAGACGATCATGCCATCAATTTGTCCTTCTTATCTTATTGTTCATAAACACCGGTAAAAAGCATTTTCTGAAGCAAAAGCACGTTTGATTATTCCTTCATACCGCACACTTCTAACGATTGAAACCACCAACATTATTGCTATTTCTCAGTCTTCCCTTCTTTCACAGCGCATTTCAATGCGATGATCCTACGTGATCCCCTGATGTATACCTTGCACTCCTATATTTTCTTTACATCTTTTTTTTTTCGTCAGGCGTCACCATGCCTGCCGTGCTTTCCTGTGTTGTTTTTTTTGTGTAAACACACAAACTTAGTTATAAAGAAGTCAGCTAAATCAGCAATTTACTTAGCTACATCATAGCATAGCTTAAAATCACAATTGAATCATTAAGGCCAAAAGTGTCAACAAAGGATAAATGTTTGTATTTAAAGTACAGCAAAATTTTTTGATGATAAAAAAGTGATTTACACGGCGAAAAAATCAATTTATTTGAACCCGATATTCGATGACTACAATTTGCTGTCAAGTCGGTTTCACAGCATCTGCATACAACGCATAAAAGTGAAACAAAAGAATATCAAAGTACTGTTTGGCGTGATCACTTCAATTTTCTCAATCATTTCCCAACGGCGTCACGGAAGCCTGCCTTTTTGCTGCTTAGAGTGTTTAGACGCCGATTCTGTTGTATATGTTCAAGGAACATAAACGCTCGCGCTATACTAAGTCCAATGAAAATGCAGCACCAAGAATCGTCGCATGACATAAAACAAAAGAGCTAAGGTCTACAAGCGAAGAAACCAAGGCGTCAACCTTAGTTAAGGCACATCTATATTGGTAGCCACATGTTCAGTTTGACGGTATCACGTGCCACAATAAAGATGAGTTCTCGATACAGTATTGTCATAACGGAAGTGCCAATTCACAGGAACTAAAATGCACGGCTGTATATAAAAAAAGAGTACCTATAGATGGGCATGTAACACAGTGATTTTATTATTACTTCTTCCCATCCAAGGAGTCCCACGAGTATCTAATGCTCCTACACGGGGAACTATTTTCGCGCTAACAAAATATAAACCAGAACAGAGCAGACAGGGAAAATAAGAAGATGAAACGGGTGAAAACACACGCCGTCCAAAAGTTGTTTCGGGTCTATAAACGTGCGCTCAAATTGTCATAGCCGTTAAAGAAGTATAGCGCGTAAATCTCGACCCACTTAGCCACACACACGCCAGCATCAGTGCTATACACACCAAGAGGCATAAATCGCTTCTGCTTTCATTTCTCTAACTCTCACGAAGGAGGGATCGACTCAAAGTTTATGCCCGTTTACCACGCGCAACAACAAAAAAGAATAATATAACAGAATGGCATAGGAACGGAGGAAGAAAGAGGTGCATCGTATGCGCCCAACGTTAGCATCGTGTATGTTCATGGCACAACTGCCGACATCTCAATTTTCGCGCCTCCGATCTGGTGGCCTGATGCGACCCACTGGAAGCCATAAACTCAAAGAAAGAGGACACGTATCGTCAATGCGTGCCGTGACCGTCCAAGAAACTTTGAAAGAACGTCTTATGTGCATGTTCCTCGACAGTAACAACACGCTAAGCAAACGGAGAAAAGCAACTGTCACCAAAGCAAAAACATAATAAAACATAATAATACTAGACAGGTACTCGCAGTGCTTCGACAGCAAAAGCGAAAAATACGCACGCCGGAAGGTGCTCACAGAGGCCAGTAAACTGGGGCCACGCGAAACGACCGTGTTAGGGTCTTCGTCCCCGTTGACTGGCGAACTTCCTGCAACGGTGGCGAATACGCGCTTGCGCTAAGAGATAACCTGACAATGCTCAGCGTACGAAGCCACCTTCCCTTTAGAATCAGCATGGGGGGGGGGGGTGCGACACTCCGAGAAAAGATAAAGATAGACGGCCTTCGACTATATAGAACTGAGAGGAAAAGTTCAATCCCGGAGATCTCCGAATACCTGGCCTTACAGTAGCGCGCGCGGTGTTTCTGAATGACCATCTCTCTCCCTTGTACCATCCCGTGCGCTGCGTTCGTGCGTTCTCCCTTTATTATTTTCTTGTGTCCGCCTTCGCTTGGGCGCTTGAAAACGCACGCCGACCATGTTTCCAACGACTGCGCTTTTGTAGAGCCCACACCCGTTCAGAATTTACGATCAGAGGGAGAGAGCATGGACAAGAAATGGGTCGACGTAGTCAAGCACCGTACTGCACACGGCAGGCGTGAATCACACGTTAGCTGTAGCAAATGTTCTTGGGCGCAGTATCATGGCAAAGGACCAAGTATATATATATACATATATATGTATACATACATATCTATATATATATATATATATATATATATATATATATATATATATATATATGTATATATATATATATATATACATATATATATATATATGTATGTATATATATGTGTTTGTGTGTGTGTGTGTGTCATATTTTCGTTTATGTATATATCATATTTTCTCATTGTAGTTTTGTTTGACCGAAGCAGGACAAGTATTGAACTACTGGGGTTATCAGCACCCACCTAGTTATATGATCGTGTCAGTCCCGTGATGATTATTAACGAACTCGGCCGAATGTCACTTTTGCTGAGCATCTGTTATAATATACTTTTTTTCATGAATTCAGTCACTATGCAATAAACTTACAACTCTAAAGCTGCTAAAATATATCACTCATGCCACTCGAACTGTTAGGAGAACCTGCAATAGCAAGAAATTCATTTCCGCAGTACTACAAAAAATATTACTGCAATAAACGTTTTGCTTTCAAGCCCCCTCCCTTTGTTTTTTCGCTCATCCGTGCAATAAGACGTGTGGTTAAATAGGGGATTGTTACCCATTTGCTTAAATTGTAATGCTAACGAACAAATGTTTAGTCGAAGTTTACTCGAACATGTTCATTGCTCGAAGAAGATACCGGTCATTCAATGGGAAATTTTTTGTTAAGTAGACAGCATTTCAGTTTAAACTACTGGGCTTGCGTAATTTTCGTAGACAGAAGGCAAGAATCATTCCAAGCACACGTGAGTAAAACAAGGTAAGAGCAGTAAAAAAACTAAATCAGTCATATTGCTATTAAGTTATTGCATAGGAAAACACCACGGCCTTTATCTCAAGGCCAGATTCACCAGGGGTGGTCTTGAACGGACAATGACCCGCCACGACAGCCCAGTCGTCATGCTATCGCGTGTCTTACAATTATCATTCTTCGCCCTTCAAATATCTCGTTCAGGCGTATTACCTATGATAGTAAACAAAATTATTAAGGGAACGTAAACGCAGGCACTTCTTTCATGAAAGTAAATCAGCAGTTAATGAAGCTATGTCGTAAGGAAGGCCATCCTGGTCTGCAATAACCTTACTGCAAAAAAAAAAAGAATACAATAATGTGACCTTGCTTCCCAAGTTGCGAGACGCATTTAAAAATTACTTTTGCGGTGTGATACTTGTGCAGGGGATGAGACGTATAGTGCCAGGACGAGGATACAGTTCAATAACAGGTAAAATAATTAGAAGCTTGCAATGCGACACCCATACGAAATTGTTGGTGATTTGTAGTTTCTTTTATAGATGATACATTCATGTCGTATAAGTATGGTGAACAAATGAACCTTGTAGTATGATTCTGTTTGGTTTCAAGGAAAAAGGCGAGGAAAAGTTCATGTGGGCTCCATATGAAAGAAGTGCATTCAAGTTTAAATCTGATTTGAATTCTACCAGATTAACGTGGAGAGGAGCTTTTTGCAAGCTAAGTTTTAAAAAAAACTTACCTTTTTGTTACCACATGTTACAACGTTGTTTCCATATCAGAAACAGCCAAAGTTGCACGAACTAGTGACCCCTAAGTACTTGAAAAACTTGACTGATCACGTAGGACTTTTATGCATCACATTAGAGAGGGTGAGGCCATTGTTGCGGTGGGGTGTTGGCATGACACGGCACTATGAAGGATTTAGTACCATCAGCCAGTCTTCACACTTATTTAAAGCAAACTTAAGGTCAGTTTTAGCCGAGCTTTGGTTAATATCTCAAATCGAGTAATACGTCTAGAGTCTCGAAGAGCATATCTTTGAAATATAATGTAAAAAAAAACCTGTGGAGGACCTGATTTAACTAGAAGCGGATTAGAATCCTTGTTGCTCATTTGCACAAACTTTGAGTTATTACACTGAAATCGCCTAACCCACCATAAAGTATTAAACTGATGTTGAAAGGCGAGTAAATAAGCCCAATCTCAAAAAAATCGTTATAAAAAGGAATATGTGCACCTTTACTTTGTGAACATGCTGCCACAAGACTTTTATGAATACGCACCATAATAAGGAAGTTACAAGGGTTAGAACATTGGTTTCAGCTGCTTTCAAAATTTCACGCGGTCCCGCCACCCTTCTCTCTCACATAAAGGGGAAGGCGTAGCTCGTCGTCGTTGGAGCGTTGCTCCGTTGGCGTCACTCCACCAGCGGAACAGCGCTTTTTCTCTGTGTTGCTCATGTCGAGGGAACAGCACGTGGACACAGGAATGTACGAGCGACAACTGCGAGGGTAAAAACGGGCACAGTTTCGTAGCTGTCAGTGGGAAGAAGATCTGACATAGATTCTAGTATTGTTTGTTCCGACCTGGTTTAGACCACTCGACGAGCTGTGTGCTAAGTCAAGTCGCCGATGACCGGTTTTGCGTCACTGCACCTGGAAGGAGGTCAGGCGTAGGAAAGGAGCGTGGCATTTTTTTTTCGAGAAGAAGGCTCTGCGTGGCGCAGAGCGCTGTAATATTGAGGAAACGTGATCGCTGTGGTCTACTCTAGGAATTGACGAGCTTGTTTAGGGGGTGTAAAAAAACGTCGGAGCCCGTTAACTGGTCCTTTAAGGTGTGTAAGTTTCAGAAGTACGTGCTCATCGGCTGCTTTGTCAAATGCTTTTGTGAAGTGAAGAAAATTTTTAGTCTAGCCATTCGTAGTGACATTTAAATGTGAGTCATGAAGGAAGATTGCCTATCGGATTTCACATGACAGTTCCTCGTGACAGCCGCGAGCAGAACCATCTGCTCTTTTCAGTAAACTTTTGATGCATTGCTTGGAAAAAAATAAACTCGTGCACAACAAATGCACTTGGATAGTTAGCCATGCATGTCAGAGAACATGAAAACTGAGGCCCGTAAAGTGAGATAACATCTTTCTGTCCTGACGTCCTTACTCAGCACGCCCCATATTTCTCACCTTTGTGTCGGCAAGTAGTTCTGTGATGAAAGCTGGAGTATGAGACGTACCTGACAAATTGCAACTTCGTGTATTTGTAGGCAACTCAGTCATGTAAATTTATATAAAGATATGCATCATCTATTTATATAAACACAGCCATGATCGTAGACTAGCCCGATTCAACGCCATAAAGATATTGTGGATGCCGAAGTGGTTATTAGTCAAAATCATCCAGCACTAACCATTGCTACTCCGTGCTGGCAGTGTGTGGACAAATGTATATCAGAGCAGTACTCTTTATGACAATGCTTTACAAATCACGCGAAAAGGGGGGGGGGGGGCTATGCCAAGAATACGCGTATGAAATTAATCGTATATAAAAACTATCAGACATAATATAAAAACTGTTTAATTGTTCCACATCACTTATTTTTATGATTGGGATGTGAAACAGATTTTCGAAGTGAACCGCAGGTGCATTCTTTGGTGTGTTGGGTTTTGGTTTCTCCTGCTATATTAGCCAGATTTCAGCGCCCCGCGGTGATTACTATAGTGGCCAGCTTTTAGAAATTTCAAAGTGGCTACAGTCTATTCGCAGCTGCAAGGACTTTAATTCACACATTTGACTCGACCGCTTATTTCCAAAGATTAAAGAATAGTTTCTAATAGTGCCACCGCAATTAATGTTTATAGGCAGATGAACACCGCGGGTAGCACGTAGATGCTCACTCTTTGTAACTTTTCGATAATAGTGGACACATTTCTTGAAGCACCGTGTATATCCTTCTGACGCTGTGTTTCTTTGTGCTTTTCTTCGGCAGCCTTCAAGAAAACAAGGTTGGCCGCCAAGAGTGCTCCGGCACCACTTAAATCTCGTAAATGCGTTCGGGCTTCAAGCTTTGTCCGCATAAAGTCAAGAGTGCGAGGAGCACTGCAGTTATCAGGGGTCCCGTTTTCTTTTCCCGCTTCCCTGCCGATGGTCGTTCTTTCATCACTCAACACCTCAGCACGAAGGCGCCGAAAGAAATGACAAAGTACACCTTCCGAGACACACGAGAGTAGACATAGCAGAACACGCCTGAAGGGCGTGTGCGAGCGACGAAATCACGTAGTGCCGCGAGCTAAAGCTCCCGTCCATCACAAACGCGCATCCCGGGCTGTCACTGTAGAGCCGCACAAAAAAGGGCGTCAGCCCGTCACCGTGACCCATTCTTCGCCAATCAAACCTGTACGAACTGCTAAAAGGTACGCTGCAGAAAATAACGGCTTCCAGGGACAGCACAAAAGTGCTACTGCGAAGCATGACAGTTGAACATTGCCGCCTTCGAATTTGCCCGAGGAGTTTGCAGTTAGTTCATTGTATGTTCCCGTCGCATATAATAGACGGTTCCCATACTGCGTTACAAGCTTTGAAAATACAACTACACAGAAAAGCGTCACAGTGTAGTTCTATTTCCGTTTTAGAGGTAGGTGGATGCCCCTTCGCGAAGGTGCGGTGCGTCAAATGGGACGTTCGGAACCACGGCACCACTGGCGAAAGAAAGGATTACTCGGGTAGGCCCCTTGCTTTCATCGGCCCTTATCTCCATAAAGCTTCCGAGCAGGCTACGGAACAAACAAGCTCATGGTTTACTCTTCGATACTGCTTTCTTACATACTGCGCTAAACATGTGTTCGGATCAAGCTGTCACGGGGACATTTTTCCTTTTTGCTTGTCCTGAGTCTATCTATGCTGAAGCCGATAACTATACTTAGAATGACCTCACCCATCCGCGAGATAGCCACCGCGGTGGTGCAGTAGTTACGGTGCTTAGCTGCTCACTCGAAGTACGCGGTTGCGATCTCGGTCATGGCGGTCGTATTTTCGACGGCGGCGAAAATGTTCAAAGACCTTGCACTTCAATTTAGGTGCGCGTTAAAAAAGCACATATGGTAGAAGTTTCGGGAACCCTCCACAACGGCATCCTGTATTGTGGTTTAGACACGCACAACCCTAAGAGTTCTTTATTGTTAAGGCCCTAAACGTCTACATTTCAAGCAGGCCCAAACTAAATAGTCTAATAATAAATTCAGAGCACCGTATACGTGTATACTTCATTCACTTCGCCTTTGCGGCATTCACGTATGTAAAAAAAGAATAATAAACAAAAACATAGTACAGATTCACACTTTTGTTGCCGTGCCTAAAAGAACAAAGCTGGGTCACCTTTCTTATTGCTGCTTATTTCTCTTTCTGTTTTTATATCGCTGTTTTGTCCCTTTTTCTTCTTTATTATTTTTTCTCTTTTTCTTTCTCTCTTTGTTGCTCTGTATATTTTTTGTCATTTCTATTTCCTTTCTCTATCCCTTTCTTTTCTAATTCTTGCTTTTTGTGTGTTTTATGTCATTCTATTTCTTGCTCATTCTTTCTTCAATTCCACGTTTGTCTATTTCTTTCTCTTTCTATATGTCTTCCCTTTCTTTATCTCTCTGTTTTTCTATCTTTATACTGTATGCTCTACTTTCTCCCCTTCTCCTTTTCCTCCTAATTATCACTTCTCTCTCGAACCTCCTGGTTATTCAATATAACGCTATCTTATTATCTGCTAGTGTGCATATGTAGCCGAGTGGTTTACGATCATGCATGAATATGCGTAAGTTTGCATCCCGCCTCATCACGACATTTTTTCAGTGCGTGCAGTTCTTGACGATAATACATTTTTTGTTCCCAGATCACGGACTGAAGTTCGGCTTAAATGACTGTTGTTAAAACTCGTGAGCGCACGAGCTGTGCGTCAGCTTCATCCTTGCGGCGTTTGTGGGAGTAAAAAAAATAAAATGCAATCGACTAGGCATTCCTGATGGTACATTCGACTGGTCGTTTCGGCGGCGCGAATCCCGCTCGGCTAGTCGAAATCGAAGGCTCTAGATATGTTCGACTGCTTCTTTCAGAGCACTACGCCCTCGCTTGAAGGGCTCTGAAACATTCTGACTTTTGCGTCACAACGCGCGCGAACCACTCTGATTACGAGAATTCCTCACCTCGTCAATTTCCAACGGAAGAAGCGGTGACGAGCATCCTTTTCCAGCCTCTCACTGCTCTGACGAGCGGCTGCACGTTCGGCTCGGTCACCCGCTGTCTGGCATAGATTTAAAGTGGGCTCCGTATTGTTGCAATCTCAGTCAAGAGCGCGGGGGCGCTCAGCCCAGTGTACCACAATAATGTGAAAGTGAAAGCTACTACATACGCGGAAAAACGTGTAGGTTTCAACGTGGAGCCTGAGTGGCTTTGAAAGGTCAACCATCGGGATAGGAAGAGCTCCCAAACACGTACAACTTCGTAAATAAAGGTAACAAGACTGATGGTTTGGCGTGTTTCGCCAATCTGTCTCCTTGTCAAGCAAATACCATGGTTGCAGCACGGCCTTGTTTCACCACAAGTGCCACGTTCATATTGTGCTCAACATCATCATCATTCCTATACTGACATAGCGTATTCGTTGCAAGAATGACGGGCAATCAGCGACAAAATAGAAAGGGACACGCATACGATGCGCGTCTCCAATAAAGAGCGCATACCTGTCTCTCTTGGTAACCCTACCAAGGTGGCCACAATGTTGCGTAAGTAACATTATGTAAGCGTAACATTATTTAAGCTAGCCGGTGTGTTCCGGTGAGCCTTCATATAACAAAAAAAGCATAGCCAAACGGTGCCTCTCTTGAACATTGAATGTCTGCCCGAGTGGCTCTGCTTCTGCAATCTGTGAAATCCACACGACCTTGAAGTTAAACTAGCCACCTCGGTGTCCATCTGTGTTGATATTGGTGCTGAATAAGCGTTGATTTACACTTTGAGGGATCGCTTGAGCAATAAAGAATTATACTGGAAAGCTTGGGTGGCTGTTAACCGAGTCCGCTATCTATAATGATCACGCCATCTGCTAGACGAGGTATTCATGATTTGTATCACTTGCCTGTCTTATGGATTAGGAAGGCGCCTGTAAATATTTGCGCACAAAGTTGTTCTTGGTGTCTCAGACAATGTTCAATTGGCGCACAAGCATTCACGATGTTCCCAGCAGCATGGCACATGATAGTTTTCCCCGCATTGCATCAACAACTATTGACAAAAGAGCACACGAGCAGACATTCACGTATTGATTGATTGATATGTGGGGTTTAACGTCCCAAAACCACTATATGTTTATGAGAGACGCCGTAGTGGAGGGCTCCGGAAATTTAGACCACCTGGGGTTCTTTAACGTGCACCCAAATCTGAGCACACGGGCCTACAACATTTCCGCCTCCATCGGAAATGCAGCCTCCACAGCCGGGATCTGAACCCACGACCTGCGCGTCAGCAGCCGAGTACCTTAGCCACTAGACCACCGCGTTGAGGCAGGTCAACTAAAATGATAGAAAAACTTAAAAGCAGCACTTTGACCAGGGCTGCCGGGTCGCAAAAAACAAAAGTAGGCAAAAATTGAAAAAATATATATAGCCAAAGAATACCAAATTTGAATTAAGGCAAGTAAAAGTAGCCAAGCGTGAGTTAAAGTTATGGAGGTTTTTATTAGAACTGAATAAATACCAGAGCCTTCGGTTAAAAGTTAAAACTTTTGCAGCATGGAAGTCCTCCAAAATCAAAATTGTGCAGATTCAAGCATATATAACATACTTTAGCAATCATTCGATAGACGATAAAAAAGATTGATGCGCTGTATCGAAAATATTTTATTACACTTTAATGACAACCTTCAGAACAAATTTATATAATGATTACACCTCAATTATTCAAAAAACCTATTACTTCTTTTCTTTCAAGTTTTTTTTCACGTTGTGCCAAAATAGTCCCGTCTTATGAAAACTAAGTATTCATATTTCTCTAGCCTGGACAACATCAAGTTTCTGACTTACATTAATCACCTGCTTCTTGACCAATCACCCTTAGTGGGTAAGAGCCTCAAGAAAAGATTCAGCAACCACGCAAGCAAGCAAAAATGACAGTCCTTTCAGACATCTTCCGTAACTCTTCTTAAAAGAACTAAAAATAAAAGCCATCATTACGATAAAAGTGGGTACGCAGTGACCATGCTAAACATCGCAGTTTATGAAACTGAAGCATAAAATGTAGCTTCGCAATCATTCCTGGCATTAAGATGACACTACTTAACAGATGGCACATGACGTTCAGATGATATGCGATGTCCAGTTTCAGTGATCTCAGAGCGTCCCGGGTACATAGCGCTTGTCCTCCCCACTTCCAAGTACTGTTTATGGACAGGTTCAGGAATAAGTCTTCTGCGCAATGAGGCTCAGCACAACAGTATTTCGCCACTGCCGGCAAGGAATTCAGAAGACTTTCGCTAGTGCCAAATGCAATTTTCGAAGCCGAGAACACGCGTGGTCCAGCATGTTTTACACTTACGTTTCGGCCGAGATGGGCTCCAAGCCGGGAGATGAAGATGCTGTGAGAAGGAAAAACGTAAGTTTTAATGCGGCATACGTCCCGTAAGAAGGTGTGAAAAAAAGAAGAATGACTCATGGCGTGGTCCGTAGTCAATTATTTGCAACGAAGGGGGTGGGAACGCACATCAAGGCACATGCGCGATAACAGATTATCGTCCGGCGCAGACGAGCCAGGCTTTACTGCTGGCTGATGATGGGGCGAGCAGTGCGTAACGCAACATCACCTCCCCACGGACAAGTACCAGGGGGAGGGGGGAAAGAAACATCAAACGAACTGATGAATTTTTTCCCCAAAGCTCATCGAAGTTTTCGACGTTGTGGCACTTTCGGGGAGTTTCACGAGTTCGGCCGGCTGCGCTGCTGACGAGTAGTTTCAAGGTGCACACAAGCGTCAAAGTACTTGGCGACCCACATCTGGAAGAATCCAGCGATGTGGCCCCTGACCCTCCGAGGTCACATTACGCAGTGGCCAGTGTTCAAGTTGAAGCGTGCGTCCTTTAGGGTCGTGCGCAGAGTTCGGAGGTCTCGTCGGCTGATGTGCCGAAACGCGGAGTGCTTGGCGTGGCAGAAAACTGCAGACGACGCCGATTTCGAAAGAACCGGGCAGGGTCCTGGGCATAGGCGAACCAGCAAGCAGCCCCGCAAACCCCACATACAACAGCCAAGCTCGGCCAGGCCAGACTCATACGCAGAGTATTTTGGAAACTTTCCAATTGGAATCAAAATTGAGTGGCGAGGACCTGCGACAGTTAGTTACGTATGAATTCTCAATCAAGGCTTTAGTGCCACTATGCCAACCGGCCCAGAGGGAGGGAAAGCCCTGCTCAGAACATTTGCGTGCAGCGATCTTTTCTTATGTTTAACCGTAAACGAGTACAGTTTCAATCTAAGGCTCCAACGTAACAACCTGCCGTTTGCGTTAGACATCTCTTGAAGCCACGTGAGTGGACGATGATTCGTAATGAAAATGAAGTCAGAACCAGCCAAATAACAGGAAAGTTTTTCTACAGCCCAAACTAGACACGCGCATGCTGTTTCTATGGTGCTGTAAGCTTGTTCGCGAGTAGACAACTTTGTGCTTTGTGGTATTGGTAGTTGTCTCCAACTTTCTAGATTTCTTTTGCTTGAAGTCAAAACCACGTGGGCCTCGCGTGCTTCTTTCTGCGTCAAAAGAACTGTGTTTTTGCGTAGTAGTCATCTGCATACTCTGCTCCCTTGCGAGCCCTCTTTACACCTGGCTTATCCAGACTCCACTCAATCTTTCAGGAAGCGTCGAATAAAACTGTTCTAGGCAGGACTCCTTGAACATTTTGGCCTTGTCATCGAATGCAGCAGCGCTTTTAGCCAATTTTCCAAGAAGTTTGCTAGCCTGTACCCGAACTCTGAGCAGCTTTCGTTCGGCGTCCTATTTGATTTCCGAAACTTCAGCGGGAAAGTTTCAGGTGACCAACTTGTATTGTGGCCCTTTTCACGTCTTCGGAATATTCCGCTTCTTCGGCATTTACCCTCACCATAATTTGTGCTGCTTCTGCCGGCAACAAAATAAGAAGTCTTCGAGGCCAGGACGTCAGCTAAAAGCCCATTGTTGTGAAAGTGCGCTCAAAGGTTGCAAAAAGAGCCCCGATTAACTACCATTAAGAAAGTGAAGAAACCTCATGTAATAATAACTGACGAGTCTCGGCTCTGCCTCTTTCTTTCACTTTGCGTTTCTCTTGCACTTCATTAACTGCTTCAGTGATTTCGTCGGCACCCGCCACAGAGGTTTCAATTTTGCCCACAACTTCGGGTTTCCAAATAGCTTTGCTTACTTCTAAACCGAGCTTATGTGCTACAGCCAAGCATTCAAATAGCACGCCATTCAAATACATGTTCACTACCGTAACTGTGGCAAAAGTCCTCTCTAGCCGCACTTACTATTTCCCTGACAGGAAATGAGAACCCTCGGCGTACAAGAGTACAAAGCCAAAGCCTCACTGACCGCTACCGCAGAGCTCCCGGGGGTCCGCCATGCGACCACTGCTACCAGCTGTTACGTTTTGGCCGAGACGGGCTCCAAGCCGGGAGAGGAAAACGCCGTGAGAAGGAAGAACGTAAGTTTTAATGCAGCATACTTGCCGTAAGAAGGTGTACAAAAGAAGAATGACCTATGGCGTGGTGCGTAGTCGATTATAAAGACAGGTCGTTAACGAAGGGGGCGGAAACGCATATCAATGCACATGCGCGATAACAGATTATCATCCAGAGCAGATGAGCCAGACATTGGTGCTGGCTGATAAGGAGTGAGCAGTGCGTAACACAACAGCACTGCGTACTCGAATAGCAGTGGCTGCGTCGTCAGCAGATATTAAAAATTTGGTTAAAGTGAAGCGAACGAGAAAAACGCCAAGAGGTAGCCAAGTATAGCCAAGACATTTCTTCTGTCAGCGGCACATAAAAGTAGCCAAATAAACGCAATGTAGCCTAACCTGGCAACAAAGCCTATGACGTTAGACGAACCACTCCCACTTTTTGTCCTGTTGCTTCCGGCATCGAAGACAAGATTCCTGAGAAAAGTGCTTTGTGTATGCCCATCGTTATTTTGTTTCGGCAACAGCGTAGGCTCGGCTTTCCGCCTCACAGTGCGCTTTCAGTGCATACAAAGCTATGGAACGTGCTAAGACACTCTGCAGCGCGCGTCACCATAATCTCGCAAGACAGCTGATTCAGAGTTTGTAGAACACAATAAATCCCAGAGTTGAAACACACCTCGACACGATGAATTGTTCGAGTGAGTCCTTGTCTCGTGCATGGTCAATGTTTCGCCAAGTGACGTGTTTTATTATCACCCACCTTAACGCTGAGCAGTGCTGACACTCTTTCAAATAGCATTCAAAAGCGGATGGTGTGACTTCTGTAGACATTTGTACCCTCACACTCTCTTCACCTAATGAACCTCATCGCCAAGAATCGCACCTTTATTTTCCTCCCCGGTTTCAATGTGTCCTTCATCATAACCACTTTCCGGGCTTCTGACGATAGTGAACAGTGTAAAACGCAACAGCGTTGAAATATGGTTTGACAAGCAAACCACAGGTGTTAGCAGCCACTTTTGACACAAATCGCACCGACACTTCAACTCCGCGGGAAAAAACACCGTCTTTAAGGAGTGAACACGTTCCCTAACAGGCACACGTATTCCTTCTTGGCACACGCGTATAATGATCAGGTCCCTGTTATGTTTTCTGTTTGACAACTTGGCTAGTCAACACGAAGAACGGAACGCGTACCAATTTCGCTCGAATAATGCTGCCGCCTATGTCATGACAGGCTACGGCACGGAGGCACAAACCGTGCGTGAATGAACGTCCTCTGTAGTGACCCTTCGATGGGCGCCGACCGCTGGCTCGCGCTCTATGAATGCTTAGGGCACTTTTTGTCCCGTAATTGCTTTCCTTTCAATCTTACCTTTCTCCGCTGACCCCACCGCAAACGCCGGAAGGAAAACTGAAGCACACTGGTGAAAGAACCAGAGAGGGGAAAAAAGTACTACATAGGAAATATGTGGGCGAAAAAGTGGGCAATTTCTGTCCCCTGGCTTCTCCTTTGGCTTCCCCGTCGGCGAAAGGAAAAGTCGCTCCCGTGGCGTGAAGCGAGCCTAATGGCCACGTGATTTTTACTTTTTCTCCATCTTTTTTATTATTTATTTGTTGATCATTTGAGTATTATTGCCTGTGGTCGACCTCCGTCGTGGTGTTGAGCCTGCGTGTGCACAGGAGCTCTTTGCAAGATGCTCCCACAATGTCAAAATGGGGAAAGAAATAGCGCGATGTGAAACGAGAGAGAACCGCACCACAGAGGTCAGTCGGGAGCCAGCGCAAGAAACCAATTCACGATCGCCCCTCTTTCTTTCATTGGGGCATTTTTTATTATACATATCCTATTCTTATTTCTTTTCTCTGTGTAACCCATTGCACTAAAAGGAAAAAATGCAGCTACACTTTTTAGTGAATTCATTTTGTGAGCTTTGCTACAGTATGCTATTCAGTTTTGCCCGAAGGCAGTGGTTACTTTTTATTTGTTGTTTTCCTGTTCCTCTTTTTCTGTTCTTTCTTTTTTTTGTCATTTCACGGTTACCGTTGCTTTCTGCACCTACGAACGCAAAAATACGTATACGTGTGAGCAGGCAGGCCTGTCGGCCAGCAGGTATGATTCGTAACGAAGACGACAAAAGACGGTGGTTCAGCTCCCTGTTCAAGGACGCGTGCTGGCCTAGATTTAAAGGCTACCGATCCTGTCCAAAAATTTACTCCCCTTTTTCCTGCCCGCACAAGCAGTCACCACGCACCATTATGAAACACAAATCTAAGTACGTGAATAAGAGAGAGGAAGAGAAACAATACAAGAGAAACTTCGGCATCTCACGCCTAATGATAGGTTATGGTACTATAAAAACAGAAAGCAAAATAGTGCATATAGAAACGCAAGAATAAATGCCAATAGAAAGGTTTGTAATAATGAAACACTCTAACTTCTGATATTTACGCCGCCTTTCAGGCTCATGATGAGTCATCAACGTCGCAATTATACACAATAACGTCAGTAGATTGAATATATATATATATATATATATATATATGCTTTCACAATATTTTTAATAGCTTTAGCGTGAGTTTTCTCTTTCTCTCCCTACTTTGAAATGCGCCTCACACTCGCGTTTGTTAGTTCCGCCTCTATAGTTCTAAATTAAGGCAGTCGTATACTATTTTTCACCTCTTCTTCACAATGTAAGATAGTAACAGCAGCACCCGAAGGAGACAAGAAAAACTAGCAACTATTTTGTCCTTGATACTTTTCAGAAACTTGAAACACTGCGAATCAAACTGATGCCGTAGCGTGTACATACCGCATGTGACCACGAGAAACGTAATTCGACTAGAGACAGTGTCTTGTCAATGCAGACTCGCGATTATTGAAGAATGGGCATTCACCAGCGACACCTAGGGCAACTTTCGAATTTTCTTCTAAACGGTTTTCGGAAGTAAATAGGCGTGAGCCAAATTCTGATTTGATCTGTCGAAAAAAGATATCGAGAAACAGCAAGCCACAATGTCGTAGCAGACGCGTTCGGTCTTCTACTGGCGAAAAACGCCTGTTGCGCTAACATTCTTTGCAAGATAAACGAGCAGCCCATCGTGAATCTTAGGGCAGTTAGCGAACGTTTGGGACCAGCGGCAAAAAAAACTGAAAAATAAGTACAATTAACATACTAAAATCTTTGTAAGTTGAGCACTACGAGCTCGAAATAAAATATTACTGTCAGTATAGCATAATCTTGTAGCCTTGATGTCAATTTGTCTTATGAAAATGAGCCCATTTCACCGCGAAGCCACTGTGTGGGGCAGAGGAAAGGACGTAAATAGGGATAGATTAAGTGTTCACGTACAATAAAAGGCTTTTAGGCAAGTCCTTTTCCGGAACTATTTTTAACATTGGTACTTTTCAACACGAAATTGTTTTGTGCCAGGGTCCACCATGGCTCCACTGACATATTTCCGTCACAGATATGACGTTGTAAAATATATACAACACTATAGTGCGAAAAAGACCAGAATGAAAGGTTCTGTGGTGAGGCGTCAAACCAGCGAGCACTCAATCCACAGCACGCGGCACTAACCACTAGGCCATAGAACGTACGTTGTCAAGATTGCTAACCGAAAGTCATTTATATACACCATATACCGTTTGGCATATTGTTTTCGTCATCAGTAACAAGACCGCGCTAAGGACTCACGTTGGGCGCACTCTAAAACGTCCTCGCCTCTCACGTCTTTAGCCCCGCCACGGTGGTTTAGTGGCTAAGGTACTTGGCTTCTGATCCTCAGGTCGCGGGATCTAATCCCGACTGCGGCGGCTGCATTTTGGATGTAGGCGAAAATGTTGTAGGCTCGTGTGCTCAGATTTGGGTGCACGTTAAATAACCTCAGGTGGTCGAAATTTCGGGATCTCTCCACTACGGCGTCTCTCATAATCGTATGGTGATTTTGAGACGTCAAACCCCACATATCAATAAATCAATCAGTCAATCAGTCAATTAATCAATCAATCAATCTCACGTTTTGAAGACCACCGCCTCCACGCTACGTGGTCTCTGCTGCGCGCACGCTGATCAGACTCGTGGTTCGGGAGAGCACAAAAGTCACTTTGCTCGCTGCTCCGTTTACTAAATGAGCCCGCTGCTCATACAAAGAACCAAGAATTGTGACAGTTGTTGGTGCTTGTCTTGTTTGCTCTTGTGCGTTCATTTTCTGTGTCTTTATGTTGGAATAGCGCGTTTTAGGTGCCGAGCTTTGACAGTTGTTAGTCTGTGCTCGTCTTCAGTATGCTCACTTTGTGCTTTATTACTGCTTGGGGTACGCAAATCCAGTATCAAGCTGCTTTTACGTTCTTCGCGTGACATTGCAATATGTTGCTGTTTGCAAGCACGTAGCCAGAATTATTTTGTGGGGGGGGGGGTGAAGGGGTCAAGCCTAATTTTTTTAAAGAAAGTGTTTACATAGAAATTTGAGAGAACGTTGCCCGGGAACCTAGAAGGCGCTTATTATTGGAATAAAACGAAAACAAAGTGGAATGCAGCACAAGAGCAGAACTAATCAGTGATAGAAAGCAAATTTTGATACTGCAGTTAGGCTTGTGCGTGTGGATCAGAAATAATGATTTCCTACCAAATAATCTTGACCAAGAATGGCCATTAAGAGTCAGTAATGGGAAAACTAGGGACAAAAAGGAAAAAAGGGGGTTGTGGGAATGCAAGACAATTAGTCGTCCACTTACAGATGCGCGCAAAACAGCATGGGACGCTTTTTCTGCTGAATTTCGCAAACTCTGTCGTAACAACACGCCTGCGAAAAGAACGAGAACCATTTTATGGCAGTAATTCTTAAAAAAACAACACACGTATTCGGGAAAATAGTTTTATTGGACAACAAAGAACTAAACACGGATGCTTTCCTGACGCAGAAGAGGAAGAACGTTAACATTCATTTTACCAAGAAATGTTAAAGAATCGCGTTCCGAATGGTTTCACCATATAGTATTGCCATATACTAAAGGTCAATGGAAAAGAAAAAAAACGAACATGTAGTCTGGCCGACGAGAGCGATTCACGCTTCAATATTCGTGCGTCATGGTTTCTCCATAAACGCAGTGACAACTTTGTCGACACTGACTTGT
The DNA here is from genome assembly GCA_013436015.1 of Rhipicephalus annulatus. Classification (NCBI taxonomy): domain Eukaryota; kingdom Metazoa; phylum Arthropoda; class Arachnida; order Ixodida; family Ixodidae; genus Rhipicephalus; species Rhipicephalus annulatus. The sequence continues at coordinate 82,337 of WOVY01011549.1, read as the reverse complement.
ATCTGGTTAATGGACATGAGGGCCAGACCATTGAGCCACTCTTCAGCTGTTCGATTCCTAAAATACGTTTGCACTCTTTTCGGTCTCTAGAAGCTCCGTTCTGCAGCAGTTGTACTCACTGGGTGCGTTGCCATTATTTTGAGGAGTGTGTGAATGTTCGTAAAAAGGGCTTTGTCGCATTTGGCTCAAGCGTTCGTCGCAAAGCGGGGAAATTTGTGCTCTTGCATGGCTTGCGGTTTAGTTCTCTAGACTTCCCATTCACTTTTTAGTGTAGGGATATAAGCTGTTGTCATATTTCTCAGGTGAAAATCGAAGGTCAGATGCACGAATTCAAATTTGCCTTCACAGGCATGCTTTTGCAACACAAATGGCAAACTTGGCAGTGATTTGCGATGGTTTGCAAAACGACATTTGAGGGAAGCTTTCAGGTCATCTATGTACGGACTGAACAAGGCTCGCCTGTAATACTCTTCCACTGAACTACAATCGTAGTTTGCCTGGTATCTCTGAGTTCCTACCACCCGTGGAATCTAGCACTTCCCTCTGAAATCCGCCCTTCTGTCTGCACATAGGACCAAGACGAAACGCATCGACTTGGATCGCTAACCATGCGATTCGTTTGCGTCGGATAGACTTTGTTCCTTGCACTGGGCGGAGCATCACTAACACTGAAAGTTTTGTCTTTGAAGCCGCAAGATTTCGCCGACAAACGTGCTGGGATCTGTGTCATGGTCACGAGCATTCAGGTTCTATAAACTGAGCAGGGCTCTGTGACGTCACCCGGCACCAACAGTATAAAAGAAGTACCTCACGAGGATCTCATCGGTGGGCACGGTGAAACACATTGATTAGGATCGCTAACCATACCATTTGTTTTCTTCGTACAGGTTAGTTACCCCTACTCTGTACGTAGCGATGACCGATTTTAGTTATTCTGCCGTGCCCACAAACCTGGATTACCATAGCGCATGAGTGTGTGTGTGTGTGTGTGTGTGTGTGTGTGTGTGTGTGTGTGTGTGTGTGTGTTTTGCAAGTTGTTGCTCTGTAGTGACGTTGAGAAAACTCCTGGGCCATCTGTTGAGGGTACGCTCAACAGGCTATAAGGCCTGACATTGCTAACTTGAAGAGCCGTCTTGAGCTAACAGAAAATAGAATAGCGAGTTTCGAAGCTCGCCCGGAACAAAGTAGACAAGAAGGTAAAGTCATCATACCACGCCACTAATGCAGCTGGTGATTTACGGTCAGCTATTTCCAAAATTCAGGAAACTCAAGGGTCAGCATATGTTAAGCTAGTCGACTTAGAAAATCGTGGCAGGAGATCGAACTTGATAGTTTTTGGCATACCAAGTGTTCTAAATGAGTCTGAATCAATCTTGCGCGAAAAAGTAATCAATAAAAGTTTTTAAGAAAAGCTCGGCCTGAACAGCACTTCTGTTGGTCGCATTTATAAGCTTGGCCAATCTCGGGTAAACAGACCTATTATTTTGTACTTTCAGAATTACACGGAAAAAAAGCAGTCAAGCGTAACGCACAAAAGCTGAATTGTACAAATATATACTTACATATTTACAAAACGATTACTTCGCAGACACACTCTGTAAACGTAAGCTTCTCTGGGCTAGCGCTAAAGGTGACAAAAGCGAAGGCAAAAGAATAGCTTCGGTGCATGATAACCTGCGCAACGATGACCAGTTGTACGCATGGCATGATGCTACTATGACCCGCATAACAATGTCAAACAAAAATACCCCATTGCCCCAGAGCTAGCAAGGGAAGATGCAACAGCTACGCCTCATTTCACTCAATGCTAAAAGCGTGGTGAATAAGACGGTTGCACTTGAATCCCTGCTACTCTTATATGACTCGCATGTATGCGTTATCACTTAAACTTGGCTTCATAACAACATTCGCGATGATGAAATTGCACCACCAGGTTACTGCTTGTATTGGCGCCATAGGGGTTCTCGAGGAGGAGGCGTGGCTCTTCTTGCAAAACATCCTGTCGATATAACCATCGGAGATCCAATTGCCGGCTATGAAAGTTTGCTGCTAAACGTGTGTTTTTGTGGAATTCAATTTTTTTCTTTGTGCCGTATACCGCCCACTTGACTTTAATCATACTTGTCAAAACTGCATGAACATTTTCTTAGCATACACTATAAAAATATAATCTTGACGGTTGATTCTAAACTCCCTGAAAAAACTGGTACCAGTTAAAACATGGATGTTCCAAAACAATTGATGTTGCATTGGATGTAATCTTTTGTTTAAGTTTAGAGCAGATGGTGCGTCAGTGCACACGTGGTAAAGCTACGCTGTATCCACTACTTCAAACAGAAATATTTAACGGTGCTACGGCGTCAGTGGAGCCAGGCATTTCAGACCATGATGTAATCTATTTTTGTTAGCAGCTAACAAGAAATAGGCCGAGGGTAGCAAAAAATTCTTTAGTGGTTCGGGACTTTCAAAACGCCGATGACATTTCAATATTCAATTATCTTGACGTACATCTTGACTATAGAGTTGACAATATTGAGACTTCATGAATAAGGTAATGAGACGCAATAAAATTTTGCGTTGCAAAATATGCATCTACCAATATCCTCAAGAAACGGCATGCAAACCCTCGGATAACTAGAGATAGAGTTCACACAAAGCTTAAAATTAAGCGGCTCCACAAGCAGAAAAAAAGTGTCAAGCTGCATCTATCTTGAAATGAAACAAAATCTATGAATTAAACTATAAGAGCTCCGAAATGCTTACTTCAACAACTATCTTTCCCAGTTCCATAAATGCGGCAGCCAAAAGTTTTGGCGTTTTTTTAAAGTAGGCAGGATGTTTCTAAAGTAAAAATTGGTGCCGAGATAACTACCGATGCTTGGCAGATCTCAGGCCATTTTAACCGTTACTTCCAAAGTGTTTTTTCGACAGGCGATAATTGTGTACCCGAGAGCGCTGATTCATGTTTAGCTGATGATTTGAAAACATCGCATGAATGCGTGGTGTCTGTGCTGCCTAATGTTATTCCAAAAAAGCCGTCAAAGCCGGATGGTATCCCTAACGCTTTCTTACATCAGTAGGCAGAGCAGGTATCTTATTTTTTGACAAATTTGTTTAATTTTTCGATTGCCAAAAGCGAAATTCTTTAGGAATGGCGTTCAGCACGCATCACTAACATTCAGAAAAAAATTATCGTTTATCTGTAAATAACTATCGTCCCAATACCAGCACGTCAAGTTGTTGAAGCATGTCATTTCAAAGACCCTTATCGACTTTCTAGACGAGCGCAATGCATTATCGCAATTTTAGCACGGTTTTAGAAAGAACTTGTCTACAGTTACACAGCTTGTGATAACAGTATAAGATTTTTCACATATCCTCAATATGGCTTGACAAGTTTATTCCTTGTTTTTAGATTTTCAAAGGTATTCAATAAGGTGCCTCATGGGAAGCTTATAGGAAAGCTACAATATATGGGTGTTCCACCAAATATTGTTAAATAGATTGGTGCCTACCTTCGAGACAGGAAGAAATTTGTACAAGTTTCGGTTCAAATGTCAGCGCTGTTGTGTTACTTCTGGAGTGCCCCAAGGAAGTGGACTGGCACCTGTGTTGCTTTTAATTTATATAATGATTTGGGAGAGCTAGACAATAATGCTGTTTGCATTCGACTGTTCGCTGATGACTGCGTTGTATATAAAGAAATTCGCTGTCCGAATAATCATGTGCTGTTAGAACGAAACCTACAGGCTGTTGGAACTGGTGCAATCGATGGAGCATGGAGTTAAACACAGGAAAGAGTGTACTTCTGCGTATTACAAGAAAGAAAACGCCTAGTACACCAGTACACGTTCGCTTACTCTATTAACCGGGATGATATACAGAAGGTAGACAAATGTAGGTATCTAGGTGTCATTATCAACAACAAACTAACCTGGTCATCACATATTTCGGCTACTTGTACCTCTGCGCTGTGGACATTGTGGTTGCTGAAAAGGAAACTTAAAACCACACCTTCTAGCGATAAGCTTTTAGCTTATAATACTTGCGTCTGAGCTAAATTGGAATATGATTCAATTGTAGAGAAGCCCCTCCCCCAACCCAACAAAATTGGTGTTCAATAACTATAATGAGTTCAAAGAAAAGCAGTGTGCTTCATATTTATTAAGTATAGAATGACTGACTCGCCTTCCTCATTAATGAGGCAACACAACATCCCATCGTTAGAAGCACGCAGAAAGGTCAACAGGTTGCTTTTCTTCATAATTGTCTTACCGGAAGCACAAAAGTAACCATGCCTGATTGTGTACATCCCCACACAGCTAGGATGACTAGACACACCCACAGTAAAACACTTGCCTCAATTTTTGCTAAATCAAAATCGCATAAATACATTTTTTCCCTAGAACCCTGTCCGAATGAAGTGCTCTGCCCTCCACTGTTTTGATGCCAATGATTTTGTTGGCGAACTAAAAAATCTGTATTATGTTTCATTATTGTACTTGACAGTTTTCTTGCGTTCCTATTTTTGTCATTGCTTTGATTTTTATTTTTCGCTGTGATTGCGATGTTTTTGTTTTTTCTTTATTCTACGATTAATGCACAACCCCTTCTGTATGGTCCTTGCGGTGGTCTGCAGTATCACTAAATAAACAAAAAACCTAGAGAAAATAATTTGTTGCATTCTGCCTCCGTGTTAGTTTCAAACTCTTCTAGCTTAATGAACACCAAGTCAACCAGCTCCAAGGCGACGCGCATGTCTGTAGATGAGCACTGCAGATACACACACAAGTGGTGCACGAGGCCTAGGAATATCTTACTGACACCGAGTCATATAGGAACGTTGGGTGAACAGATTCGCTGATGGGAGCAATGAGCGGTGGATGCTGTTGCTTTACCACGGAAGGTGTCCATGAACTTTTCAAGTAAGCAAACGATCGCGGAAAGCGCTTCTCCGAACAGTGGAACTGAATCGTGACGTTCCACTCACCTTGTTTCACAATATCGGAGCAGCCGGCCGAATGACTTTGTAAACGCTTCTCGATGTTTTTTTTTCAGGACTGATGTCCTTTTATGTGACACCCGAAAGAAAGTAAAAACTTCAATAATAGTGCCAAAGGCCCGTGGAATAACTTGAACAACCGAGGAGTCACTAAAACAAAGATTCAGGGAGTGCGACGATCAGTGCGTGTACAAAGCCATTGGAAAGTCGTTCCGAGCGAGCTCCTGTACACTGATGAATGCCCCCTCATCGCCACTGCTCCATCTTATCCTGGCCTCGCATCATGTTCAAGTGCAGGCCTAGATTCAGCAGCTCCCTTTTCAGTGTGTCAGCTAGGCTAGACGCATTGATGTCATCAACAGCTACGAAGCAGAAAAAATCTTCCCGAATGCTCGAAGTAGTGGAATCGACGTAGCGTATGCACAACGAGAATCGCTTGGTTTGGGACACAGCCGTTGTTTCATCGGCCAGCACCAAAAAAAACTCCAGCCTCGTTTACTTATTTTACAATATGATCTTGTATAAGTTTGCCAACTATCAAAATAATTTCATTTTCAATGTGCGGGCTGGAGTAGAGAGTGTTGCTGCCTGCTGTTCTTATATATGTCATTGGCCGAAATGATGTCCTCTCTATTGGATCTATAACGTAGGAGTGCCCTGATGTTGCCATCGTTCTGTAAGGGTTCCTTGAGATCAAAACACCCCGAATCATTATCACTTCTCAGCGCGAGATCTTGAAGGCCACGCAGTACAACAGTCTCCAGAATCGCGCGCAACTTTGCCTAGTTGTCTTTGAGTTCGTCTTTTGCTTGCTGATTAATCTGTACGTGGACACTGCTTGATTTTCCTATGGCGCAACTGAGAAATAATTCCACGTCAACCGTTGTGGTCTTGTGATATTCAGTTCGTGCATGATTCTCGAATGTCTCAATGGCATCCTTCCACTTCGTAAACAGAACTGTTACGAGGTTCCTACATGACTGGTGAGAGCCTTTACCCACTTCGCTTTTACGACCGAAAAGTACGCAACCTTCTCAAAAATCTCTCTCCTGCATGTGAGAAAATGCTAACCACCAATATCGCTGCAACCAGTGAGACTTAAACGTATGCCTTTTACCGTTCTTGGCTACCGCGACTTCAAACTTGTAGCTAGGTGGCAGCATCCATGCGTTAGAGAATACCCGTTCTCTTACGCCATCGCCTATAGCAGTGTTATTGACAAACATTCTGATATTATGACAAAGAGGGCTGACAGTTTATGAATTGTCTGCAAAGTCATGCATTCTATCGGCATTCAAGTCTGCTGGTGTGGTGATGGTTCCGGAGATAAAGCCACCGTCTTTTAATACAAAGCGTCCTTCCTAGAAGGACGATATGAATAAAATATGCATAAGTATTCTAACAATCGTTTTTAATTCATGTTGTCATACTCTAAGAAGACCAAACAAAATGCACTTCTCGACCATATAGCACCCCATTCATTGTGTTTAAATAGTCATCTCAGAAAGAAAATTTTATGGCCAAAACCGTCTCGAGGTATTGCTGAACATTCCCAAGCAAAAAATTATTAAATGCCCTCTTCAGAGCGGAAGTAAAAAGCAAAGACAAGAAGAAATACGGGACTCATCTTTGAAACTTCAGCGAAGAAGCTTGTCAATTTCATCAATCACCCTGGTCGCTTCCTGGCCATTGAAGTTAAAACCTGGCTGGCAGCATTTTTCTCTTTGATGTTTCGACTGGGCGAATTTGTCAACTGATATCAGGAACGTTTATTCACAGTTTTTACGTGATGAAGGTAGCGTGCTAGGGCCGTACATGCATGATCGAAGCATCCTTTAAGCATCTAGGCGTACGCCCTTTAAAGCCTGGGTCTTCCGAAGATTCCCTGCAGGGGAAAACAATTGCATCCAAGGCAGCCTAATGAAAGAAGTAGTCTTCATCTCCACCGCCAAATTGGAAGGTCAAACACCTCCTCCTTCCTAACTCGAAAAAGAAAGAAGAGGCGCTCATAGTTCACCCCACAGTGAGGAAAAAGCACAAAACCCGGCACAAAGTCATTATACGGCACGACAGAGTACAGTGAAATGGCGTAGTGTCCCACGTGCAGTGCTGACTCATCCATGTAGCTATGGTGCCCGGCAGGCTGCGGTATGCGGCAATCGAAGACACGAACACACCACACAACATGGGAAACGTCCCCGAAGACACTTCCCTTAACACTCGCCTCATTGTCCAGTGCACCTTGATGAACAAAGTAGCCCAGAGTTTACTCCTCTTCTAAGCAGCTCTGACTGCAAATAGCCCTTCCTATGACATCAGTTGGTCGGGCGCGTTCAAAGAGTTTTTCACAAAGGCAGCCGCCGGGCTTGAAGAATTCGTAGTACGACAGTTGCGTTGTCGATGCTTCTGGACACCTCGGGAAACGTTTCGAAGCCGAAACAAATCTGGGTAGAATTAGCCGAAACCATCCCACGCGGCCAAGCAGTGCCAAGACATGGAGGCCGATCACAACAATGGCTGCGTGGTGTTGTCACAGAGACCCTCGACACTATCTTGCTTGGCCTGACGGAGCGCCAAACGTTGGGGCTGAATCACGCGTCATCGTTCTGGACAGCCACAGACGCCATTGATTTTCCCTTCGTTCGGGTGCTGCTCGAATCGGCGCTGGCAGCTGCAGAAAAGGCGGGGTTCTACGAAAGTGCACTTGCGCACAGCGTTTGTCAAAAACAAGAGCTAACTAAGCACTTGTTCCCAATTTCAAACGACAGCACGATAACCAGGCACCAACGCGCCGACTATATGATTGTGACAAAGCGCGTGCTTTGAAAAAGAAACAACAAAATAACAACAAAAGTATCAAAAAGGCGCCAAAATCGCGCCTTTTACTCTTTCCGCAGAACATGCCGCTGAGCAATGAAGGCTGGTGCACACTGGCGTCTAGCAGTGGTCGTGGTCACTAACAGTAGCGAACGGTCGCAAACGGTCGCAAAGCGACTGCATGCTTTCACTAGTCGCTTCCTGGCCAATTTTTCAGTCTCGTGACTGCAGTCGCAAAGCTGCTGGAACCAATCAGCGATGCTCAATGTTTGTTTTTTGTTTTTTTATTGCGCTGGCTTTCTGCCGCCAGATACAAACGAGTGCGTTCCTCTGGGTCTATGGCATCATGGCCACCACGAAGTACTTGGCTTGGAAATGGCCGGGCGCAGCAGCTCGAGCAAAGTGCCGAATTTACGTGGCGGCAATTGCAAGAAGATAAACACCGTCAAAATAAAGAGAAAATGGATTGTGCACTATCTTTCCCCCCGCAGAATCCTTTTTTGTCTTGAACTTGACTTGTCACCACCTTCAATGCAGCGCGTTTGGAACGCGTTTGTGCTTCATGCCTTAGCAACGACTGGCAACGACTTACACCACGTTTGAAACACGTTTGTGCTGAATTGGAGGCTTTGGCAAATCAAGTTAAATTCACGGGCGTTTCTGAATATCTACTCCTCTCAGAAATACTCCTCGTCGTCTCGGCGCAGCTAGGGAGGCAGGCGGCTTTTATGGCCGGCTAACTCCCGCGATCGAAGGGACGGTCACACCCACTACTGGCTTTTTTTTATATGGAGGCATCTGTGCTGCCAGCACTGACACTATGGCACAGCACACCAGCACCATGACAATCTGTTGTTCTTCGCTTGAATCGAAATCCTTGATGCTCTTGGGAACACTGTGCGAGAATGGCCGAAAACAATAAATGCGGCGCGCTTGGTTTGCTCCGCTCATTCAGCTGGCGGCAATCAGCTCATCGGCGCCGGTCTCCAGAGTTCTCGCTTGTAACGAGATCCGGACGTGACTCTCCGGTTTCGCGACTTCCGGTCGCTCGTGTGCAGCCTCTGCCGGTTTGAACATCAGTCGCTTTTTGGTCGCCAGTCGCGAATGGTCGCGCGACCACTGCTAGTCACCAGTGTGCACCAGCCTTAACACCGTGCGAATTCGGGAGCACTCGAGAAATTGAAGTGGCACCATTTGAATTTCAGAGCACCCCCCCTTGCAACGTGCCTGGCTGTAGTGTTCATTCCTTCGCCCTTGTTGTGAAACAAGGCACAAGAAACGCTCAACTGCCTCTGTTAGGATACGTTTCACATTAATGTTATACCGATTCCTAGAAAGAGAGATCAGTCCCCCTTTTTTTTGCCTTTCAATGTATGCCCAATACCTCTCCAGTGAGAACTGAGAACAACACAATTTTACATGAGTACTAAAGCCGTGAATGCAATGTCTGCTGTGGTAACATACATTCTTTATCTCCAGAGCCACGTTTAGTAAGCGCACCTCATCTATCAGTGTATCCAACAGGTGAAACACATACTTCATGCCTTTTCAACGATACAGCCTCTGTAGACCACACTCAGATGAAGCTGGAATTCAACTGGTGTGATGTCCTTAAGTATTGACACCTTTAAACACTCCAACGTGTGTGTAACTATGTTCGAGTGTTACAAAATGCTCATTCAATGCGTTCTAAAGATACCATCGGTTCGTTTTCAAAAGTATTTTCTCCAGCTATGTTCACTGCTCAGGTACGGTCGAAGGCTCTCCTAGAGGCATTCTTTTCTGTGATGCGTGCTTGAGCATAAAGAAGTACACCCACGAACAGCAATAAGTAGACCAGCTATTTACAAGCAGTGTTGTAGCTGTTACTTTAATAATACTTACTAAATACGTCACTCATAACACTAAAAAAGCGAAACCGTTACCGCTTTACGTACAACAAAAAGGAAAAAAAGGTAACACGCTCATGATTATTAACAAACAGAAGTAACGCGCGTTACCTTTGTTATCACTCCTCGGTTATAAATTTGAATCATTACGCCTTTCCACAAAAAAAACACAGTAACAATATTATAAAGCTCATTGAAATATTTGAGAGCTTTAGGTGAAGTATAAATACGTTTCACATAAATCTTGCCCAAGCAATGAATCATTGTGAAACACTCATTTAACGAGAATACAACGAGATTATAGTGGCCTATAAAGTAGCTTGTGATGCCTCATAAATATGTATCACATGGCAAAGTCCTTTCTTTAGGTGGTACTGAATAATAAATGAGATGTCATCAACGTTCTTTTTTAACAAAATACTTTCGCTCAACTGTCAATGTGTGTATTATTATTATTATTGTTATTATTATTATTATTATTATTATTATTATTATTGGGCACTCAACAATAGAACATTTTATGCTGTCTAATCAGGTGATAGAGAAATGTGCAGAATACAGTCAACCCTCACATATAGCTCTCATAGATTAGGGCAAGCATTTGATTTCGTCGAGTGATCAGCAGACATGTACGCACTGGTCAATCATGGGGTCAATGAAGCCTATATAAACATACTGGCAGAAATATACAGCGGATCCACGTCCACCATCGTCTCTCATAAACAAAGCGACGAAATCCCAAAACACAAAAGCGTAAGGTAGGGATACGAAATTTCCGGATAACTATTCAGCGCGTGCTTATGGGAGGTATTCATGGCCCTATAGAGGGAAGAGTCAGGGATAACAGTTAATGAAAAATACCTTAGTTAGCTGCGATTCGCTGATGAAATTATATTTTGGGGTAACTTAGGGGACGAAAGATAACTCATGAACTAGACACAGAAAGCAGAAGAGTAGGTGTGAAAATTATTAAGCAGGAAACTAAAGCAATGTCAAAAAGTCTTGGAATATAACAACGCTTTGCGATAGCTATGTATAGTGAGGCACTGGAAGATTTAAAGGAATACGTCTGCTTAGAGCAGGTAGTAACCAGGGGGCCGATCTTTGACGGTTAAATAACTAGAAGAATAACAATGGGGCGAGCACACTCGGCAAGCGTTCCCCTATCACAAATTTTAATTTACCACTATCCCTCAAGAGGATATATATATTGTCACGTGATTGCAGAACGACCACAACGTCTGTTCACAGGAGCAGCACTGAACGTCGAGCCAAACCGAACGTTAGAGCACGAGCACACCAACCGTCCTCTTCTTCTTTCACACCATGGCACATACTCGCATTGGCATGGCTAAACCTCGTTCCATGCCTGTGGCATTACCCCTCCCCCCTTCGAAAAAAAAAGTACCATCCCGATGACCAATGCCGATTAAAAGTTAAAGTAATCGCGTACACGCACAAAGACGCATGATGAAGCAGTGTCAGGTGGCTCGTGGGTAGTGTGGCTTCATCCGTGACACATGAACAATGTCGGCCTGCTGGGAACGTCGAGATCGCTGAGCTGTGTCTTCAAGCAGAATTTTGTAGTTGACATCTGTGAGGCGCCGTAGTACTCTATAGGGACCGAAGTAGCGGTGAAGTAACTTTTCCGAGCGGCCCCTTTGGCGAAGGGGGATCCACAGCCAGACCAGATCACCGGGTTGGTAAATAACAAGGCGATGACGGGAGTTGTACCTCTGTGAGTCGATTCGTTGTTGTTTTCGGATCCGCTCGAGTGTAAGCTGGCGGGCCGCGTCGGCGAGCCGGATAAAGTCGTCCGCATCAGTAGTAATCTCGGTCGTGTCAGGCAACAGCATGGCATCAAGCATCGTAATTGCTTCTCGGCCGTGAAGCAACCGGAAGGGAGTGAAACCCGTAGTCTCTTGAACCGCAGTGTTCTAAGCGAACGTTACGTATGGAAAAATTGCATCCCAGTTTTTGTGATCACGGTCGACGTACATAGATAGCCTGTCAGCGAGCGTCTTGTTTAATCTCTCCGTCAAACCGTTGGTTTGCGGGTGGTATGCGGTTGTTTTGCGATGAGCTGTTCCACTAAGTCTCGTGACGTCTTGAATCAATTGGGCTGTAAAGGCTGTTCCACGGTCAGTGATAAGAACTGTTGGCGCTCCATGGCGGAGGATGATGTTGTTGATGAAAAAATACGCAACCTCATTGGCGGTGCCTCGTTGTAGGGCTTTCGTTTCGCAGTACCTCGTTAAATAGTCAGTAACGACTACGATCCAGCGGTTGCCATCATGTGACTTCGGAAAGGGCCCAAGCAAGTCCATGCCGATTAGTTCAAACGGTTGTGACGGGGGTGCAACAGGCTGCAATAAACCAGCAGGGCGCACAGGTGGGGCTTTACGGCGCTGGCAATGATTACACGTTTTGACGTAATGCTTGACATCCTGGGTGAGCTTTGGCCAGTAGTAGCGAGTCCGAATCCGGGCAAGGGTACGTGCGAAACCTAGGTGGCTGGAGGAAGGCTCGTCGTGGCAGGCAGATAAAATGTCCGCACGTAGCCCTGGCGGAACGACGAGGAGGTACTCAGTCGCATAAGGTTCGAAGTTCTTTTTGTAAACGATGTCGTTGCGGAGACAAAATGACCTTGAACGTGCGAATGCCGATGATGGACTCGAGCTGCGACCTTGAAGGTATTTGATAAGTTGTTGGATCTCTGAATTATTCCACTGTTGCTGGGCCAAGTCAGATTCACTGACTGCACAAAGAAAATGGCCATCGGTATCATCGTCCCTCGATGTCGTCGCGAGGGGTGCGCGCGAAAGGCAGTCGGCATCAGTGTGCCTGCGGCCCGACTTGTAAACGACTGTAACATCAAATTCTTGAAGGCGTAAGCTCCACCTCGCGAGGCGCCCTGAAGGGTCCTTGAGATTGGCCAGCTAACAGATGGCAATGGTCCGTAATTACTCTGAATGGAGGGCCATACAGATACGATCGGAACTTTGTTATCGCCCAAATAACAGCAAGACATTCCTTCTCCGTGGCCGAGTAGTTAGTTTCCGCAGATGACAAAATGCGGCTAGCATAAGCGATGGGGCGTTCAGCGCCGTCTTGCCACTGGACGAGGACTGCACCAAGACCGATGTTGCTTGCGTCAGTGTGAAGTTCGGTGGCGGCATCTTCATCAAAGTGCCCTAGTAAGGGTTCACTCTGAAGGCACTGCTGAAGCTGAAAAAAAGCGGCTCTGTGCTCTGGACCCCACACAAAAAGAGTATCCTCCTTCGTTAAACGGGTAAGGGGTTCACCGATGTTGGCAAAGCTCTGGACAAAGCGCCTGTAGTAGGCGCAGAGACCCAAAAACCGGTGCAAATCCCGTTTGTTCGAAGGTGGAGGAAATGCAGCAACAGCCATGGTCTTTTCTGGGTCTGTTCTAATGCCATCTTGACTGATAAGGTGGCCGAGGAACTTTAGTTCTTCGTAGCCGAAATGACACTTCTCCGGTTTTAGCGACAGGCCTGCGGATCGAATAGCAACGAAGACGGACTGAAGTCGTTGTAAATGTTGTTCAAATGTTTTGGAAAAAACAACCACGTCATCTAAATACACGAGGCAGGATTCCCACTTCAGACCGGACAGGACAGTGTCCATCATCTTTTGGAACGTTGCCGGTGCAGAGCACAATCAAAATGGTAACATTTTGAATTCGTAAAGGCCATTGGGAGTTATGAATGCTGTTTTTTCCCTGTCACGTTCATCGACCTCGATCTGCCAGTATCCGCTGCGTAACTCCATTGAGGAAAATTATCGTGAATGTCGAAGTCTATCCAGTGAATCATCTATGCGTGGGAGAGGGTAGACGTCTCTCTTCGTCACTTTGTGGAGCTTCCGGTAATCGACGCAAAATCGAAGAGTGCCGTCTTTCTTTTTAACAAGTACGACGGGTGACGCCCATGGACTGTTCGAGGGTTGGATGACGTCGTCGTCGAGCATCTGTTTCACTTGAAAACGTATTGCCTCTTGTTCTTTTTGCGACACGCGGTAGGCGTGCTGTCGTACAGGCCGTTCGGTAGGGTCCGTTATAATGCGGTGCTTCACGGTTGGGGTCTGCTTGATTTTTGAGGTGGACGCAGAGCAATCACTATACGTACGTAAAATTATGCGTATCTGCTGTTGCTGGGCACAGGATAGCTGGCAATTGACGTCAACTGTACTGGCTAATGCAGTGTTACCTTCGGCAGCAGTGGCAATCGGAGCGATAGTGGAACATTCTTCGTCATCAATGGCTTCAAAGGTCGCGATCGCTGTTCGCTTTGCCAAGTGTTGGTACTGGCTGCCGAAATTCGTGATCAGAAGCTGAGCCCTCCGATGTTTCAGTTTGACGATAGCACGCGCGACACAAATCTGCCTAGCCAAGAGCACCGAGAGGTTAGTTTCCGCGATGCCACTACTCTTGTTGTCACAGTCGCTCTCCACAGTTACCAACATACTGGCTCGAGGCGGTAGTGCGATGGTGTCGTCAGCAATTCGAAGTGTTGTGGTCGGCGCAACTGCATCCTTTCGTAGGGCTGTATGATCGTTAGATAACGTTATGAGCAGGTCGCGAAGGTTAATAATGGCTCCATGCTCGCGGAGAAAATCCATTCCGAGAATCAGGTTTTGGGAGCATTCGCGCAATACAACGAAGGAAACAATGTACGTCGACTCACGAATTCGGAGGCGGGCAGTGCACATTCCTCGCGGTGTCAATAGGTGACCTCCCGCAGTCCGGAGGTTGGTTCCATGTCCCCAAGGTGTCGTTACCTTTCTTAGCTGTGCAGCGAGGTCAGCGCTTATAACAGAATAATCGGCACCCGTATCTACCAGAGCGGTCAGCGGGTGGTTGTCGACAAGGACAGAGATACGAGCAGAGACCCGTTTGTCGTTGATGGCACACGTCGGTGAAAGAATGTCGTCGGATGTCGGCAGGCGAATCGGGGGAGGGTCTTGTAACGGTCGATCAACAGCGGCCTCACCCCCAGAGGTCGCTGTTCTTAGTTTCCCCGGCGCGGGCTTGTGGATCTAGGCGATCTTCCTGCAAGGACGTCCGCAAAGGTCGATTGTTGGCCAGGTGACGCGGAACGCCGTGGAGATGGTGAGCGGGATTGGCGACGCGGAAGGGTTGAGGATCGTTGGCTTGCCAAGTATTCCGCGATAGCACGAGGCCGCTCACCATCTCTGGGTCGACGAGCATCCGGACGAAATCCAGGAAGACCCATGTGCCTGTAGGCGCACTCACGGTAGATATGACCTGGTTCACCACAGTGATAACATAGAGGCCGGTTGTCGGGAGCACGCCATACACTGGATTTCCGTGTAAGGGGTGGGTTGCCGTACTGCGGTGGTCCCGAGTAGAACGACGGTGCCGTCTGCAGGGTGGACGGATGGGACGGATAGCCAACAGCCGGTGCAGGAGTACGTAGTGCTTCCGCGTACGTTAATAGCGGAGCTTCGGCTGGACGCGGGGCCATCATGGGTTGGACTTCGGCTGCACGCAGAGTCGTCATGGGGTGCACCAGCTGCCGGACCTCTTCGCGAACGATATCGGTTAGAGCAGCAACATGGGACGGAGAAGACACCACGTGCAGCTTTTGCAGCTCCTCGCGCACAATACTGCGCACGGGCTCCGTCAGGTCTTTTACAGTCGTGACATCAGGTGTTGGCAGGGCCGACGACACTGACGAAAGACTGCCAGGACGCTCATACTGGTACGAACGCTGCCTTAGCATTCTCTCCATTGTCGTGGCTTCGCGGAGGAAATCCTCTACAGTGCTGGGAGGGTTCCGCACTAGTCCCGCGAACAGCTGCTCTTTCACTCCCCGCATTAGGAGGCGCACCTTCTTCTCTTCCGTCATTGAGGAGTCGGCTCGCTTGAACAGCCGCGACATGTCCTCAATGAACATGGCAACACTCTCGTTCGGACGCTGGTTTCGGGAATTGAGGAGCCGTTCTGCTTGCTCCTTTCGGTCAGAGCTTCTGAAGGTATTTCGCAACTGGTTGCAAAACTCTGGCCAGGTTGTCATAGTGGCTTCATGGTTTTCGAACCACGTGCGCGCAGAGTCCTCGAGATAAAAGTAGACATACCGAAGCTTTCGCTGCTCGTTCCACTCGTTGACGCTGCCGCAATGGTTGTAGTCGTCAAGCCAGTCATCGACGTCCTCGTAAGGCTCACCGTGGAACGGCTTCGGAGTTCGCAGGACGTTGAAGAACCATGGAGGAGGCAGCGTTGATGTTTCTTGGGTTTGCGTTCCCGCACTAGCCATAGTACTGCCGAGTTGTGGAAATGGTCCGAATTCAGGAGGTAGGCCCAGTTGTCGCCTGCTACGCCGTAGGTCAGCTGGTTCTTCAAAGTCACGACTAGTGTCGGGACCTTTCTGCTGATTGCAGTGCATACAACACTACCCCGCACCTCCACCAGAAAATGTCACGTGATTGCAGAACGACCACAACGTCTGTTCATAGGAGCAGCACTGGACGTCGAGCCGAACCGAACGTTAGAGCACGAGCACAATATATATATATATATATATATATATATATATATATATATATATATATATATATAAGTCTTCAGGCAGAAGCCTGAAGACCTACAAAAGAGGGTTAGACTTAAATTGAGGACGTCGCAGCGAACGATGAAAATGAAACTGATAGGTGTAACCTTAATAGATAGAAAAGAGCAAAGTGGGTCAGGGAACAAAGAGTTGTTAAGAACATCATAGTTTAAATAAAAAAGAAATTGACATGGGCAGGGCACATAAAGCACAGACACTGTAGCTGCTGGTCAATATAGGTAGCTGACTGGTTTACAAGAAAAGGCAAACGCGTGAGGGGGAGACTAATAATTAGGTGAGAAAATGATATTAGGATGTCTGCGGCTAAAACGTGGCAGCCGCAAGGACAGAACCGGGTTAAGTGGGGGAATGTGACAGAGGCCTTTGCGTGAATTGGACATAGGGAGGCTGATTATGATGAGATTTATTATTATTATTATTATTATTATTTCTTAATCGTACCCTGAAACAACCGTGAGATCATTATGCAGGCGTGCGCAAAATAAACAATAAAACACAGGCAATCTTCAGAAAGAAAAAACAAATAAAAAGAGTGAAAACACGCCGACAAAAAAAATTTGTGCAATATGAGAAGAATAAACAGATAAGACGAGAATCTTGTAATGTGAGTTAAAAATTAAACGGAATATAGACGAATATGTATAAAAACCTCCCTGAATGAAGGAAAAGAGATGAATCAGTACATTTTGTAAGCAATGTTGAAACAGTGTGGTCATTCTATGCCAAATCATCCAGCGTTATTAGGACCATCGCGAATATGGCTAAAGAACTTTTTACGTCTTATTTTGAAGTGCGAAACTCGTCCTGGGCATCTATTTCCGTTGTTACAAATTTTCCTCCCTTTTTATGAGAGTCTGTAGATTGGCACCAATTCAGCTAGAAGGCATCAAGCAACATTTTTTTTACGAGACGTTCCTGTAACACATTTTATAAAATCGTAATCCAGCAAGATAATAAGTGAGCTAGCTGTAAAATTAATGACACACTTGTGTATATTTATTCTTTGAGTGTTTTCTCCATGAGCTATATTGAATATTGTTGCCGAATTCGCAACTTTTTTCCGAGAACACGGCAAGATCAAAGGACGCAAATGAAAGATGTGATGATGGGCTGTTTAGCGTGCTACAAATTTTAAAAAAATTGTTTAGGCACTGAAGATGTAGCAGATAGTCTGAAAAAGGAATTTCCCTTTTTGGGCGAAAAGCATTGTCTTTAGCATAAAAAAACTTGCCTTGGTGTTCTGACTAAAAATATGCACAATATCAAACTTGAAAACCACATGAATTTGCTAAATATAGGTGAAGTTACTAAAAGGTATGATATTTTAAACTTCATAAATGTTTTTAATTAGGCGTCTCCACCAGCTTTTCGCCTATGTAACTCAAGCAACAAGACGTACTCGCAAGGGCAATCTTCATCCCAAGGCTACTGACCTCAAATACAGAGAGCAAACTTGGGGCGATCGAATTCGGAATGAGGTTATCTGCATTCTGCATTCCATTGCCAACAGAGGTGTGCTACAATTAATGTGGCCAGGTTGCGAAGACCATTAGCGTAGCCAAAAAAAATCGGTTGGGAGCGGTGTGTGAGGGAGGAGGTGATGTCGTTCATACTTCATGTACGTTTGTATATGTGTTTGTATGTGTACACGTATGTATGCACATGCACAGCTAAGAAAATTCCTGGACTGCACTGGAGAGGAGTTAAGCACTTCCTCCCTCGTTTCCTGGCAACGCCACTGGTGATGACTCTCAGATGAGCCATCAAGCCTTTAAAGAGTATACAGTATACAATAATACGTTACGCACAACATGAGCGAGACTGTCGGCTCGGCTACCAGTTCTTAATAAGAAGTTGTTTTGCACTTTTGTAGTAATATGACAGGCTTAGGGTCTCAGAGAACAGCGTGTTCTCCTGAAAGCTGAAAGAAAAATTAAGCATTTGTATTACGATAGCGTTTATCATTGCACTGCGTCAATGCCACTAGCGTGCTATAAGGCTTATGTACTGAACATGAATAGGTATTTTTATTAGGTGTATAAAACACACTTGCGGCATTTTCAGAACTCCCCAAGGAAGTATAATTTGTTACTTTGAATCCATAAAGCTGCATGGCTCATCCTGAAGTCACCACACTAATTCCATATCCCTTGTAGTGTACTTTTGTTGACAACAGGATGTAGAAGATAACCCCATTCTCTTTTCAATTGCTCTTTAGAGGGCACCAAGTTTGCTGTATGTATCCCAGGTCAGTGGCCTTCGGCTGAACATTGTCCTTGCGAGTACGTCATGCTCTCAGGTACGTAGGCGGAAAGCTGGTGGAGATACATATTTTCAAAAAATATTTATCAAGGTAAAAAGTAATACTCTCAAGTAACTTCACCTATGTTTAACTAATGCATGGGGTCTTCAAATGAGTTGTTGTGCATATTTTTTGTAGGACCTCTCATGCCAGTTTTTTTTTTCCTCTTCAATACAATGTTTTTTTCCTATGAAAGAGAGACTTGCAAGTTTTTCCAGACCATCTGCCACAACTTCAGCGCCTATATTATGCTTTAATTTGCAGCACGTTAAAATGCCAATAGAAAATATTTTATCTGTGTCCTTTGAGGTTGCCACCATGTTTCCGGGAAAAAATTTTCAAAGTTTGGTAATTTTATTGAATATTGATCGTCACAAAAGGCCTCGGAGAATCTATATTCATCAGTATTTCTTTATTTATACAGTTAGACCACTTCATAAACTTGCCACAAATACCGCTTTCTTAAGTGCATTCTAAAAAAGTCTTTTGAAAAAAAAAATGTTGTTTGACGCCCTCTAGCTCAGTGGGTGCAAAACTACAGACTCTCATAAATACGCAGGAAACTTTTCGGCAACGGAAATAAACGAGCAGGGCAAGTCTCGAACTTCGCGAAACATGCAAAAATTTTTTTAGCCATATTTTGATGGTCGGAAAAACGCTGGATGAATTGGAAGGGAATAACCCAGTACAGAGCTGAGATAAAAACAATGACTGTGGACTGTGAAAAACATTAAGATCATAAAAGTTAACATTATATAGACTATGTATTGTGTGAACAGTAGACTATTAAAAGACGTTGGCAGGTACACAGAATGGTTGATTCTCTCTGGTTAACTTACGCAGAATCCGCAAATTTACACGACTGAGAACTTTAGCACAGGATATCACACCGTCAACTAAATTGTAAAGAAATAACACGTCAGTGCCGTTTCATCGGCAGTAAAGTGATCGCAATGATCATAACCTGGCAGTGTCATAACGAGATCCAGAATGATTTCTTGCAAAACAATGGTTGTATATTCCTTTGAATCGTTTCTTCACTGCTCAATGTATACATAACTGCAGATTTAACGATGTCATTCCGGATCACAGGTGAATATTCAAGTTGAGGAAGACACATTGCGGTGTACAATTTGTGAAAGGCTGTAGAATTGAATTTTTGAGAGATTCTGCAAATACAGCACAGTGAACCAAGGCCAAGCATGACAGCACATTGAGCGTGAGCATAAAAATTTAGCATGCTTTAGAAAAACACTACGATCACTGAATTTATTAACCTTACATGACAACATGGAATTACCGTACAGGCAGTTTCTTCTCATTTACCACCGCCTTTTTTCTATGAGTTCTAATTGTTTCTGGAGCAGGAGCTTCTCCTGTCCACAATGTAAAAGAACAATGGTAAAGCCTAATTTTTTTCCAAAGTTGAGAAGAACCAGACTTGGCAGTAATATAATTGGTGTAATAAAAATATGTCTACTGTAGTCAGCAATGTAACGACACGCTTTTGTGGCCTGGTAATTTACTAACTTAAAGAATGACTTCAAGCAAGTAAGTCAAGTTCATTACTTATTAATTTCTCTTTTACTTTTCACCTTAAAATATTATTTACGATTCCCTCATGGGATAAAAAATTGGCAAAGAGGGAAAAGAAACATGAGAAAAAGAAGTTCATCTGAATACCACTTCTTGAGCGTGGGAATCAACATAATCACGGAGGTTGCGATGTGTATGTTTTGTAACTAAAACGTAAATAAGTTTATTTATTTATTTATTTATTTATTTATTTAAGAATACCACAATCCCTGTTTGGTATTTTCATAGGGAGGGGAGGGGGAGTTGAGCATTACGTGATATATATGGCACAACGAAATTCATTGAACAGGTGGTAGGTGCACATATTTCGCGCGATCGGAAACAGAAACAGAAAATGGGTTGACAACAAAGAAAACGCAGTTACATATCTGTACATACACGTACACATGCATATATATATATATATATATATATATATATATATATATATATATATATATATATATATATATATATATATATATATATATATATATATCAATCCACAATTTAATTGCATACACATGAAATAAATAGAAAATGATATGAATAAATATAGTGCATAAATGGTGAACTATTGCTATTTTCACTGTAATTACATGACTTTTCAAAAATATTAGTAATTTCATGTCCTTACTTTCAAGCCGCCATAATTTGTAATGCAATTTACGACATCTTAAGAATTTAAGAAAGCAATTAGCGATAGAGATTTACTTCCAGAGGAGGCCAGAGGTAATTAAGGAGAAGTTCATATTGTAAATGACAGCAACCGCTTGACCCTTTTTTTTGGGGGGGGGAAAGGGGGGTATGCACGCTTTTTAACGCGTGGATGGAGAGCGTGTATCCTTTAGAGATTTATCAATTTCGTTCATTTATTGCCATGTCCATCCGTGCTCTGGAACCTTCTTTTTTTATTTACACTGTTCCGAGCACAAAATGCTACATAACCAGGCACATTGCTTTGCTGCTGCAGAAACCGCAACTGTCGCGAAGAGAATAGGGCTATGCAGAATGACCAGCTCCTTATGCGCATGCGCACTGCCGCGTGGCCGTGAGGGTCCTTACTCCCCTTCACGATAAATGTTCCGCGCGGGAACACGAGGAAAACGCCCTGCCGGGGCGATCCTTCGGCGAGCACGCTAACAACGTACTCGATGGTGGACTAGAATGTCCCTGTGTTTTCTGGGTATCGAACGCTGGCCTCCTTCCTTTTCATCGAGCTGCCGCTACCGCGCAGACATGAGTGTGGTCGAAAGAGGCCACTGGCCTTGGTGTTTGCGCCGTCGCCATCGAGCTCCTATGAGCTCTCCTGCTGGGCAGAGCAAGCAAGGGCTTTACCCCCCGCCTCGCTCTTTACTCGAATAGGGAAAGAATTCGGGACGAACTGTAAACAGCCCGAGAGTCGCCCGTCGATTCAGACCACGAACCGCGTCCAGTGCGAGTCTGATGTTCACGGCCATCTCCGCGCGAAGCGATACGCCTTGAAGCGAAGTCCGACGGAGTGGTTGTCCGTGTATCATGATACGCTTTTTCCGCCGGCCTCTCTCACCCGTTCTCTCGGCGTGTGTGCGCAGGTGGCTTGCCGAGGTGCGCCGTGCTGACCTACACTTAGCCGGGCTTCCGTTCTCGTCGCGCCGGACCTCACACAACTGAATGGCGCGTGATGGGGTCAAACTGCCGAGTTCTGCACGAGAGATAAATCAAAGTCAATTATAGGAACTCGTCATACACAAGAAATTTAAGCTGATGATATTTCTTGAACCCCTTGACCATCACCTTGGGCCGTTTTTTTAGATACTACAACTGTAATTATTCCGCTTGCTCCCTAAAAAGCCCATTGTTCCACTTTTAGGTAGTGTGCTTACTCAATCGAAATAGTCTTTTTAGAAAAGGCAACTATACAAACGAATTCATTTATTCTGACGCAGAAACCAACATTTTGTTCTAAATACGCATATAATCATTATTTTGACGATTCACGGGGCTAGCGCTGCAGTCAATGAATCCGCACTCGGCAACGTCCTTTGGTAATTAGCTGCATACAGCATACGGTCTATGGTGAATTGGTTCTACATACATTCATCTGCAATTTGTATGTATGTATGTATGTATGTATGTATGTATGTATGTATGTATGTATGTATGTATGTATGTATGTATGTATGTATGTATGTATGTATGTATGTATGTATGTATGTATGTATGTATGTATGTTGTATGTATGAATGTATGTATGTATGTATGTATTATGTATGTATGTATGTATGTATGTATGTATGTATGTATGTATGTATGTATGTATGTATGTATGTATGTATGTATGTATGTAATGAAGCAGAGAATCCGGCAAAAAAGGCTCGGGAAGTTGCTCCAAATAATTTGACACATTCTGAAAACACCTGCGACATTGCGTAATCTTACCACCGTCATGTCACTACTTGAGTGTCTGTCACATAAATATGGTCACCGAGAGACGTGCTCTTATACAAGTATATTCTTCTTACGTAGTATGGTGACAGTCACTATAATTAGGCAACGGTTGGCGCTAAACACCATCACGCAATAGCTCCGCATCGGCTGCCTATTCTACAAGTCTGCTTTTTCCTGAGAACTCCGATGGGCAATGTAAGAGTATTTGATGAAAGATTTCAATTTTTTTACAAACGCTCGCTTTCTTGTCATTTAGGACAGTTTTGAGACTGCACTACGAGAGAGAGGAAGCACATACGAAACAGAATAACTGTTAGCGTCGTACGTCAGGCAGTTGGCCTTGTATATACGCATACAGTAAGCGGCCACACAGGTCCATATTTTACTCCTCGAAACTTGCGCACACAACTGCGAAAACTTCGAACAGGAAGAAAACCTTAATGGACTATATATGACGGGCTTTGTGTGCATTTCTATGCAGCGCATGGCTTCACATCCGTTGTGCATAGGTTTGTGTTTGAGTTTACCTGCGCGACGCGTTCATGGTCATTTCCGCAGGCTTCGTCAATGTTTGCGCGTGCGCGCACACACACCCGGGCGGGGATGCTCACTGCATTGTTCCCACATGCATTGACCTGTAGCGCCGGCCACCCAAAGGAAGTGCACGCCTTCCTTCCCGATACGAGAGGCGGAGTGCAGAACCGTGATGCAAATGGCTGCACCCGAAGCGTTTGTAGTATTCAGCCTTGGTGCGCGCACATGAAGCACTACGAGACTTTATGCGTTCTGCGATAATGTGCGGTAATGTGTTCTTATATTCCATGCTCCTCCAAGACGATTCACTTCGTAAGCATCTGCAAATAATGAAGACATTTATTCTTGAAAAGAAAGAGAAAGCTGTCTTACTAAGAACGCTAAAAAAAGGAGCCATTTGACTCTTTTTTGTGTGTGTAGCGGCTTGCTGTGACTTTAAAGACGCATAACAACTTTCTTCGAGGGTGATTACAATCTCTCTTGTGAAAGTCGTGGGACCAACCAGAGAGTTAGTGTACCTTTCCCATATACGTTAAACGTTTCGTTAGTTATACGTTACGTTAGATTTCTGTCGGGTACACAAGTCAGTGTACCCGACAGAAATCCCACATACTGTATTCTTCTTAGAGTTATCGAACATAAACTTTCGTTTTATACAGCGTGTCCCAGCTAATGTTAGCCAGAATTAAAAATATGTTGACCCACTCTGAGGCGACTTTCTTCTGCTTAACTGATTAAAAGGAAGCAAGTACATTTAACCATCTTCCTAATAACCGTCAACAAAGTTTGGCGAAGAATTCGTATTGAAAAGTAATAGAACGGTTTACAAAACGTTCAATCAGACTCATCATCGTTATCTGCTACTCTTCTTCCTTCCCCGTTCTCTCCTCTGGTGTAGAGTAGCAGGCCAGAGCTGTCGCTCAGTCCGACCTCTCTGCCTCTCTGTAAAACATTTTCTTTTTCTTTCTCACTTTCTTATAGGGTTTTTCTGAATACTGCAGACGCCCGCGAAACACAAAAATATACCAGTTGCAAACAGGTACCTAATAATGCCGTATTTAGAGCTAAAAAAAGATAAACTAAGCTTACAAAAACTAGGTTATGGACCTTTACGACAGGATATACTTGTTATGTTAAAAGCAATTGGGTTCCATCTGATCCAATGAAAGTTCTTGTTAGAAAAAAGAACCCAGTTAGAGGCAGCCAACCCTCCCTTGATGGATGGGGACTTCTATAAAAAGAGTTTTTAAGCGTTTGTTAACACTACACAAAACAGAAAACTTAAAACTCTGACTTATTAAGGAACCTAGGCTCCAATACATGTAAATAACAACAATTTTAAGAATACTGGTAATAATATAAAATTATTGTTATTTTTAGTCCTAATACTAGTAGTAGTAGCAGTAGTAGTAGTAGCAGTAGTAGTTGTAGTAGTAGTAACATTTTAGGTACCCCTTTTAATGAAATGCCCTTTGTTAACGCCTGTCGAACACTGACTGCATTCATATTTCCTTTCTTTTTCTGAATGGTTCAAGAGTATCTAGTGGCTAAGGTACTCGAATGCTGACCCGCAGGTCGCGGGATCGAATTCCGGCTGCAGTGGCTGCATTTCCGATAAAGGCGGAAATGTTGTAGGCCCGTGTGCTCAGATTTGGGTGCACGTTAAAGAACCCCAGGTGGTCAAAATTTTGCGGAGACCTCCACTACGGCGTTTCTCTTAATCATATAGTGGTTTTGGGGCGTTAAACCACATATATCAATCAATTGTTCAAGAGCACCACTACGTAAATCCTGCTAATACCGAAGACACGAGCATCACGCACAAAATTTCTAGCGTGTCATTTTCATACTCTGTTAATAAACATGTCATTACGTTAGCTTTGCGAGATCAATGATTTCGGTGTTCTCTTTGACACAGCATTACACTTTTCTGTTCACAAAGCACGAGTTGCTATGCGTGCTCCGCGTTCTCGCAGCTGTGTTTGCAGAATATGACTTTCCCTATTTGAACATGCGTCTAAGATCTCGTATGGTATTTATAAATTCAGTGGTAACACTAATTGGTGGGTTCAGAGAAACTTTCTTAATATACAGGGTATTTCAAGAAATGTGTCCAATATTCTTTAAATACCACCGAAAAGAAGTATCTGCATCCTACTTGTGGCGTTGCCTTTACTGTAGCAGAAGACATCTTCAGATCCGTACAAACATCCATTGCGGTAGTAATTATAAACATTAACCACTGGTCAGAACGTTAATTGCGTTATAGCCGGTCTAGTGAAGTGGGCGAATTCAAGCCCTTCCAGCGAATAGTCCTTAGCCACTTTGAAATTTCGGGAAAGCGGCCACTGTGAATCACCGGGGAGCGAGGCAATGAGCCTAATTTAGCTAGAGTAGCCAAAACAGACGCACCAAACAGCGCATCTACCATTCACTTCGACAACGCCCTCAGTGACAACACTGTCTCCTTCGTCGTTATCAACTCTCAATTTAGACACTTCGTTTTGAGGCCGTTCATCAACGCTCGCTTATTCTTCTCCCCCAATGCGAAGCAAACAGTTTCGTCACTGAGGGCGTTGTCGAAGTGAATGGTAGATGCGCTGTTTAGTGCGTTGGTTTCGGTTTCGCCAGCTAAATTGGCAAGATTGCATCGCTCCGCGGTGATTACCAATGGCCTCAGGTCGCGGGATCAAATCCCGGCTTCGGCCGCTGCATTTTCGATGTAGGCGGAAATGCTGTAGGCCCGTGTGCTCAGACTTGGGGGCATGTTTTAGAACACCAGGTGGTCGAAATTTCCGAAGCCCTCCACTACGGCGTCTCTCATAATCAAATGGTGGTTTTTGGACGTTAAACTCCACATATCAATCAATCCATCGATTACCAATGGCAATTTTTTGAAAATTTTAAAGTGGATATAGACTATTCGTAGGAAGAGATTGAATTCACCCATTTGACTCAACCGGCTAATGCCCCTAGTTAAAAAGTTAATTGTGCTAATTTCTATAATTACTGTTATAATCAATGTTTGTACTCGTCTGAAGGTGCATTCTGCCACAGGAAGGCAATGCCGCAAGTACCACGCAGATACCTTCTTTCTGTAATTATTAAAAATAGTGGACACATTTCTTGTAACACCCTGTATATGACTATATCTCCACTGGAAATGTCCGAAGAACTCGTATTGTTAATTATTGTCATAGCCATGCACTACTTCACGGCCGGCGAAATCTAGCTCATCCACTAAATCTTTTCAAGCTTCTTCGTATCATAGCCCAGTCTGAACGGCTGTGTTCTAATTTTTTGGGGATTCCGCTTAAGATAACCGGAGGGCATAGACTGTTTATTCTTCCAGCCTGCATCTGCCAAAACTCAATTATCCACAAGATTAGGTCTTTGTAATACTCATTTCCTTTATCAATATATTTCAACGGCGGAGCCGTACTAGGGCTCGGCTTGAAGACAAATAAATGTGCACGTTACACCTCAGGCTCCGACTTCCGCGTACGTTCAGACACGGCGTAACAGCCTCGGTTAATGTGAAGCGGTCGCAGCACAGTGAAACAGGAAAAGGTGGCTCGACCGCAAATAGAGCCGAAAGTCACGGTAGCAGGAACAGATGTGTCAAGGTGTTGCCAGCGTCCTTTACCATGCATCTATACTCTAGAATTATTGTAATCACTGACACTTACACAATATCACTAAACAACACCGAAAGTCACAGAATATCGCATATGAAACGCAGCAGAACCACTGTTAGGGCGTATTTCACACAGGGTGGAGCTGAGGTGAAGTTTTAAATGTGAAACATTTCTTTGCATACTCCAAGCACTTTTGGCATCTATCTAGTATCTCTCTTTTTAGCCGCCTACATCTGCGTGCTCTCGTGGTCACCCCCTTAACTTGGAGTAAACCAAAATTAGTATGGGAGGGTAACGTGGTTAAACCAATACGACTCGCTGGTCAAGACACGAATAATGTCATGATCCCATCACGCACGTCGTCAAACACTTTCCGCCAGAGAGTCGCACATACCCGCAGGTGGGTATGTGGCACTGGTATCCGGGTATGTGCCACAGATCACTGACACTTCATATTTACCCAGGAATGGTTAGAACAAACGGGGGCAATTTTAACTCAAGAGCGCTTAGAAAAAGCTGACATCTGTTGCGTTGGCCCAACTAATGTAAAGAAAATATGTCAAGACCCCAGTAGGAATAAAGTCCCAGCATTGTGTGTGGCTACCAAGCATTCGATGGCAGAGCCATGCGAGGTTTTGCAACTGTTTTTCCAATGAACCGTAATGCTTGCGAAGCGTCAATCGGGGATACAGTGACGGCTATCCAATTTTTTTAACATTACATGTATACTCCTACGATACAGCTGTCCCGTCGAGTTCATGTCAAATGCAGTTAACATCAAAGCACTGAGGATGTTTGACAGTTTGTAATGGCGCGAACAGATATTGGTAATTTTAATTCGACAGCGTTCAATAAAAATAAGTGCATTTTCATGAAGTGAACAGTGACGAGTGAGTGACGCTATATACAGGGTGCCCCAACTATCTTTAGCCAGAATTTTAGATATGCCCACACACGCAAATATGACGCGACCAAATGCATGTTGCTGACCACTGACTATTTTGACTATTTTTTGTGTCAGACTATTTTTTGTGTTATAAAATATTGTTTAATTAGATTTGTTTAATTAACGAACTTTTGAAAGAACAAAGATGGATAAGAAGTTTCAATGAGAAAGTTGTAGATCGGTTTGCAAAACGTCCAATTAGACAGTTTTGAAATTTATATTTGTAACTCTTTGGCGTGCTTCTGCTTACTACAAATTCCTGCAAAATAAAAAAAATACCACGTGACAAACCCGCTCACACACGCCAGTGCACACGACGACTCTATAGTGCTCTCTAACGGTCCGAGTACGAATGATCATATAGCCATTTGCCTAAATGTGCTGTCTCGACAGGGCCGCAACGATGGTGGTGACTTTGAGATGAACACGTTTTGCTATCGGCCACAAAAGCGATAACCACTGTGACTGCCTATCGCTATCATGAACCGGCGCGAGGGAAGCGTATCGTTCGTAGGCGGAACGTTATAGAGAGCACCAGCATCACGGCGCAAGTGGGCGCGCCAGTGGCTTTGTCACGTGGTATTTTGTTGTCTACTTTGCAGGCATTTGTAGGTAACGGAAAAGCACTAATAAGTAAAACATGTAAAGTTAGAAACATTCTCAGCCGACCTGTTGCAAACCGATCTACAACTTTCTCGTTGAAATTTTTATCCATCATCGTTCCTTCAAACGTCTGGTAAATAAACAGTTATAATTAAACAATTATTTAGTGCACAAAAAATAGTCTTGACTAACTCCAAGCAACGGTAAGCAACATGCATTTAGTCGCGTCGTAATTGAGTGCATCTGCATATTTTAAACTTTGGCTAAATATAGCTGGAGCACCCTGTGTATATAAGTCTTAACCTCCTAATGTCTACGTTGAAGTCGCTGATGAGTATAAATGACGGACGCATGGACAGACGGACAGGTCAGTGGACGCATGCACGGATTTGTGGACGGGCGGATGGATTGACAAATGGATGGATGGGCAGGCAGATGCAGAAACGGATGAACAGATGGAAGGCGTGGGTGATCATGTATTGTGCTGTCCTACAGTTTATGACACATAGTCGGCTGTTTCGACATATGTTTTCGTTATTCGTTGTGCAGGTGTTCAGTTTTCGTGTTGATTTTGTGCACCGCGATGAACGCCAACTAGGTCGGCCCTAAGGAGCTTCACTCCTAAAGGCTGGCATTGTCAGCGTTGACCCATATTGAACGCATAAATTCAATATCATGGTTCCAGCAGGAATGTAACCCCAGCATTCTGCGTGGCCATCAAGTATTCTATTACAGAGCCAGGCCTGGTCTCGACTGTTTTTCAAGAAGACCGTAACGTCCGTGAAACGTCAATTCTGGTTGCAGTGCTGGCTATCCAATATTATAAACAGCACATACGTACTCCTATTATACAGCCGTCACGTGGTGTTAAAGACAATTGTAGTGAAGATCTATCCACTGAAGCTCACTTATCTAGAAGTAGGCAGGGCCACCATCCTTGCTGACACAAGCTCTACATATTAGCACACCGCATGAGGTGTTGCTGATACTCATGTTGCTGTTGGCATCGTTACGCAGTAGTAAACATGCATCTGTTTACCATATTTAAACGTGCAACATTTGTGCGTAGCTTTTACGTCATTTCGTAGCGCTTTGCTCAGTAAACAAATTACAACAGTCTCCTTCCCTCCGCATGCTTTCATCATCATCATCATCATCAGCCTGTCTACGTCCACTGCAGGACAAAGGCCTCTCCCATGTTCCGCCAGTTAACCCGGTCCTGTGCTTGCTGTTGCCAATTTATACCCGCAAACTTCTTAATCTCATCTGCCCACCTAACCTTCTGTCTCCCCCTACCCCGCTTCCCTTCTCTGGGAATCCAGTTGGTGACCCTTAATGACCAGCGGTTATCCTGTCTACGTGCTACATGCCCGGCCCATGTCCATTTCCTCTTCTTTATTGCAGCTATGATATCCTTAACTCCCGTTTGTCCCCTAATCCACTCTGCTCTCTTCTTGTCTCTTAAGGTTACACCTACCATTTTTCTTTCCATTGCTCGCTGCGTCGTCCTCAATTTAAGTTGAACCCTCTTTGTGAGTCTCCAGGTTTCTGCTCCGTAGCTAAGTACCGGCAAGATACAGCTGTTATATACCTTCCTCTTGAGGGACAGTGGCAATCTACTTGTCATAATTTGAGAGTGCCTGCCGAATGTGCTCCACCCCATTCTTATTCTTCTAGTTACTTCAATCTCGTGGTTAGGCTCTGCAGTTATTACCTGCCCTAAATAGACATAGTCTTTTACAACTTCAAGTGCACTATTACCTATCGCAAAGCGCTGCTCCTTTCCGAGGTTGTTGTACATTACTTTCGTTTTCTGCAGATTAATTTTAAGACCCACCTTTCTGCTCTCCTTGTCTAACTCCGTAATCATGAGTTGCAATTCGTCCCCTGAGTTACTCAGCAATGCAATGTCATCGGCGAAACGCAGGTTACTGAGGTACTCTCCATTAACTCTTATCCCTAACTGTTCCCATTCTAGGCTTCTGAAAACGTCCTGTAAGCACGCAGTGAATAGCATTGGGGAGATTGTGTCCCCCTGCCTTACACCCTTCTTTATTGGTATTCTGTTGCTTTTTTTATGAAGCACTATGGTAGCAGTTGATCCCCTGTAGATTTCTTCCAGAATGTTTATATATATTTCATCTACGCCCTGATTCCGCAGTGTCTGCATGACGGCTGATATTTCTACTGAATCAAACGCCTTCTCGTAATCTATGAAGGCTATGTATAGTGGTTGGTTATACTCTGAGCATTTCTCTATTACCTGATTGATAGTATGAATGTGGTCAACTGTTGAGTAGCCTGTTCTAAATCCTGCTTGTTCCTTTGTTTGATTGAATTCTAATGTTTTCTTTACTCTACTAGCAATTACCTTTGTAAATAGCTTGTATACTACAGAGAGCAAGCTGATCGGCCTGTAATTCTTCAAGTCCTTGTCATCTCCTTTCTTATGTATTAAGATGATGTTAGCGTTCTTCCAAGACTCTGGTACTTTTCCCGTCAGGAGACACCTCGTAAATAGAGTGGCTAGTTTTTCTAACACAATCTGTCCTCCATCTTTCAGCAGATCTGATGTTACTTGATCCTCACCAGCAGCTTTGCCTCTGTGCATGCTCTCCAAAGCTTTTCTGACTTCTTCTATCATTACCGGTGGGGTGTCGTCTGGGTTACTGCTAGTTCTTATAGTATTTCTGACTTCTTCTATCATTACCGGTGGGGTGTCGTTTGGGTTACTGCTAGTTCTTATAGTATTAAGGTCGTGGTTGTCTCGGCTACTGTACAGATCTCTGTAAAACTCCTCCGCTATTTTAACTATCCTATCCATATTGGTAGTTAATTTGCCTTCTTTGTCCCTTAGTGCATACATCCGCCTTTTGCCTATCCCAAGTTTCCTCTTCACTGCTTTGACGCTTCCTCCATTTTTCAGAGAGTGCTCAATTCTCTCCATGTTATACCTTCTTACATCGCATACTTTACGTCTATTAATCAGCTTCGAAAGCTCTGCCAGTTCTATTTTGTCTGTTGTACTTGACACTTTCATGATTTGACGCTTCTTAATTAGGTTCTTCGTTTCCTGGGAAAGCTTGCCGGTGTCCTGTCTAGCTACCCTGCCTCCAACT
Source organism: Rhipicephalus annulatus (assembly GCA_013436015.1). NCBI lineage: Eukaryota > Metazoa > Arthropoda > Arachnida > Ixodida > Ixodidae > Rhipicephalus > Rhipicephalus annulatus. The sequence goes on along the minus strand of WOVY01011549.1, from coordinate 50,871 downwards.
TCCACTGCACACTCCGTGATGATACTCGTCAGATTATCATTCATTGTATCTACGCTAAGGTTGGTTTCCTCGCTAAGAGCAGAGTACCTGTTCTGCAGTGACACTCTGAATTCCTGTACTTTCCCTCTCAGTGCCAGCTCATTGATTGGCTTCTTGCGTATCAGTTTCTGTCGTTCCTTCTTCAAGTCTAGGCGGATTCGAGCCCGTACCATTCTATGGTCACTGCATCTTACCTTGCCAACCACTTCCACATCCTGCACGACTCCTGGGTGTGCAGTCATTATGAAGTCTATTTCGTTCTTATTTACGCCATTAGGGCTCCTCCATGTCCACTTGCGGTTTTCTCGTTTTCGGTAGAAGGTATTCAAAATACGCAGATTATTGCGTTCTGCGAATTCTACTAGTAGCTCTCCTCTGGCGTTTCTAGTGCCGATGCCATAATCTCCTACTGCCTGGTCTCCAGCCTGCTTCTTCCCTACCTTTGCATTAAAGTCGCCCATTACTATAGTATACTGTGTTTTCACCTTACTCATTGCCGATTCCACGTCTTCATAGAAGCTTTCAACTGAAGCGTCATCATGGCTGGATTTAGGCGCGTAAGCCTGTACTACCTTCATTTTGTATCTTTTATTCAGTTTAATTACAATGCCTACCACCCTTTCATTAATGCTATAGTAATCCTCTATGTTGCCAGCTATGTTTCTGTGAATTAGGAACCCTACTCCCAGTTCTCTTCTGTCTGCCAAGCCCCGATAGCAAATGACGTGCCCATTCTGTAGCACCGTATAGGCCTCATCTGTCCTCCTAACCTCACTCAGCCCTATTATATACCATTTAATGCCTTCTAGCTCCTCGAATAATACAGCTAGACTTCCCTCACTAGATAACGTTCTAACGTTAAACGTTGCTAAGTTCAAGTTCCAATGGTGGCCTGTCCGTATCCAGAGATTCCTAGCACCCTCTGCTGCTTTGCAGATCTGACCGCCGCCGTGGTCAGTTGCTCCGCAGCTGGTGGGGACTGAGGGCCGTGAGTTAATTGACGAATGCCTACGGGAGGGGGTGGCCAGATACTGCACCAGGGTGGCCAATCCTTCTCTGGTGAGATCATCGGTGCGTACCGGCTTAAAGCCGGTACCATCAGACATGCTTTGCATGCCACCAATTCTCGAAGGACGTGGGATCTGCCGAATTTCGTTTTTTTTTCTTTCATAGCTCGAAGTTACTGTTATTCTCCAAAATCTGCACTCGTCTAGCTTAGGGTCGCTTACTGTACACTTTAGATGCGAAGCAGCTCTTCGACTAGCCTGTGTAACGCTGCCCCTCCGTCCACACCACGCTCCCCTGGCCGCAGGCGTTGGGGCGGTGCCAAGTAGGTTCTTCCTTTCCTTGCACCGTGCACGCGTTGACGTACTTTCTTCCTAGCCTGTTGCCGCTCGCCGCGTGTCATCTCGTTCGCTTAACCATCTCCACCACTCGCAACGTTCGAGCACACATCCAGCGAAGAGTCTTCCTCCGATGAAACTAACAAAAAACTAAACCACCTACTGTGTCTTTGCGTTTCAAACAAACGTTGACTCGAGTGAACACTACACCGAGTTTCGCTTCAAATCACTCTTTCAGCACCTGTGTCGACGCCTGTGTCAACCGGGTCAACGCCGTGTGTACCGCTGCTGCTTCGCATTCCATCAAAGTTTCCTTAGGAGAGATGGTTTATAATTTTTTCCTTTGTCTTTTAAAAACCTTACGCCGGTGCTATAGTACGCGAGTGTAGTTAATATTTTCCTTGCACTTTTTTGTGTTGTGTTATTTGATTATTTCTCCTGTTGTCTTGACTTTTTACTTTATATTGATACACGGTAAGAACAAGCATGCGCCAGAAAGGTGATGAAGATCGCGATAGCCGTCGTGTTGTCGCTGTGCTGCTATTCTGGCTGCAGCTGTTTATACATATCCCTCTATATTTTAAAATAAATTTCTTCCTTCTGTACTCACATGCCCACGCCAGTGTCTTCACTCTATTTTTTATACAGAATTTACTGTATTCCTCATTATTTGCATATTTTCTCGGTTGTAACGATAGGAGTCCGTTTTGAATCTCTCAAGAATAAAAAAATTGTTACTTTGGTATTTTATGGTGACTCGAGGCTTGACCAAGTTTAGTTCGCAAAAATCTAGAAAAAGGCCTCAGGTTACATTCGAGGATATATAATAATTGTGTTCTATGTTTTTATGTTTTGTTTTATTCATGTGTCCCAGTCAATTGTTTAGAGTTGTTTTTGTCTCGAGTCGAGACAGTGGTGCTTGGTTCCAAAAAGCAGGTCTGCATAACATACAATACATGGCAACACTACATTGTCTCCTACCACAGATCGCTCACTGCACCGTCATATATTTTTTTAGTGCGTGGTAGTACGTGCACAGTTTCACCGTCCAATGACAACGCCTGGTGCTTTTTACCTACTTACATAATGAAATTCTTATTGTGCTTTTTCTTTTATCGAATACAAGCCTGAATGATTCCTTCAGTGCAAAACGAGATCTTGTTCTTCCAAGTGCAATCGAAGCGCTTGTTCTTATCAGTCGACATTGTCACCAATATGCCCACATGCGCTGAATACAACCGCATGGGTGCTATGCAATATGGCCCGAGCTTCTCGAACTGACGAGTTTTCTCCGAGTTCGCTCACCGGCAGCCATGGCATGAAGACAGTGCGCAGCACGTGACAGCAGCGCTGATAAAAATGGCTACAATAATGCGCGTGGCGTCAGAAACACACAAGGGGAATTGCGGTGGTTATCAAAGAAACATCGTGCAAGAACACGTCAGCGTCGCATCTCAGTCAACATTTTACCAGTGCAGTGACATCAGCGTGTTTGTCGCGCTCTCTTTTTAATAATTCAACACGCTCCTTCCACAGGCATGTTCGTGCGCGTTTGTCCTCTTTCGGGCAGGTTCTTTCGTTAGACCTGCAGCATGAAAATTTTCACTCTCGAAGGCATCAGGGGTGCACACGCAGCACTCACGTGCTGCTCGTTTCACCTATATCAAATATTGCAGATTAATGTAAGAACAGATTGTCACCACGGGTGCTCGCATCGAGGCGGCGAAGCGGCTGTGAGTGGATACGTCGGGACCGTGGTGAAATGGAATGCGAGACACCGTAGCCACTGATATAACTTTAACTTCTGCGTGCCTGGGTGCACAGCCTGCGCAATAAGGCTGATAAATGAATCGTCCCACTCGCTAGCGTTGCGGCGTGAGCCCTGCTGTGCGTCAAGAACAAATGTGGGGCGCGGACCCAATCTTCGCCGTGGGCGTCTGTCAGTCAAACTGATGAACGCATGAACTCAGATACAAGCTTGATGATGTTGAGAAGGCCCCAGTTCAACTAGTGAGTGTCCCCCGCAGGGGCGCCTGCGCAAGTAGGCGTTTGGTGTGTAGCGACACCACGGACCCGAGCTAACGGGGGAGTTTCTACTCCCTTCCACGCCTAGCCGTGCGTGGCTTTGCCGTGTCCGGGGAAAAGGGGATCCTGGGGGTTGAGCCAATGCTGGGTGATTGGACCTTTAAGGCCCCCCGGCAGAGGCAACACACCCCTTTGGCCCCGGCTTCACGTAGACGGCACCCCTGGGCTGACCCACCCAGGGGAAATCGGCAGTCGCCTTTTCCTATCTCTCTCTTCCTATATCTTAGTCTTTTCTCGTCTTTAAATCTGTCCTGTCTTCTTTTCTCTTCCATTTACTTCCGATTTTTCCTGGCGGCAAGGGTTAACCTTGTGTAATTACTCAACCTTGAGTAGTTATATTTGGTTATAGTGGCAATGTACGGCTGGCGTCTGCAGCCTTATGCTATAAAGTGCTTCAGCGTCCCCTGGTTGGACTCCATGGTGGGTGGTCGCCATTGCTGCCGAAAAAAAGTACACTACTATGGGAACACCTGCATTTCCCCGTCTCCTAGATCGTCTCCCGCCTAAGAGGGGACGCACCGATGACATATCCATTTTCAGCCAACCAAGACAATGCTTTCCCAAATTCCATGTTGTGCATAGCGAAAACCCAACAAAACAAGCCAGAGCCATATCTCCATTTCTTGTTGCAAAATCTCTGACTGAGGTCTTTGGCCCAGGATACAAAGTTACAAAGATGGCTAGCGGAGACCTTCTCCTTGAGCTGCCTGAAAAACACCACTATGAAAAACTTGGCAGTCTCGTAGCATTTGGTAATATCCCAGTATCCGTTTCACCTCATAGATCAATGAACACAACACGCGGAGTTGTTTCAGAAACAGACCTTCTTGAAATGTCTGAACAGGAACTGCTTGAAGGGTGGAAAGAGCAAAATGTCACGGATGTGAAACGAATCGTCATCAGACGCGACAACAAAGAAATACCTACAAAACATTTAATACTCACTTTTGCATCTAGCACACTGCCTTCATCTATCGACACAGGCTACATCAAACTTTCTGTCCGCCCCTACATTCCCAATCCAAGGCGGTGTTATAAATGTCAACGATTTGGTCATGGCTCGCAGAACTGCCGCGGTCAGGAAACTTGTGCAAGATGTGGTAGCCACGGCCACACATCTGATAACTGTGTTACTACGCCTCACTGCGTGAATTGTGATGGGGAACACGCCGCGTATTCGCGTTCGTGTCCTAACTGGAAGAAAGAAAAAGAAATAATTACTCTTAAAGTCAAAGAAAACATCACATTCAAAGAAGCAAGACGAAGAGTGTCGCCATTTTACGGCGCAACATATGCTGATGCGGCGCGACAGGGGGCAACGCCGCACCAGCCCTCGCCACCCCTTCGGCCAGCGCAGAGCGAGCCGTCGGCTGTGGCGCCTGCCCTCAAGGCGGCAGTAGTTCAGTCTACTCCGCCTTCAAGCAAATTGAGGCCGGAGACTCCAGGGTCCTCTGGTCTCAAGGCCTCACCTCACCAGGCGAGGCCTAAAATCCGAACCACCAGCTCGCATGTGCGGGCATCCAGTGCCTCTGACGAGGCAATGGATACAACGGTACCCTTGGTACCAAAAGAGCGGCGCGCCTCCTTGGAGCGCGCCAAGAAAAATAAAAAACCAATAACGGGGCCGGACGACCGTCCTGCCACCTAAAATAACAAGCTCACTTTAACACAGGACACTCTCTGTACACACAGCAGCATCTCTTCTTTTAGTATGCAGACAGAAATATTACAGTGGAACATCCGAGGCCTTCTTCGAAACCTTGATGACTTACAAGAACTCCTCCATGAATACAATCCAAGAGTGCTGTGTGTACAAGAGACACACTTAAAACGAACAAACACAAACTTTTTACGTAAGTACGTAATCTTCCGAAAAGATAGAGATGATGCCATGCCACCATCCGGTGGTGTAGCGGTTATAGTTAGTCAAGGGATAGCATGCACACAATTACCCCTTAAAACTTCCCTCGAGGCGGTGGCTGTTCGAGCAGTTATTCTAAACAAACTTGTCACTGTCTGCTCTTTGTACATACCTCCGCACCACCGTCTTGAAAAACTCCAATTCCAGTCTTTAATGGACGAACTACCTGAACCTTATCTGGTCCTTGGGGACCTGAATGCACATAATGGTCTGTGGGGTGACTCTCGCTGTGATGCACGAGGTCGTCTCATTGAACAATTCCTCATTTCATCAGGTGCTTGTCTGTTGAATAGGAAAGAGGCAACATACTATAACCTTGCCAACAAAACTTACTCTTCCATAGACCTGAGTATCGCATCTCATTCACTTGTACCATTGCTTCAGTGGAAAGTCATAAAAAATCCATACGGAAGTGACCATTTTCCTTTAGTTTTGAGTACACCAATAATATATTAATGTCCTCCACATGTTCCCAAATGGCTGGTAAACAAAGCCGACTGGGAACAATTTCAAAAGCTTACTCACTTAAATTGGACTGACATATGCGGATTAGGCATAGATGAAGCTGTTCAGTACTTCACGGCCTTTCTTACTGACGCAGCAGCCAAGTGCATTCCACAAACATCTGGACTTCCCGGCAAACGACACGTCCCGTGGTGGAACGCTGAGTGTCAGAATGCGCGAAAAGAACAGAATAGGGCATGGAGGTTGCTGCGGAACTCGCCGACAGCGGAAAACCTTGAGAGCTTTAAGAAAATAAAATCTCGAGGCAGGAGAACGCGTCGGCAGGCCAGAAGAGAAAGCTGGCACAAGTTTTTATCAGGGATAAATTCATATACACAAGAGGCCAAAGTCTGGAACATGGTCGGTAGGATAGCAGGAAAACAAGTACACACACTTCCACTCGTAAACACTCAGGGTGATACCTTGGAAGACCAGGCAAACTTCCTCGGTGCACACTTTGAACGGGTATCCAGCTCGTCCCACTATACTGACACTTTCCAAAAATACAGAAGAAGAATAGAAAAGCAGAAACTAGAACACAAATCCACTAGATGCGAGGCATATAACCAAGCTTTCAGTCTAGCTGAGCTCCGAACATCTCTAAACTCCTGCAGTACTTCTGCCCCAGGTTCTGACCGTATGGTGTATGAAATGTTAAAAAACCTACCAGCCGAAACACGAAAAACCCTACTTTGTTTGTACAATGCTATCTGGTTTTCTGGCACTATCCCTAGCTCCTGGAAAGAGGCTATTATTATTCCCATTTTGAAAGAGGGCAAGGACCCTTCTTTAGCTTCAAGTTATAGGCCTATTGCACTTACAAGTTGCTTGTGCAAAGTATTCGAAAAAATGATAAACTGCCGACTTGTACACTCTTAAAAAAAAGGGAGCGAGAATGGAGAAACGGGCTCCGTTCCTCCCTCGGCGCAGCGACTTCCTCCCTTTCGGGCGCTTTACCCGTCGCGCCCTCTCGCGGCAAGGACCGAAGGAGAAACGTTCCTCCTTCAGCGTTCTAGTTTCTCCTCAATCACGGGGGTCTTGCTCGCGCGAATGCGCACGCCAAGCCTATAGCCGGCCGCGGCCAGTCGCGAGCGATTGCTTTCACCTAAGATTGTTGTAAGCAATGCAGGAATGGCGTTTTCTTTTGTTTTATTAGTATAGAGTAAAAGCCTCTCTTTTTTTTTTTATCGTCAGGCACTCGCACGATGCTCCGCACACTTCTATGTGTGTCTCGTGTTGTTTCATACTACCAATTTGTCACGAATACAAGGAGCTCTGCTTCCCAAGCAGTCTTGCTTTATCGATAACCTTAGAGTGTAAAAAAAAAAATAATGATTTTTTTCGGTGTCGACATACTTGGTAAGCCCACGCATTTTTAGTTTCGCACGGCACCAACAGCACTCATGAATTCAACGAGGCGCGCAAAAAAGCATCACACTTATTTTTTCAATAGTGTAGGAAACCTGATACCACTCTACAGTCCATGCGTGAAAGTACGATTATATACAATTGATAGAGTTATACGTGCCACTACCACCATATGGATGTTCTTTGCAGTTTACCCCCATTCGAATACGGCCGCCGTGGCCGGAAGTCGAACCTGCGTCCATCAGCATAGTCACACGACACCCAATAAGGCTATGCTACCCCGGCAGGTGAAAGCACAAAGGGAAACAGGCTGCGAAGTTTCACCGAGCGTTTATTCGCCAGACTAGATTACAACCATCAGAAACTTTTTAAACATTATCATAACTAAACTTTTGTGAAAAGTGAACCAATGACTTCTGTAGGTTAAACCAAATTCTCAATCGCATTCGTTTTGAATTGCCCATGCCAGCACTGAGAAGTAGGAAGGAATTATGCATGCGAGCAGTATGTCTTTCTCGTCCATGATTCTCCTTTGTCGTGAGAAACTCAACACAAAATGCACTTCTAGTAGCAGCTGTGCACAGCAAGTAAGTACTAACGCTCACTCACCTTTGTGAAAACAGTATTCCGAATCCAGAGTAATAACCATCACAGCCACAGCGCTAACAACAAAATTGTGGCACGCACCAATGATTGCAAGTTGACACGCGAGGCGAATCGCGAGAGGCATCTGAAGCGGAAAAGTATGCAGGCACAACATTCTATAAAGTTATAGTAAACTTGCGCACTGAAGCGATAGTTCCTACACTCAAGTATGAGAGCTGCCGCGGCGCCAACAGCCACTGTCATGGCTCACGAAAAAATACCGTCGGATGCGAGGTCATCGCTTATTTATCTCGCAAGACCCGCGTTGTAACGTACGTATACACTGCTAGGACGGTCGTTACCGCATCAAAAACATTGTCATTGAAGGGCTAGTGGTGTACTATATCCATGGCTAACGGCCACATTTGTGGTACGCACGTAAAAATAATATAAGCAAACGTTAAGACGAAACAACTAAACGATGTCGACGTGACCACAGAACACCTACCACGACGCAGACAAAGTTTGGTCTGCATGCTGCGCCCTCTCCAAGTAAGAAGAAGAAAAAAAAACGTGACCTCCGAAATGCCTAACGCGCGGCGAGTGTTTGCACTCCTAGAGGCTTCAAGAAAAAAAAAAGTAACTGTGGCAGTGGTCGACAGATGGCGCAGCGTTCGAATTGCCGTGGGCATTCTAAGCACGGCTTGGGGCATCCGCCTTCGTGAAAACCTGATAAGCTCTAGTAATTATTCCGTTCATTATTGTGCAACAATTTATTAACTAAGCTTTACCTAAGCATCAGATACAATATATTTACGTGTGCGCATGTTGTGGTATTGATAAAAAACGTAAAAAAACGTGTAAGAAAACCTACTTGTAACCTGTGCCGCTCATGTCAGTCGAAATTCATCGCTATATAAGCTGGCGCGCTTTCATAGTAGAGTGTGAGTAAACACGTCGAGGTGTGAGCCGCTGGTTTTGAATGGTTGATTGTGCTCTTGTTGCGTACTTGTTAGCGTATACGCTAGTGTACTTGTTGCGTACTATTTGTGTTACGATGTGACCATGTGTGCATGTGTAGCTATATGAATTGCATCAGCACATAATAGACCTTCGGTGCCCGTAAGTGGTCTTGAATGGGTTGATGCGTAAACAATCCTCAAGGGAGCCGTGATAGTGGGTAATAACGTCAAAAAGTTGACTGCCGCAACGTTTTTTTTTTAACTTTGTCCAATCCCTCCAGATGGCGCCACCTACCACCACCTACTTCATTGCTATGACGCTCTCACACCTCCAGCCATTTATATATCGTTGAACATCTATCTATCAAAGCTGCACTACGGATTCGGAATGGTTTCGCTGCGATCGAGTGTACGGTTCGGAGGCACATCTCGTGACCTGCGGACCCGTAAGCGCATGGATAACGTCGCTACACTATGTGAATCTGCGAGAAATAAATACAGCAAGCCTAGCATGCACTCTTCAGGTGAGGGCTCTGCAGAAACCGTGTCTTTCGAAGTGAACGTGGCTACGCTGACCGAACGAAACGTACTTGCTCCGTCGTTCTCTTTCGCGATGTGTTCACCGCCACAGGTTCGTCTGCTTGTTTTTATAATAATTTCGTTCAATATCAAGCTCAGCGGGACCGTTTTTTGTAACTTTCAGTGCCGTGTACTCCTTACCAGTCGAGAATCGTTGCATTTGCTAAGCCTACTCGCTTCGCCGGGGGGCAGCCATGTTGATTTTCATAAGGAGGAACGTGTTTCTCCGTGGATGAGGGAGCAACGTTTCTCTATTTGAAGACGAACATTGGGGACATCGCCGTTCCTCCCTAAATGGAGAGTACGTCACTCCATTTTTTTTAAGAGTGTACATATCCTTGAAACAAACAATTTGCTCGACCCATTTCAGTGCGGGTTTCGAGAAAGTAGATCCACCACAGACCATCTTGTTCGTATCGAGGCACAGATCAGAGACGCCTTTGTCCATAAACAATATTTTCTCTCTGTGTTCCTCGATATCGAAAAGGCGTATGATACAACATGGCGTTTTGGAATCCTAAGAGACCTGTCCCACCTTGGTGTGCGCGGAAGAATGTTTCATATAATCGAAAGCTACCTGTCAAACCGGACATTCCGTGTCCGTCTGGGCAGTGTGCTCTCTCAAACATTTGTCCAGGAAACAGGCGTGCCACAAGGTGGCGTGCTTAGTTGCACACTTTTTCTCATCAAGATGAATTCCTTGCACTTGTCCATCCCTCGCAATATGTTTTATTGTACATATGTAGACGATGTCCAGCTTGGCTTTAGATCTTGCAATCTGGTAATGTGTGAGCGACAGGTTCAGTTAGGTTTAAACAAGGTCTCCAAATGGGCAGAGGAAAACGGATTCCGACTGAACCCACAAAAGAGCACGTGTGTCTTGTTCTCTCGAAAGAGAGGCATGCACTCGGAACCTGACATTCGACTGAACGGGCAACGTCTGTCTGTCAAAGCCGAGTATAAATTCTTAGGCTTAATCTTGGACAACAAGTTGACCTTCGTACCGTACATCAAGTATTTAAAAACAAAATGTTTAAAAGCCATGAATGTTATTAAAGTGTTGTCACGTACTACCTGGGGTAGTGATAGACAATGCCTCATGAACCTCTATAAAAGCCTCATTCGCACCCGCTTAGATTATGGGGCCGTTGTCTATCAGTCTGCTACTCAAAGTGCCTTGAAGATGCTGGACCCCGTGCACCATTTGGGCATCCGCCTTTCTACGGGTGCTTTTCGCACCAGCCCCGTAGAAAGCCTTTATGTTGAGTCAAATGAGTGGTCGCTTCATCTGCAAAGAACCTACATGTCCTTTGTATACTTCCTTAAGGTGAAAGCAGACAAGAGGCACCCCTCATACTCTACTATTAATGACATGTCGAGCTCCATTCTTTTTCAAAACAGGCCTTCAATGAGGCAGCCCTTCTCAGTTCGCCTGAAGAGTCTAGCTGAGGACACTGGAGTGTCACTCGAACACAGTTTAATGGCTCCTGTAGCATACCCGCCACCGTGGCAGTGGCAGACTATAGACTGTGATGTGTTTTTTCTAGAAGTTACAAAACATGCGCCCACTGCTCATATCCGAACATATTTCCTGGAACTTCAACACAAATACACACGTCCTGAGTTTTTTACAGATGCCTCTAAGTTTAACTCCTCTGTGTCCTACGCTGCTGTTGGCCCTTCCTTTTCGGATGCTGGCCCTCTACATCCAGGCACAAGTATCTTCACGGCGGAAGCTTACGCGATACTTGTGGCAGCTAAACACATTAAACAATTACAAATACAAAAAGCAGTAATTTATACAGACTCCCTCAGTGTGGTAACGGCTCTGCACAGTCTTAAAAAACAAAAAAAAACCCTGTCCTTGTCTCACTTTACTCCATATTTTGCACACTCTACACACTCAACCAACATGTTGTGGTGTGCTGGGTGCCAGGGCACCGTGAGATCCAAGGCAACGTGAGGGCGGATCAGCTCGCTGCATCCGTCCACAAAAACACTGCCCCTACATCCATATCAATCCCGGTCCTTGATCTGAAGCACTCTCTCAAACGAAACCTCAGGGACTACTGGCAGAGCAAGTGGGATACACACACACAAAACAAACTACACGTTATCAAGCCACACCTTGGCCATTGGCCACCAGTATCAAAATCACGTCTAACAGAGGTAACACTAACAAGACTCAGGATAGGACACATATACACGACACACACACATCTTTTGTCTGGTGGTGATCCACCATTGTGTGATAAATGTGGTGAGGCATTAACAGTTATTCACGTTTTAATTCAATGTAATCATTTAGACACTCTAAGAAAACAACACTTCCCACTACCCTACCGACAACATATACCTTTACACCCTGCAATGTTCGTCGGTAGGGAACCGCTTTTTAGTCACAAATCATTATTAGCGTTTTTAAAGGAAATTCATAATTTTCATATCATATACCCAAGCATACCGTAGCATGACCTCTCTAGAGAGGTTTTTGCTGTGGTGGCTACACAGGAAAGCACTTGCCTCACGACCCTTGCACGCAAGGGTACTAACGTGTGAGGTACTTGTGCTAATGCCATACATGTCCACCATCGTTTTTCATTATCACCAACTTTTGTCACCTATTCACACCATGCACACCTTTCACGGCATAGTCATGATTTTATTACTTGTATGTTTTACCCGCATTACTGCGAGGAATTTTATGGCCCCTATACAGCCGCTAATCACAACCATTGTCCACATTCCTGTCTCATGAACTGGCGCTGTTTGGCCATCAAATGGCCCTTGCGCCAAAAAACACCATATATCATCATCATCAACTAGTGAGTGTCGTAACGCAGGTTTGACTCTCAAGCGTTTCATGCGGTGGATGCTGAGCACCAGCTTCTTTACATAATAAAATGTTTGTTCAGATTACTTTGATATTTGGGGTTTAACGTCCTGAAGCCACCATATTATTATGATATGCGCCGTAGTGCAGGGCTCCAGAAATTTCGGCCACCTGGGGTTCTTTATTGTGAACCTAAATCTGAACACACATGCATACAGCATTTTCGCCTCCGTCGAAACTGTAGCCCCGCTGCCGGGATTCGATCCCCCGACCTGCGGGTGAACATCCGAGTACCTTAATCCTTAGACCACCACGGCAGGGTTTCGGTCAGCTTGCACTATATACTTGTACAAGGCTCGAGCCACAGAGGAGCTTATGATAACCTAGCTTCTTCCAGCTTTTTAAGCCGGTCGTCTTCTCATCTGCTTCGAAATGAAGACCAGATCTGCTCTGCCTTACTTTGATTACACTAATTACTCAATGAACATAACACTGCAAAGTTTTGTATTGATTGCTAACTTTTTAATTAAGACGACAATAATTATTTTGTGTACAAGCAGCAAAGTCATGATTAGTAGGAGCTATTTAACGTAACCCCTATTAGCCCGATCCTAATTATCATCATATTAGTAACTTCTAAGTAGCATAGTTTTGCTCACCGTGTTTATGTATAACGTCGCGTTAATTAGGATAGTTTACTTATCACGGTGCTAGCTTTACCTGGATTCATTAGCGCCCCGCCGCGGTGGTCTAGTGGCTAAGGTACTCGGCTGCTGACCCGCAGGGCGCGGGTTCGAATCCCGGCTGCGGCGGCTGCATTTCCGATGGAGGCGGAAATGTTGTAGACCCGTGTGCTCAGATTTGGGTGCACGTTAAAGAACCCCAGGTGGTCTAAATTTCCGGAGCCCTCCACTACGGCGTCTCTCATAATCATAGAGTGGTTTTGGGACGTTAAACCCCACGTATCAATCAATCAATCAATCAATCAATCAATCAATCAATCAATCTGAATTCATTAGCATAGTCTTCATCGTGGATAACAGCGCAAAGACTCAGATACCACGTCACAGCGCATAGCTTTTTTAGATGTGGCGTAATTACCCAGTCTTACCACGACTTGGCTTAATTATCACGATCATAGCATGTCTGGCCTAACTATCCAAGTACATCAACCCAGCCAAATAGTTCATTTGCTGGCAACACATGCTCGGGTGCTAACAGACGATGAAGACAGCGAAGATAGCGCTTCACCTGCCAAGCAACATGCTAGAACTTACAGGCTCACCATGATTATTAAAACGTAACCTCGGTATTAACTGCGGTTGCAATGTTGTAAGGCACTCGGCAGGAACTAATCTCAAAGGCCACCATGCTAGTTATTCTAAAGGCATATAGTGCATGCATGAGAGCTTCAAAATGTATCTAAACAGCCCATGAAATAAAAAAAATATATCACCAGGAAACGTTTCTGACACTTTTATTGCGTGCGCTTCTGCACTCAGCCAACAAGTGAAAGGAGATGCTTCAGGCTTGAAAACAACACCCAAATTTGGCCACCATCCTTGACGCGACGCCGTATTCTATCGTAACCAATAAAATGCAACGCGCGGAGGAGTGAATTTCACCTTTTTCTACTGCTGGCTCATTCAAAAGGTGGTGTCACCAGAGCTTTTGAGTTTTTCCAAGCTCGGACCATCTTGCATAGCGCCCAAGCTCAGGTTTAGAGGCAAAAACCCACGGTTTCCGACGGTTCCAGTTTGTGGCCATGGTCAGTTGCAGGAACGGATCCGAGGAGAGTGAACCACCATAAACTCGGAAGCCGGCGCTGGGCATCTATTAGCTCTCCCACCTCGTGTTTGTCGTCACAGCGGTTTGTTTATCTAAAGCCGCTCGAAGCACATTCAGCACGCGCACGGTGGTGGTGGTTGTCCCGTTTGCTTGTGTCTGGGCCATACATGTACAACAGCGCCGGGCACGCGAGCCGGATACGCTGTGTTCACATTCTGCGGAGCTCGTGAAAGGGACGCGCGGCGACCATAAATGGATCACTGCATCACCGGCACCACGTCCATATCGACGTCGGTGGCGTGCGCGTCTTCCCGTTCGTGTTTACTCTCTGCGTGCCTTCGTGGCTTCCCCTGAAGTGCGTTGTGAAGGCTGCAGCGCTCCCGACACGGGGGCGCAGTGTAAAACGGGCCGTGGTTTTGCCATAGAATGGGTGCGGCTCTCTAAACACGTGAGCTATACTCGGGCCTGGTGTGTTGACCTTGGCATAATGGATAAAGGTCAACGTGCTCTCATTCTTAGGCGACTCGCATGATTGCTAACCGCGAGCGCACGCAAACAACCGCTGTAAATCAGGATTCCAAAGGAAAAACTGCGAGGCTTCAAGGAAATGGAGATTTACAGCCTTCATTTTTTTTCTGTTTTGGGCACTGATGTGACTGCTCACTATTATTTTGCTGGATCCTACTGCTATTCATAAAATGCAGGAAAACCCAATTTTTTGAAGTTGTCTAGAAACACAAGACATGCTTCGCACTTTCTTGCGAAACTTTTTCCTGTGGAGCTACAACATTTTTACTGGCAACAAAATCGATCACTGAATCATCCGTTTATGCATAAACATTGAAGGCACATTGCTTGAAGGCACATTGCTTAGTTTGTTCCTATGTGTACTAAAATACACTCTTTAATGCACCTATACAACATTTCCGCCTCCATCGGAAATGCAGCCACAGCAGCCGGGACTTGAACCCGCGACCTGCAGGTCAGCAGCCGAGTACCTTAGCCACTAGACCACCTTGGCGGGCCAATGTTGTAGGCCCGTGTGCTCAGATTTGGGTGCAGGTTAAAGAACCCCAGGTGGTCGAAATTTCCGCAACCCTCCACTACGGCGTCTCTCATAATCATATGGTTGTTTTCAGACGTTAAACCCCACATGTCAATAAATCATTGTTTACTAAAAACCAGCTAGCCTCCATAAATGTCCCTTTTTAAGTGCTTTATATCATCTCTCTAAAAAATGAGAGGACGCCAAAGCGGTTCATATTCATTTATAAATGTGAAAGCGGTCATGTTCTATCGAACACCCAAGCCACGAAAAAGTGTGCTGCCCAAGCAAGTAAATACGCAGCTGCCAGCGCCGCCGGATGCTACCGACGTCCTGTATAAAGTTTCTTGGGCGGAGGGGGTCTGACCCCCTCCTCTCCCGAACAACTCGCGGGTGGCGCCATCGGTTGGCCGGCCCACTCAGCAGCGAAGCCAGGTCAGTGCGAGAAATAACGAGAAATGCGACACATGTGCCCACTCTGTTGAGACCAAAACTTTGCACATTATTTTATCGCATCACGCTAGTTAGGCTGCATTTTCTATCGTGAAGCCCGGCGTGACAAAAGTGGTGAACTCATGAAACAGTATGCAAGCCTGTGGGAATGGGGCACTGGTTCAGCGCAGCACGTAAACCAGGGGCGGAAACTCCCTATACCTCCCATGTATTCACGGTCGCATGCTGATACGAAGCGCCGCTTTTACCACTGGCGCGGGGGGGGGTGGTTGCTGGGCATCCTACAATAAATAAATCAAGAAGAGAAAATTTCTTCATGACAACCCTGGTGACGTCCCAAAATAGAGGGAAAGAATGAAAAAGTCACAGCTTTGCCACAAAGGCGAAGCAATTAGCGTGATAGCAACAATTTGAAACGTCACGCGCCGAATGGAAAGAAGATCGAAACACGCCTCGTGTTTCTCGCGCACAAATTCCGGACGAAACGCACTCACAGGTATGCGAATAAGCGTCTCATTTTTTACTTTGCTGAGTCTGAAAAGCACGCACTTTTCGCGAACGGAGACTGCGATGATTGCAGTGACCTTTGTGCACCCGGTAACTACAGCAGAATCGTTCCACGTAAAGCCCGAGGCCAGCCAAGGCGTGTGATCCTCCCCTACTCGCAACTGCGAGATAAGGGCGCGCGAGGAGCGTAGCTCCCCTTCTCTAAGCCGGGCAAACTACGCGTAGGAGATCAGAGTGGGCACCGCTGCGCGATGTGGTGACGTGCGCTTATTAATGCCAAAAACACAGCAGCGGTAAGTGGTAGATATAAGTAGCTTGCCATTTGAACGGCAAAAAACGTTCTCCGTGGAAAACATTCTCGCTTTCACAACGCAGAGGTCCCACGTTCGAATCCGCACAACGGAGTGTTTGTTTTCTGGCTTTTTTTTCTTTCTTGCGTTTTCACATTTATAGATACGTATACATATACGTTGCATGACATCGACGCCAGCGCCGGCGGCAAAATCCAGCCGAGAGTGTCCATATAATTGCTATCACAATAAAATTGAGAATAGGAGGGTTGCCGCAGAAGCCCTTCTTTCCCGATTCGCATGCAAGCAGAATGCGCTCATCACTTCTTTCAGGTCCACTCCGCTTGGGCAATGCAGCCACTCAAAAACTTTGTTAATCTTTTTTTCCAAATTTTGTTCCTGTGTTCTGCAAAGACGAAACATGACCTGACTGATGTCACAATATGAGAAGAAACTCAATTGGCACAAATAAAATGAATTTTATTACACGTTTCGTATAAAAGAAAACACATACACGTAGTGTGAGAGTGTCAATCTATAAAATCAGCTTCAAATTACTACTGGCATACCGACATAATGAGCAAACATTGAACTCAGAGTATTATAACCAATGCAAATATTATCAACAATCACGAGTAGAACACGTCGTATTTGACTCAATGACGTTTGTTAGGACAGACCTCCAGACCTCGGGTACCAAATTCGCCTGAAGTTCAGAGGCACGGAGAGGCTTTCAGCGTAGTTTTGGGACGTTGAACTCCACAAATCAGTCAATAATCAAATCAAACAGGCTTTAAGCGAATAGTAATTTTTCGAGAAAGAACGTCGCTGGAAACAGTGTTTCGGCAAGATGACTTGTCCTCATCAGAGCAACGGTGTTGCCTTGTCGAAGAAAAGTTCACTTGTCAAAACGTTGGCTTCATCGACATTCACCGTAATTTTACTTAGAAGCATTTAGTCCATCACGTGTCTCTGAGTGACAGTATCTGAAGTAAGAACTCACAAATTATCACAGAGTGGCTACAAGAATTTTATGAGCAGGAAGCAGCCCAATTGCTTGATATCATTTGAACTTCACGCCAAAAGTGAAAAAAGCTAAAACTTTGTAGCCGAGCCAACTTGAATTCAAGCCTTTCTATAAACGCATTTTTCCTAGAGGAGATTGGCTGCCGTCTTAACCAATTAAGCAAGTGACACCGCACTTTTGTCAGTCCAGTCAGACTTGTAGAGAACTGGGTTCACTCATATCTACTCACGCAAAATCAATACCTGCTCAAATAATGGGTCCAAATACTTGTGCTCACTGGTCGCCTTTAGAAAACGCTGAGAAATATTGACGGAACTAGAAATCACTGGGTTAGTACACTGCAGAGCCGCGAAACACATGTGTTGTCTGATTAAACGATCTTCAACAAATACGCGGTTCACTTGCTCGGTGTAGCTCACTGCAGCTTCTCTTCCCGCCACCACTTGCTGTCTTTATCTTTCCTGTAGTTGGCATGCCCGACAACCAAGAGAGATAACTGAGCGGGATCCAACTTCAAATATCACTGACCGAAGGGCGAGAAGGAGAGGAGGCAAGCGTTACGAACTTAAGTCAATCACTTCCCACCCTTCGCCTGATTTGAAGTTGACAAAACAAAGAATAAGCAAACACTTTTAAACAAAAAGACTGGTTATTTACAGAAGTATCAATTTTATTTGAAAAAAATTGTGAAAGCCAATAAATGCGAACATTCACATCAACCTCACTCTGTTCAGCTGTATCTTAGGATGCCCGGCAACCGTTACGAGCGTGCATGTTACTTGAAACCGAAACTAGAGCTGAGTTTCCGGGGCCTGCGAAAGCACACTCCCTTACTTAGACTGCGTGCGAGAGGCATAGGCTCTAAGTATACGGTTGCCAACGTTTTCAGTTTTGAATTATTTTACATGTGTGCTATAATATTGTTCACAGCTATTAAAGTGGCGAGGTTAAACCACCAGCGAGAGCTTGGGCGCACAAGGAACGCCCAGATAACGCAAGCTTCCGAGGGGGACGTAGGCCCATATTCACAAAACAGCCTCATCCTTACCTCAAGTTTTCCTTATTGGTTTTATTTCTTTATTGCGCTTTGTGTTTAAAACATTATTGAAGCAATCTTCGTGTTATCTTTGATGCTGTTACTATTTTTGTGCCATTAGGCGCATGTAGGAAGTAAACGACCTCGAGAAAAACCGGAGGTAAGGCCAAAGTAGGTTTCTGAATACGGGCCGTAGCGTATAGTGGTGGTTCTCTCACTCAACACTGGTGTGGCAGTGAGTGGTCCTTTTTTGTTCGCAAAAAATCATTCATATTTAAAACATCCTAATATGAAATTATTACTATTTGGCCTACAGCATAGATTATCCATTTCATCAAAGGACAAAAATAATTTAGTGCTTGCAATAAAAGTCTGAGTACACGTCATCAAAACGTTTAACAGCTTTTGAAATGGAGAAGCATCCTTTCATGCAGGGCCCTCGAAACTTCTGGCTTTATTATTTCACCTCGAAAACCCTTCGAACTATTGAGGCACTTATCATGAAACGCGTTATCTGACAAGGTTCTGTGGTGGATCGAAGCAAAGCTGGCAAACTTTCTATTTCGGAAACTATCAAATAAGGGAACTCAAATGTATTACACGAGAAGATGATCACGAGATAGTTTGAACCATTAATCTCTATACTAAAGAATCATTGCAGACAATACTGAAAAGAAATTGCGCACGTTCATGTGCACGTGTGCAGTTAATGAACTACTTGCAAGAAGTTTAGTGCAATTTTTTCGTCCATCGTCGTCAGCCACAGCAAAAAAGAAATTGCACTACATTTCTTGCAAGTGTTTAGCTGGTACCACGCTTCTCTGAAAAATGACGAATAATGGCATAGTGAATGCCTTTCTACTACAAAAAAATAATAAATTATGATTCATGGTGTAGTTGATACCCTTCAAGTTTGCTTGTAGCACTTACCCAAAGGGTGTATGAAAAAACGCTCCAGAAAAGCTGCTTTTCCAGCCTTCGCTGTGACTATGCCGCGCGTTCCGCTCAGGTGTAGTGGTGTTTTTAGCATTACACTAAAGTACGACGACGAAAGTGACTCGATAAGTACATTACACTCAATACATGAGGGTCAGAAAATTTTGGAACCACTGTCCTTTGTTTCTGTCATTTCCTTAACACGATTGTGTTGGAGGTGCATTTCAGGAGACTTACGGCCGCGGCCGCACAATCATGAGGTTTGCTGAAAGTTTGGGGGTTTCTCGTGCGAATCTGGAAAGGCAGGTGTGCGCGTACGTCCCTCAAGAGCGTCCGCCTCGTCTCCAGAGGTGCTCGTCCTCGTTTGATAGGACTGCATGAAGGACCCACCACCAAAGTGTCAGTCTTGCTTCAAAGGACGTGTGATTGCGAGGTCATGGCTTGCATCGCTATGGCGGGCACGTGTTAACACAGCAGCACGCGTCGACGTGTAGGGAAAAAAACAATAAGCTTCACAGTCTTCGTTAATGGAATGGAATGAAAAAAAACTTTATTTCAGTCTTGCACGACGCGCTTAGCGCGTAGCGAGCGTCTCCCACGTAGGGACCGACAGGGAGTACCTGGCGGCCGCTTCGTCGGCCTGCTGGACGGCCCATTGCTGGTCGGCGAGAAGTGAGCTCCTGAGGGCCCTCTCCCACTTGTTTGAGGTAGAGTCGGGAGACGTTGTTCTACACTCCCAGAGCATGTGTGCGAGTGTCGCTGTGTGTCCACATGATGGGCGTGTGTCGCTGGTTTATGCATGAGGATAATAAACGTGATGCGTGGCAAGGTTTGGGTACGTGTGTGTCTGTAATAGGCGTAGGGTTAATGCCTGCGGTCTGTTAAGTTTTAAATGTGGGTGTGGAAAATGAGGCGTTCCAAGTAAAAGTGCTTTGTTATTTCATTGTACGTATTGGGTGCATCCCGATTGATCTCTAACTCAGCAAGATGGGGTTGCCCTGCGGCGGTGCGGTCGGTAAGTGCGCGTGCTGAATCATGGGCCATCTCGTTGAGGTTGAATAGGGCACCCGGCACCTGGCCGAAATAGGCGGGGAACCAGATGACAGCGTGGTGCTTCAGGGCACTCGGGTCCGCTTTGCGCAGGATACGTAACGCCTGGTCGGAGATGACTCCGCGTTCGAAGGCTTTGATGGCCGGCCTGGAGTCGCTGTATATGAAGTCCCGAGTGTTTTCGCCATCTAGAATTTGATGCTTTAGGAGTAACATGGCGTCTTGAGTTGGTAACCTTGGTCAGAAGCCAATCATGTAGTGCGGGATGCAGTCGTTATCTTCGAGATATCGACCAACCCTGTTGAGGACGACGTGCTCAGCCACTTCGGTAATCTAAACCATCGGTAATCTAAACGCGAAATCAAATAAGATCGAAACGCAAAGGCACTCTAAACGCTAAAACCTTCCAGATTTGCTCTCACAATCTTGAAGGCAACGACACACCGGTGATGGTCGCCCTGCGCGGATGCCCGCACCCACGTGTGACTGCCGCGTCTTCAGCGTGAGCGTGGGTGGCACTAGTGTACGTATCTGGGCGCTAGTGTACGTTCGTATCAAACGTCGCAGGGTAAATTTTGGTTCGTGACAATGGTACTCCAGTACACTGCAGGATAATGGGCCTTGGACGGGATCACACACAAATTTCTATCACTTGAAAATTCGTACGAGCCATGATCGTATTACCGAGGTTTCTCTGCATTCCAAATCAATTTATACGTGGGGTTCTACATCACAAACCCATCATATGACTATGAACGATGTTGTAGTGGAGGGTTGCAGAAATTCAGACCACCTGGTGTTCTTTAACGTGACCAAAATATGAGCACACGGGCCTACAGCATTTTCGCCTCCATCAAAAATGCAGCCGCCGCAGCCGTGGGATGCAATCCCGCGACCTGTGGGTCAGCAACCGAGTACCTTACTTAGTCACTAGATCACCGCGGTGGGCCATGTATTCCAAATCAGTTTCGTGGGATTCCGCAAGGTGGTGGAAGGGAGAAAAAAAATCCCCATAGGTTTCCTTGTGGCTTCGTACCACAAGTAAACTGGTGCTCATTTCCCTTTTTACCCCTTCTGCCACCTCAAGGGATTACGCAGAACTCATTTTGAATAATATTTTATGTGTATTTAAGCTGTGGCTCCATATAACATGAAAACGTGGAAGCTCAACTAGGTTGTTTAAATTGTTAATATTCGCATTTATTCTGCTAGCACTTTACTTGTTCAACTTCTTACACGTCCAAAAAACATCATGTATATTCAGCGAGTTAAGTGGCAAACCAGTAACATATCAAAACTTAAAGAATATTCAAAAATATTTGTTATGACAGGTACAACTTGTTAACTTCAGATTATAGTAAAACGTTCACGTAGCGAGATCATCAAAGCTCGGTGTGGCTTGTCTCATAGCGGGTGTGCCGATACATTATTTAAAACAACACATTAAGTATACCGTTTATGGTCTTAGGCGTGCAATTACTTGGCACCAAACAAGCGCATAAGCCATCTAATATTGTCCGCTCTAGACACTTGCACATCGTTCATTCGGGCAGCGTTGGTGGAGTTAAGGTTACGGGCCAATGAGTCTAGTCGCTCGCCGCTTTACCTCACGGACCTCATCTATCGTATCATTCACCTGCACGTCTAGCTGCTGTACGGGCAAGCCCTCTGTTCCATCTAGGCTTCACCTTCTTGGGGTGCAAAAGAGTCCGTTCCTTTTGTGTTTCCCATGCTCACGTTCCTCGTCCGGGCCTGGACAACGCGGGTCTCCCCAGGTCGCTCACGTGAACCATTGTTGGGGGCTGCAGTCACGCCGACCGCTTAGCGATAGTGTGGTAGACGCTCTGACTGAGGAGCGGCGAAGGTTCCAGAGAAAGGAGGACTGCTTTCGTCTGGTTCATATACGGGGACACACAGAATAAGGCCGCCGGCTAGACGTGCCTTGTTGCTGCATCGGGGGAACGACGCGGCGCCACGACCGCCTTCAGCGTTCTGTAGGCTGGTTTTGGCGGGGACCTCGAGAAAGAGGGCTGTGCCACTTGGCAGCCTTTTGATCACGGAGCGTCTTTTCTGCTTCTCCCCCTCCCTATTTTTTCTTATTCTTTCTAAGTTTTTTCCTGTTTTTTTTTCACTTGGACGTATACACCTTACAACCTTTGGGCTATCGATTTATTTCTTTTTTTTTCTGCTTGCCACGTTTCGCTCTTTCTGTATTGCAACTTGTGCCACAGCCAAGTTTTTGTGCTGTGGAGTTTCGACTTGGGCTCCAACGAAGGGCCGGTTCCCGTCACCTCCTCCAGTCGTCTATTATTCGGCTTCTATCTTGGGGACAAAAAAGTGATTATGTGTATATATATATATATATATATATATATATATATATAGATATATGGTAACAGTTTGAGTCGCTGCGGGGCTTTGCTCTATGGCAGTGGAGGGCATTCGAAATGTCGCAATTTCTTCACTCCTACTGCAAGTTTTTCGAAAGTTTTTTTCCACTTTGTGAGGCGTCGAAAGCATTGCCGACTCTAGGCTTAATGGGTAACCGGACGGATTCCAACCACACGTGTCTCACTTCCTTTTTTTCACGATTGTTTTGAACTTTTATTCGAAACACCCTCGTCCCTTAAGCTGCTTCGCCTCTGCTCTTTCATGGTGGGAACTCGGCAGTGCAATGCGCTTTATGGTACGGAAAGAAAAGAGAAATAAAAGAGAGTACGAATTATTAGTACGAAATAAATTTACGCCATAGCCTTGAGCAAACACGTCCACGTTGGCATTTTTTTACTTCTACCCTTCGGACATTTCAACACAAGACCTAACCTGCGAAAAAGACAGTGATTCTTTTTTGGGAGGCAGAATAAAACATAATTTAGTATGTTGAATACAATCAGTCAGTAACTTGTTAGTAAGTCCTATATAAAGCAACCTTTTTAGAAGACAGTGGTTCTTTTTCTGGGCGGAATAATACATAAATTAGTATGTTGAATACAATCAGTTGTTAGCTTGTTAGTAAGTCTTCTAAAAAGTAACCTTTTTAGAAGACAGTGGTTCTTTTTCTGGGCAGAATAACACATAAATTATTGTGTTGAATACAACCAGTCGTTAACTTGTTAGTAAGGCGCAAGTATATACTCAGTGCTTATCTCAATTCCTCGCAAATTACTTAGTCACAAATTGCAAGTTTAGCCAAAGTTCTGGATTCTTAGAATACAATATAGTGAGAAGAAATGGTATTGCTTTCGCACATGCTCAGCATGAGCGTGAAGAAAAGATTTTATATAATAAAGAAGTGGAAAAAACAGGCGACAGTATGAACGCTCACACTGTCGTCTTTTTTTTTTCCTTCTTGACTGTATAACATTTTTTTCGTGTTCAAACTGAGCTGCGCTAAAGCAAAACCATTCTATCGTGCACCAACTCGCCCAGTCCAAGTACTTGTCAATATAGGGAGCAAGACGCTGCACGGAATGGTATACAGCCAGTAAAATATAGTACGTGCGCTGTGAGCAGATCTGAGCACTCAATGCTAAGGCTGAACCCGACATACTGCTTTTATGTCCAGTTGTGTGTAAGCGCTGCGTGGGTTTAACAGTACCGCAGCGTGATGCAGCTAGAAGAGTGATCTGCTTGGCTTACTTTAAGTTCGTGTCAACGGTTATCGAGATTTCTGAAAACGCAGAACTTGTGAAGAATGAAGTCATTGTTTTTCCGCAAACCATGTACATAGTAATCCCTAGTGAAATGAATTTGTAGAAATGTTTTTCTAGCCTAACCAATTTTATTTATTGTTTCCATTCTGATGGAAACGCTCGTTTAGTGCCCAGTACAGCTGATTTTTGTAGTGCAGTGACGTTTTGTAATAGCTCCCTGAACGTAATCACTAATTCACAGCCCGACATGCTTGGCTTTTTTTTGCAAAACAGGCATTGCTATCATCGATGGCAAAAAAGAGGCGTAATTCAGTGTGGAAATATATTTAAAAATAATGATGAAGTTTAAAGTTTGACGGAAGCTCGTCTGGTCGGGATGATACATGGTTGAACTAAAAAATAATTAAGTTATTAACAGAGTCTAGCTGGTGCTGCCAAATACGTGTGTGAGATACTAATTATTGCCACAGCCATTATCAGTCATAAAGTTTAACGGTACAGGAAAGTGCGTTATTACTTTTCGCATCTCTTGAAATGTGAGCTTGAATGTCGTATCTCGTACCCCAGCGAAACTCACGTTCATTAACCTTGTTATTAGTGCGAACTCTTTCGCATCCGCAAACTTCAAAGGACATGTTTTGTGACAATTCGATAGACCCTTATGTAAAATATACAAATACGGGCGTGCACTTAAAATGCAATCTAAACCACAAAAATGCAACCTATACAAAATTATAACACACCTCTAGAAGATCACACGTTCCCACTTCCTAGGGAGACGTGAAATACGCCGGAAGGCCCAAGGGAGTAGCTGGTTGGGAAGCAAAAAAGGTGAAAGTATTAGGGTGATGAAAAATATGAAAATACAAGAAATGGCCAGTAAAATAAATACAAGGAAGTTCGGGGCGAATAGAAAAAGACGGAGGCGCTTCTCAGTTGTCGAAGACGACGTAGCCCTGTCCGTCCGTCCATTCGTTCTTGTCGAGGAGGCACGAGGACGGAACGGGGCCGCCCGCAGGGAAGCCCGTCCCCACCGACTGTCCATTCTCTCTGAGACGACCTTACACGTGTAGGGGCATTCAGAGTCGCGCCGCCACCACAAAGCGACGACAAGCGGCCCACAAAGGAGGAACACGGCTTTGCTGCACGCACTCTTTGTTGTGCCTCCTCACCACTACCTGCCTCACTGGCTACCACGTTTGCCGAACTACTTGGTGTCAGCTTCGCTGCTTCTTCGGCACAGAGAAGGCGTCCCGAAAAAGGCAGAGCAGGCTGTTTAACCGAAAAGAAAATTACATCTCGCACTTCCGTTCTTTTTCCTTGTTCATTTTCTCTTGAATGGCTGTTTTGCTTCGGCCCTCTCTCACGTTCTACTTTCATATTCAGTGATGACTTACGTGATGCTGATTACATGGTGAATATGACTCTCTGATTAGCTTTTCCGGTACATGAGTTCGTTTTGACTGAACTTTTATCAAGTCTATGTGACTTTCGGATTGAACACGTATGGTGGTCGAAATGAGCTTTGCTGTGAGCGCAGGGATTTCTGATCCGTTCTAAAGTTCTCTCGCCGATCGCGCATCATTCATAGGCACTTCACAGAGGTGATACCTAAATGAGCAGCCGATTTGGGAATGGCAAGCAAAGTGACATTTCTCGGTTGTGTTACAGAGTGCTAAATTCAGCGCGTCCACTCGATGGCCGAACAAGCGCACTATAGCACATCATCTGCAAGGCCGTGCACGTACTGGACGTGTACCTCCCACACGTGCATGCGACACGGCAGCTAATGACGGAGGTTGTTGGTTGTACCCTGAAATAAACCCCCATTCTGTTGGTCTCCCCGAAGTGCAACCACGACGAAGGGAAACCAGCTCGCCTCCCTGCGACGCGGTGTCAACTCGAGCACGAGCAGAACCGTAGCCGAACTAGCGGTACACCCATCCATGCTTTTTCACGCGTGAATGGTCCGCTCTGGATTCGCACCTGCCCTTTTGATGAAAGGGGATAACGATGTAGCCAGCGGTTCGTTCCTGCCTATAAATATACAAAGCCGTGCTCGCCTCCACAATCACACTGTATGTGCTGCCACTGCTGCTTCTGCAAGCACTACAGCGTGGTTTCAGGGGCAACATCGTTCGCGCCGCGAGCGCAATAAAGGATGCGTTCCGCACTGCCCGCTCACTGTCGCGCCGGAAAATTGATGCACGAACATGACAAGGGGAGTGCACCCGTCGCGCTGCGCTCGTGTGTGTTTCACCCTGCTTTCCTCCTGCTCCATGTCCCTGAAGCTATAGGCGTCCGGGTAATTGGATAGCGGCTATGACATGACTAGTGTCCCATCATTAACCCCTCTTCTGCACGCTCTCACGTGTCGGTGCGTGCGTCTTACAAGATTGGTGACCTTCTGTAGAAACTACTACCCTATAAACGCTATTGAAGTGATTTAAGAATTTCTGTCTTCAGGTCTAGAACAAGAGAAAAAAGCAAATGGTTATAAAAGCAGTTTAGTTTATGTAAGTTGCTTCACCGCAGGTCCAGAGAGTGGTAAATTACCCTTATTGCATGTACGTGCCCATATCTGCATGTGTATATGCATCTACACACATGTGAAATTAAAAACAAATAGGTGTTTAATTTAAACATCCCCCTTCCTACATCAATAGCATCGTATATGCGGCTGGCGATGCCGATAGAGCCGACCCTTAATTAAACGGGCTATGACACGGTCATCCAACAAGTTGTGATTTTCAGCGAAAAATATTAGTAGATGGTCTATTATGCCTATATGTACATATATGAAAAGTATACTGTAAAAAACTGTTGCAGAAAAAAAACAAGCCCTAGAAGACGCTCCTTACCGCCGGCGACAACCATTTTGCCATGGTGCCTGCGACGTCATGAGCTGCATATCGCAGAGCGGTTGTCTCCTACAAAAGTTTCAGCAGCTGCAAATTGTTCAATTTTAAGTTCAAGCTGAAGAAAACTCAAATATCATGCGCAGTTGACTACAAAACAATACCGTTCGCTGTAACGCAGATGCTGGCACAGCAACTTACTTGTTACGTCACGGCTAGTGAGTGTGCCAGTTTTGTCCGACTCTAAAACCTCTCATGTGATTATATTATTCAGTATGAATTATTAAGCACCCAATCAAATGAGCCACAGTTTCACCAGCTTATTTGTAAACGAACGAGAATTAACCCCCTTAACACAGATTGCGATCGAAAATTGCGTTATATGGACCCCCAATGTTCGTATGGAAACGTGATCTTATGCTTTAATTTTCAGAAACATTAGCTCAAGGCGTGTGCAGGGTGACATGCACGCCTTCCTAAACAGATTTTGTGCTCACAGTCACTCTATGGGAAGAGAATTCAGAATTCACGGATATATTGAAGGAAGCCTGCAACACTTTTCTATGTACTCATAAAGTGGCTTCATTAGAGCAGTTTATATGGGCCGCGCGATCAACCACTTCAATTTTTTTTTCGAATCGTCAAGTGCGAGTGCAGTTTCAGGCGCTTGTCGCACAGCGCTTTCTGACTTCTCTCGTCCCGACGACGAGTGCAATAGAAGATAAGCAGGGAGGGATGACACGGGGTAAATAAGTTACGTCACGGGATCGTCATGACATTTAGTAGTTTTGTTTTCACTTTTTTTTATCTTCGAACGCGCTGTTTGCTTTCAATGGAATGGAGGAGGAGGAATAAACTTCATTTAGAAATGGTGGCCGTGATAACTATATGCAGTCCACGAAACTCATATCGGCCAATGGCGTAGACCTTGGGTAAATATCGTGGTCATTTGGTTTTATAGCCTCTTTTGTTAAGGCAAGAAAGAGCGATATTCAATTGACATTGAAAATTAATTGAAAATTTATCGCCGTGAACACCGTTATAAACTTTGGCTTCCTTGCTCTCTTAATCCTCAACTATACTGATCAGCAACGTTTGCTGACTATGCTGAATAAGTGTAGCAGTGTAACGCGTGCCCCTATTTGTCCACCCTCGGACGCTATAACGACCATGAGCGAGTGATGCTAAGTATAACGCGTCAGTAATCCCATAATTCTTCATACATAATAAATGCACTGCAAAAATCTACCACCAGTCGATCGATTGATATGTGGGGTTTAACGTCCCGAAACCACATAATTATGAGAGACGCCATAATGGAGGGCTCCAGAAATTTCGACGACCTGGGGTTCTTTAACATGCACCCAAATTTGAGTACACTGGCCTACAGCATTTTTACCTTCATGGAAAATGAAGCTGCTGATGCCGGGAGTCTACCACCAGTTCATGAGCTCTGCTCTGATCCAGCCTTACTTGACTTGCTGCAAGCTGCTGTAATTTGTTATTGCAATATTGGAACTCTCGGCTGAATTTTGCCGCCGGCGTCGGCGTCGTTGTCGGCGTCACCGTCACTTGCCGCATATGTATACGTATCTATATATATGAAAGTGCAAGAAAGACAAAAATCCAGAAAAAACTCCAGCGCGCGGAAGAACTTGGGACCTCTGAAACGAGAATGTTAGGCGTTAACCACTGAGCCACGGAGCCGCACGTCCTTCAACGTTCAAACTGCAAGCTATTTATATCTATCACTTACTGCTGGTGACAGGCATTTCAGGGGGGGGGGGGGGACTATCGTGTTTTCAGCATTACCAGCAAGATGGCGCAATGAGCGTGCGACGCCACATCGTCACGACGTGGCGTCGCGCGCTCTCATCTCCCACACGTACTTCGCCCCGCGCGGAGGAGGGGTGGACGTAAAGCCCCTGCACGCTCACTCGCACGCCGTTATCTCTTAAGGGCTGCATAAATTAGGCATCAGTTCCTTGCTCTAACCACCACTACCACCACCACCATCCTTATCTCGTGGTGGGGAGTATCGTACGTCTTGTCTGGCCTTTGCTTTCAATGGAATGATTCAGTTGTATTTACCGGGCGCACAAAGGTCACTTCAATCGTTGCAGTCTTCGTTTGCGAAATCAGCGTGCTTTTCAGACACAATGAAGTTACAACTGAGGCGCTTAATCGCGTTCATCTGTCTGTGAAAACATTTCGTGCGTTATTTGGGCGTGAGAAACGCAGGGCACGTTTCGATCTGCTTGGCATTCTGCGCCTGACCTTTCAATTTGTTGCTATCGCGGCCAGTGCTTTGCCTTTGCGGCAAAGCTGTGACTTTTTTTAGTTTCTTGATTTCTCCGTAGATGATGTTCACTAACACGCATTGTCCACGCTTATTTACAGTGTATACGAGCCAGCAACGATGTATACGTGCCAGCAACAGCGTGTACAGCATCGTGGAGACTCCTCCAACTTCTTGCCCCAACTTCTGCTTAGCTTTGCAAACCGGATAACTTGAGCTCTAAAGAACAAAAATTGATGACTGCGGCTGCGAAAGTGTTGCAGTTTTTAGAACAAGCAACGACCAAGCCCTGAGCAGAAAAGCGCAACTTCATTGAAATGAAAAATAGTATTTTCTGCAGAGGAACGATGGTATGGTCGTGCCTGGCCGCCACCTCTTCGATTCATTGTATGACCCGGAGCTGTCTCTCGAGGTTCAGATTGCGGAGTTTACTTCCCCATGCCTCGGGTGAGGGAGTGGACAGGATATCAGGCGGGGGCGCATTCTCAATGCAGTCTCATAAGATATGCCGACTGCTATCCTACACTTTTTTAAATGATGCAGCACCTGCATTGTACACAATTGGTACTATGAGTACGCGTCAGAACGGGATGAAGTTGCATCCTTTGCACAGAAACTTTTGCATGGTCTTGCAGCAGTGCGCCTCTTTTAAAAACGACCCGTTTCCTAGCAAATGCAATGCTAGTTGAGCCTCGTTTCAAATACATTTGCTGCATTGAAGTGAGCCAAAAAAGAGGGCAAAAGCCACCTTTGAAACTGCAGAAATTGAGCTCATGCCTGCTAGAAAGAATGTGCCGAAACATCCGTTTGCCTAAACACAGAGAGGGTTTGGGCTAACACCCTTTCGAGTGTTTTCAATGTGCACGGAGCCCTTCAGGAACCTGGGTTGTCGTATGCGGTCGTACACTGTCGTCTCATGCAGCTTCACGGAACGCTATCTATCTATCTATCTATCTATCTATCTATCTATCTATCTATCTATCTATCTATCTATCTATATATATATATATATATATATATCTATCTATCTATCTATCTATCTGTCTGTCTGTCTGTCTGTCTGTCTGTCTGTCTGTCTGTCTGTCTGTCTGTCTGTCTGTCTGTCTGTCTGTCTGTCTGTTTCTCTGTCTGTCTGTCCGTCTGTCTGGCCGTCTGTCTGTCCATCTGTCCGTCCGTCCGTCCGTCTGTCTGCCCGTCTATCTGTCTGTCTGTCTGTCCGTCCGTCCATTCGTCCGTCCATCAGTCTGTCTGTCTGGAAAAGAATGAGGATGAAATAATCGCGGATAAGTAATACAATAAGAAGGGTAGGCTATAAAGAGCAGGAATAATAATGTATCTGTGACAGGCTACACAAATTTTGAAAATTTAATGGTGTGTTGAGCCATGTGGTTTAAACCTACCAAGGTGGTCTATAGTGGCTATCGCACTCAGCTGCTGACCCACAGGTCGCGGTATTGAATCCTGTTCGTGGCAGCCGCAGTTTCGATGGAGGTGAAAACGCTTGACACCCATGTGCTTAGATTTAGATGCAGGCTAAAGAACCCCAGCTGGTCTGAATTTCCAGAACCATCCACTGCGGCTTCTCTTACATTCATATGGTGGTTTGGGAAGGGTAAATCCCGAAACATTGTTAGCCATCTGATTTAAATGCTGCATATAGGCTTGCACCACATGTTCGTCGGCTCCGGAAAAGCCCAACTGTCAAGACAGGCAAACAAATGTGACTCATCTCGATGACCCGTGCGTAGCCAGATTGTTTCTTCGTTACTTCACACCTCATGAGGGCCACGATCACTCATGCTGATACGAAAGCAAGTAATTCTGTAAAGGCACAATCCGCTATTGGGCAAGCAAGGTTGCCTTGCCTAAGGTCTGCCGATCCAGATAAAATCAAATTTATTTTGTCTCTTAATGATGGTTCAAGAAGACGAAGAGGAATATCAATGCAATGAAGATGATGTCAGTGGACACTTGGCGGGCTCCATTGTTCTTGCTGTGTACCATTATTCGCCAACACAAAAAGCTCCCCCTGCTCTATGTTTTTTTAACAGTCGATTGGGTTCCTTTTTGCCCTTTTTATGAGCATATCGAGCAGCTTCATTGAAACGCTCCATACCCCTGATGCAGCCGTATACGGTGGAAGCCACTGAAGCGTGCCACTGAGTCCCTGCTCGGCGAAGGGGGGAAGAACTCCACTTTCTTGAAGTATTTCTTGGTAAAATTCATGGGTATGACCATCTCGCTGAAAAACGCCACTCAAGAAAATAATAATACGTTTTACTAAAACTTTTTGTAAAATAAAAATAATAAGGACCAGACATAGTGCGCAAGACGCAATACTTCCAGGTCTTGATGTCCTTCCAAAATTGGAATGACAAGCTTCTTAAACAGATGCTCATCTCCCTGTGAAGCTTCCCATGTGAAACCTAGTAAACTAGCCCCACTTGAACTTAGCCTGCTTCCCTTTACTGAACAAGAGAGGAAGCCGTACCACTGAGCACCTATTTTGAAGCCTTTAGCCTGCAGTCAGGGACCTGCAAGGTTTAATGTTCATTGAGCTAAACAAGAAGAAAAGAAATATCAACTGATTTTGGGCTCCGTGCTTTTCAAGAGCAAGTGACTACAATAAAACGTCTGCCACTCACACATATGGCATGAGCCAGGGTACTATTGGCCCCAAAAGCAGTCTCTCTTTTTTTTTCAGCAGTTAATCCACTCAACTTTGCCTTCCCGACATCGTTGACCACGGCAGCCTTTACCGTTTGTGAAGGTCTTGCAGGCTTTCTTTCTCATCCGTGAAATCAAAAAGGAAGCAAGAATTCCTGCTTTCTTTTTTTGCCACTTATAAAGCCATATCGAGAAGAGGCCAAAGCCGCACTTCCCGAAAGCCATCGCTCACCGACGCGTGCTCACACTTAGGGACTGCCTCCATACTGTAGAATGCATTCAATGTTCCCTTAGTGTCAGTCGTCTATGGCGCGGTTTACCTCTACGCTGCTTACTCGTGCACGAATGCAACCACTATGATTCGCACTTCTCGACCTGTACAAAAACAAGACAGTATTCGTGCAGACCTTCCAATGCTCATATAAGTGTCTATAGTGGTACTCCAGAAGCCAACCATTCATTATACTTTTTTTATACGGTATCGCCTTTGAAAAGGTAAAAGGAAATCATGAATGAAGGTTATTGGAAACCTGAAAGTGGACGCTGGAAAATGGAAAGAAGCACCAGAAATACAATATATAGTGCAAAAAATTGAAAAAAAAAACGCTTAACACTTCAACAAAGCTTCGAATACTCGTGCCGGCAGAGTTTTCAATAGACCGCTCACGCCGGTAAGCATCGATACTTAGGCGGCAACAACGTAAAGAAATAACAATAAGTATATGAAATAAATCTCGGCAGCGGGGTCATTTCCTTTCTGTTACCGGTTCGCATGGCGGGTCAGACGCAGGCAGGGTTTCCTTAGAAGTCGTACATGGGCACGCTTAAAGCTGCTCTTCATCGGTCCTCAGACAAAAGAGGTGCCAATGGAACGCTTAGCGTTTCCGTGGTAAAGCCCGTGGTCCTTCTTTCACCGCCTCAGCCTCTCCGAAGAGCCGAAGGAGGCGCGCCAATGGATTCCCCACAAAGAAGAAGCGCGCCCGCAAACGACATTGATCCCTCGCTCTGCCTTCATCCCTGCCCGGCGGCGTCCCTTGTGGTCCTCGAGAGGCCGATTACACGCTCCGCCGCGTTCCTGTGCGGCCAGCGTCGCGTGAAACGACCCGTCCGGCGCTCACCTCAGGCATTTCTTGTGCAGGTACGCCCCGATGTGAATCGGACGAAGTCGTGACAAAAAGCAAGCGAAGAAGGGCGGTAACACGCGAAACCAAGAGACGAGCAGACCACTTATACCTGTCGAAACTTGAGGGCTCCTGCGGCCGACAAGACAATGTTGAATGCGTGTAACAGAAGGCATCGAGGCCTGATGCCTCCAAAACCGTAGCTCTTACCCCTCGAGGACCAAAATGACCGTACCGCCTTCTTGGGGCAACTAGACCACCGACCCTGGATGCATGTGTTCCCTTCGTAAGCTGTCATCTGCTTTACAAAACCTCAGCAGATCTCATGAGGAAGCAAATGAGCGACTTTGACGACACAGTGTACTTGAGGGCGTCAAAATTCATCAAGCGAGAATATATTGAGCTTTAGGAGTGTGTAATACAATAATTTCTTCAAAACATTATTACTGTTTTATACGAGCCTGGACTCGGTCAACCTGAAAAACTCATACTTTTCTGTAGTAGTCACAAATGTATGTGAGGTCGAAATACAACAGATTAGAAACTATAACGCTGAATTCTATGAAATTGTCATCATACATTTTTTTATCCTATTGAAGGGGTCCGCATCAATTTAACATTGTCGTTGCAGTATATACTGCGTGAAAAAAACTCTTTTGGCGAAAGAAGGGTAATCTTCATTCTCTTTATTTTTCTGCTAAATACTGCGTTTGTTTTCTCGCACTATATATTCTACGTCACAGCAAGGAGACAGCACCAACTAGCCCAACTGACAAGCGTTTATATAGGTATATTGTAAGTCGCCTTTTATATACTAAGAAAATTCAGACACCGAATATTGTCGCAATACAACTTGTCGCTAAAATAATTTTTCAATTTTTGTAATCATTACAGCTGCAAAATGTCAGTTGTTGAAAGCTCTTTTTGTTGTGTTTTGCTTTTAGTGTATTTTTGAAAAGTTGCTTCAAAATATCAATGTACAGCATACCTTTGCACACCGCTTTTCCGTCATCATGGAAGCTTTGTGCTTCAGTGACAGGTCTGTATGCTTTGATCAAGATTACAAGGCATTGTTTTGAGTACTTACGATATTCTTGCATATCACGATTAACGAAGATCACCAATCTTATGTCGAGCACCATTCACCGTATACGTAGCAAAATCTGACCAACCGACGTGTTTGTGTGGGTCATCAGCGAAAACAAAAAGGGGGGGGGGGGGGGCACAGTGCTACGGTATCCCACGTTCCCAAAACTCCGTTCACCGCACTCGGTGTAGCATCAAAGTACACCACAGGCCCCCTCCGTGGTCGTATAGTGGCTATAAGGTACTCGGCTGCTGACCTGCAGGCCGCGGGTTCGAATCCCGGCTGTGGCGGCTGCATTTCCGATGGAGGCGGAAATGTTGTAGGCCCGTGTGCTCAGATTTGGCTGCACGTTAAAGAACCCCAGGTGATCAAAATTTCTGGAGCCCTCCACTACGGTGTCTCTCATAATCTTATGGTGGTTTTGGGACCCCACATATCAATGAAAGAACCCATTCTCTCCGGCGCAACTTAATGTCTTCAACATAGTATTGTAAACAACCAGCTATGTTAGGGCGTACAAGTTAAAATCAGCATATGTAATTTAAGTTGATCAATGATAAGATCTTCACTATACAAACTGCGTAAAAGGCCCATATAAGCACTTTCTAACACAAGGGATGATATGTTCGTCGGTTGTATTAGGTGAGCCTGAAAGACGCTTAAACAGAGTGCCCGGAAAAGAAATCAGAAAGAAAAGACAGAGAGGGATGGTCTTGTTCAGCCTCGGCTATATTGAAACGCCGTTACTGCTTTACTGTAGAAAGTCGAGCTCTGACCCGCGTGCAGAATTTCGTTGCGAGCCGCCACAACTCGCGGTCGAGGAGCATGCCCTTGAAAGGGGATCGGATTGTGGCCTTGTAGGGGCGGCTTCGGCGCGTTGTCACTGTGTGCTCCTGCGCACAAGCGGGTTGGTGGGTAAGGTGGGAGCAGTTTGAGTAATCTTGTAGCAGTATAGTTTTCCTTTCTTTTTGTTGGAACAGATTTAAACCGACCATTCTTTCGCACTTCACGTCTCTGCCCAACCGAGAGAAATAGACATGCAGGTGCGCACGTGACGTCTTGAAGATTTTGCCCTCCTCAAGCACACTGGCCGTTTCATTTCTGACACCATTTAATCATCCTTCGGTGAGCATGGATGCTATACACAGGACGTCGAGCAGAATGGGTGATGTAAAGACGTTTCGAATAGGGTCTTCTATCTTTAATACTATGAACCATGTCGAACAAAAAATCTACAAGCTGTTTTGTTTATTTTCATCCTCCGGCATGGGCCCCCCACGCCATTATCAGCGACCGTGGCCGGCAGTTTGTATAGCCGACGTCGTGGAAGAGTTGATTCGCCGGTCTGCTTCCCAGTTTCGTCACGCCACTTCATACCATCCACAGACCAACGGTTTGACTGAGCGTGTCAACAGGACGCTCATTAACATGCTCTTTATGTACGTTGATTCGAAGCATAAAAACTGCGACGGAGTTTTACCGTTTATGACCTACGCCTACAACACTGCGCTACAAGAGAACACCGGCTTTAGCCCGTTTTACCTTCCCTACATCCGTGAGCCACGTATTACCCTCGACACAATTCTCCCGTTTTCAGAGCAAGCAGATTTTCATGCCATTTTGCTTTACTTTCTACGCCTCCGATGGCATACCCTCACTGTCCGTAACTTGATCAGCACATCAATGGGAGTACAAAGCACACACTGACTCTATCAAACTTAATGCATTATTCTATGGATCAATGTGAAACAAAAATGATAAAGAATGACTCAGTTCGGAACCTTCATGAGCTTTTATCCTGTTGATAACTAAGAAAACAACAATTAAAAAGCCTTTACTTAACAAAGATTTATTTCTGATGGCCAATGGAGCACAGAACCAACAGAAATAAGAAAGTTCCACGCTATTCTAAGGACTCAGTGTACTTATTATGTTATTTTTTCAAACAACGTATAGCACTACTTACAACCCGTAATGTGAGGCTCGCTTGATATACAGCCACACTTCGATTCTCCTTGTGTAGATAGAGCTGTCAGTGTGGCGGTTATGTGCTCGCGGCATGCTGGGTTAGTTTGGTACGCATGGCCACCAATCGTTCAATATGAGCCTCACATGAGCTGACGTTAATTAGCCCAAAGATGGGAACTGCCATCTCGCAGGAAGGCAATCAATCACCTTTCGTTCAACTTCTACCGAACGGCCTCCTGGGAAATCACGTTTTAAATTGTCCACTGCGTATACAGGGTCATTTTGAGGCCCTGTATTCGAAATGGACAGTTGAGGCACATGTACTGTTTGATGTCAGCGCACGTTGAAGAACACCAGAGGGTCAAAATTTTCCTGAGCCCTCCACTACAGCGTCTTTCATAGTCATATCGTGGTTTTGTTTGGACGTAGAACCCGTGATATTAAAACACAATTGATCACTCATGCTTGGTATGGAGTTTTTCGGGACACCCTAAAGAGATTCTAATTGTCTCGTTGTAGCCATGGAAAAAATATACTCTGTTCGCATTCTTTGAAGTATGCGTGTCCCTGACACATATGAACGTTCCTTGCTCTCACTGTGCCTACCTGGTATAGGGAACATCTCAATATAGCTAAAGGGCGTATGTTGTGGGCAGAACAACAAAGCAACAGCTCCCATGCCAGCAATAGTGAGACGCAAAAACCAAACATGAAGAGGGGAGCGAGGGGGCCTGCTTACTTGAAAGTTAGCAAAAAGTAAAAAACTGTGTTTTATAAAAGATAAATAAATAAAAGTGAAGGAATCCTACTGGTATAACATTGTGCAGTGCTTTTAACTAACAACCCAATTATATACGCAAGAACTCATTCTTGAGAACTCTCGAGCATGAATAAAAAAAATATCGCGACACCGCTAACCAAAACAGCGCAAGGAAGGAAGGTTACTCGAAGTCTCGAGTACAAGGTGCGTCGGGACGACCGTTTGCTCATTGAGGGAACCTTCCTTCACAGAGGGGAGCCAAGGTTATCGACCCGAAGACGCCAAAGCACGAATTAAACACTTGTGGGAGCTGGAGTGGCGCACGTCGCGTTCCTCTGTAGAACTCATGCAACCACTATGTCACACACACACACACACACACACACACACACACACACACACACACACACACACACACACACACATATATATATATATATATATATATATATATATATATATATATATATATTGGTATCACTTTTGATGACACTTCTTTTGCATTTTGAATGAAACGCATTTAATAAGACCAATCACGGTTTACAATTCAGTCCTCATCGTAATCAATCTGACCACCTGGCAGGGGAACGGTCACCTGCAATTTTCTTTAATTTTAACGCGGTTAATTGCTTTTACTTTCATTTGATGTCGCGTTACACTTAAAACAGTGAATATATTCAGATTAGCAAGAAATAAACTTCAAGTCCAAGCCGACTACTCATATTGTCATTTTCTACACATATATACTCTGCTCTTGTGCAAATTAAGAATCAATTGGGAGTTAGAGCTCCTTCCATCTGCTTTCTCCTTTTTTCCTGTGGTCTCACGCTGTGCTATACGCCATTAAGAACAAAGACCACGTCACCCAAACGCCTACTCTTGTTAGCTAGAAGGTTTGTATATTCGCTTTTGCCTCACGCCCCGCCACGGTGGTCTAGTGGCTAAGGTACTCGGCTGCTGACCCACAGGTCGCGGGATCAAATCCCGGCTGTGGCGGCTGCATTTCCGATGGAGGCGGAAATGTTGTAGGCCCGTGTACTCAGATTTGGGTGCACGTTAAAGAACCCCAGGTGGTCTAAATTTCCGGAGCCCTCCACTACGGCGTCTCTCATAATCATATAGTGGTTTTGGGACGTTAAACCCCACAAATCAATCAATCGCTTTTGCCTCACTGTTGACAACGCTATCCAGTGTCGAAATAAGTGGCGGTAAGTTTGAATCTTCTCTATGCAGCGTATGTGGCGCATTCTGTCGATCGAGCGTTTCATACAAGGGAAGCTGAAGGTATTTTAAAATTCAATGAAACTTCGTGTTTAGGAAGGACTTACATTATTGTTGACGATGTCGTAATTGCTTTCATGGTCGTAGCAGCAAGAGCTTTAGAGCAAGCGAAATAAAAGCTTGTCCTGCTCCGCCCCCGCGAGCGCGATGAAACTGTGGGCGTGGAAACATACGTCATCTTCGTTTCCTCTGGCCCGGAGCAACTGTTCTTTCTTATTTTGAACCGTGGCCTCCGTGACTAATGCATGACGTGCCATTGCCAGAAATATTCGAAGAGACCACACTTCAGCCGTGCTGCTGTTGTAGATGACGCGGCACACCCAGAATGACGTCACTATGTTCGCTTGGCGCCTCAAAGAGCCCGGCTGCCACAGCCACTGTTCTTTCAGCAAAAAGGGCTATTGGCGTTGACTTTTGAAAACTCTAACATCGTTTTTCTAATTCAGCAGATATCAAACTGTGCTTACACGCTCCTAAGATATTTTTTAGAGAAGTGTTTCAGCTTCCCTTTAAAGTCTGAAATCTGCTACCATATTTCATACAGCATATCATAACAGAAAGTCAGCGTTCTGTTGTCGACAAGTTGTCATCCTCGTCAACATCATGATGCTGGGAAGGAGCTGGAGGGCAACCTCGCCCTTTTCAGGATGAAATGTGCTGCCGTCGCTACGGATGCGACAGTCGTGAGCTATAGGCGCTTCAGTGGAGAGAGAAGCTGCTGCCACTGCACGCTAC
Organism: Rhipicephalus annulatus; assembly: GCA_013436015.1. NCBI lineage: Eukaryota > Metazoa > Arthropoda > Arachnida > Ixodida > Ixodidae > Rhipicephalus > Rhipicephalus annulatus. The sequence goes on along the minus strand of WOVY01011549.1, from coordinate 12,091 downwards.
ATAAAGCGCGGACCGTCCCGTACCAGCCCCGTATATTGAATCTATCCTTATGAATGGTGCAGGTCATTGTGTCCAGACAGAAGACAGGAAAACAACGACGCATCTGCCCGGTTTTGTTAAGAGACAGCAGACAGGCTTAGCCGGGAGGGAACATCACGCAGGAGGTGAACGAGATATGCGTGCCGAGCTACACACACGCGGGTGATGCGCAGCGGTGGGGACGCGGCGACAGCACTGCACGCAGCCAGGACCAAGTGAAAAGGCAAGAAAGAAAGGCAAGCTCGGAGAGATGATCAGGATGAGCTTAATCCGAGGAAAGGGGGCGACGAGGGCTCTAAGCTGCGCAGTCTGTGTACACCACACCGACTCTTCTCTGTCGAGCACCGAGGACATGATAAGGGTTCTCGGGACGAACGAAAATTTTATAAGTGGGGAACGGGGACGCTCCACCTGCGTTTAACCGTTTAATGACGTCATAGCATGGCCGTCACATGCATCGGTCACGGCTGCCTACGTTAACGAGGATCAGATGCAATCCACTTCATCCACATTTGCCCGCAGCGGACGTTATTAACTTCTGAAACTTTGAATGTATGCGCAAAAAGAGAGGAAATTCTGTGAACGAGGGAAAGCTTGTCGAAATATATTTTCTAAAAGATTAGTTCACTTACAGCAAAGTTTTTCAGTCAGTAATGTTCACCACCCAAAACTGATACCATTCTAGCTATGGACCTTTCAAACAAGTACACGCTAGTATATTTTGCATGTCAGTATATCGAATAAACAAGTTTACGCATTAAAATACGGGAGAAAAAAAACGCTTGTTACTGAAATTTCGACAGTTGAAGATACTATTCAAAACCTTTGTAAGAACCCAAGAAATAAGCCTACAGCGATTGATTTTCAATCAAGAGTAAATAAATGCAAAAAAATATTTGATACTGGCAAAAAAAGAAGACGAACGGCCATTTTTGGAATATTCGGTAGAGATAGCTGCGTTTGCATACGTTCACCATTTCCGAAGTTAACGCTTTGTCGGGTTGGCTGGACAGGCGGGACTTTCAATGAAAGACCTCTCGCCAACGTCTTAGATTTCTGAACGTAAGACATGTTATTAAAGAGCTGTGCTGGTCAAAACAAAATGTTCGTAAACATTGCAAAACCTTGACAGCCTAGCTTTCTCCACACTTTTCTTTGCAGTTCATTTTTAACTGTAGCGATGATTGCTATCTACAGCTTACATAGCTCCAAGAACTATTCGACGGTTTCGATTTAATGAATGTGGTACGACAGAGTTCAAGGGCGAGCTTGTTGCAGGGATTTTACTGGGCTGTTGTAGGCACCATGGATATATCATAACCAGCATAATAACTATGCTGGGTGTGACACGAACTTGTTCTATTAGGGTGCAGGCCGTAGATGCCTCATCAAAGGTGAAAACTAACAGTCGGCGTCACGCGTAGGCAGGCTCAAGATGAGTGATGCAAAAACGTTTCATCACGTGATGACGTTAGCATATAACATCATCATGCCATCATTAAATGACATCACTGCCAAGCCAGTCCCGTTTAAGCAGGTGCGAATAGCTTGCAATACCTCCAATTAAGGAATCCATGTAAAAACACTGTAAGTACAGAAAGCTTTTGGACGTGGCGGGGGAGAAGGAATATGTCGACAGAAACGATAATGAGAAGGAAGATGCATTTCACCTTTATGTGGTTTCAAGATAATGCAAAAGGGACCTTGTGAGTTGTTTTTTTTCTTTCAATGCATGGAACGTAACTAACCATACCTCATGCAAAATCTTTCATGGATAACGCAGTGGGTCTTTGAATTTCGCTCTTCGTAAGTAACCTCAATACAAGCTTTCGTTCTTCAAGAACACTTGTTCTGGCACACAACTGCACTTTCCCACATACATCGTGCTGTTTTTGCCCTTCATTTGCACTAGCCTCCTTTCGTTTACAGCGAGAACTCATGTTTTCCTTCTACAAATATCGCTATTACGACTTCATATAGTTACTAAAACTTCCATTTCACCATTGCTGACAAAGGTTTCGAATGATTGTACATAGGCCAAACCTGAAGACGGCAAGTGCTTATCTACGGCCGCTCAAAGTGTATAGGGGCCATGACTTATCTCTACGATTATCAAAGCGTCTATACACTCCATGCGGGGCCTATAGAGTGCCTTGAATGGCGCGCGCAGTGCCACTTGTGGTGTGGTGGGCGCGCAACGTTGAAAGTCATAGCAGACAGCAGCGCCTAATTGTTTTGATAGCTATGGTGGCACAAGCGCCCGTGGTCGGCGGGTTAGTGCGTGCTTCGAGCAGAATTTAAAGATATCGCAGGAGGACAATCTTTCGCGATGCCACCAAGAATAAATAGGAAAACCTTCACGAAAGCAGCCACGTTTTTTTTTTTTTTGCGTTAGTGAGCGCCGTGCTGCCCGTCGCCAGGAATGATGGCTAAATGCGTGTGTCAGGTGTAGGTGATGCATGAGGCTTGCTGCATAAATATCGCAGCAAGCTGTCTTTCTTTCGAACTTAGATTGTTATCGGTGCTTGCCCACTACCCTCGTACTTGCAAAATACTCGCAGCACTTAGAAATATCGATGGCTCCACGGCCGATTGCCGTGAAAACTGGCGTGCTCGTTTGTTGTCATGCCACCGCGATTTTCAGTCACAGAGTCTCGAAAATTGCTTTGCTTGAAATTGTCGTGGTATTATAGTCACTCATCATAATCATGCTCTTTCCCTAGCCGCTCGCGCAGTTCATGCTAAGGGTTTAAAGCGTGGGCGAAAAATACATCGCGAGAAGATTTAGCCCTGACGGGACGGTGCACCGTATACCGTCTTTCGCTTCACCTTGGTGAGTGCTGACGATGACGGCACGGTCACTTCGGCCACCGTCACGTGTCTCTCATTCACTATAACATTTTGCGTTTTTATGTTGCTTTCCAAAGCAAACACCGACGTGCACATCCGTAGCTACAGCATTCACAAAGCATCGTTTATTACCATGTATAGTTCTGCTACAGCCTACGCCCTCCATCATTTCTTCCTAACATGCAGATTGTTTAACAGTCAAAGAAAAGGGGTTTTGAATGAACCAAATCAGAAAGATGGTATTCAATTTATTACTTCCGGCGGTTATTTCCTTTCAAGCTACAGCACTTTGTTTTAGACACAGGAGCGTTTGGAATGCCATATGTGATTTGCTACGCGAGGCGAAATGAATTGTCAATGTAAAATTATGTAAGTGAAACTTATATTTCAACGACATTACGCTTTTTTGTAAATTAAGCTAATTAGTTATTTAGAAAATGATGTATTGCTAAAGATTTTGAGATTTCAAACTAAATCATTTACATAACAAGGCACCACCCATTTCATGGCCCATCTCTTATGATGCCTTGCGCCAGTTTAATAAGGACACACCAACCAACTGACGTACAAGCTTGATCCTATAGAGTGCGCATACGCTACTGGGTGGCTACTTGTGTTTACAGTAAATTGCTACGTAACTCAGTTCGCCCCTTCACTGATGGACCCATCAACTCAAAGAAGCACTAATTGACCTCGCATCGCGTTCCTCAAAACTGCGAACGGTACACGGCTATGTAGTGATTGTTAACGTCCATGGAAACGTTCCATCAGCCTTGATCTGAAATAAAATTTCTTGCATGCGTTTCTTTTTCTCACCAGCTCTAAGGCAGCAACATCACGCAAAATCATGGCACCTGCAGAGGGTGTCTCAGACCAATTCAAGCACGCATCGGCCGAATGAGAGACAGCAGAGGAAATGTGAACTAAACACTAGTTACGTCTCACAGCCGTGATCCACTTATTTTGCTGCCCAATAAAGCAGGAACAAGTCGAGAAACTTTGAAACTTCATTCCCGCAGGACACGGCGTGTACCTGTCGATACAATCGACTATGCAGCAGTTCATGATTCAGATAAACTGCGTGCTATAGTTGGGGGAGTGTTTTGTTCTGCTCGGGCTCTCGACGTTTGTCTTCTCTGACGGCCGCGCAGCGGCGCGCCAGTCTCAGTGCACGGAATCTATAACAAAATGTGGCATTCACACACATAGGATTTTAGGGCGAACGACATAGAATGAGGCCGCACCTTCTAGCGTCCACAGAGAGTTGTTTTATTAGCTTTATAACATTCCATAATTATATCTTGAGACGCGGAAGCCATAAATAGAAAGTACACAACAAAGCAACTGAGAGGATACTTCCTTCGCAGAAAGTATATACTCTGAATAGCTTTCTAAGGAAACCCAAATATAACGCGTGTGATTCACGATCAAATCGTTTCAATAAGTCCATCTATGATTCATGGGTGAACTCAATCACGGCATAGCAATGGGCAATAGCCCATGATAAATGACAGACCACGCTGCACACCATGTCTTACTTTTCTTGTTTAATTACTAAATAATTGAAGATTGAAGACTTCTTTTCTGAAGTACCGTCAAAATAACAGCGCTATTTAACGGACATGGGACATAATAGGAACTACCGACATAGTGTAATTTCATATTGAACGTGGAGGTAGCATTACCTGAGCATGGCTTCTCCTACGATGTCATGCTCTGTAAGAACCTCGCCACTACACTGGACTAACGGTATGATGAAAACGGTTGACTTTGAAATGTTAGAGCTAGCGTGTATACGTACGATGCGCATGGCGTTGTGCTGTATACAAAACAGGCGGGAAGCCTTATACGCCGTACTCGCACTATTGATCTACCAATAAAGACACAGTGTTTAAATGATGTCATACGACTTGAGAAACTCGCGTCCTTCGACACCTCTTGCACTTCCAACAACAAAAAAAAAAGAATGTCACAGGCTAGCCCACTGATTGATGATGGTTACAGCTCAGGTATCGCATGCGTTGACCTTCGCCACCACGTAAAAAGAACCTGATGCGCGCAGCGTAATATTAAGTGCTAAGAAAACATGCGTTGAAAGTAAGCCGACGTTCGACGCATCGAGGCCACGCCCGTCTTCGCTTCAGCCCGGTCGGCTTTCCGGGCTGGTTCCGTCCTCGCTCTATGGCACAAAAGGCTTCCCCCAGCGCCGTCATCTGCATCTCCTGTCAATTAATTATGATTTTCTTGTGACAGCGCACCATTACTCCGCAAATCTCGCTTTTCAATTCATATCACCTGAGGAAGTGCGTCCGAACAACGGCAGAGACACGTTTGCTCATGCGACGTGCGAGCGTGGAGGCCGCATTTAAAGCCACCAGTGAGACTCAAAGCGCGGGAACCCACACGGGTGCGCTATTTCGACGCCCGATGAAACTCACGCGTCAAAAGGATCATAGAGGAAAGCGGGCGTGACTTATTCGGCGCACTACACGGTTAGGTTGGTTGCAAAAAAATACAATAAAGACGAAAATATACGAGATTAAGACGAGCAGACAGGTTGGATCGGAAGCTATGGCACACTCGTAAAGCGGGCACCTGCGTTATAAAAGTTTCATTGTCCGTCACTTTTTGCATTGCTAGATTAACGGCTTCAGCTTTTAGTCATCATTATCAGTCTTTTTAATTGCATTCGTGCACAAGGCATCAAGGCTGTAGCAAGAACAGAGACATGTAGTAATCAAGAAATCAGGAAATAACAGCCAAAAATGCATGTAACTTCGCAACTTCTAGGCTCGTTTAAATAATGCGAATTCGTTAATTGGAAGCCTGTCTTAGAGAACTTCAGCAACTTTGAGCGTATCTATCTATCTATCTATCTATCTATCTATCTATCTATCTATCTATCTATCTATCTATCTATCTACCTATCTATCTATCTATCCATCTATCTATCTTGCCGCATACAACTTTTCGCTCTCCTGGCCATTTCGATAATGGTATCGATAACAAAATTGGTATGACATAACATGACTGTATGACGAGCATAGTTGACTAGTCATAACATTAAAATCATGAACTGTGTGTCGTAAATGTCGTCATTTACCTTTCATGGTCTTGATGCTCTTGCGGTGGTTTCGTTCACATGACCTGTTGCAAAACTGGTATGCTATGGCATGACTGCATGGCGAACACAAGTGACTGGCCCTGACGCGGAAATCATTACATGCATGTCATGTAAGTCATGACTGCACGCCACGCTCATCGTGCCTTCCGGTCGTTTCGCTAGCTTCGCATATACCAAATTTGGTATTAAGAGCGTGAATGGATGATCAAGGTATATGATTGGTGCAAACATGATAATCAAGAGACGCGTGTCATGTAACAACATGACAACATGCCACGCTCATGATGCGCTCGTGGCTGTTTGGCTAAGTTCACATATACCACAATTGGTATTACGTGACACGAACGAACGACAAAGGTAAATGACACGTACAAACATGATAATCATGACATGCGTGTCATGTAAACATGACTGCATGCTACGATCGTAGCGCTATGGCAGCCCTTTCGCTAGCTCCACCTATACCAAGTTTGGTATTACCGGACGTGAATTGATGACAAAGTTATATGATTGGTGCAAACATGATAATCAAGAGATGCGTGTCATGTAACAACATGACTACATGCAACGCTCATGATGCGCTCACTGCTGTTTGGCTAACTTCACATATACCAAACTATGTATTACGAGACATGAGTAGACAACGAAGGTAAATGACACGTCCAAAACATGATAATCATGTTATGTGTGTCAAGACATGACTGCATGCTACGCTCATAGCATGCTCACGGCCGTTTTGCTAGCTTCACATATACCAAACGTGGTGCTCATGTACACGTGATTTTCTATGCTCACGTAGCTATAGCCATGTTTATACGAAAACCACTCTGGGCCCCATCTCATTAGGCGCTTTTAAAAACCTAAACTGTGTCTGGATGCTATAAGATCTTTTCCAAAGGATTAACCATCATGAGCTCGAGCAAACGAGCCTTGCAGCCGTAATAAGTGGGTCATTATCAAGGAGGTTCTATACTATGTCTTCTGGAGTGGAGGTGCGCCCCGATAAGTAACGCCGGTTGCCGCCATATGGGAAAAGGAAAGACTCTAAAGCAGAAGACAAAGTGCGCTTCGTAGCTCCGTCCTCGCAGTCGCGTTTGGAGACTGTGACATGATTTTGTAAAACAGTTAAAGGTTTTACAAGGTCAAGGTGACTGCGTGCGTCGATGTATCATCATCATTATCAGCCTGACTACGTCCACTGCAGGACAAAGGCCTCTCCCGTGTTCCACCAGTTAACCGGGTCCTGTGCTTGCTGCTGCCAATCTATACCCGCAAACTTCTTAATCTCATCTGCCCACCTAACCTTTTGTCTCCCCTAACCCGTTTGCCTTCTCTGGAAATCTAGTTAGTTACCATTAATGACCAGCGGTTTTCCTGTCTACGCGCTACATGCCTGGCCCATGTCCATTTCCTCTTCTTGATTTCAACTATGATACCTTTAACCCCCGTTTGTTCCCTAATCCACTCTGCCCTCTTCTTGTCTCTTAAGGTCACACCTACCATTTTTCTTTCCATAGCTCGCTGCATTGTCCTCAATGCGTCGATTATGGCTGCACAAATCGCATCAAGAAGACGCCTGGGATGACTTTTCACGTCTAAGTACTCTCTCTTCATTCGCTGATGATCACTTGCTTTTCCGCGTATTTTTGTTAAATTAGTAACAATATAAAAGGTGCCCATGCGTGTAATACATGTGTAGAGCTGTATGGAAGGTAACTTGAGGCTTTAAATCCTCGCTGACACGACGTTGTCTCTAAGTTTTAAATTTATGGATGAAGGACTTGCGGTGTGTGGCTGCACGTATCAAACATTGGAACGAGCAGGACGTTTGAATGTTCTTTGAATTCCAAGTTTTGTGGTGTTGTCTCACATGTAAGACTGACGGCGTGCATGAATATTTTGTTTTGTGAGTGAATATCGAATTTGGTGCATTCTTATCGAGGAATTCACAAATGTAGAGAACAATTTCATGCCATGATTGTTTCTGTTACAGGTTTTCCAAAGACAGTGCGCTGAGTTTTACCTTGGAACGTGTTGTTCGAAGAAATAGTTGGAGGGCTACGGACGGTGACCACCTTTGTTCTATTCACTTCGAAGAATGCTGCTTCGACAGAACGGCGCAGACAGACTGCGGCCTGGCAGCGAACCTTCAATTTTTTCTGCTTTCCGAGCGCATCTGTAAAAAAACTGTTAGTTTCTACCTCCTCGACGTAGCTTCAACAGAATGTACTCACAAAAATAAGCAATTGTGTCTGAAACAAGCTGAGGCATCTTTGAAATCCGTTCTACCTTGCCGACAAAACCGAAACCGAAACACCGATAGACGAAGTGACCAAACTGAGTGAGTGGCGTTACATCAAACATCGAGCTACCTCTTTCTAGGCTCTGAAGGCTACGCTTGCCATGATAACACACGTCCCCAACGGAAGTTGATAAACATTATGCAAAACTAACGCCACTGATATCATTCTTATTCATTTGCGGTACGTCTCCTGGAGTTTGTCGGCTGCGCGCGACATCGGTGCTTCGGTTTTGGTTCCAACTGTAAATTGGTTAGAATCCGATCACTCCAGAAAACTTACTGATGACTCCCAGTTTACTTAATTACCTCTCTTTTCTAACTTTAGCTTTAATTATTTCAACTTCCTTATATATATTCTCTGGTAATCTGCCCACACACTCAATCACATATATGAAAGAGGCGAGCAAATGTCGCGTTCCCCTTGATCTTGATTATCTTCAGGCACATTTCTTAAAACACCCAATGTTTACTGCAGCCCTTTTTAGCGCAATATTGCGCCAGCAAGACCGTTATGCGAAGCATCTCTCGACAACAGTTTGATCTGAGAGCGTGCAGCTGACAATGGGTGCATGAAATAATTTATTTAATAAACAAGAAGAGACATTTACTCGTTGGTGCAACCTAAAAGTGGTTTCAGTTTCATTTTTTTCATCGTAGAACTACAAACCGGCGCGCGCATCGCGCGTATTCCATTGCGGTCTATGGTGGTTCCGCCCTGTTTTTCTTCTAGCAATATGGCCACCGGCGGCTTCATTTGCTCCCGTTGGCGGCGGCCGGGAAGTGCCACTCCAGAGGTTCTTAGAACCTCCATGGTCGTTAACTATTTATTGCATCAGAAATAAAACAAGATGCAAAACTTTAGTGTCAGTGCTCCTTAACATTTCCATTACAGTTTAACTTAGATGACGCATGGATACGAATATTTTTTTTAGTATCAACAAACTTGATGTTTCGACTTTCAGAGACGATATTGTTGTCAAATGCTACCATCGGTTCCTCACGTCTAAAATTGTTACTCTTACCTATGTTACATTTATTTTACTTCTATTTTTGCGGTCAAAAATAAAGTTTTGTTACTGGTAGCTGAAGTGGATGCTTGGGCGTGTTTCTACGACATTGTACTATTAAACAAACCCCGCAAAATATGAAGCCCGACAAAAAGCATGATGTAAACTGCGCGATTGTTTGTTTCCTTTTTTTCTGCGGTGCTGTGTGTTTTGCGCTGCTTGTTTTCCTATAGCATTATGTTAGCATATTGTTTTGTTGGAATAATCACTGATTGGTAATAAATCTTTTTATTAGAATGGTGCTGTCTGCACACACGATAAGTATTGTATTTGCTTGAGACTGATGTTCTTAATGTAAAACTTTAAATAAAAATGGTCGCAGTCCACTCTCTTCCAGTACACCACATTTACTGCGAAAAAAAAGGCTGACGTTACACTATTTATGCATGTACACTGAAATCGTTCACTGGAAAGGATTGGAACGAAATCAAGGAGGTTTTAATAAGACTGTAATTTGAGGACTAGGGCACCGAAGTCAAAGAAGTCTAAAAATGTCTTTCAACGGTCCACAAAAAGCGTAAGTGTGATTAAGATGTCTTTTTATTATTGTTTGTCGGACGTGCTGTTTAAAAAAAAGTACATACAACTATTTCTCTTTGCTTTCCACTTGCACGGAACAAAATGGCGACTTTGTTAGGACGTCAAATAATATTGAATACAAAATAATGAGAGTGAGGTCCCTGTATTTCTTGCGTAACGAGTTTCAGTCATGGCTCGGGCATTCATTTCCCGTTCTCTTTACCTCCATCCCCACTATGACTGTGAGTGCATGTTTTCCATCCACACAGCGATAACACGCTATGTATTTACAGATAGCTCAATAGGCAGCCGCGAGCAGCATACCAGGTGAATTTACATCACCTAAAGCTCAATGAAAGTGAGATGTTAGAAGGGTTAGTTCATCATCATCATCATAATCATCATCATCATCATCATCATCATCAGCCTGACTACGTCCACTGCAGGACAAAGGCCTCTCCCATGTTCCGCCAGTTAACCCGGTCCTGTGCTTGCTGCTGCCAATTTATACCCACAAACTTCTTAATCTCATCTGCCCACCTAACCTTCTGTCTCCCCCTAACCCGCTTCCCTTCTCTGGGAATCCAGTCAGTTACCCTTAATGACCAGCGGTTATCCTGCCTACGCGCTACATGCCCTGCCCATGTCCATTTCTTCTTCTTGATTTCAGCTATGATATCCTTAACCCCCGTTTGTGTTCCCTAATCCACTCTGCTCTCTTCTTGTCTCTTAAGGTTACACCTACCATTTTTCTTTCCATTGCTCGCTGCGTCGTCCTCAATTTAAGCTGAACCCTCTTTGTAAGTCTCCAGGTTTCTGCTCCGTAGCTAAGCACTGGCAAGATACAGCTGTTATATACCTTCCTCTTGAAGGGATAGCGGCAATCTACCTGTCATAATTTGAGAGTTCTTGCCGAATGTGCTCCACCCCATTCTTATTCTTCTAGTTACTTCAATCTCGTGGTTCGGCTCTGCGGTTATTACCTGCCCTCAGTAGACATAGTCTTTTACAACTTCAAGTGCACTCTTACCTATCTCGAAGCGCTGCTCTTTGCCGAGGTTCTGAACATTACTTTCGTTTTCTGCAGATTAATTTTAAGACCCACCTTCTGCTCTCCTTGTCTAACTCCGTAATCATGAGTTGCAATTCGTCCCCCGAGTTACTCAGCAATGCAATGTCTTCGGCGAAGCGCAGGTACTAAGGTATTCTCCATTGACTCTTATCCCTAACTGTTCCCATTCTAGGCTCTTGAAACCTCCTGTAAGCACGCGGTAATAGCATTGGTGGAAAATTGTGTGTCCCCTGCCCTTACACCCTTCTTGATTGGTATCTCTGTTGTTTCTTTTATGAAGCACTATGGTAAGCAGTTGATCCCTGTAGATTTTCTTCCATAATGTTTATATAATATTCATCTACGCCTCATTCCGCAGTGTTTGCATGACGGCTGATTTTCTACTGAATCAAACGCCTTCTCGTAATATGAAGGCTATGTATAGTGGTTGTATACTCTGAGCATTTCTCTATTACCTGATTGATAGTATGAGTGTGGTCAATTGTTGAGTAGCCTGTTTGAAATCCTGCTTGTTCCTTGGTTGATTGAATTCTAATGTTTTCTTTACTCTGTTAGCAATTACCTTTGTAAATAGCTTGTACACTACAGAGAGCAAGCTGATCAGCCTGTAATTCTTCAAGTCCTTGTCATCTCCTTTCTTATGTATTAAGATGATGTTAGCGTTCTTCCAAGACTCTGGTACTCTTCCCGTCAGGAGACACCTCGTAAACAGGGTGGCTAGTTTTTCTAACACAATCTGTCCTCCATCTTTCAGCAGATCTGATGTTACCTGATCCTCACCAGCAGCTTTGCCCCTTGCATGCTCTCCAAAGCTTTTCTGACTTCTTATCATCATACTGGTGGGGTGTTATCTGGGTACTGCTAGTTCTTATAGTATTAAGGTCGTGGTTGTCTCGGCTACTGTACAGATCTCGTAAAACTCCTCCGCTATTTTAAAACTATCCTATTGGTAGTTATTTTGCCTTCTTGTCCCTTAGTGCATACATCGACTTTTGCCTATCCCAAGTTTTCCTCTTCAATGCCTTGACACTCACTCCCGTTTTTTCAGAGCGTGTTCAAATTCTCTCCGTGTTAACCTTCTGACACTCGCATACCTTCGTCTATTAATCAACTTCGAA